>OX421315.1:20063740-21289337 GCA_949125395.1 Diaphora mendica
AATACTGTTTTAGATATTATATTGTGGAAAGTGATGTTTTAATTTCAAAATTGTCTACTTTATATCATAAATCTTAATTCAGAAACAGTTTAATCCCGAAAATGTTTACTTTTTAATTAAAATATGTAATATTATTTAGATTTTTGCTAAACTTGACTATTTCATTTGTATGATTTCACTATGAATCTGAAACATACAGCGACTTTTTTCAACGTATTTGGATACGTTTTAATATCCAAAGACCAGATTCATAGGCCCAAAAGACCAAATTCATAATAAGTATGTATATGCATGCGATAGGAACGATTCCCAATCTTAAAACAATAACGCACAAGTTCCTTAATATAGGACATACTCAAAATGAAAATGATTCGACCCACTCTGTTATTGAGAAATATAAAAAATCAACTAGATCTGGGCCAATATACAGACCAGATCAGTATGCTTCATTGATCACAATACTAAAGAGACTGGGAAAACTTATAAAGTTCACGAATTAAATTACACTGAAAGATTTCAAATATTTTTGTATTGATGTAGGCCGCAATTATGCTAAAACTACTGATAATGAAGCTATGAAGATGAATGACATAAATTATCTTAAGTTCACTAAAGAAAACCGCGGCCGATCAGAAAAAGGAGGTTTATTGGCTTTCGCTAATAAGGAAACTATTCCCGAATACTATCATTCATTTCATGAAAATCTTTAGATATTCTTTTTTTTATGTTTGGCCCTGCCAAAATGACTACTCTGCCTGATTGAAAGCTTGAACAGAATTCAAGAGTGGTGGTCACCATACTCATTGCTCGTGCAGACAATGCAACAATGCAGCATGGTGACCCACTCAATGGCAGCCTAGTGATGCTTATGCAGCATCGGGCCACCGGTCTCGCACTCACCAACGAAACACGACAGCACGAACGCTGTCATTTAACGTTGATCTTCTGTGCGAGGCTAGTACCGCCTCGGTCGTACCGGTCCAACCGTGCCGTCTTATGTAAAGGCCCAAAATTTAAAGTAAAAAAGGATACAAATTTAAATATTTTATATAGCTATTATTAATTACGTATCGAAGGCGATGACGCGCTTGCGATAACATGGCTTAATTTGACTGCCTCGGTGGCGCAGTGGTAGCGTATGCGACTGCTGTGCTTAAGGTATCGGGTTCGATTCCCGGGTCGGACCAAATGTTTGTATGATCTGCAAATATTTGTTTCGGAGTTTGGGTGTGTTCTATGTGTAATATGTATCTATTTACAGAAAATAGTATACATTTATTTTTATCAGTTGTCTTGTACCCATTATACCAGCGCTGATAAGTTTGAGACAAGTAAAATTTTAACAAAAACAAAAACCGGCTTCAAGGTTCGACTCGATTTCTCTTGGATGCCATCATCAGATCTTAATGTCCTTATCATGGTACCACCGTTGGGGTGTCTCCTTTCCATTAAAAAAAGAATCATCAAAATCGGTTCATAATCGACGAAGTTATCCGCGAACATACATAAAAAAAATAGGGTCGAATTGAGAACCTCCTCCTTTTTTGAAGTCGGTTAAAAAGAGAAGAAAATCACATAGTGTGTGGTGTAAGGAGTGGATTCTTAAAAGAAAGTCATACTTCTATAACATACAAATAAATAAAATTGGAGTGTCTGTTTGTAATATTAAAATAACCGCTTTTTGCTAAATGCATATTATGTATGTATATAGGGTACATATATTATACCAAAATAATATTTAACTGCCTCGTTGGTATTGCGGTTGACGTGTGCGACTGCTGATCATGAGGTCTCGGGTTCGATTCCCGGGTCGGACCAAATGTTTGTATGATCTATAAATATTTGTTACGGAGTTTGGGTGTTTTCTATGTATAATATGTTTGTATTTACAAAAAAAAAGAAGTATATATGTATTTGTATCAGTTGTCTAGTACCCATAACACAAGCTCTGCTTAGCTTGGGATTAGATGGCGTTGTGGCGGTACGACAATGACCGCGGAGTTCAGCTAGTCTCACGTAAATTTATTAAATAAATAAATATTTCGGACATCTTGTAACACTGTAATTTCTAAATAAGAATTTTATTTTTTACTAGTAGTGACCTCTGTAATCGCAGGGTGTAGTCAGGCTCTGTATGGAACTTTGATGTTAGTTCACTGATTGCACGAGAGATGGCAGTATTTTATACAATATATAAATTCGATATGAGTTAGGTTTTTGAACGATGTAGGGACTGGCTTCAGGACGAAAGAATAAAAGTTACTTTTAGCTGTGGTCAACTGTGGGTGGTCAAAGCAGGAAGTAGGAAAAAGTTCTCGAAGAGTCGATGGAAGGAATATAAAAGGAGATTCTTCCAATGTGAGAGCCCTTTTCTTTCCTGATATGATCAAGAACCAGTTCTGTATGTGTCATTCGTTGATAGTATTAATATATTTAGTGATTTCATCCCGTGTGAAGCGGTAAGTGAGAAAATGTTTTTTATTTTGTTGGTCGTTTTCAGTTCTTAAACAATACTGAGTTATTCCATTCTTTCTTAGGGTCGATGGTTAGTGCAGAATAATACTGCAGAGTCACATTACTGTGAGGATACCACGTATGCTTTGCGACACGAGAGGAGGGTGGAAGTAAGAAGATTATTGTCCAACCTACCCGGCCTTCAAGGTGTGGTTTTTTTCTTTTCACCATAAAAGCCCTGACAAGTTGGAGAGCATACGGAGGATGATATAAACCACTCCCGTGCTCTCAAAACCCACTACCGTGCAAAGGAAAGTTGTTCATATTAATTAAATCTAGAATTTTAATTTTTTGTGTAACTAAACTTTAAGTATTAGCACCCTTGCTGACTGGAGACTATCAAGAGGTACCAAAGGAGGAGAAAACACTATAGTACTGATGTTGTTAAGGGTTAACCAACTTAGAAATAAAAATACTTTTTTATGAATTGTACTAATTTTAATGAATCTTTTAGTGATATATCTTGTTATGTATAAGGAGACATTTAAACTTTTAAATGTTAATGTGAAATAAGTTTTTTTTGAAAATATATTTGAGTAACTGTGGTTAAGTTGTTTCTCTGAAGAGTTACCTGGGACTCCCGCATCACACACATTTATGATCAATACTTTCTTTCTTTGTTTCTGTTTTCTATTCAACTTAAATTATTTGTTTAACGGCGCCCTGGGATTTTCATGCTTTGAAGACTGACTGGGTTCGCCGGAGAGTAACATCAACCGACAAGTTTGGGTGTTACAATCTAACTCTCCGAAACAAATATTTGCAGATCATACAAACATTTGGTCCGACCCGGGAATCGAACCCGAGACCCCAAGCACAGCAGTCGCATACGCTACCGCTGCGCCACCGAGGCAGTCTGAATGAAATAAATTGACTGAGGTGCGCGGACGCGTCCGCTTACAGCAAGATTTGTGAACGAACTGAGCGATTACACCGACTTCCGTCCACACGCTACTGATAACTGCACAGACGAACTGTGCAGTTAAATCGACAACGATTTATCGAATGACTTTTGCTCATGCCTCCCATCGTTTGCACCAACCAAAAAATCTGAGCTAATTTCCGTCCACACGTACGATAAAACATCACAAACGAACTGCACAGTTAAATCGCTACGATATATCGTTGTAGTCTGGACCGCCTATTATAAATCTTAAACTTAATTTAAAGAATCAGTGACACTGAAATACCTCGGTAAACAAGTTCCTAACATAGTGCCATGTTATTCAGTAATTTTCTTGTATTTAATCAACCATTTTTTTTCTTTTATAAATAATTTTTCTTTCTGAGCCATTTTGTTTTAATTGTTTAGGTTATAATCCATATTTAGTAAAATTATTTCATAATTGTACTGTAAGAAATTAATATTTTATACAATGATATTGCATTATTATGAAAAATGGATGTTTTTCCTTAAATTTAATCTTATTTCATTCATTAAATATTCATGTTTAAATTAAATTGTAAAAATTAAGCAACATTTTATCTAGAAAAGTATTAAAACTCAAAACGATAATTTTTCTGATCAATATTTCGGTTACTATATAACAAAATTGATAGATAATTTTATCTTACTTTGAAATGCAGATCATCTAACTAGCAAGAAATAAGAAATAAATATTGAAAAGATCATAATTATTAAAAATGTTAAACGTTAAACCTTTAAAACGCTCTCCTGTAAAATTTGTAGGTTTTGAGATTATACAGTTTTAATGCGAGGAGACGATATAATCTGATGTCTAGTAATAACCAAAAACCCCTATGGGTAATACCTGAATACGTACTTATTTTGTTAATAAAAGTATTTTACATGTATTTTGTGTGATATTTATGTTTTTTCAGAATGTCATAGAGAAAATGAAATCAAACCAAGGGACCCAATTCGTTGCAGAGAGTGTGGCTACAGAATTATGTACAAGAAACGAACAAAAAGATGTATCCTTTTATTAATTTATATCATTGGTCACTCCAAGTGAATGCTTTATTTATTATATATGTATTAGCAATACTGACCAAACTTGGCACTGGAATATCGGTTTCGTACTATGTTCTCTTAAGAAGTGTACTATTAAAAGAATAGTAAATAATGCATGTCCATTCGTTTAAATTTAGATTGTCGGTGCACCCGCACGCAATAGTGGTTATTGTTGTGAAATACGAATATACAATGGGGTAAAATGACAAATCCCTTGTGGGTGTAAACAGCAGGTGGGCCCTTTAATTTTCTGGCGACTTGCCGTACTTAGGACGGCGCCAAGGTCAAGTTGACCATATCTTAGCGAATGGCCTATACTTTTCATACAAGGTAATTTTTTCGAGGATCCTAGTCCTCTTTTTTTTTTTAACGTGTGGAAATCCCCTCGGACCGTCACCCCGCCGTGGCTTGCGGCGGGGCGGTGTGTCGGACTCGAACCGACTAAAACCACACGGTGTGCCACTCTGCGCCTGAGAAGGGAGGGATCCGGGTACTGCTGTTATTATGCCATCCAGACCCCTCCCAGCGCTTGCCTGCACAGAAGCGGGCACACGCGTACCGTCGCCTCCTCGCAGGCGGCCACTAGAGCGGATAGAAGGGAAAGCCCGTCCCGACCATCCGCGGCCACACTCAGGGCGGCATGAGACGCTGATGAGCGCGCCTCCGCTGCCCGGTTCGCCGGCGGCGGATTGGGTCCGAGTGGAGGTCGTCCTCCCAGGCCTTCTCCGCCGCCTACTTCTGCGAGATGACTTCTTCGCAGAAGGTTGCGACCGCGGTAAAACTGCTGTCGCTACCGGCCATGGAGCGAATGACGGCCGGTAGCGAGAGATCTCTTCCGATGACTGCAGTGAGTGCCCGGCGCTGCGACGCCCAAGCAGGGCAAATCGCCAGCGTGTGCTGGGCCGAGTCCTCACTGCAGTCGCAGTGGTGGCAGGCGGGACTCAGTTCCCTCCTAGCGACCGAATGCAGGTACTTCCCGAAGCAACCGTGCCCGGAATGGACCTGCGTCAATCGGAAGGAAAGGGTCCCGTGCTGCCGCCCTGCCCACTCGAGGATAACCGGCTGTAGAGCCTCCACGGCGGCAAAGCCAGCGCGTGGAGTCTCCAGTCGGAACGACCATCTGGAGACTCCTAGGCTACATAGCCATCGTGGCTCGACGGGCGGCTTCACGCCACTCGTGTACCTCTTCAGGAAGGATCCTAGTCCTAAGAATGAGAAAAAATGTAGCAATGATCTAAAGAACCTGTATATTTATCGTTTTAAATATACAGGTTCTTTAGATCATTTCTACATTTTTGTTAGCTTTTAAAGTTATTTGTCTCAGTTTCACCCCTGCTTGCTTTTCTTTGGTTATTGCAGGCCCTCATCCTTAGAAATGAGAGTAATGTAGACTACCTTGGTCAAAGGGAAATGACAATGACATGAAAGTTACATGTCCCACAACTTTAAGATTTTAACAATTTATGTTTACTGTTCTGTTGCCCTCGGCTCCGATCGCGTGCATACCGACATGCACGCGATCGGCAAATAGTAGCCTATGTGTTATTCTGATGTACAAGCTATATTACTGTAAAGTTTCATCCAAATCCATTCAGCACAAACTTTCGCCTTTATAATATTAGTGTGACTAGTGTGATAATTTGATAACATAAAATTCACACGTCAACAAAGTTTAGAACATTCAAAGATCTAGTTCATTTTGCTTCAGACTTCTTTTGCTACAATATTCCGTTAACATGTTTCAAATGATTATTCCCTAAGTATCAAAAAAATATTAACATAAAAATGTTGTTTACATAATAACCAAAAGTTAATAATCTAAGCCAAAAGTGTGTATGAAATAGGTACCTATCTCTATACATATTTTACTTTAAAAAAAGGGATTGTGAGATGCTATTCTATACCCATAAAATGGAAACTTGAACAAAGTTTATGTATTTACTGTGCATTACAACTGTGGCATCAATGTTGACAGTCATTGCTAGACATAACTGATGTCACAGACAATACTCTCTGCCTACATGGAATTCAGAATTCACCTAGAAGGTTTTTAAAAATATTTGGTTATCATAGTTGATGCCTAAATCAACTATGATAACCAGATATTTTGGAAAATTATGCAAAAAGTTTAACATGCTTTGAATTAACTAAGTATTTACAATCAATAATATGTTGTTTGACTTTTGAACCTCCAAATTTTTACCAATGTGTTTTATAAAAAGTGGTGAGTTATGAAATATATTATGTTTATTTTTATAATTTATTAAACATATTATTTTGACTGCCTCGGTGGGGCAGTGGTAGTTTATGCGACTGCTGTGCTTGAGGTCTCGGGTTCGATTCCCGAGTCGGACCAAATGTATGTATGATTTGCAAATATTTGTTTCGGAGTTTGGGTGTATCCTATGTATAGTATGTATTCATTTACAGCAAAAAAAGTATTATATGCATTTATATCAATTGTCTAGTAGCCATAATACAAGCTGTGCTTAGTTTGGGACTAGATGGCGTTGTGTTAGATGTCTGAAATATTTATTTATTTAATTAATTTTACTTATCATCTATGAGAACTTCGTTCTTTTTTGTATATTTGAAACTGTATTGTATATTGATAATACGGTTTCATTAATTTTTGTTTTGATTTAACTAACAAATAAACTTCTGAAATTTTCGGCAACAAAAGAAATAAGTATTTAATTATCCTTAACCGCAGCTTTCAGTGGTCGTCTTTGATGCCCGATGAAGAAAGGTTAAGACCAACATTAGTTTGTTAAGATTAATTATAAATTACTTATATTATGTAATGTTTAAGGAAGTAGAATAAATTGTAATTAATAATTTTATTGTTGTTTCAATAACAATTTACACCAGCTACAGTTGATGAAGTGTTCAGCTAACCGCTCACAAAGACCAGTCTTTTTATTCTCTCTGAAATCTGATTCTCCCTGTTTGGGAAGCCTATATTATACGCGTTTATGTTGAATATTCAACCCAATTTCTTTCATTCACAAACTCTTTATTAGGATATAAATCGTTATATTTATTATGGCTCTAAGTTGTTTATATTCTATACCAAAATTATACCTAACTGATAAATAGTTTCAGTTGATAATAATCACTGAACAACAGAGGGCGCTAATTTAAAAAAATACCTAGAAATATGTATCATAAAAATATTTGATTAGTGATTTATTGCGCAAAGATGAGAGTTATTATACGTACATAAAGACATAATTCGTTGTTCTCCAGTAACTTGAATATCTAACGATACTGTAATACACACTTTATTGTTATTATAAGACAACTAGCCGACCCACGCCACCTCGTTTGCGTCTCCTATTGGTGACGAGCAGATTCCCTAGCGGCAAGTCACAGAACTAACGTATGACAGATAAAAATACGTATACACGTTAACATTCCACTTTTAAAATACTGTTCATCCTCACGAAGTGGTCTTATAGTATTTTTTACTACTCCGTAGACGTCTATCAATGAAATCATTGTAGAAAGAATTTAAAATAACAATGCACTCGCTCTGTATATTAAACTGGCAGATTCCCTACCGGCAAGTCGCAGAATTAACGTATGACAGATAAAAATACGTAGGTATACACGTTAACATTCCACTTTTAAAATTCTGTTCACCCTCACGAAGTGGTCTTATAGTATTTTTTACTACTCCGTAGACGTCTATCAATGAAATCATTGTCGAAAGAATTAAAATAACAATGCACTCGCTCTGTATAATATTTAGTTAGTAGTTAGTAATAGTTAGTTCCGCAAACGGCCACTGGGGAAATCTTCTCGTTACCAATTGCCCGTAGCGTGATAATTTTCCCTGTTTTTTGAAACATTTTTCATTAGTGCTCCGCTCCTGTTGGTCTTAGCGTGATGATAATAGCCTATAGCCTTCCTCGATAAATGGACTATCCAACACTGAACGAATTTTTCAAATCTGTCCAGCGGTTCCCGAGAGTAGCTCGTTCAAACAAACAAACAAACTCTTCAGCTTTATAATATTATAGCACAGATTAGTTCATACAGCAGTGTATGTGAGGTCAGTTAATGT
Organism: Diaphora mendica; assembly: GCA_949125395.1. Lineage (NCBI taxonomy): Eukaryota > Metazoa > Arthropoda > Insecta > Lepidoptera > Erebidae > Diaphora > Diaphora mendica. The sequence goes on from OX421315.1 coordinate 20,072,299, forward strand.
AAGTTGATAATAAATAACGGGATCACGTCTGGGTTAACATTTTTGTTAAGACGTTCCGTATATTACTACTACTTACATGAAATATCTATTAAACACAATAAAATTCTCGTGACACATTGCTCACGATTAACTCGGAAACTATCCAACCGATTTTCACGTTTCATAAAATATGTCTTTTGCTGGCGTGTCTAAGATAGTATAGTTAACATCACGCTTAGACCAATAGAAGCCGACCATGATTGAAAAAAACAACTCTTCCAACACCTATAGATTCAACTAAATCGGTTCAGCGGTTTAGCGTCATGAAAGCCTAACTGACGGACAGACACAGTTACTTTCAATTTATAATATTAGTATGGGTTTAAGGCAAGGAATGGAGTAGGTACATGAAGATAATACAGAGAGTGAAAGCAGAAAATAAGGTGAATAATGGTGTCCTGCACTCCTTTGTTGCCAACAAAAATGTTTCGAAAAGGACATGTTTGGCGGTCCATCAGCCATCACATCAGTGTGCTGGTCCCAACCCTTGTGTATGGTAGCGAATCTTGGGTAGGTATAGAGCCATGCAAGTAAAAATAATGCTGTAGAAATACATTCCCTAAGAAGTGTGTGGTGTGAAAGTTAATGACAGAATCAGGAATGTGGTGATAAAAGAAAGTTGCGGATTAAAAAGGGCATGCTTCGATGGTTTGGCCACTTAGAGAGGATGGATGATAGAAGACTCACGAAAGGAGTTTATAGAGCGAATGTGTTTTGAAGTATCGGAAATGGTCGTTCACGGCGAACATTTACCGATTTAATCAATTGTCTCTGCTTACCCCTCTGGGCGTAACAATATGCTACTGAAGACAATAACTAATCTGCGATATGCAATGTATGATGACAATTAAATCTTTCATAGAAATAGTTCAATCTCTCAGACTTTGTTGATGTACACTTTCTTTATTTATAAAGGACTTCAATGCATATTTAACTACTTTCCCGTCGAGACTACGAATGTGTAAATATCAAATATTTCCTCCATACGATTAACCCATTAAAATTTGTATCAAATATCAACAAGAGGCACAAGAGCAATTAATTGCATGTCAATGACGACTTTTGCACTTAAGAGTCATTGGTTTCTTTCCGCAATATGGTGATGTTGATTTTCCTGGTCTAGCCTAACCCGACTCATGTCTCAAATATGTAGGTATGAAGAAGGCAAATAGGTTTTATTCAAATATTGAGAAAATAAGTCAAACTTTAAATAACTCAATGTATTATAATTATGTAACTCCTTCATTACAAAGTTTTTGCAACAATTTCGTAAAATTAATCCCCTTCAGTATAATAAACATCCGAAAATTTATATCTACATATAACTACAGTAATCGCGAGTACACCATTTCCTCCAAACATACCATTCCAATAATGTATAATAGCTTTATATCATATTTTATTCTGGCACAATGCCAGCGAACTCACTGTATTATCATATTCTTCATTTCTATTTATATATTTTCATCAGTATCCATTTTGCATCTAAATCAATAGATTACAACAAATATAGATACTTGATTTAGTTTTTGTACTTAAATCAATAAGACCTACTTAATAATAGCAGCGTAGGTAACAAAATGTAATAACGTTATAAAAAATATTGGTGTATTTAGGCGGTCCATAGTGAGTTACAATAGCACCGTGCCAGCTAGCAACACTTAAACTGGGAAAATATAATTTCTTAAACGGCCTAGGGGTTTTTAAATTTGAAAGACGACAATAAACAATTTATAGTTAACACATATACAGGCCATATACATATCACTACAGGTATATAATAAAAAGTAGTATTAATTTTATAAGCAATACATTTCATGATATGGTTACCTATATGTGCATAATTACTATTTACACAAATAATATATTGTGTATCAAAATTCCGCTATCTTTTAATTTGTTATCGATTTAAGAACAGTAATATATCGCGGACTTAACGTCTGGAAGTATGTCTGTTGGTTGGTGTAGTTCATTTTGAATGAATGTTCTAAAGCAAATTATCTAGGACAAGTACTATTTTTGATATGGAAGACTAACGATTTTTGTTTAATCTAAATTTAGTTTGTGGAATTTGATATGCCAATTACTTTTTAAGATAAAGGATTTTGGAAGTAGATGTTACACAGTGTAAATACATCTTAAGTATATATTTTATAAAAAATACATACAAAAAGTAAGTAATAGTGGTACTTATTAAGATAGTTGCTACTTTTAAAGAATTTTCAATATGTGTCATTGATATTGAATCATAGTCCATTTAAAACATGGACCACTAAAATATTTATGTTATGTTTTGGATACGTTTGAATCGGAAATTCTAAATTCAGCTCATAGTTCCATCAGAATTAATCAACAAGATTTCTATCCCTATTTAAGAGTTACTAATAACAAATACAATATTTTAAGCCTTACGATGGAAGCAAATGTAACAACATTACAATTATATAAATTTGAGATATTTACAATATAGATAGTTTCACAGTACATTCAAATAAGATATAGCAGTGTTTAATTATAATTAAAGCGCATTGTTTTGTTTTCACACGTGTCTGAGTCGAAACCCCAGTTGCAGAGTTGTACCTTAAAATATTAACAAAACAAAATTGCACATTAAAATATTCTACTTAAAATAATTTTGGCACTAAATATCTGTGGCACTATAATTAACTCGTATGTTTTTATCTTGACCATCATTATTTTCAAGAGTCTTTACTTCACTGTCTTTGTCACTTTCACACATATTTTCACACGAAATCGAATCTTCGTCATCGGAGGATTCCCTACCTGCAGGAGGTCCTGCTAGGTTTGCACTGTTAGGTTCCCTATATTCCAATTTTGTTGGATCTTTTTCATGCAGTTTACGAGCTAGCGTTTGCAAACTAGCGAGGGAACTGGCACAGTCTGTGGTATCAATGTCCGTTAAACTAACACCTGCACGCTCTATCTCCGTGAATGTTCCGAATGGTAATTTAAATAAACATTCCAGACGCATTACGTGCATTTTACTTCGAAGATGCTTAGCCAAGTGGCCATGTATTCTAAACGCTATATTACAATCGGAACACCGAAACGGTCTGGGGTTAAAAGATGTTGCAGCTCCAAATGTCGATGTCATTGAAACTTTGTTATGATGTGAACCTGAGCGTTCATGTTTTTGAAGATGTCCTCTAGTTCGGAAACTTACAGCACATACACTACATCTAAATGGGCGTTCCATATAATGTATATTTAGATGTAGTCTTAACTGTGATGGTTTTGTAAAAGTTTTATTACAAAAGTCACAAACTCGACGCCCATCTTCCATGAGCCTTCCTGGTGAGTAAGACGCATTTTCGTAATCCTTTCCTTTAGTAACTTTAAATGCTACACCTCCAACACCTATGACTACTTTCCTCGCAACAGGGTCATGATCTAAAGAAGGGAGTTTCTTTGATTCCACTTCAGGTACAAATTCGTCGCCCTTGGTGTTATCGTCATTACTTTTATTGGTGTTTTCATCAGTTATGTTCTCATTTTGATATTGCGGGCTGTCTTCCTGTGTTTTGATATGATTTATTCTAGCGTGTTTTAAATATTCAGATACCACATGCTTGGCGTTTTCCGCGTTACTAGAGAGATGCGTTGAAGTGGCTTTTGCATTATTGACTAAATTGGTGGAACTAGAACTTTCCCTAGTCATTGGGGTCTCCTCCCTCGATACGACAGTTTCAATATTGACAGGTTCACTTACAGCCGTTATTTTTGATTCAGTATAAATGACTTGACTAGAAGACGCCGTCGTCATTATGGAACTTTTAACAGAGTTGGTCGTTTTATTTTTAGTATCTATAGAACTGTATGTGTCGGTGAGGCATGGCTTTTCCGTTTCCATCTTTCTTACTTTACTTAAGGTGGTTGTTAGTTGACTTTGCTTAATCTTAGAATCTTGTAACGCTCTTTCGGTCAGGTAAGTGTGCAACATTGGCTCTCCATTGGACCATTGAATCTGATGATTAGGTAGTTTAGCCTTGGCAGTATTTGAAGCTAAAGATGCTAAAACACTGGATTCTCTTGCAGTCGGTATTTCGGTTATGTTAGGCGTGGATGGCTTCGAATCACTTTTGCTTAAATCCATAGGTTCATTTTCAGAGCTATCTATGGATTCTGACGGAGAACACTTTGCACTACTGCCAATTTCTTGACTGATTTCAACAGTAATATTGTCCAGTCCTATTGGCGTATAGGGGTAAGTTGTAGGTCTTGCACTTGTTATTAAACCAGGGGTTGCTGACGTCGTAGGCCTTGTACCTCCGAGTGATAATAAACAATGAGCAGCCTCATGTTCTGGCAATCGTGATTTGTACACTTCGGTATCTGGAAAAAAATATGTTTTGTTAAATTAAACAGTAAAGCATTAAAGATTTTTTTGTAACCAAACTAATACCCTAAATGTTCCTAGTATAAATTTATTTATTAACTTATTTATTTCAATTTGAAAAACCAATAGCTAAAAGAAAAGAAAATAGTCAATATGATATGCAACAAGCCAATGGCAGGTTTTCACGAATTGCATGATAATAATAAATTAACAGAAGTTCTGGAACACTAACCAACGTGACACTATACCTATACAATAAATAATAATAAATAACAAATGCCATCATTATAAAATAAAAAATTTCGCATACTACTTAAAACATTGATTTGATATTAAATATTTCTAATACATATATAAAATTCTTGCACAATTTAAAGAGGTCATTGCTCGCTCGAAAAATTTATGATTTTTTTGTGTAATTGGAGGAAGAAAAAGGAAATTGGTAAATATCATACTATTTTTAACAGAAGTATGACTGATAATAGCACTCTCGATTTAAATTTGAGAAAAAATTTGCAAAATGTAGTAAAAGCAGCAGTAGTAAACTAACACAACAAGTAAACATCATTTAATTTTATGTATCCTTATTTTTATACGAGTACGATATTTGGCAAGTTACTTATGTTCATAAATATCCTTTCAAAACAAAAAATAATAATATCTTACCACTAGACTCAGTTTCTCCTTCGTTCCCTTCATCACCTTCAGAATCTGTGTCATCGTCTGTTTCGCCTGAGCACTGTGCCATTTCTGCATTTTCCGAGTCATTACCTTCATTTGGATTTATTCCTAATTCGCAACATTTTTTATAATGCGCTTTACTTTTCATATGTTTCGTTAAATTCCCCTTTGTTTTGAAACTGAAAAAAAAAATGATACCATTAACATTGTTTATTATTTTGAAGTTTAGTTTGTTACAGAAGTTCTAGATAGTTTCTAGGCGGCCATAGTGTGGGTCACCATGCTGCAATGTCCTTATTCGAATTGAAGATGGTGATCACCACTCTTGGAATCTGCTCATTTTTTCCATCAGACAGAGCAGAGTCATTTTGGCGCAGCTAAAACATTAAAAAGTTTAAAATTAAATTAAGAAAAAATTACCTGAATGCACAGTGCACGCAGGTATAAGGACGTACGTCGGTATGTGTGCGTATGTGTTTTTTCAACATCGAAGGTTTTTTACACCGTATTCCACATTCAGAGCAAACATAACGTCCTCTTCCGCGACCGCGCACGTACGTATATTCTTCGTTACTTTCAAAACCACCAGTCAGCTCTTTTTTAGGAGTGATCATATTATCAGCAACTGGGAACTTATTTTCCTCCATTTTCTTAGAATCAGTTAGTTGTGTTATCTGTAAAATAGTATTTAATGATTAATGAATTTCAAAAGTACTTTGAATTAAATTCACTATCATTCCATTTTTAAACGCCAACATACCTGTTTGTTATCTTTGGAAAATGTATTCCATTGCGATGAATGAGTCAGAATCAAATCCTGTTTTATCACAGCTACAGCTACGTTTTGCGGTCGATGACGTGAGTCATAAAGAGACATAGCAGACGATGCTGACAGTCCCAATGGGTCTGGCGTCAACTCAGATAATAACTGTAAACATAATCAAATATGTATTTAGTATGCACAATCAATAACTGGTGAATGTTTAACAATTACAAGTTAATGATAAAAATTACCTGCCAGTTGCTGTACATTGATAGAAACTCCTGTTTTGGAACATATGTTGGCTGAGGGCGATTGATTGTGCAATAGAAAACCTTTGTTGAACATTTTAGTCCCAGATACGTGTAAGCATTTCCATTTAAATAAAGTTGCCCATAAGCTTTAGCGGGTCGAGGAGTCTCGGGTGATACAAGTGGCATGGTATTTGCATTCGGAGTAATGCCATGATGTCTTTTAGGTGTGAATGTTCCTGGTTTTAAAGGTAATGTTGATGGTCTCAAAAATTTCGGTTTTCTGTCGTCTGTAACAGCTATGGGTATATTTTTCTGGAAGTAAGAAGTTTCAGACCTTTCATTTTGAACTGAGACCGCTGGTGTATCTTGAGCATTGGTATTCTTTTGGACCTCAGACGAACTCGGAATTTGGTTATTATTATAAATTTCAGCTTTCGTTATTAAATTTTCGAAATTGAAGTTTCGTAATTCTTTTTCAGGTTTACTTTCATTTATGTTTTTAATTGAAAAACTGCTATTTACTTTTTCTTTGTTTGGTTTAACTTTACCAGAAGGGTAAATAATATTTTCCTTTAAAACGTGTGTCCGAGGCATTCCGTCGGAATTTCTTTTAATTGCTCCATCATGTCTGAGCATGGATTTAACTAAAATCTTTGTCGGAAGTAAATTAGACTCATCCACATTCTTTATTTTTATTATAGGTACAGGAGAAAGATATTGAGGTGAAATTTCATTGTTACTGGCGTCTGGAGTTGACCTCTGTTTTTCCAATTCTATATGAGATGATCTAGGATTCGGACTTTTACTATTACGCGAGGGTGGTCTATCATACTTAAACATTGTTCCTTTTGGATATTGAGCATTCATGGTTAGCAAAGGTCCATTTCCGTCATCTCTGGTCGCTTGCAAGGACATTTTATTTATATCCGTGGATACTATACTCTTTGGCTGGGAGTTCAGATTTCCTACATAAACTCCAGGTGTGTTTGGTCCAGGCATACCTGGTACATGAGGTATGAGTTTCCCAGCGTGTAAAATTGTTGTAGCACCATTTGGTGAAGAAGGACTTAGAGGTGGCAAGGTCAGAGGATTAAATGCTGTAATAGCACTAAGAGGTGGAAATTGAAAATGAGTTATGTCATTTATATTTGGTAAATTTGAATTAGGTAAGGAAGTTGCAGTTGATATTGTTATTCTAGGAGTTTGTGCTTGTGGAGTTCCCACCATTTCTTTAGGTGTTGGAGGATTATGCATTATCGTTCCGCCAGAATGTAAACCAGATCTTACAACAACGCTGCTTGCTTCTGCATCATTAACAAGTTTTGAAGGTGAAAGGTTTTGTTGTATTAATATCGGTGATAATTGGTTTTTGCTGGGTTCTATTCGAAGAGTAGTTGTGCTTCCAGATTGGTCAAGAATTTTCACTTCTCCTCCAAACATTTGTAGAGAAGTAGAATTATGTTTCATATGTTGCGATAGTTCATCCAGTGATCTTAGAGCCGCCGAGTTTGCGTCAATACATCTGATCTTAGGTTGCGAATACAAATCAGTTGTTCTTGGTGAAATATTTTCAATTAACCTAGGACTATATGAATCAGACCTATTATCGATTCTTCGTTTTGGGCTGGCAACAGGCCTTGCTTTTAGATGTTCATTTTTTCTTGTAAAATCAGAGGGCACTCTAGTATCTACAAGTCTTGTATTACCAAGTAGTGGTCCTGGAGATGGCAAAGGAGCTATAACGTCATTTGGTTCTGGCTTCATAATAATCAGATTTTCTGGCTTATTTCTAGATGGCGACAACTTTATCGTATTCGTACACCTAGAAAATGAATTTGATGATGTTTCGGGCAATCTGACATTGATTGAATTACTTCTTAGAAATACGTTCTCGGGCCTCAAAGCTTTAATGTCTTTTTGCGCAGTGTTATTACTTACACTTCCTTTACAATAATACATTCTATGCGTTTCTAAATTATCTGCACTTCGATAAATTATCTGACATAAAGGGCACACGAATAGTGGCCCATCAACCAATTCTGCCACTGACCCTAATCCATTCATTTTTGTTTTTAGCAAAAGATCTTTTATGATGGAGCCTTCCGGATTTAAAGGATGCTTATGATGGTCATTTTGAGTAAAACTTTCTGAATGAGATCTTTTTCTAAACGAGTTATCATTTTCATAATTAGATTTTGTTAAATTCAGTGGTGATGGTTCCGACTTTATTTCAACTAAGTCAATAAGCTGTTTACTTTCAGCTCTTTGTTTAATTTTACCATATTTTTTTTGCAATGGAGTATCTATAACGTCAACTATAGCTTCGTTCTCTGAAATAATCTTAGAGATATGTTCTGTGAGGAAGTCAGCGTTCGGTGAAATAGGTTTCTTTTTTTCTTCACATTCTTGGTATAGTGCTGCTCTAAATTTAGGCTTGTAAATTGATTTTGATTTTAAATTGTTATCATTTATACATAGGCTTGTTGACGGTGTGTTATCGATAATCAATTCTGTCGAATCATTTGATTCTAAATTTTCAGTACGCATTATTGAAACATCCGAACCAGTTTCTGATATTGATGTAGGTGGAATGGATGTGTCGCTTTCCGAGCCACCTGATAAATCCTCTTCATTTAATGTTACTGTCACGTCTGATCCTTGTAATCTTAATGCATGTGTTCTTGATCTCCGATGTTTGTATAAATTAGATTTAGTTTTAAAAGCAAATCCACAGGGTACACAAGGGTATGGTCTCTCATTAGTATGAGCTCTGATATGTTTTTGGAGAACTGAAGGCTTGGCACAAGATAATTTACAGTAAGGGCATATATATCGCCCACCTACCCCACCATTGTGGCCGTCTTTGATTAAATCACTTTCAAGATTTTCAGTCTTATTTGAAAATTCATCAGTAAAACTGGTCTGACCAGATACTTGAACAATATTATTTACATTACTTAATCTACCATTTTCTTCATTATAATTAATTTGTACATTTCTCAAAGTGTTCTGAAGTTCTAAATGCTGTGTATCTTCTTTTATTTTTATTTTCTCTATTTCTGGGTGAGCTGCGGCGATACTACCGTTAGAGATTGAGAGACTACCAGCAGATGTTGAAACTATTGCCTCTATATGTCTGGTATCGCCGGCTTTTGATAGATTGCCGGGGTACACAGCAATCGTAGATGCCATTTTTTTGAACTTCTTGTGAAGATAGCTGTGGTCATTGTTGTTGGCAAAGTTACTATCTAAACGTTTTTCCTGCGTTAACGGCATTGTACCCGCGAGGTCTGTACCTGTAAAAGACATGTTATTTTAAAAGTGCAGTGATAATAATTTGAACTAATATTATACTATAATTATCTTTTTTCTTTAACGGGGTTAACGATATTCATGCATTCATTAACATCGGGGTGCAAATATTCACCATTTGTGAAATAGTCTGACAGACTATTGCCGACTCAAAGCCACCCCGGGGTTCCCCTGCTGCCACTGGCCGAGGTAGCGAGTATCGCAATTACATTTTACGAGTATATATAGATATACAATATAATAATGAGATTGCATAGTGTTCGAAGTTTTTTTTTAACGTAAGTAAAAAAAACCTCGACTTAAAACACTTGCTTATAAGTTTCATATTAAAATAGTATAATAAATAATAATAATAAATATTTCGGACATCTAACACACAACGCCATCTAGTCCCAAGCTAAGCTGAGCTTGTGTTATGGGTACTAGAAAACTGATACAAATACATATATACTTGTTTTTTTGTAAATATACATACATATTATACATAGAAAACACCCAAACTCCGAAACAAATATTTGTAGATCACACAAACATTTGATCCGACCCGGGAATCGAACCCGAGACCTCGTGATCAGCAGTCGCACACGCCAACCGCGAGACCAACGATGCAGTCGTACATTTATATATATATATTAGGTCTTTACCTATGAAATTGCCGTTCTTCAGTACTGGTCATTTCAAATAAAAAAAAGTTTGTAATGGCTCTGTATTCTAAATTCAAATTAATATTGTTTTAAAACCATGACATTCTATTTACAAACTCAGTCTTTTGTTTTTTGATTAGCGTTGTATTTTCATTATATTTGAACATTTTTCGTCATAATGGATACTTTAAAATTCGTGTAATTATGGAATATGAGTTTCGTCGTGGCACCAACAAAAACGTTTACGGAGAGAACTGTACAAACGAACGCACAACCCGTTATTAGTTTTCCCGGTTCCGTTCTGGAAATTTTGACTTGAAAAATGAAGCTCGTGATCGTCCGGAGACTTTGATTAACAATAATGAATTAAAGGCGATTGTGGAAGCTGACGAAACTCAATCTACAGCTGAGTTAGCAGCAGCTTTTAATGTAAGCATCAAAACCACTGATCCATTTGCGACAAATTGGCAAGGTAAAAAAGCTTGATAGATGGGTGCCCCACGACCTTAACGATCGCCAGCGCAACGTACGCGTCGACACCTGCCTTGCGCTGCTCAACAGGCAATGAAATGAAGGATTTTTGAAACGAATTGTTACGTGCGACGAAAAATGGATTCTGTTCGACAATCGAAAGCGCTCAGCAAGTTGGTTAGACCCTGGTTCAGCACCAAAGCAATGCCCTAAACCAAAAATGACCCCTAAAAAGGTGATGGTCACTGTTTGGTGGTCTAGTGCGGGTGTGATTCACCACAGCTTTTTACAAAACGGCATGAGCATTAATGCAGATGTGTACTGTGAAGAACTGGAGAGAATGATGGAGAAGCTTGCACATCTGCAACCAGCTTTGGTCAATCGGTCGTCCCCACTGCTCCTTCACGACAACGTGCGACCCCATACTGCGCAACAGACAGTCTCGCAGTCTGTCTAATTTCTGTCCTAATTTAAAGGTATTAGATTAAAATAATCTATTCTGTGAAAAACTATAAATTGTACTACCTATTTCTCTTTAATAATTTTAATGTTTAAATAACAGCTGTTGGATTTCGAACGTCATTGTACTGGCAACATTTTGATTGTCTCTGGTTCGTGTTGACGTTTTGACGTTTGAGGTTGGAATAAAAAGGAGCTCGTGCGGTGTACTGTTGAGTAATGGCGGGCAGTGAATTTGATTGTTAATTTTGTGTATTCGATAGCCTATGTGATATTGATGACACTGTGGGTTTGTTAGGCTAAAATAGTTATAATAGTTGAGAACGGTTTGATCGGACAGGCTAGGCTTGTGAACAGTTAATATGTGTAAAAAGATTGTGATCGAACGCGTGTTGAACCGGCCGACGATTTGTTTGTTATTGTGAAAATCAATTGATAGTAAGCTAATTGTATTGTCCATCGACCCGCGGTCTCTTTAGTGATAAACCGTATTGTGTTAGGTCGTGGATTCGATATAGATTCGATTCGACCATAGGAAGTTGTACAGCATTTTAGGAGCTGTATGTGTAAACGTACCAGGACAGACCAGGCGTTGGGGTACACCATCTACGGCGCCGAAAACAGGACGCCACACAACTCCAGTAAGTATAGTTTAGATTAAGAACACGGTGACACAGCCGTGGGTCATTCTTCTTGCCAGTGGTATTAGTAGTGATTGTATATCCATCTATGGGCCCGTGGGTAATAACATCATCAAAAGGTGATCGCTTCCTTGGCAAGAGGACTGAACAACAGCTATGCATTTAAGTAGGTACATCTATATAAATCACAGATGGCGGTGAAAAGGTGACAATATGTGATGCAATCAATAAGGAATAATACTAGTTCAATGGATGCAATAGCATTTGTCACATATTTGACTGTCATGAAAAATTATTACGAGAAATAAAATGTACCGTACTACCAATCAAACAGATGATTATATTTTTAATATCTTCTTTATTATAATAAGAATTTAGTTCAATATGTTTAAGTGTTTTAGTAGTCCATAGGACATAGGGACTTTCTGCTCCTTGCTGTTTCCTGTGTATTTCGCCTCCTTAATCGGCTCTCAAACCCACCAGATGAATAAAGGTGGTGAATCTCCATATTCTTAATCCATCAGGGCATAGATGTGAATGTTTGTTTATACTACAAATCTGGTTTTATCTAACCAATCCTAAACATCATGATACTGTATTTTTTTAAATATGTATTACGCAACAATTTGTGTTGTGTTGTAACGTATTTAGTGATGGACAAAATATTTCTATTTCAATTTTATTATATCAACAGCATTTTAACAGTTCATTGCTGGACATAGGTCTCTCCTTAGAAAGAAGTTTTGCTCTACTATACCATGCTGGCCAGGCTGGTTGTTATAGGGTTTGTTTATTTTATTTATTTATACAAACTTCCTGCAAACATATTGCACAAGGCGGTTACGATACCCATGGGATAAATAGGGATGGTGAGACTCTGTATTCTTAATCTGTGACATGGAAAACCTTAATTATTTTTTTTAAAACTACCTTTTGCACGCGGCTTCTCCCACGCAGGCTTTCATCCCCTGATTGACCCTTAGGGGTGGAATTTCAAAAATTCCTATCTTAGTGCTCACTTACATTACATAAAGAACCTACATGCAAAATTTCAGGATTCTAGGTTCAGCGGTTTGGGCTGTGCGTTGATCTCTCTCTATGTCAGTCTCCTTCCACTTTTATATAATACTAGCTTCTACACGCGTCTTCGCTCACGCAGACTTTCATTCTCTGATTTACCCCCTTATGGGTGGAATTTCAAAAATTGATCTCTGGGTATGTCAGTCAGTCACCTTACTCTTTTATATATATAGCTAAAACTAAAAAATATTTATGAAAGTGGGTTACATACATACAAACAAGTGTGTAAAAAGAGTAATTATAGTTTTTTCTTTTGGACTATTTATAACACCACATTAAAATGCTCATGTTGAAATATGATTGTTATATTAAATCTCTCATTTCGGTGGAATTGCATAGATGCAACATTCCATACCACATCACTCTTTTAGTGGTGATGGATTAAGGAAACAGAATGTTTATTCATCCTATGGATATCGTAAGAGCCAATTAAGGGAAAAAACTATGCAGGACAACAGCAATGTTAGGGGAAGGAAATCAACCCGTCAACCAAGGAGATGCATATGTATAGCATTTTACTATTTATATCTTAATGTGGTATAGATCCAACCTTCCATACCACAACACTCTCTGTGAGGTGATGGATAAAGGAAACAGAATGTTTATTCATCCTATGGATATCGTAAGGGCCAATAGGGAATATGCATGTCTTTTTTTTATTTCTTAATCTGATCATATAAGTCTCCATAACATAGAAAAAAATATAAATAGGTTTCAAAATAGTCAAACAAATTTTCAAAGTGAAATTTAAAACACCGACTAAATTTGAGCTATTCAAACGCCGCCATTTTTCGCGCGCTATTGACATAACATATGACGTCATAGTCATTTCGTGTTTGTTTACTATTGAGTGTTTCAGTTATTTTATACCTATTTACAGTTTTGATTGCTATAAAAATCATGGAAAATGTCATTTTTTCTCACAAACACTACTAACACAGTAGGAATTTCGACGCCGATAATTTCGATAATGTAACAATCGACGTCACATTTCGTTTCGACCAATAGGACGCGTTTTGCAGGTTTGAATTTCCCTCCCTTAATTTTCACTTTTTATTTAATATTTTCTGGGTTTAAATAATCACTAAATAAAAAAAATACCATTTATGTATATTATAAAGACAATAAAGAATCTAGAAAAAAATGTTTGAGACAAATAAAATTTTTATGCATATTCCTTATTAAGGGAAAAAAAACTATGCAGGACAACAGCAAAGTTAGGGGAAGGAAATCAACCCGTCAACCAAGGAGATGCCTATGTATATCATTGGACTATTTATATCTTAATGTGGTATAGATCCAACCTTCCATACCACAACACTCTCTTAGTGGTGTTGGATTAAGAAAAGAAAATGTTTATTCATCCTATGGATTTCGTAAGAACTGACTAAGGGAGGAAACTATTCAGGACACTGTTAGGGGAAGGAAATCAACCAGTCAACCAAGGAGATGCCTATGTATAGCATTGGACTATTTATATCTTAATGTGGTATAGATCCAACCTTCCATACCACAACACTCTCTATGTGGTGATGGATTAAGTAAACAGAATGTTTATGCATCCCATGGTTGTCGTAAGAACTGATTAAGGGAGCAAACTATTCAGGACAACGGACAACTGATAAGAGCAGGAAACCAACCCGTCAACCAACCAGATGCCTATGTATAGCATTAGACTATTTACAGATTGATGTGATGATATGGTTTTTCATAGAGTTGCTTATGTCTTTAGTTCTCACAAGTGGTTCATAGACCAAGGCTTGGTTTTAAAGTTATCATAGTCACACAGTATATTGTGCTAGTATTACTTTCATATATCAAATAATAATATGTAAATTTTTATCAATTTTTTCAGTATGGATATAAACCTAAATGAAAGTCCACACTTTTTGTCTTCTGACATAGATCCAGTATTTTGTGTCTCCTCCTAACCACAGTAACATAAAGAATGTAATCTTATGTTTAACTAACATAGTTAATTTAGTATTTTTATAAAATTAAGTAAATTAAAATTAATATTATATAAAACTAGCTGATCCGGCGAACTTCGTACCGCCTTATTTACATATCTGCCTCAGCTTCCCACAGACAGTGTACAGTCGCGCACAAATAAAATTACTTTTCCCGTTATCTTTTAATTTTTCCACAAATCCTGTCCTAACAAAAAGGATCACATAAAAAAAGAATTATTTAATTTGGTGCAGCCGATCGGAAGTTATGTGCGTACATACATAGGTACATTCATTGAATTTTTAAGACGGGACAGTAAGGGCAGGTACTTTTACCGTTATAGTTACTGCATTTACAGATTTTGGAAAAAATGTACAGTCAGCAAGGAAATTGACATTTTAAACAAAAACTTTTTTGATGCCAGTCGATCCTGTTTCTTATAGTAAGAGAGCTACTGAACCTTTCGACCAACGGTGTGTCTGTAAGGCTAGAAACTCTTGTAGTGATGAGTCCTAACGTGCTAAGTACGTAACCATAGCCTGGCAGGCCTCAGCCCTGCACATCATCATCTTTCATGGTTTTGAAAGTGTAAAAAAAATGACAAAAAACTTGTTCCTGTAAGGCTGAAATTTTTATAGGATTTAGATCATTCATTAAGAAGTTCAAAAACAAAATGACAGGCGATTCCGATGAGCACTAGTACCTGACAGGCGATCAGAAAGACACACATTTCTTCAATTACATCATCAATGTAAATAAATTTTATTCTGTAAATTTGTAATTCATATATATGTTTGTCTGAGCGATTTAAAGAAAGTAGGAACAATGACCGGCGGAAGCTCATGGTCGTCCGGAGACTTTGGTTAACAATAATGAATTAAAGGCGATTGTGGAAGCTGTCGAAACTCAATCTACAGCTGAGCTAGCAGCAGCTTTTAATGTAAGCATCAAAACAATATTGATCCATTTGCGACAAATTGGCAAGGTAAAAAAGCTTGATAGATGGGTGCCCCACGACCTTAACGATCGCCAGCGCAACGTAAGCCTCGAGACCTGCCTTGCGCTGCTCAACAGGCAAAGAAATTAAGGAATTTTGAAACGAATTGTTACGTGCGACGAAAAATGGATTCTGTTCGACAATCGAAAGTGCTCAGCAAGTTGGTTAGACCCTGGTTCAGCACCAAAGCAATGCCTTAAACCAAAAATAATCCCTAAAAAGGTGATGGTCACTGTTTGGTGGTCTAGCGCGGGTGTGATTCACCACAGCTTTTTACAAAACGGCATGAGCATTAATGCAGATGTGTACGGTGAAGAACTGGAGAAGCTTGCACATCTGCAACCAGCTTCGGTAAATCAGTCGTCCCCACTGCTTCTTCACGACAACGCGCGACCCCATACTGCGCAACAGACAGTCTCCAAGCTGCAAGAGCTGGGGTTGGAAGCTCTCCCTCATCTGCCATACTCACCAGACCTTGCACCTACCGACTATTACTTTTTTTATTTTAGTAAAAAATTCAATTCCCGAGAGGCAGTACAAAATGCCTTTGAAGAGTTTGTTGCCTCCCGTCCAGCTGATTTTTACAAGAAGGGCATCAATAAACTGCCAATGCGTTGGCAAAGATGCGTCGATTGCATGGGTGATTACTTCGAATAACAGAAATAAAAAAGTTTGAAAAAATAAGTACTTTCACTTATTGCATACAAAACGGCAATTTCATAGGTAAAGACCTATTATAAATGTATATATATATGTGTCAAAGCCAAATTGAAAAGATGATTAATATTTGTCTACTGAATGTCAAAAGTGGCCATGATGAAATCCTGGATCTAAAGGAATAAGCCTTGACAAAAGAAACCTAATAAAATTGATGATAGAATTTCAAACGTTGAGCGACCACTATATAGTAGATATTTTTTTGTACTACTAGTATTATCTTTGACGCCCAACATTTGAAATTCTAACTTAATTCTTTTGGATTTTTTTCGTTTGAATTTTATTAGGTCTCTTTTGTCAAGGCTTATACCTCTAGATCAAGGATTTCATCACGGCCACTTTTGTCATTCAGTAGACAAATATTAATCATCTTTTCAATTTCGCTTTGACATACATACATTTATATATATGTACATTTGTTTTTATATGTCTCATACGCACAATAGTGTGGGCAATGCTTTATTTTCGGTAGTAAAAAATCGTATATATCGATTAGTTGAAATGTATATTGCATTGACTTAGATGCTTTTTTTTTTTATGTATGGCCCGCCAAAATGACTACTGGAAAGCATAAACAGCATAAACAGAATCCAAGAGTGGCGGTCACCATGCTCACTGCGAATGCAGACAATGCAGTATGGCGACCCACACCATGGCGGCCTAGTGATGCTGCTGCATCTTTTAGTCTAGTCAACAAGTATGGAACTTGTTGACTAGACTAATTGGGCCTCCGGTCTCGCACTCACCAACGAAACACGACAGCACGAACGCTGTTATTTTACGTTGATTTTCTGTGCGAGGGTAGTACCGCCCCGGTCAAGCCGGCCCATTCATGCTGATATCAGCGTGGCTCTACTACCTATAAAGCTTCCGATGATTTCATGTTATTTATGACTAATAATGAGAAGTTTTTCGTGTTAGGACCGACCAAGTGTTCTCAGACACATTTTTACTTGCACTCCAGTGCTATCTTTCTCCTTACCTGTCAAGGAAATATGGTAGCCAGCACCGCCGGTCATTATTCCTACTTTCTTTAAATCACTCAGACAAACATATATATGAATTACAACTTTACAAAATAAAATTTATTTACATTGATGATATAATTGAAGAAATGTGTGTCTTTCTGTTCGCCTGGCAGGTACTAGTGCTCGTCGGAATCGCCTGTCATTTTGTTTTTGAACTTCTTAATGAATGATCTAAATCCTATAAAAATTTCAGCCTTACAGGAACAAGTTTTTTTATGTCATTTTTTTACACTTTCAAAACCATGAAAGATGAATATGTGCAGGGCTGAGGCCTGCCAGGCGATGGTTACGTACTCAGCACGTTATGACTCATCACTACAAGAGTTTCTAGCCTTACAGACACACCGTTGGTCGAAAGGTTCAGTAGCTCTTGGTCCATTACGATCAAAAGTCTCTACTGGACCGCCTGAGGTTTAAGTACTAGAAATGTCAGAAATCGCAAAAAACTTTTCCCATACATTTCGGAAAAAGAGTCAAACCTCTAAATTAGCCCAACTCTTTGTTATGGGTAGACCCGCTATCCGCAATAAAGAATACTGGCTGAAAAAGTAGGTAAGTAAAAAAAAGTTATAATTTCAAACATCGAATTCGATTCAGGTCATTCTTATGTTTTTGCTGAGAAAATTCTAGATTGTTAGTTGTAATTTATGTACTTCTTGTTAAAAATGTCTTTAAATCGCAAACGTTTGGACTTAAATGGAGCGTATTTTGTAAATAATAGGAACACAAAATCTGCATTGGTGTGGTACGTGAAAAAGTATCCATTGCGACAAGTACCATCAAGAAAGGTAATTACAAACCCTTTGAAGAATCTCAAAGAATATGATTCATTCAAAAAGAAGTTAGTGCGGCAGCCTTGTGTACTGGACATAGACACGGAGATTGCTATTTTAATAACCTATGTGGAATCTGACCCAGAGATATCGTCCAGATATGTCGCTCTTGAAGTGGGTGTTTCCTAGTCACTTGTATTAAACACATTGAAAAAACACGGTTATAAACCCTATCGACAAGGGCGCATAGTTCAAGCATTACATCCAGGTGACAATGTTCGAAGAATTACTTTTTGCAGATGGCTAAGAGAAAAATAAGTATAGATCACCAATTTCTTAAGTACATAATATGGTCACACGATCAAATTTTTCAAATAACGGAATGTACAACCGACGAAATCACCACTGTTGGTCTAGAGAAAACCCTCTCAGAGTTCGGGAAAGCAATAACCAAGTTTGATTCTCTTTTAACTGTTGGTGTGGTGTGATCTCAAACCGAGTAGTAATGGTGGAATTTTATGAAGGTACTCTTAATTCTGCCGTGAATAACGACGTCATTTTAGAGAATCTCCAAAGCCGGTTGAATGAATGGCTCCTGTCAGAATTGCGAAAATTTTATTTTCAGCAAGATGGCGCTCTGCCACACAACAGCCGCCTTACGCGTTCTAGTTTGAATAGGCAGTTCGGGTCACAGTGGATCGGTACACATGGTCCAACTAAGTGGCCACCTCGCAGCCCCGATCTAACGCCTCTCGATTTTTTTCTGTGAGGCTACCTAAAAAACGAAGTCTACAAAAAGAAATTCAACAGTTTTCCTGAGCAGATAGATGCATTAACAAGGATTTTAAATGATATCCATCCAAGAAAATTATCGGCTGCTACTAGCTCAGTACAAAAACAAGTGAACTTATGTATTCGTGAAAATGGCGGTAATTTTTATGTCATTCATGTTTATTTCGTAGATCATCTAAATGTAAGCTAAGTTGGTCTGTGTCTAAAATACATATTAAAATTATTTATTTAATTATTATTTGTTTTGGTTCTAATGTTGTAGAAGATTATCGATGCAACTATGATGATTGTCTACTTAGGTAGGCGCTTTAGCTTCTAGGTACAGTAAGCCACGAGGCCAGCTTGACAAAAACTGTAATTAGCTGATGCCCCCTGTATTTCCGTACAAATTTATGGGAAAAGTTCTTTGCGATTTCTGACATTTCTAGTACTCAAACCTCAGTCGGTCCAGTAGACTTTTGATCCGTATAAGAAACAGGATCGATTTGCATCAAAATGTTTTTGTTTAAAATGACCATTTTCTTGCTGACTGTACATTTTTTCCGAAATCTGTAAATGCAGTTCAGAATATCTTAAACATTTATCGATAGTCTCCTAAAAGCGTTTTCCTGTAACTATAACGGTTAAGGAACCTGCCCTTACTGTTCCGTCTCAAACATTTACCCTGTATTGATTAAAGCTTTCTCATAATTAAAAATCGATTGTTAATTATCAACTGAAATAGCAACGTCATCACCGGTCATCACCTAATGAATAGCTAACTATCTTCAAAAAGAAAATATTGCAAATGAATGAACATTGTATAAGCAAACTTCAAGACGCTCTCACATAAAACGGCGGGCGATGCGGTGAGCGTGTTGACGCAACGCGCATGTGCTGCGCTATTCCTATTGGTGTCTTGTGTGACATCATCGTGACGTCACTCTAATAGACGAGGATATCCCTAGCCATCTTTGCTCACTGTCGTTTTTTTTACCTAATAATACGATTGTTGGTGTATTGTGCGTTCTAAATGGGCTCGGACCTGTTCGTAAAAGACAAAGCAAAACGATACTTTTACAGATATATTGCTTTCAAAATTCATTTTTTAAGGCTATATATTAAAAGCCCGAACATATATTCGGAAATTCACGATAAAGGTATTTATCTACGTATATATTATGTTATTATTAGAGATAGTGAAGGCATTTGGTATCATACACTAAGATGGATAGCTACAGCTGTGTGAGTGTTATCTACACAATACCAACACGTGTAGTAGTGACGGACGACCTCGCTTGCGCTCACTCGAGTTGTTTGTGATGTGGACGACTGCGATATTAGTTGGTAGTCGGTACGTTCCAAGAAGGCGTTACAATTTCTGAGAACCGGGGACAGCTAAGTCGCCCCGCTCGGTTTAAAACGAGCAAGTAGATAATCTCAATACGCACTTTTGCTGCTTTTCTCGCTTTTAATCGACGACTATATCAACGTATTAAAGACTTGATGATCTGTTTGGATTTCATAACACAAGTAGTTTGTTTAGGTCTTAGGTGAAAAGACTTCATAAGACTGATAAAACTAAATATCATTAATTTCAATGAGTATATTGTGCATAAAGATGCTTTCGGGATTTCATAGCGTTCTTAAATGAGTACTGAGAAAATCTATCATTTCTTCCAGAAACAAATTTGAGAAATTGTAGTGGTGTAATGAGACAAAGGAATCCCGGCGACTGGCCGCCGCCCGCCGGCCTGGCGCCAAGCCAGGCGGCCCTGGCGTCGACTGTGTCGGCCGCCAGCACGCCGCCAGCTTCTACCTCACACGTCTCTTCGCACTAGTGTATACAACAGTAGTTTATATGTATAGGTAGGTACCTATTAAATTGTTTGTAGGGAATGTCCATCTTACTACTTCTGTTAGTGCAACATTGTACCTTCGAGCATGTTTTTTCACATAGACAATCAAATGTAAAATTAATTTTAAAATATTTATACCTTAGGCAAATTATTTGAAATACGTTTCGATACAAATTTAAAACTCTAATCCGGTTAATACCTCTACGACTTAAAAGATGTTTGAAATAGAACGAATCATTTAACTAGTGTCTAAAGAAAAGAAAGTAAGTAAATAAATAGGCCTTGGCTGCGAATCTCTCTGTAGCAGTTTCCAAGTGTAAAAAAAATAATTAATAATAAATATAATAATTTTAAAAAATCAGAAGCACTATGTAACAATTTAAATTTTAAAATTAAAATAATCTTAACATAGCTACACTTTAATTGTTATTGTAATCGGTAAAATTGGTTTAAGCGCCAAACTATGATCAACGAAAATTTTTTTATTATTTTGAGAAATACATGATCTGTCTAATTTTAAGGTGTTTCTATCGAGTGTATATCGTAGTCAGTTACCTATAGGTATGTATCAAAATATTAAAATCCAGTAATAAAAAAGATAAAGCAAAAAAAATATTAGAAATGAGGTGACGATATTTGATTTGGTAGAAAGGTCTGTACTCTGTACGCAATAACTTTATTGAACAAGAAAACCTTACCGCGGTATAATTGATCAGTCCACCATTATATCACTGCTGTCTTTATATCATTTGTTGTCGCCTTCATAACAAATGTCAACAAGTCCGATAGGCTGCATTTCACCCGCGCGCAAGTGAATCATCGTTAATAATTGCGCGACGATCCACGCCACACGGCACACACACACACAGAAACACCTGTACTATCGTCACACAAGTCTCACTTACACTATAAACTACGAAACTACTTTCTTTTCAGAGACGATAACAATCGATAACATAAGTATTTATTTAATGTTTGTATACTGTAAAATATTTGATGTTTAATCGTTCTTTCGAAGGGATAACGCACGTAACCGCATCGCGGATGAATGTTCAACTGTTTGTAATGTCGTTGGTTTGTTCGTTTCGTTCCATTCGGCACCCCGCACCACCCGCACCCGTACCCGCGCACCGCACTCTGCGCTCTCGCTGTAAGTAGTGATTCATGTCGCGTTTTATCTATCTCCCTCCTTCGCCGCAACCGGATCGGTTGTTCTTCGTAATCTATTTATACGTATCTACATAATATGCACGGACTTTAACCTGTGCTTTAGGTAGAATTCAAAACATTTATAAGCAAGTATACCATATTATTATTATTATTAAATGTAAGTGTACTCAGGTAAAAATTACATATTGTTTTAATCAAAACATCTGTAATAAATAATAATAGATATTATTATAGCTAGATAGTATTGTCTTAATATCAATGAATATAACTACACATAACATTTTCAAACACTTTAACAAAGGCAATGTAAGAGACATACATGTACCTAATATCTATTTTCTGCTGTTGCTAATACATTTTTACAACACGGGTTTATTTTATGCTTAAGAAACAAACATCTCTCATCGGCACAAAAATAAACGTGAGCCTTTGATACTATGTGATATAAAAAATTGTCCTTTTGTATCAGACATCGTAGTAGGCAGCTCAATGTAATTTTCATGCAGCGCTGATTTCGTAACGGTTGCGTTCAACTAGAACGGGTATTGGTTTTACGTGCCACCGTCTACTACATTCTCTGTTGCAGGAAGCGATTTAGCGCCATCATCCTCAATGATATTAGATATTAATGTTATGTAGGTATGAATTATAAACAGAACCTTAAATAATGCAGCAATTGTTGATGCTTATTAAATATAATGTTGGCATTAGCATTTTATAAGATGATTTAATACTGGGCATTTTCCTCTATTTAATTTATCTTGTGAACTTATTATCGGTAAGACCTCCTTATCAAAACTATGAGTATTGTATACATTATAATGTACACGTTATGTCTATATTTATCATATTGTTACCTACACAAGAAATCTTGACATAATAAAATAATACTTAAATCTAGATTTCAAATTATGTAAATTCGTACGTAGATGTATGGTGATAATTTTCAATGGAGAACCTTCATGACACTGTCTAGATACCAATATGTAGGTATAATAATAATATGAATATATACATAGATATACATATTATTTGCAATGATAAATTGGTATTCGCTTATCAGTATTGCGGAGGCGATGACGCACGCGTTTCGAGGATACCACGCAGTCGGTCAATTGCGAACAACTTAGTCAGGAAGCAAGCGTTACTTCTATCTTAGACAGCGTTGCTAGTTTTTTTTAAGTTAAATCGGGATTTTGAGACTTTTTTGGTGAGAAAAAGCGGGGACGCCCCGCGAAAATCGGGACGTCTGGCAACACAGATCTTAGACCAAGTGCTACCAACAAACCCGTTCTAAGGGTTTAGGTACTGTTTCGAATCTTATCATATTTACATCGAGGCCTATTTACTGTTTCTACACCGCCTACGTACTACCTATTATTGTACTTGTCAAACAAAAACCGTGTAATAATATGTACACCTAAACTTTTTAATACGCAGTTTTTGTTGCTTTTGAATCGGATGTTGGTGGTGATTCTCTTGGTGTCATCACTGAACTAAAATTCACTAAAATTTGTTTTTGGATTATATGCCTACTCTAACCTCACCTGTTTACAGTCCATTTTTCAATATCTCACATCTCAGCTTTCACTATATTTAGTTCAAAACCGACTAAAATTTGATCAGAGGTACACGCTTGTTTATTATTAAAAAAACTAAACTATATTCTAAATGTACTAATTACAAAAAATAATTACATAAGTATTTAAGGCATATGTATTTAGACGAGCGACGTCTAAGTTTAGTGCGAAATGTCAAGTTTATGTCACACGACACGTTACATGTTTTAAACGTTCAACAAAATTACAGAAAAAGAAAAATTATGGTCTAAGCATTGATATACAAAAAGTCTAAGTTGAGTATTTTAACTAATTTTGGTTATGCCAAAGTAAATTTTTATTTGTATTTGGTACAAAACTAAACACTGACAGCTGAGATGTGAGATATAAAAAAAATGGACTGTAAATAGATGACATTAGAGTATATAATCCAATAACAATTTTTAGTGAATTTTAGTTTAGTGATCGAGAATCACCACCTTGTTCACTATTTCACGTAACCATATGTTACTCCTTACAACATCAGCTATCTGACAGTGAAAGTTCCGTCAAAATCAGCACAATCGTTCCAGAGATAAGTCGGTACAAACAGACAGACAGAGATAATATTTAAATATATTTTTTAGTAAGTAGGTACCGTACTTATAACTCTACTTTCATATGCATTTAGTAGAAAGCTGTTAATTTGAAATTACAAACAAACACTTCAGTTTTATTTATTTAGATTGATACCTACATAAACGTAATCTGTATAATTAGAAAGAACTTTATATGAACACCTATGTTATCAACTGTCGCTATGAAAAAAAAAACAATCCTATTAATCGGCCAACAACCAACTACATATTAGAAGTTCTGAACCATTTGTTTTAATTGTTGAAATTGATTTAGTTTTTACATTATAAATAACCAATAAAATCCATAACACATAAGCTTCTGTGATACCAACCGTAAACGTTGGTCAACACCAACACTATTATTGACTACTGTTTCGCGAATAGTGGGCATATGAAGTGCGGGGGCGCGTGGCACTTGTTGCGTTGTTTGGTTGGCGTCGCTCAACTCCGCCTGTTGCCGAGTTTCGACGTCATATTACGACCTTGAGCTGCACGACGAGGGGAATGAATGTCTGTTTCTGTGCCTCCTGGGTTTAAGAACGTTCGTGCATTACGACATTATGAGATGACATCATATTGATATCAACTAATTAAAAACTTGTATTTTTTATTATACTATCACCACAATACAGCCAGCCAGTGGAATAGCACAAGTCAGCACAACAGATAAAACGACAAAATAAAACATAGATGAATGAATGGAGTGTGTTACGAGTTTTGGGACGAGACGATGCATGAAGACCATAATATGCTTAAATGTATATTAATAATTCTAGAATTGTCAATTATGTTAAGTCTATACAAATAATAAGGAAATTTTTATGTTTACTGTTAACAATAACGCGTGACTCTCGTGAGTAAATAAATAGCCCTAATCTACGTACGAAAAGTACGATTAACCACAGCCACGAATAAGATTTTATTCCATGACTATTAAAAGATACTAGGGTTATATAACTTGCAGCAACGGTTGTGTGTTATTTTTAAACTTATACAGCCTAAAGTTAAAAATGACAAAACCGATGCTTAAAGTTAAATAATATTTACGAATAAGGAATAAGGCCGTAAGTAGGTAGGTATGTAGTAAATTATCAATATTTACACATGAGAGCAGTAACTATAATTTAAAAAAATCATTTAATGTACCCTGTGCCTGCATGCAGACAGGCAGTTGTATTCTAAACAGGTAATATAGTAGTAGCAATAAAAACACTCGTCTGAGTTAAAGCATTTGGCAACGCAGCTGTTGAATAAATATGTCCACCCGGGCGCCACGATGTCGCGTGGGCGGGAAACCATGAAACCAGTCTTGGTGTCAACGGTGGCAAGTTAAGCTCACTAGTCTACTATTGAGAAGTAAATAGTCTATAAAACGAATTGTGATGTATGATCATATGATGTAGAATATAATAATATAGGTATATAATGTATCGCATCAAGTAACCTCCTGTCATTACATACATACCTACGGCATAGATAGGCATATATGTATATAACGTATTTGATTTCATTTTTTTTACGAACCAACGAAATAGAATAATCATAGTTTTAAAAACCAATAGGTACCTACCTACGTAGGTACTGTAAAAATATGTTTTTAAATAGTTTGTGGTTGCACATAATGAGTCAAGATACTCGGTATAAACAGCTTCTTTGTATTTGTACTAAAACAAGTTTGTGGACCTGTGCAAATGCAGAGCCGCCCGCGCGCGCGTTACCTCCCCACCTTTCGTGGGCTTCCCTCGGAACCAGGTCATCGTTAACTTGTTCGACCGCTACGCCAATCTACTCGCTGCCGAGAGCGACCGCACCCGATCCGAGATTTCTTAGAAATTCATTTGAATAACTTTGCTGAACTCGTAGGTTTTGAACTAATTATATTGTAATATTGTTTGGAATCACTAAACAGTAACATCGATAAAACTTTAAAAAAAATATCTTGACTTACAGTAAGACTATTAGACATTAGTACGCACAGACCACAAGGGCCTTTTAGTACCATAGAGAAGCTTCAGCAAACCGGAAAGACGGAATACACACGGTATAAGCGTCCAAAAACAGAATAATATATGGAATTTATAACTTATATCAATGTGATATATTTGAGCAAGGTTCGCATCTCAACAGCTTCACATTTTTACAATCATCACAATCGTCCCGACTACTGATGAACATAGGCGGTCTAAAGCAGGCTTTGTAAATAACGGCTTGCATACCGGGTGACGGGCTCATTGATCTATATCATAGGTACACTATGTATGGTTTATCCCAACTGTGCTAGTAGTTGATAATATTCCTAATGTAGTATGTAGATAATTGAGTACCTAGGTACATACAAAGTCATTTAAGTTAAAATATATTATGTATGATGTATGTATTATATTTTTCGGAAACTTTGTAAAAAATAGTAACGCAGCGTGAATATTAAAGTAGATATTAGGTCATTTTGTTCACTACTTATTGTATTACTAAGCAAATTGTTTACAATCACTGCGCATTACCTTCACGTTACGTTTGTTTAAAAGAATACTTCTATTGAGAGAATGGCGTCATTCTCTGTGAATTCCGGCGTTCGCATATCGACGTCTAACCCGCCATATGTATGAATGTGACAATAATATTCGTGAGTCACTCCGAGCCGAGCAACACTTGACCAAATAAATAAGTAGGTATTCACTGTTCACAATAATTCTTTCCTCAATGACGTTTATGAATAGTGATTTGTATTTAGCTATACATGTAACATTTACATGATTTTTTGTTCAATCATAAGGTTTAATATACAGAAAGTTGGACGATACTGAATTAGTTATTTACACGGCTACCTGCTCTGCTCACACCTTTGTGATACTTAAATGTCCCAAAAAAACTTCCTGTATTATGAATATAAAAAAACTTAAGTTATGTTGGCATTGTTTCGTTTTCTCTCAATAGATTTAAGTCGCCTCTCTGATAGTTGTAGTTGTGAATACGCGTGCGCATTGAGATTCGGAATCGTCTTTTGGCCATTCGCCAGAGAGGTGTTCCCGCTTCCGAAGTGCATTCTCTACACCCACGCACATTTTCTGTTTCAAAAAATAACTAACAGCTTTGAAATAATATTATACAGAAAGAAAATGTTTATTTTAGATATACAGTACATACTTAAAGTCCTACTGAGTATAAATAATTGAATTTATCTTTGGTATGTACATAGGCAGAAATTCAATATAATGTTGCAAACATTTCTTTGAAATTATAATGTTCATGGTATTTTATCAATATGTGTGCTGCAGGTGTAGATTTTGCTGCAATGTATTTTACATTTATTCTTAGTGAAGTCCAGACATAATAAATAATAATATACCTATAGCATAACATGTAAATAAAAGGCTCCCAAACACAGAAATATGTATATCCTGATTAATATCTGTGCTCCCAAATCAATATATTCGTTTGTTAATCGGTATGCTGATCTCAAACACGCTTTAGCTACTGAAAAAAGGACTGTCATAAACAATGACAAGAAATAATATAGAGAATTTCATAGTATACAAAAAGATCTTCCGGAAAGGGAAGAAAAACCGCGGTTCATAAAGAAATGAAGTCTCTCAGATTGCATCGAAAATATCCAGGTAATTTCACCTAGCTAAATTCAAAATTAATGCTCGGTTACTTAGTTCATAAACTTGGTAATATTATGAATATCGTTATTTCTGTTTTGCAACATAAATACTCTGCATCTTGGCGACAATAGAGTATTGCTATGTCTGAAGTTTATTTCAAATGGGACTTCTAAATAAAAGTAGCTAATTTTATGCGTGTATGGCTAATTAAAATCCAATTAATCGCGTGAAACGTTGATGTTCTTAAGGTTATATAAATAGCAAAGAAAACATCAAAATAGACACTTTTTTGTTAAAGTCGAAAATAAATCCAAAGAACGCTTTCAACGCTTGCCGAATATAGGTACTTTATGGAACTGTGCAACCCCAAATTATGTCCTATCAAAAGTTAAAACAAAGACACGTTAAAAAAAAGTTTCTGATATTTACGGATAAATTGCGATAAAAGATAATAATATAATGTTTATCAAATGTTGAATTCTTTTTACACTCGTAAAATGTCAGAGAAATGAAAAGAGATAGATAGGTAATCATAGTTTTTGTTGTTAGGTGTTATTTAGATGACAATAGTTATAAGTTGATATCTACAAATATACATTTAAATATCCTCTTCTTCCTTTAATAAAAAGAAGAAACTGACAATGTCATATTTAGCTAAGTCTCCACTTTTTAGCCTTTTTAATCAAACTGTTAACCAGAAGGTCAATCAGAAGTAGGTATACTAATGAAATCCCTAAGTATTTGTCAATTGATTAGTTACTTGATCACTGTTAACAAACAAAGACACTCTTAACTTCCAAGTAAAATAATGCAGACCTAATGACAAGGCCATATTTAGTTTAGACAGGATATTTTAGAATTTGCAGCTAATTATCAAATCTTGACCAACCTTTTGAAAAGTTGACGGATTGTATTATCCTTTTATGATGGGATATTTTGCCTCGGTGGCGCAGTGGTAGCGTATGCGACTGCTGTGTTTGCGGTCTCGGGTTCGATTCCCGGGTCGGACCAAACGTTTGTTTCGGAGTTTGGGCGTTTTCTGTGTATAATATGTATGTATTTAGAAAAAAATAATATAAGTATTCTATCAGTCAATCTAGCTATCATAATACAAGCTCTGCTTAGTTTGAAGTTAGGTGGCGTTGTGTGAGAAATGTCCGAAATATTTATTATTATTTATTATTATATTCACTTCATTACAAAAACTCCCGATCCCGAGCGGTCTCTTTCTAGAGCATTACAGCTTCAGACAAAGACACCACTGCACTGTTAGCATGGCAAATTACAATAATAGTAGGTATTCAATAAAACATAGTTCTGTAATCTCGAGGGAACACCATTTCTAAAGTTTCATTGAAACTTTTAACCTTATCGTATCGATAAAGTTTTAAAAAAAATCAGTATAAAATGGCAGTTTTATATTTTGCCCCAAATACCTACGTCATCGTAATCGATATTTATGAACTTACGATAGATAACAACTAATATAAGATTACGTGGTACGAAAGTCACAGTAGGCATGCTAATCGCGCGTTGCCGACCCTATAAAAAAGCAATAGAATATCATCACATCACTTACCTACTTGTAATGTGAATGTGAACGTATTTGACACATCCAATTTCTCTATCTGACTCAGCTCATCATATTTCATCTCTCTCTTCTATCAATTAAGCGACCAACATTTGTATGTCAAAATGTTATTATTGTATAACAATGTAACAAAAGTAAAAAAGTCGTCAAAAGTCTCTTTATTTCCAAAGGTAGTTTTCATTTTTAAGAAATAAATATAATACCATTGAAAAAAATTAATGATTTACTCGTACCTACCTACGTATAATACGCTGACCGGCTATCTAAATTCTTGGTATTTTAGATTTAAGCCAGCATAGATAACAGATCTACCTAGTCAGGATGCTAGTCAGTGACCCTTTCTCCATAAATTTAAAACAGAGCACATGCATATTTTATCCGTATTATAAAATTGCTTGCCCTGATTGACTGATATATCAATCAAGGCAGAACCTAAACCGCGGGGTCTATAAATTTGATGGTTTTTATGTTGTAAGTTGTAAAAAAAATCGAAATTTCATCTTTCAGGGAGGGAGTATTACGGTTGTACAGAAGTTTATCATTTTCGAAATCAAACGAAGCCGCAGGCAATAGCTAGTTAATAATAATATTAAGAGTAAGGTAATAGTAGTAGTTCGTTGTCGATATGAATAAAACTGACTGATTGTCTTGAACCGATGCGATTTCGTTTAATTAAACCTGACCCCACAAATTATTAAGATAGTCTTAATGTAGGTATATTCGCTTATTCGCCAATCAAGCAAGAACATTTATAGATGTGAGGTAACTACATATTTTCGGCTACCACTTTATTGTGAACAGCAGCAATTTTTTTATTTATTTCCAAGATCCTTGTGTATTGTATTGATATAAGGACAGATTTTTTGGATGACAATACCCTTAGATTAAAAATTTTGTCAATACGTAAGTAA
This sequence comes from Diaphora mendica, assembly GCA_949125395.1. NCBI lineage: Eukaryota > Metazoa > Arthropoda > Insecta > Lepidoptera > Erebidae > Diaphora > Diaphora mendica. The sequence continues at coordinate 20,102,545 of OX421315.1, forward strand.
TATTCATATTACTCACGAGTATATTTCAAGGTTGCACGATAAGTTTTGGCAAGTTTTCAAGAAGTCAAGCGTCCTGCACCAACGGTGCCAAGCGTCACGCACCCGTCCTAACAGAATCCAGTAGGGTACCTATCCTCAAAATATTCATGTGAATAAAGCTATTTAACTGTTCATGCGCAACGCACAACACTGGGCTAGTGCAACAACGATACCTAATCTTGCTGACGTATATAATATGTAAATAGATAATACTCTTTTGCCGAAAGTGATCATACTCAACTTAGCACACAAACAAGTCACTGATAAAATTTACACGATAACTTTAATGATAACAGTGATCTCGGGCGAATTTAGTCATACAATATTAATTTCAAACATAATGATATCAGGAATTGGAATTATTGTGCCTTCCTCATTTTATAGAAAACTAGCTGACCCGTGCCCACTTCGTTGGGCGAAAAACATTTTTTCTCCGACTTACTTTGCAAACCCAGCTACCACGAAAAAGTCTTTCTAATTTTCGGGTTAATATATTTCCTATTTTACTCACAAATAACGTGGCCTGCTATTGGTAAAATAATTTTCAAAATCAGTTCAGTAGATGCAGAGATTACCCCCTACAACATCATAAACGCACAAACTCACAAACTTTACCTCTTTATATAATATTAATAAAAAAAACCGACTTCCAAAAAAACATCCAACGAAAACTCCCTGCCAAAAAACACTAAAAAGCGTAAAATAAACTGGCTCTTCATAAATTGCTATGTCCCAATTCTTGTCTATACCTAATTCTTTATTAATTTAAATAGTAGTATTAAAATGTGTGCTACGTAGATTAGATACGTATGAAGTTAAAAGAATTATCCTCTAACTCCTAACCGTTGAGGAGTTGTACCTTCCACCTTCCATCATCAGCTTACCTAAATAATTGAAAGAATACGACTAAAGGTAACATATATACATATGATATTTAAAGATTTATCCTCCAACTCCTAACCGTTAACTGTTAAGGTAGTCATCATAACATGATGACTACCAGACGCAAAAGCGGTGTAACTTCAGAAAATATACGAAAAACATAGTTGACGGAGTAATCGGGGAACATACATTAAAAAAAAACTTACAGTGGAACATAGAACCTCCTCCTTTTTGAAAGTCGGTAAAAAAGTAAAAAAGTATAGAAGTATATATAAGTTTAGCTGTAGCGTGCTCCTCATGAAGAGGCTTATATCAATCTATATCCCACCAAAAACATTTTCATGTAAAATGTTGCCAAGACGACTGCATATGGCTTACCACATGGTAAGCGATGTGAAAAAGATATCAGATCTCATGTAGAGCCAAGGTTCAGAATCTACACGCCCTAAATCTACCAACCCTAACTTCATAAACTCTACATCTCAGTAAAAATGTATGGCTTCGCCGTTTCGCTACCATACCGTCACGAAGGGGAAACGAACGCCTTTTGTGTTTACAAATATCTAATTTCTGAAGTAATGTGTTATACGAATACTTAATTTCTCAAGTAACGAAACAGCCAAGCCATACATTTTTACTGAGATGTAGAGTTTATGAAGTTAGGGTTGGTAGAGTTAGAGCGTGTAGATTCTGAACCTTGGCTCTACATGAGATCTGATATCTTTTTCACATGGTAAGCCATATGCAGTCGTCTTGGCAACATTTTACATGAAAATGTTTTTGGTGGGATTTCATTTCTTTTTGTAAGTTGTTTAAGTCAGTTTTTTTTTCATTTTTGGGATGTATTTCTTTTACATCTTCTTTCTTCTTTCGATAAAGTCCGTGTACCAAAATTAAAACCTCTAGCATAAACATTTGTGAAAGTCTTATACAAACTTCCACCCCCCAAATTTTGGGGGTTGGGGGGCAAAAGTGATACATTTATGAATTTTTTTGTTGTTTGTATACTAAACTTAGTTTACATACCAAATTTCAGCTTTCTAGCACTACAGGAAGTACCCTAACAGTTTTAATGATCATCAGTGTGTCAGTGACGAAATCGGTGTTTTTTAGGTATCAATAAAATCTAAAGTATCAGAGCTATGCAATTGAAACTTTGTATGTTTCATTAGTCTATTAGTAACATCATATCCTGAGAATTTGAACGATCTGGTATATCGGGAACCAAAGTTATGGGGGTTCAAAAAAACGACGAAACGCTTCGAGAAAAGGTAGGTAGTGCCCTTGCGCTTCGCTTGGCTCGTCTTGGCGGGGGCACGATAGTGCCCCCAGATATATAAAAGCGAAATACCACTCACTTATTAATCATGAAATCTCAGAAACTATAACACCTACAAACTTGAAATTTAGCAGGTAGTTTCCTTATAGGGTGTAGACATCCGCTAAGAACGGATTTTACGGAACTCCACCTCTAAGGGGGCAAAATGGGGGTTGGAAGTTTGTATGAAAGTCCTATGTTTTTGAAGTAAGAGACTTGAAATTCAAAATGTATGCTCTATAGATGGTGTGGAGGTGTACTAGTAATGTATCTAGCTTTCCCGAATATAATTTTAAAAAAAAACAAGCTCCACGCGTACGAAGAAGCTAGTCGGTAAATAAAGCGGAATGTGGCTAATTTAATTTCGGCTCGTAGTTCTGATTCCCTAAAGAACGAAAGGTTCTTTTAAAAACAAATCTAATTAGTTAAAATAGTAGTAGTAGTAAAATAAACAAATCGTTAACAGTTTTTAGTAATATATTTTGTAGATTTGAACAAATGGTATAATTTAACGAAGACAGTTAATTTAATTAAGTCGAATTTCACGAAGTCACTAAATGACGTCAGTTGTCTGTTGTAGTTGTCAGTATATTTGAGGGATGTATTTGTACTTTATGTTGTCGGTATGTATACTGACTTCCCAATAAGGATTGCCATAGATGTTGATGACATATAATAATTATTATTTTTACGGGAATTAACGCTATCACTTATTTCAAGGTATTACATACCTCTGTTTTGCCTGATGTTTCGACCAGGTCACGTCACTTTTACTCAAAAGTTGTACGTGAAGCGATTGAGATTAAAAAGCATAAAACTTTCAATCGGGAAGATGGTTTTAAATTATCTACAGCGTGGAATCCAGGGTTAAAAAACATACCACCTCGCTTTTCTGCGCAGTCGGATAGACACCAGAATAGGAACACATCGGTTTGCTTACAGAATAGGGACCCTGTTAGTGTGGTATGTGACGGTACATGGCGAAACAAAAATATCAATAATATCGAAAATGTGCGGGTGGATGAAGAACCTTCTACTTCACGGATTCGACGACGGAGGGCGTGCGCCGCTGAGCCAGTCAGTCTGTGACCACGGCCAGTGCAACCTGGTCGAAACGTCAGGCAAAACAGAGGTATGTAATACCTTGAAATAAGTGATCGCGTTAATTCCCGTAAAAATAATAATTATTACATCATGGAACGCGAAAGTTTAAAAATGTTGATGACAACCTGGACCTACGGCTTAACGTGCTCTCCGAGGCACAGGCGGGTAACACCGCCATCTTCCCTACTCCGGGCTGCTATTAAGAATTTTTTGTAAGAAAAACCCAACAGCAGTCCGACCCGGGAATCGAACCCAAAACCTCTTGATCTACAGTCGCTTACGCTAACCGCTAGACCAACGAGGCAGTCGTTGAAGACCATATTGTTTCTTCTAAATAATATATTTTTAACATTTCATGTAAATGTTAAAAATATATTTTTAGGTAATATAGTTCTACTGTAAGCAAGCATAGTTCTTCTCTGTCTTACTGTAAGTGACAGAAGTTCTTCACAATTTTGATGCCTGTTGAGTGAGTGATTCTGACATTCTGAGACAAAATTAATGAATTTCACTTCATTGAAGAATAACTCAGGCAGACAGACTAGTAACCATATAGGCACTCAAAACTACGGGGAAATGTTAGTGGTAAATAAAAAGTTCATAATAAACTTGTAGCAGATGCTTGAATATACATTATTTTCAAGAATCGTTGTTTATACTTCCCTTTAAATGGTAGCAAGAATTTCTTCAATTTGCAAGTAATCCATTTCTGGGTAATGGCTGGTTTAGTAATGAAAACCAGTCAAGTGTGTGTTGGATGATTTTCGCTCTACCATTTTTTTAAAGGGTACCAAAAGTAGGGATACGTTATCCACTTTTCTTTTATATTTCTTAACGAAATATTAATTACATAAGTAGGGGACTAAATTTGCGACGCGACACATTTTTTTGGTATTTATAAAAATAACTACTACTACCACCACTCTTGGATTCTGCTCATGCTTTCCATCAGGCAGAGTAGAGTCACATTGGTAGGCTCATATTTAATACTAGCTTTTACACGCGGCTTCGCTCACGCAGACTTTCATCCCCTGATTTACTGCCTTAGGGGTGGAATTTCAAAAATTCCTTTCTTAGTGCTCACTTACGTTATATAAAGAACCTACATGCAAAATTTCAGGATTCTAGCTACAGCGGTTTGGGCTGAGCGTTGATCTCAGGGTATGTCGTATACCGTCGCTACCATGGAGGGGGTATGAAAGCACTTTTGCACATCACGAACTTTCACTTCTTCCGCGCGGAGGGACTCCACGCATTTTTTATTATTATTATTTATACTACCTACTTCCTAAATTTCTGTCTTTTATTAATTTATCTGGGGTTCTTGCATAATACATACAAACCTGGTACTTTTATAGTCTTACGTAGGTTTAAAACTTTAATTATGGAGAAATGTTAACAAATTCCTTAGTTAATTTCTTAATTATATTCATAAGTAATAACAATAAGGCAATGAAACTCATACAAAGGTATGTAAATTAGAGCTGAAAATAAACAGATTTCAAAATCTGAAGTGAAACTATTTTAGCTCATAAGTCATAATTATAAATCAGTCACCACTCTTCGAAAGCACAAATTATGCAAAGAAAATTACGTACAGTAAGGTTACACTTGAAAAAGGCACCCAATACACTCAATAGCTGTATAATCTTCAAAGCACAAACCTACAAAGTAAGGAGAAATTTGGTACCTTATAATGCTACATAGTTGAGGTTGGGGGGTTTAAAATACAATGGGAGAAAATTAAATTTGTTTATATCTGACAAAACGGTAACCAATGCAAAAACAGGTCGTTCAAAAAATGTTTTACTCGGAAAGGCCAACAATCTTTGACAGTGCAATTACATAAACTCGGCATTAAATTATTTTCTGCCTGTAGAACCCTAGAGCTGGAGCACCGCTCGTTAACATGCGAGCATTCTAGTTTTCTTTAAAACATTTAATAACTGTTGTGTTCAGCCAGTATGCAATTCGCAGAATACCCTCAAGCACGCGTCATTAATTCGCCATGGCTTTGCACCACGATGCACCATAATAAGCACTAAGTAGGTATGTCCATATTAGCCTTTTAACGTTCACAATTCGATATTTCCAAGAATATTGGTCGATTCCTTGTAATAATTAATTGTTAGTTTCAACAGACAGGGACTATTTCTTGGAAACAATAAAAAAATGGCTAAGAGCGAGTCTGACTTGCGCACTAAGGGTACCTAAGCAAACAAAGTAGGTAGTATATCGTCCAACTGGGAATAGAGTATCGAAGATTTAAAGAGATATAATACGCACGTATAGATGAGAAAACCGATGTAAATATATATTTATTACTTTTTACTGTAGCCTAAGAACTCTAGAGAAAGGTGGCACTTAAATATTTGCTACATTTGCGGTATTGTTTTGTAGGACGGCAGACTTAAGTATGAAAACGTAAACTTCAACTGATTCTGACTGAACGACCTAGCATAGCATGTCTACCTCACAAGTCTCTGAAGTTCCTGAGGAGAAAGGTCTTGACTTTTGACAAGTTAAGCAGAAAGTCTAATGCCTGCTCTACACGTAGGACTACGTGTAGAAGGGTTGATTTGTTCGTCTGTGGTAGGTATTTCACGTTCGCAGACACGTCCGCCACTAATGCGTTCGTTGTCGGTTTTTGTGGCACGGATCAAAGGGTTTCAGCGCAAGCGCTCGGCAACTGTTAACACGTCTGCGCCTCTGCGCTCAGGGATGCAACATCGTTCATAAAAAACATCGATGTTAGAATATCGATGTTTTCAAAAGTGAAACATCGATGTCAAAAATATCGATGTTTATGAACGATCTATCGATGTTTATGAACGATGTTTTTAACCAACTTCAAAAAAGGAGGAGGTTCTCAATTCGACCAGACATATGTTTTTATTATGTGTGTTCGCGGATAACTTCGTCGTTTATGAATTGATTTTAGTGATTCTTTTTTTAATGGAGAGGATATATCACAACGGTGGTACCATGATAAGGACACTAAGATCTGATGATGGCATCCAAGAGAAATCGAGTCGAATCTTGAAGTCGGTTTTTATTTTGTTAAAATTTTACTTGTTATCACCATTTACAAATTACATTAACTTTTAACGTTTATTTCCTGTAATGCAAATAAAACATCGAAATATCGCTGAAACCATCTTAGCTCAGTTTTCTTAATTCTTGCTTTCACAAACATTATCCTTTTCATCACTGTCACTACATATTTTAAAGGAACATGCTCCTCAATGCTTAATCATTACTAAGTACTATGTTTATTATATTTTTATTTATATGTCTTTCACCTTACCCAACAATCACTACCATACTTACTATTCAACAGCCTGGGCCCGTACTAAAACATCCCTACTAGCACCATTTAAATGTACATCTAAGTTAAATAGTAATTTGTAATAGAAATGAAACAAATAGGCTAAATAATAATAAATAATTATAAAAAGTATAATAAAACATAAAATAACATGGAATTAAATATTCATTAAATTCAGACTGTTATTTTTAAGTGAAATTTAAATTAAGTAATGAACATTATTATTAATGAATTGATAAAACATCGTTCATGAACAACGATGTATCGTCGATGTTTTGGTTTCAACATCGATGTTTGAAAAACATCGATGTTAAGCTTGCATCCCTGCGCTGCGGACGCATCATCACTAATCATCAGTGTTTATCGGGAAGCGAACGAGGTTGCACGCGTGCTTCCGGTGCTTCTTAGAATTTTTTCCTATGTACCTTCCTACAATGTTAAAATGATTAACATGAGCACTGATGAATGACTATAAAATTAATTGCGACTTTATCCCTATTTCTCATATTTTTATTGTGTTGTCATCAATGTTTATTTTAATTAATTAAATTTAATGAAATTGTCATTCAAATCGTAATTATGTACCTACTTATTATTATATTTCTAATGATTTATAACTTGTAAAATATTCGTATACAATGTAAAAAATGTTTACTGATTAAGTAAATGATAAATGAAATATCCATTTTGAGTACATATGTGTTGCATCTGTCGAGAACCAACACAGACTGATCGACCTACAGACGTGTGGACAGCTCGTAGTGATCCATCTGCGGACGCATCTGTCTACGTGTAGAGCAGGCATTAAAGATTGACGGATCGACAAACAGAATGATGGTTAACATACTAATGTTGTACGTGTTCCTATTTGCTTTTGAGACATGGAACCCTAAAATGTTTATGTTTTTCAGAAGAAATGTCGTGTAAAAATAATTAGTAAACATGTTTGAGTTTTTTAGTTTCTAGTGAGAGTAATAATTATTAACTGAAAAAATCCTGCCGTTAAGAACAACAATAAATCAATTATTTTTAAATGAGATTAGAGAATTTAGAATTTAAACTGCTTAATTTTTAACTCCCGCATTAGGAATATACCTCCTGTGTCGCGGGGTATCCTCTATAAACATACATGTAACGAACACAAAAAAACACTCAGCCTTAGAACAACAATTTGTGGATCACACAAAGTTTTGTCCCATGTGAGATTTGAACCCACAACACTTGGCGAAGTGAAAAGCGGCGTGGCGACCGCCTAAACCACTAGGCCAACCGGGCAGTTATCAATCAATCAATAGGGTAGTTGACACTTTAGTCAAATTAGTTACTTTTTATCATCTGTCAAAACGGTAACTTTGCATGAAAAATGTGTACATACAAACTTGTGACGTCACTGTTTTAAACTACAGTCGATAGAGCATTATATTTATATGTTTATTGATGTGAAACATCTATAGGCAAGGGGTAAACCTGATTTTTGGAGTGGCGCGATTTTAGGCGTGGCGACGCTCGCCGCAAAGCGGAAAGCAATTCAATTCTTTTTCACATCTGCAATTGTTTCACATCTGCCAGGCTTCCCGTGTCGGCTCACTTTTGATGTGAAACATCTATAGGCGAGGGGTAAACCTGATTTTTGGCGTGGCGAGATTTTTGGCGTGGCAATTCTAAATTCAATTCAATGAAACATCTATAGGCGAATATGCAATTCAATTCTTTCCGATAATAACCAACTTTCAAAAGGAGGAGGTTGTCAATTTCATCGGTTTTTTTTATTTATTTTTATTTTATGTATGTACACTGATTACTCCGTCAATTGTGGACCGATTTTGAAAATTATTTTTGTATTCGAAAGGGTATGCTCCCCATATGGTCCCATTGCTACCACATTGTGCTGTCGTGTTTCGTTGGTGAGTGCGAGACCGGAGGCCCAATTAGTCTAGTCAACAAGTTCCATACTTGTTGACTAGACTAAAAGATGCACAAGCATCACTAGGCCGCCATAGTGTAGGTCGCCATACTGCATTGTTGTATCCGCAATGAGTATGGTGGCCACCACTCGTGGATTTTGCTTATGCTTTCCATCAAGCAGAGTAGAGTCATTTTGGCAGGCAAAACATAAAAAAAAAAAAAACCGTATCTGGTGATGGGAAATCGAAGGAAACCCTCAAATTTGTTAGGCACGTACTATATTTTTCATACATTTTCTAAAGCTATTACAGGTAGTCATCAGTTCATGATGATGAGCTCTATCGCTTGCACTTCAAGCCTTAAATGGAACGCCTCAGACCAAGGTAACGCCGCACGAGTCATTTTTCGTGCGTGCAGCCGGCTCCATCGAATTATAAGACGTTGTCACGATGCGAATGCAGGAGAGTCGTCTGCGCTGGTGCGGCCACGTTTTGCGACAACCGCCTACCTACGTGGGAAACAAATGTCTGGCCATGCCGCCTCCGCTGGGTCCCGGTAGAAGGGGTAGACCCAAGAAGTGCTGGTTTGACGTCGTAACGGGTGACATGCGTACCAATGGTCTCACCACCAGGGATGCTGAAGACCGGGCAAAGTGGAGAAGACAGAGCAGGAAAGCGGACCCCGGGCTCCAAAGTGCTAGCTCTGGAAGCAACCGGGAGCAACGCTAGGATGATGATGACGACGTCAAAAAATATAATAACTATTAAAAATACAAAATTGGGATTGCTCGACAAAATATAATTGTTCATTTAATATCAATTAAATGAATAGACTCGAAATGTCTCACATCAAAATTACATAGACATTTAGTTCAATAAAGATTTACCTACGTACTTACCACAACTATTTTACCTACGTGTCAAATCTGAATCGTGCACTTTTCATAATCTATGATTTTCATTTATAAATGGCGGGCACAAATTGTTTTAAAAATTACCTACTTTGATATAATTGTAGAACAGAAGTTTACATAATGTTTTATAGATAGGTTTTTGCACGTTTTTAACACGCAGGATGGCATTTTGAATAAAAAGTTCGTCACTCTGTTGGCTTTCGATCACTACGAGCTTAGCCGAGCGACTAGTTGCGCTGATGTCTCGAGACATCAACCGATCAACGTATGGAGCAAAAACACTACCTCGTGTCTGTTCTACACGTAGTAATATTAGTTCAATGGTTTTTACTGTATACTTCTTCAAAGGTCATTAGCATTACGCACGAATCCGCTATGTTAAATTTATGAAAACATGCTTAGAAACGGAAATATACATTTCAGTAAACCTAGCAAGTCCACATCGAGAACAAATACCTGCTTCGAAAACTAATCCAAAACCTAGTAAGGCACAGTGACAATTTTAAAACCTAGCAAGGGACTGTCCCTTGGTAGATTTTAAAGTTGTCATTTTGACTTGCTAGGTTTTTAAAACTAACGATAGGCGATGAATGTCGCGTCACTGTTTTAGTAAGTCGCAGAAAGTGTGGTGTGGGGATGTGAGCGCATCGTTGCGTCATTTATGTAATACATAATTATTTGTTTATAATAGAACAAAATATTTTTTTTGCTGGTGTCTCACAAGGCTGTGTACTATCGCATAATTTGTCCCTCTTCCATATCAATAACATGTTGAGAATTAGCGGCATTGATTTTTATGCGGATGACAGCACGGGCGATGCTCTTTATACTTAGTCTTTTAACCGGCCGCGCTAATATTTCTCGAGGAAACGTCATTAAGAGTCGAAACAAACTTGTGTCTGAAATTAAGACATTTTTGGAAAAGGTCTCAGATTGGGGTATACTTAATTTATACTTAATTTAGTCTAATTCAACCCCACAAAGACACCTTAGCCTTATTGCCTAGCCAATATTGGTATTCATGGTTTGGTGTCGACATATGGCGTGAAGTCCAGTTTTATGTCCATTTTGAGGGTAAGGCCAAATTGGCCTTGTGAGAAGCTTGGCGTTCTCGAAAGATCGAGACGGTATTTCACTCTGGCCCACCGCTTTCTGCTATATAAAACGCAGGTTCAGCCTCATATGTTCTCATCTTTAGGCAGGGGTACCCCAGTACCAGCTCCTCCCTCTGGACGGCTGAACTCTCTGGCGCTGCGTAAAGATGTGGCCTCGCTGTGCATCTTCTATGGCATTTAATATATTATCAAATTGTTCGAACTGATGCCTATCAGTTCGAACAATTTGTGAAGAGGTGGCAGCCGTGGCGCCTGCCACGGCTGCCACCTCTTCACAATTTTATTCTAATCATTTAGATGGTTGGCAGTCCACAACTGTGCGGTTTTTCTAGAAACTTTCTGCTTCGCACAACAAAACTGTGGAATAAATTGTCGCCTGCGGTATTCCCGGACCAATTCGACCTTCAAACCTTCAAGAAAAGAGCGTACTCCCTAAAAGGTCGGCAACGCACTTGTGACGCCTCTGGTATTACAAGCGTCCATGGGCAGTGGACAGAGTTTTACCATCAGGTGATACGTCTGCTCGTTTGCCCCGTATCCCATAACAAAGTATATACTAATGCTAGCTGATACGGCAAACGTAGTTTTGCCATAAAAAAAATGGGGTATAAAAAATAGATGTTGGTCGATTCTCAGACCCACCCGATATGCACACCAAATTTCATAAAAATCGGTCCAGCCGTTTCAGAGGAGTATGGTAACTAACATTGTGACACGAGAATTTTATATATAAGATTCTATTGAGATGAAAGTGTAACATTGTATGTATGAGATTATGTTCGTTTGAAGGAGATATAAAATCTGGACATACTGAATCGATTCTGGAAACTTCATTCTCCCTGAGTGACATAGGCTAAGTTTTATCTTACAGGATTAGAACTTATTAAAAACTCGTAAAATCGCAGATCGTACTTATGGTAAGTTAAGTACCCTACTGTATAATTCATTTCAAAACGTAAGTAGGTGTAGGTCCTTGCTGTTTATAAACTTATCAATTTGTTAAAGTGTAGCATTTCGAAAACAGAAAAAATCCTAGCACAGGCCGTTGCTTAGTTTCAAAATGGTTGTTTGATCATCATTTACACATCTTAAACAAGTTTATCTTTAATTGCGTGCTTTCTAGCGTGCACTATTAGAAATATTATGATAAATTTTATATTAAAGATTTTTCGCAACTTTTTAGCCAACTCCCGTCAACATAACTTTCATAGTTCTAATTCGGCACGCGCTCAAATTAGTGGAGAAGACGTTATTTCGCTCTCCTAAAAAAGTTTCATGTCCCTTGCAATGTTTTAAAATGTCATAGCTGAGATATAGATTTTTTTTATTGAAATGGTTGAAATTCAAATAAATACTATGTAGCTAACTGAACAAATTCATTAAGGTATGTCAAATGACACTGAGCAGGAATGTGTTTAAAATTTGCTAATGACTATCCGATGTCATTCCCAATGACCTGTACGGCTCAAACTTACATATTTTAGCTTACTAATTAAATTACGTACGTGTATACGTAATGTGAACTGTGGAAATTTATTTATAGGAAATAAATTAAGTTATTAGTAATATATATAGTAATATAATAAACTAGCTTAAGCCCGCGACTCCGCCCACGTGTATGTCGTTTATCATTAGACAAAAGTAGCCTATGTTTTTCTCCAAGGTCCATGACCGAAATTCATCCGAATTGGTTCAGCGTTTAGCCATTAAAACGTATCAGACAGACAGAGTAATTCATGAATTTATAATATTACTAGCTTTTGTCCGCGGCTCCGCCCGCGTTTATATCGTCTAACACTTATCACGGTAAAGAGTAGCCTACGTCCTTCCTCAAGAATCAAAATATCTCCTTGCTAAATTTAATTGAAATCGGTGCAGCGGTTTAGCCGTGAAAGCACAATAGACAGACAGATAGATAAACTTTCGAATTTATAACATTAGCAATATCAGCTCCGCCCGCGTATATGTCGGTTATCGCGGCAAATAGTAGCCTCAGTGTTATTCTGATGTATAAGCTATACTCGTATTACTGTAAAGTTTCATCCAAATCCATTCAGTAGTTTTTGCGTGAAAGCGTAACAAACATCCATCCATACTTACAAACTTTCGCGTTTATAATATTTATTAGTAGGATAGTAAGGATGCAGTAACATACACTTACCGGTTATTGTGCACACTATCATTTCGAACGAACTCAAAAGATAAAAGGTGATGTTAGATGGAGTTAAAAAAATAAATGTCATTGAGAGACATTATTATTTTAGCTTAATCTAAACGTTAAATGCTATGAAATATATTTAGCTTTAATTCCGCTAGACAAATATCCAGGTCTGAAAGCAGGGCACAAATCCCACCGTCATGCATATGTACACATACAAAACAAGTGAGAAATAATTAGCATGCCATGCAACCAAACCTATACTCGACACGTGTTTCGCCCCTCCACGGGGCATCCTCAGGAGATGTTGACTCGTCGAGCGTTTGAGCTCGAATGCGCTGCGGGAACATGTTGCCGCTCACAGGAATGGCCATCCAGATAAATCACATTTCGCAAAACATTTAATCGACACCGGCCACTCCTTGAGCGGCAACAATACCTATAACATTCTGCATGTTTGCGATAAGGGTTTCCGGATGAGTGTGTTGGAACAGTTAGAAATATCAAAATATAACAATAATAATGCATATACACTGTTGAATGACCAAACAAACTTAATTCCATCACCACTTCTAAGTATGATTGCGGGTAGTTCGGCACAGATGTCGTTGTGACATTGTATCGATCGTGATTATAGCGTCATCGAAACGGTATATAAAGGGCCGACAGCGGTGCGCTAGCGCGCATTCGAGCTCAAACGCTCGACGAGTCAACATCTCCTGAGGATGCCCCGTGGAGGGGCGAAACAAGTGTCGAGTATAGGTTTGGTTGCATGGCATGCTAATTACACACATCAAAAGTGTCTAGGGATCAACATATGTGTCTAGGGATCAACATATATTTTTGCAATAACTTTTCTCCTGATTGATATTAATTAAAATTTTCTTTAAGGATTCATCAAATAAAGTGTTTTCGTTTGTCACAGTAACGATTAACCAAGTCACCTTTGCATTAATAAAGAAATTTGCCATTTTCCTAATAAAGGGATTTTGACATTTGAACCACTAACATTAAAGTTCGAAAAAAAGACTGAAATAACAGTTTTCTTTAAAATTTTATTAGGTAACTTAAACAATTAATAATCCGTGTTTCTACCGCGAACACTAACAACACAAGAACATCGGTTTGGCATACTCAAAATGAGTTCATCCAAACACGCTGTGGAATGGCTGCCCATGTTCGTTGCAACAACAAAAAAAGGTCTTCTTGCGACTGGATACCCTCCATATTCGGCAGAGCTCTTCTCTGTAGCATATCCCATGCATGCTCAATCGGGTTCAAGTCTGGCGACTGAGCAGGCCAGGGCCAAAGCCACATCTCAATCTCAAGAAATCCGCATATAAATGCTTGATCCCTAGACACTTTTGATGTGTGTATTTCTCACTTGTTTTGTATGTGTACATATGCATGACGGTGGGATTTGTGCCCTGCTTTCAGACCTGGATATTTGTCTAGCGGAATTAAAGCTAAATATATTTCATAGCATTTAATGTCATGGATTTCCGCAAAGTAACGCCTGATTCCATAACTTATCTTAATCTAAACGTGCAAGTTAACCTCCACAATTATCAAATAATTTTTTCACATGTTTAGTCAAGGTTCTAGAACATGTGCTCATATCGATGCTTACGAAAAACCAGGCTAAAAAGATATGGTTGAACATATTAAACGAGAACCAGAATTGGTGAAAACGGATTTTTATAATTTGTAACTTCTCATAATTCTGAAGTTCTTATTTGTTTTAAAATCTTCTTAAAAAAGGAGGGAAATCCTTATTGCACACATAGGAGGTGGTAATACACACAAATACCAGGCTTCTTTAAAAGTCAAATACATAACTGTTTTATGTATGACTAGCTAAGCCCCGCGGTGTTGCTTGCTGTATAACAATAACCACTGGTAACGCCGCGGGGCGAAGTTATTCTAAAAAGGTAGCCTAAGTTACTCCTTACATCATCAGCCTGTCAGTGAAAGTCTCTTCAAAATCGGTTTAGCTGCTCCAAAAATTAGTCGAAAGAGACAGACAGACAAAAAATTTAAATACTCCTTTTTTTATGTAAGTACCGTATAATACTTTTGTAATAATTTAGTGAAAAGTTGTTAATTTATTTATTTGTAACATAGATAATAGGTTCTAGAACTACCATTATGCAGTAAAATACATTGAAAAGATTATTAATCGCTGTTTCCATAAGGTTAGATTAAACTATGATTAACTTCTCGTAGTCATCAACTACTTAGTAGTTATTGCGTATACGAGGCCAATAGTTCAACAACTGATTGTAAGGTAACCGTCAAAGCGGTGGTTGATGTGACACCGATCAGTAAAGTCATTGACTTTAATTTTACCGCATTCATTTAGGGAACTTTTTACATAATATTACATTTTGTGAATGATCGAAATATTTTGGAAAGACCTAACTCATCGAAATTAGGTCTTGCAATGCAACACCATATAAATCCTCTACTCTACATAAATTCTACGTTAAAAATATACATTCTTATTTAAAAAAAAAACGTGAAACTGAATAAGATGAATAGCCGTTTACGACTGCTTGATTTATCCCGAAGATTCTGATGCATTTCTTAAGAAACAGAGTTTTTAGTGTCCTGAAAAAAAAACTATTTTACTATTTAAGTAACGTACCTAGTTTTATTTACTGATTTTTCCTTGGTGATGGTTTGGATTTCAAATTTTAATTAAAATTCTTTTGAGATTGAAGATTAGTTCAAATGACTTTCGCTTTTCCAAGATTATATGTGAGCCGACATTAAAAATCTCTGAACCAATTTCCGTCCACACTATCGATAAAACTGCACAAACGAACTGCACAGTTAAATCGCTACGATAAATCGTTGTAGTGTGTACCGCCTTTATGCAATAGTTAATTAAAGTCTGCAATGGGCACACATTCGTCACTTGTGTTATGTGACGAATCCATCAAAACCGATTTGCGATGGTTGATGGTTTAACTTCTGGGCTGGGATATATTCCTGGCAACCCTAGATCGGTTTATACCAAAAACTAGCTGTTGCCCGCGGCTTTGCTCGCGTGGAAGTTGATTATATGTATTTATTTAAAACTGTGTAAGTATCTATGAATACTGTGTTCACGTTTTTAAACGTATTTATTTATAATCAATAGTCCATTAAAATTGACTTTCACACACACTTTCGACCCTTATTTTAACCCCTTTAGGAATAGAATTCCCATAAATGCTGATATAAGTATTCATTTATTTGTAATCAAAAGCCTGAAGACAAAGTTTCAGGCTACTAAATTAAAAAATGACGGACTTCCAGTCTAGCCTAGGGATAGAATATCCAGAAACGCTTAAATACGTATCTCATTATCATCAACGCAGTCCACTGCTGGACATAGGCAACTCCAATTGCACGCCACTTGGTTCGATCCTCAGCTTCCCTCATCCAGCTTCTGCCAGCCGTCCGATCATTATTCCACCTGGCCTGTGGACATTCTACGCTACGTTTGCCGAGACGCGGTCACCACTCACGAACCCGTTTATCCCAACGGTTATCAGTTCTACGGCTAATATGGCCAGCCCACTGTCACTTCAGTTTGCTTATCCCGTGGGCTATGTCAATGACCTTGGTTCTCTACCGGATCACCTCATTCTTGATGCGATCCCTTAGAGAAACGTTGAGCTTTTGTGATGAGAAAAATTAATCATTATTATTATTATAGCCCTCTCCATAGCGACTTTGAACTTGTGGACCAGCCGTGTCGTGTCCACGTTTCGGCACAGTATGTCATGACAGGTAGGACGTATTGATTGAAGAGTTTCGTACTTAGGCACTGTGGGATTGACGATGAAAAGACCCGACAAAGTTTCCCAAACGCTGCCCAACCCGGCTGAATTCTCCTGTTCATCTCGTCCTCGAAGTTGTTTCTACTTAACTGCAAAGTCTGCCCGAGGTACCACACATATTTTTGAACAACTTCAAGAACGGCACCGTGAACCACAACCGGTTCCGGTAGAACATGTTCGTACATACGTATCTACTCATTTTTAATCAGTAGCCCTAAATAAAGTTGCATGTTTCTAACTTCAAGAATGACGGACTTCCAGAATAACCTATATACGAAATAACAACCCCTATTTAGCCTCTTAGGGGTAGATTATCCAGAAACGCTTAAACACGTATCTACTATTTTTTAATCAGTAGTCCAAAAGTAAAGAACGACGAACTTCCTTACAAACTTTCAACCCCGATTTCACCCCCTTAGGGGTAGAATATTAAGAAACGTTTAAATACGTATCTATTCATTTTAAATCAGTAGCCCAAAAGTAAAGAATGACGAACATCCTTACAAACTTTCAACCCCGATTTCACCCCCTTAGGGGTAGAAGATTAAGAAACGTTTCAATACGTATCTATTCATTTTAAATCAGTACCCCAAAAATAAAGTTTCACGTTTCTTACTTCAAAAATGACGAACTTCCATACAAACTTTCAACCCCTATTTCACCACCTTAGGGGTAGAATATTCAGAAATGTTGAAACACGTATCAATTCATTTTTAATCAGCAGCCAAAAATTAAAGTTTCATGTTTCTGACTTCAAAAGTTACGAACTTCCAGACTGACCTATATACGAAATAACAACCCCTATTTCACCCCTTCGGGGTAGAATATCCAGAAACGCTTCAATACGTATCTACCCATTTTTAATCAGTAGCCCAAAACTACATTTTCATGTTTCTCACTTAAAAAATGACGGACTTCCTTACAAACTTTCAACCCTTATTTCACCCCTTTACGGGCATAATATCCAGAAACTCCTAAATACGTATCTAATCATTTTTATTAAGTAGCCCAAAAATAAAGTTTCATATTTCTTATTTAAAAAATTACGGACTTCCATACAAACTTTCAACCCCTATTTCACCCCCTTAAGGGTAGAATATCCAGAAACGCTTACACGTATCTACTCTTTTTTAATCAGTAGCCCAAAAGCAAAGTTTCATGTTTTTTACTTAAAAAATGACGAACTTCCATACAAAATTTCAACCCCTATTTAACCCCCTTAGGGGTAGAATATTAAGAAACGTTTTAATACGTATCTATTCATTTCAAATCAGTACCCCAAAATTAAAGTTTCATGTTTCTTACTTAAAAAATGAACTTCCATTCAAACTTTCAACCCCTATTTCACCCCCTTAGGGGAAGAATATTCAGAAACGCTGAAACACCTATCAATTCATTTTTAATCAGCAGCCTAAAAATAAAGTTTCATGTTTCTAACTTCAAAAATGTCGGACTTCCAGACTGACCTATATAGGAAATAACAACCCCTATTTAACCCCTTAGGGGTAGAATATCCAGAAACACTTAAATACGTATCTGCTCTTTTTTAATCAGTACCTTAAAAATAAAGTTTGTTGTTTCTTACTTAAAAAATGACGAACTTCCATACAAACTCTCAACCCCTATTTCACCCCCTTAGGGGTAGAATATTCAGAAACGCTGAAACACGTATCAATTCATTTTTAATCAGCAGCCTAAAAATAAAGTTTCATGTTTCTTACTTAAAAGATGACGGACTTCCAGACTGACCTATATACGAAATAACAACCCTTATTTAACCCCTTAGGGGTAGAATATCCAGAAACGCTTAAATACGTATCTACTCTTTTTTAATCAGTAGCCCAAAAGTAAAGTTTTATGTTTCTTACTTCAAAAATGACGAACTTCCATACAAACTTTCAACCCCTATTTCACCACCTTAGGGGTAGAATATTCAGAAACGTTGAAACACGTATCAATTCATTTTTAATCAGCAGCCAAAAAATAAAGTTTCATGTTTCTGACTTCAAAAATTACGAACTGCCAGACTGACCTATATACGAAATAACAACCCCTATTTCACCCCTTCGGGGTAGAATATCCAGAAACGCTTCAATACGTATCTACCCATTTTTAATCAGTAGCCCATAACTACATTTTCATGCTTCTCACTTAAAAAATGACGGACTTCCTTACAAACTTTCAACCCTTATTTCACCCCTTTACGGGCATAATATCCAGAAACTCCTAAATACGTATCTAATCATTTTTATTAAGTAGCCCAAAAATAAAGTTTCATATTTCTTATTTAAAAAATTACGGACTTCCATACAAACTTTCAACCCCTATTTCACCCCCTTAAGGGTAGAATATCCAGAAACGCTTACACGTATCTACTCTTTTTTAATCAGTAGCCCAAAAGTAAAGTTTCATGTTTTTTACTTAAAAAATGACGAACTTCCATACAAACTTTCAACCCCTATTTAACCCCCTTAGGGGTAGAATATTAAGAAACGTTTTAATACGTATCTATTCATTTCAAATCAGTACCCCAAAAATAAAGTTTCATGTTTCTTACTTAAAAAATGACGAACTTCCATACAAACTTTCAACCCCTATTTCACCCCCTTAGGGGTAGAATATTCAGAAACGCTGAAACACGTATCAATTCATTTTTAATCAGCAGCCTAAAAATAAAGTTTCATGTTTCTTACTTAAAAGATGACGGACTTCCAGACTGACCTATATACGAAATAACAACCCTTATTTAACCCCTTAGGGGTAGAATATCCAGAAACGCTTAAATACGTATCTACTCTTTTTTAATCAGTAGCCCAAAAGTAAAGTTTTATGTTTCTTACTTCAAAAATGACGAACTTCCATACAAACTTTCAACCCCTATTTAACCCCCTTAGGGGTGGAATTTCAAAAAATCCTTTCTTAGTGCTCACTTACGTCATATGAAGAACCTACATGCAAAATTTCAGGATTGTAGCTTCAGCGGTTTGGGCTGTGCGTTGATCTCTGGGTATGTCAGTCAGTCAGTCACCTTACTCTTTTATATATATAGAAGATAGATGAGCCAAAAACACTGTTCCCTTTTTTTCTTAGATGGCTTCAAATAAATAATTTATTCAAAAGGATAGTCTGGATCTTCGATCAAATATATCATAGATGCACTGTTGCCGCTTAAAAAGTGGCACCGGCAAAACAAGGCATAAAACAACAATATGCCTTGTTTCGCTCTCATTCGCTTGGTGGCCGTGCTCGTGTTTACACACAAAAAAATGTAAAAATTACACTCTAAAAGTGCAAAAAAAGGATGGAACATCATATTTTCAGTAAGTCTATCTTTAATCTAACATATTGGTGTATTTTCGTTATGCTTTAAAGCTAATTTTATTAATATTTTGATAAAATTTGTGACTTAAAACGGCTTCTAAAGTACGCATCCATCCCTTTCACACTCACGCGCGATGTTCATAAGAGAAAAAAAGACAAGCCTAGTGCTAGCGAACAAAGTCAGTAGGATAATGATGGAGTCGCCGTTACAATGTTTTTAGGTTAATTGAAGATTTGTTTTTGTTTTAGTTTTTTGAAATTTACATATTCAGGAGAATAAAAAAGACAGCCTTACCAACTTCACAGGTAGGTATTATATTCTACTAAGAATATTTAACCGACTTTAAAAGGAGGTTATTAATTCGATCTGCATGTATGTATTTTTGACAAAATTGCAAACTGTTTATAAATGTTGGTCTATACCAGATTCTAAACGTGATTACCAAAATTTAAAATTATCCGTCCGTTCGTAAATATCTGAAAAACATTTAAGTTGGAATATAAAATATATTTGATGATTATAGTTTAGGTGTAGTCCAATTTATGGAATAGTGCAATATAATATGTATAAATACAGGCACGTAGGTATAGAAGGTCTAATATCTGAGTGGAATAATCAATATTAAATTAATACTTATTATAATTTATAATAAAATTCTATTCAAACTTTTAGCTATCAGAATCAAAAGAAGAAATAAAAATTGTGTGAAGAATTAATTATTTGTTGGTCCATCCAACTACCGTATGTTTTTTAAATCAAAAAGCAACTCCATTTTGTCCATGTTCCAAATAGAAGCGATTAGACGCGAACACACTATTTAATGTCAGTGGAATGTAACTCTCGTTACTCTTTGTATTATGTGCTTTTTGTAATACGTTAAGTTTAATTTTTCAATACATTTGTTTTTGGGCATGTGTTGTTTTATTTCTGATTTTTGAAAGAGTCATAAAATTTTATTGTCCTATCCTGACATCAAACTAAAAGGTAATACGTAGAGAATTTAATATGGATTTATTTCCGTCCGTACGTCAATTGCTTAAAGTTAAAATTAGGTTAAGCTGTATACCAGTTCAGGACTTTTTTCGCTATATCTCAAGTGGTATACATATACCTAAGTACGTATAGAAGCGTGGACAGTATTTTGTTTACTTTTGTATGGAACTGTGCATCTATAATATATTTGATCGAAGGTCTGGATTAACTGAATTTGACTAGGTAGTGAAGGATGTTTCTAAGGCAAATTGGTACCTATCTAAATAATTTTTCGATATACCTTCTGTGTTTTGTGTCAAAATTTATTTAGATATAATTTAATTATGTATTTAAGTTTCAGAGAAATG
Organism: Diaphora mendica; assembly: GCA_949125395.1. Classification (NCBI taxonomy): domain Eukaryota; kingdom Metazoa; phylum Arthropoda; class Insecta; order Lepidoptera; family Erebidae; genus Diaphora; species Diaphora mendica. The sequence continues at coordinate 20,123,799 of OX421315.1, forward strand.
ACGCACAGAATTTGGTATACAATCTAAATTAAGTGTGTTTTTAAGACAAACACTTCTTAATATATGTATACCTACATAAAAAGGTCCGCATTCCATTGCAGTCCGTACTACTCGTTCACGAGTCTCGAATAAAACTGTGCGTAATACCTACGGTTTTTTGTTGATGGCCAACCAAGTCTTGTTTAACAACTGATTTCGTAGCTGTATATAGAACAGATATTTGTTAATTTGAAAGTAGGCAAATAAGCTCCTAACAACTTTATATAGACACTACAAAATAAATATAAGTTCATAACGACAATAGGTTTTATTAATCGGAGTTTCAAGAGGAATGCAATATTTTGCAAGTTTTTCATGTACAAAGGCATTTATGTAAACACATAGCATAGCTGGGTGAACATTAGGTTCTAGATGGGACGCAGATCGGCATGCGGCGGGGGCGGGCGGACGTGCCAAGGCAGGCTGGCAAGCAACATATTTACTCATACGCCTGAGGCGTAAATCACCGTGCATCTATTTCGAGTTGGCCTGTGTGCGGGTGTGAGCACAGGCGGAGGAGTGCGGGGCGCGGGTAGACGCCGATGCCGGTCTGGCGCCAGAAGGATTCCCCAGCGCCCCGCACTCCCTTCCCCATCGCTCGAGGTCACCGTGCGCTCGTGTCTTCACTTTGCAGCTGTCGCAATACACCTTAAGCGATGCTTTTATGACACTCATTTTATTAAAAATGTAATAGGTATTTTATATGAGAATTAACTATCGTGTGAAACAACGTCAAAAATGTTGTAAAATATCATTATTTAATACTTAGGTAATGGTGTTATTTATAAGTCTGAGCCCACATCCAAGTGTCAACTGGAAATGGCACATATTTTCAAGTTATATTGCTTACAACCTCCTTGATCCTTACAGTTGCCCACGCAAAGCTATTGTATTATCATTCTGCACACATAAACTTTGATACTAAGAAAATATGTGATAAGATCTAAGTTCTATATCGGGTCATATGTTTCCTCTAGGCATGTTGATTCGACCATTCATAATAACTTGACGCAGAATTTGTACATGTCCATTAAGTTTACTCACTTGTCAGATCCTGTCTCAGACGAACTAAAAACAGTAACAACCCGCCGCAGTGTAGTAGTTGGCAATCCGAGCTTCCCTTCCCCCCGCCCTGTTTGCCCCCGCGCAGGGTTGCCCTGCGGTCATTGGTTACTCATACATCTTGCAAAACCAATACTGGTCGCATTACACCAATTCATAGCGCTTGTTTTTTAGTTGAAACACTACACTATGTCTTTATCATCACTTACACTTGTGATATTTATTAGAATTTACAATTTAGAAAATATACGTCTTTAAACAAAAATACTTTCAAAGTCACACTACTACGCGCGCACCGCGTTTGGACTCCGACGGAGAATGAATATTACTACCAAATTGAAAGTAGGTATTACATACAAAATATCAAGCTAGCCGGACAGATGTTTGTATAGTTATACAATACTGTTGCAAAAGACTATGATTCTTAACGCTCAGCAATAGGGATGAAAATTCATTATTACAATTACTTGAAATCGTGGTACAACTCTACTACGTTATCTACATAATATCTGCCGCAACATCGAGGCATAGAAATTAGAATGACTCGCATAATCGATGACCATTTGGTCAGAATGAAGTCGTCCTCTGACACTATTCAGAAAAAAAATAGAATCTCAGGATTCTACCTATACTACAGGTATACTACCTATATTCAGATATTAGGTACCTAGCTAATACTTAGATACCGTTTACATAAATTAATAATTTATTGAAATGGTGTTGTACCCATGCCAGGGGTCGGCCTTGGCTCAGTGTGATATGATTTCTTGTTCCATTTATATTTCACGGTTTTACTCTGTCCTATACCGTGACCTGTTGCCATTGTAATGACCATTTTTATAAAATATTTTATGGTACTTAGACGTTACAATGCATACCTACATAATTATATTTTATAAAACTAATTTCCTTTTTATCGATAATAACTCAGATTACCAAAGTAATCTGAGGACAATGAGATGAAACAGTGAAGGAGAGAAGAAAAAAAAAACCTATTTACAATGTTGATAAGATATTTCAGGACGCCATCTATGAGAACCTTAGAAAATATATACCTGGAGGGGCAGCCGAACGGGCGGAAAGCGTGATCGGAGTACAGAGACTGAGTTTATGTAGTGTCTGTCTCTCTCACGAAAGCTTCTGATTAACATCATGGATGTCATAAGAGCCGATTGAGGCAAAAACTACGCAACATAATTATTACCGTAGGAGAGCCACGCTTCGACATGCATGGGCCGGCTCGATCTGATAGATACAACGGACTCGCAGAAAACTCGTGTGAAACAGCGCTTGCGCTGTGTTTCACCGAGTGAGTGAGGATACCGGGGACCCATACCCTAACCCCTCCCCATCACCCAAAGGCCGGCAATGCACTTGTGACGTCACTGGTGTTGAGGGTGTCCATGGGCGGCGGTAATCGCTTACCATCAGGCGATACGTCTGCTCGTTTGTCCCCTATTAGCCTATTCTATAAATAAAGAGAAGAAAAACTTGAAACAAACCCTATTGCAATTGCAACCCGATTTGCTAGCGTGGTTTATTTAGTAGGCCAAAATCTCCTTTCTAAGGAGAGGCCTATGTCCTTCAGTGAACTGTAGGTAGGGACACTCCGTATTCTTAGTCCGTCACCTCAAGGACAATAGTAAATTCAAATATTATGTATAGGCAAATCCTGTAAGAATATTAAACTAAGAATTCTCAATATTTGTTCTGCCTATTGTAGTGTTCTTTACTGAAATAAATGATTACTTAATTTTTAATTAATAATGTAGTGCAAAAACTGAATCAATAATTATTCATTAAACTAAGTTTCAGGGTGGGTTAATATAATGACATAAATTATTTAACTATAAATATTATACATATATTGTATATACTTTTTTTTTTGTAAATACATACATATCATACATAGAAAACACCCAAACTCCGAAACAAATATTTGTAGATTACATAAACATTTGGTCCGACCCAGGATTTGAACCCGAGACCTCAAGCACAGCAGTCGCGTTCACTACCACTGCGCCACCGAGGCAGTTACTATGAATAATTGTTTTCAAATATTTGAACTAATTGATAAATAATATAATTGTGAAAAATTAAACTAATCGATTTACAGTAGGTAGGTAATTGTTCAAAATACCCACGTAACTAAAAAGTTAAAAATTCGATGTGGCACTATGATTTGTTAAAAAGATGAGTCATTGTCAAGAGTAATTAAAAATTATGCGGAATAAAAGGCAAACACAATGACTGACAATGAGGCATGAAAAATGAAATACAGCTGTATGAAGTTATCAGTTAAGTGCCAACAGCAACAAGTTGTAGTTTGAAAGTTTTGTACAAAATTGAATAAATTTTACATGGGGATTGATCTAGTTTTCTTTATGACGGAGCGGGCAAAGGGTCACCTGATGGAATGTGAATACCGCCGACCATGAACGCAGTTTGTGATCCTGCATTCCTCCCCCTATCAAGAACCTAATGAAAAATTGTGTAATGAGCACAATTGTTTCTTCTTTCTGTATTTGAGACGTCTGAGTATCACATCTTCCTAGGCCTTATTATTTCCAAGATTATTTGGGGTCGGCTACTCCACGGTTCAACCAGTTTTACCTGAATATTAGTTTTTTCCACGGAGCTACTGGCATCGGACGTTTGCAACCCTGAAGGCGAACTGAAATCGAAGGCGGAACGAGTTGTCAGTATATTTGAAGCACTGACTTTCCAATAACGATTGCCATAGATTTTCATAGCAACTGGAACCGACGGCTTAACGTGCTCTCGGAGGCAAGGGCGTGAAACACCGCCAAACTTTCATGCTCCGGGCTGTTAGTAAGAATTTTTTGTAAGAGAAACTCGACAACACTTGGCCCGACCCGGGAATTGAACCCGAGACCTTGATTGACTTGACAGTCGCATACGCTAACAGCTAGACCCATAGATAAGAATATGTACTTACGTATAGATAGCCAACTCTTGGTTTTGCATCAATGCGCCATCTAGTTTCCAGTACCCGAACTAAAACGTAGTGTCACTGGTATATATACGTATACGTAGGTACATGTATATATGTATACCTAGGTACAAATACATTTGTATACGTATACCTAGGTACGCCCTATATACTTTGAAAACCCGCTAAGGTGCAGAAACACATTTTAAAGTAAAGATGTCTAATGTTTTCACTATAGATAAAAAATAGTGAAACCATAAAAAACATTGACTTAATTACTTTAAAATACGTTCCTGCAACTTAACGGATTTATTGTATTAACTTTACTTGTCATTTTTGTTTTTAAGATCAAAAACAAAAATAAAATGCTAATAATCGATATGTGAGAAGAAAAATTAAACAAATAAATTTACTTATTCTTTTTACTTTTGAAATTATTTTCACTGGCTAATTTCTATATACAATCACTGTTGTCGATAATAACTACTTTTGCCACACAACAAAATTAACGTTGCACAATACAACAGATTTTTTGAGGCATGATAAAGAGTCTATTTTCTCATAGGTATTATTATAAATCCACTAAAACTAGATCACAGGAAGTCCTATCTCAACACTTTTTATCACAGTCAGGCAGTATTTCGTGAACATTGCGTCGCGAAGCCGGAGAAGTAGATACACTCAACTCGACATACTTAGCGGAAAATCCCACGAAAATAAATGCACATATAAGAAGGTGGATAAAAAGCAAAAATGCAAATTAAATGATCGTGCACAAAGTAACATTCGAACATCGAAAAACAGTTGTTGTTGACTGACATGCTGACGACATGACATTGTCATTTTTTTCTACTAGGTTTCACGGCTCTGGGTTCTAGCCCTTTTAGACGAACAGACGGTCACTATTTCGTGATGTTGCCATACTGCACAGTAATCCTTTTACTTTACTATGGTGTAGGAGAGTAGTACTATATATAATAAATTAATTAGTATTAGTAGCGTATCTTAGTATACTTTTTGTTAATAAATAAATGAATATTTAACTTCCCCGGTCGAACTGGGCTATTCATACTGAAATCAGCAGCTTTAATGCCTACAATAGGATCAGCGCACTACATAAATATACCGTGCAATTATTAACAGAAGTTTGTGGAATAAATTACCAATCTGCTTCTTATAACTGGGTGCAGCTACTTAACTTTCACTTTATTTTACTACGAGAATGCGTTTACACCTTAGAGCATATAATAAATACAGGGAGCTCTGAACAAGCGAAAAGCGTGATCGGAGAAGAGAGACTGAGTTTAGGTAGAGTCTATCTCTCTCACGCAAGCATCTGATTGGTTGGTGTATTTCCGATCAAATCACACCAACCAATCAAGGAGACTGTGTGAGAGATAGACTCTCAACGCTCCCTCCATATATTGTATGCTCTAAGGTTTAATCTTACTTTAAATTGAAATATCTTTAATTAGAGACTTCTAAGACTAATACTGTCTAAGACGAAATTGTTCAGGGATTTCATCTGCATATTTCTGTATTTTTTTCATTGCTAGACGCTAAAAAAATACTTCAACAAAATTTTGTTTTTTTGGGATTTCGCCATTGTTCTTAACAACATAACTTATCAGTATATGATGTCGAACTTTGTTTCCCAAAAATATGAAATGAATGTTATGTATAATAAATAGATAATAAAAAAAATATATTTTCTATATTATTTATCACCAAGTTTATGTGAGGCGTTTCGTAATTTTGTGCAATTTTGCACGAAACACGAAACTTTTTAAGCATTATGCAACACTGAAAGACTTTTACACTGAGTGCGTTCGTTTAAAATTATTTCAAGTGTTATAATAACTTTTATTATTTAGAGTTATATTTTTTACATTAATATCATTTATTAAATAATACTTTTTTTTATGTTGTTTATATCTTCAAATTTAACTATTTTTATATTCCTTTATTATTACGTGAACGCATTTTAATACTAAAATAGTACGGGGACTAGTGGATAGAGTGCGTTATTCATAAAAAAATGTAATTCCATACAAGATAAACCACCATGGCTAGACCAACGAGGCTGTCTATACATTTAAAAACCTACGTATACTAAATACATGTACCGTAAATTGGGGGGAAAAGGGTTTAAGGTGGGAATAGGGACACATTCGAGATTCACTTTAAGGCATAACTACACCGATGCTAGAGAATTTAGTATAAAAGGTAGAATCTATATTTAAAGATTGCAACATTTTTTCCTTAGTCTGGCAACATTAAGTGGTCCTGTCACACTGAATTAAAAAAAAAAGTCATTTGTGTATTGGGTCAGAAATGAGAAAAAACTGATGTTCAAAACATTTTAATTTATCATATTAAACAGTGAAATTATTAGTCAGTGAAGTATTCAGCATTATCTTCGGTGTTTTGGAAACAGAACAAACTATAATGTAAGTGATTTAACATATGATTTTTACTATAATTTTAACAAAATCTTAATCAGTTCAATTTCGATTAGAAATGGGGGGATTAGGATCGACTAACGAGGTGTATAGGGTGGTGAATAAGGGAAATCGGGTCGAAGAGTGGGTTCAATAGGGACATACGCGGGGCAATCGGGACGGCTTTGGATGAATAGGGTTTTTGTTATTAGGGTTGTCACAATAGTAATTACAAATAAAAAGTTTTAAGAAGGTAGGTAGGTATCTATTTTGGAGTAAGTACCTATATGTAAAGTTAATCAAAAGCCATTTTCGAACGAAAAAATGTTTGTGATGTAATAATAAACCAAATAAATAGCTAATTATCTTTTTTTTTAGTTTATACAAAATGCCGCGAGAATATAAGCCAAGGATAAACGGGAAAAGATACAAAAAGTATGACATATTAGTAATTGAACAAGCTTTAATTGAGTTAGCGAATCCTCAGGCAACAATTAGATCAGTTGCCGACAAATTTAATATATCTAGATCTGTCTTACAAAGGCACAGCATAAGGCAAATGAAATCCCAAGGAGGCCAAACAGCACTAACTAAAGAAGAGGAAGAGCATATCGTATTAAACCTTAACACTTGTGCTGAATGGGGATATCCATTAGATGTCACCGATTTAAGGTTCTTGGTTAAAAGTTATTTAGATATGTTAGGGATTAAGCACAGGAGATTTAAAGTAACTTGCCAGGAAGAGATTTTGTATACAATTTTTTGGAGCGCCATAAGCATAACATATCGCAGAGACTTTGCCAAAACATTAAACGTTCCAGGGCAGCTGTATCGCCCACTACAGTTAATGCGTATTTTTCCGAATTAAAAAACTCTATTGAGAATGTGCCTCTTAATAATATACTGAATTATGACGAGACGAACCTCTCTGATGACCCAGGCCGTCACAAAGTTTTAACAAGGCGCGGCTGCAAATATCCGGAGAGAATACTTAATCATTCCAAAGCATCAGTATCGTTGATGATGGCTGGAACTGCTGCGGGAGAATTATTGCCACCATATGTGGTTTATAAATCTACAAACCTATATGATACTTGGGTGAAAAATGGTCCCGAATACACAAGATATAACCGAACCTCATCAGGATGGTTTGATGCCCAAACATTTAAAAATTGGGTGAAAGAAATAGTTATTCCATTTTATGAAAGAAAGGAAGGTAAAAAAGTCTTAGTGGGCGATAACTTGTCGTCTCACTTGTCTACAGAATTGATTGACCTGTGTAAGAGTCAAGACATACACTTCGTATTTTTGCCGGCTAATTCAACCCATCTGACGCAGCCTTTAGACGTCGCTTTTTTTCGGCCAATGAAGATTGCTTGGCGTCATATCCTGCAAAAATGGAAGAAGACTGACGGCCGTGCTCTTTCGAGTGTTCCTAAAGGTTGCTTCCCACGACTTTTAAAGCTACTTATGGATGAAATTAAAATAAATTCAGAAAATAATCTTCAGGCAGGTTTTCGTAAGGCTGGTAAGCATTAAGTAAATATTGATCATATTTTCATTACGTAAGTTTATAGTGTATAAATTATTTCATAACTGTTTCGTCTTTTAGGTATCAGTCCCTTAAATCCCAATGAAGTCCTAGCAAGATTACCGCAAGAGACTGTAAACAACGAAGAGGTAAAAGATGCAATAGATAAATCCGTTTTAAACTTTTTAAAAGAAATGCGCTACGGAAGCATAAACATTATGGAACCGAAGAACAAAAAAAAAATCAACGTCATTTCAGGTACGTAGATTAAGAAGCAGTACACAATTGACAGCTTCATTGGTTACTAACATACAAATCTCTACTCTTTATAACATTAGTTACATAGCCTAGTTATACAAACATACGTAACCAGTCATGAAATGATTACCTATTATCCTATTATCAGGTCGCAGCGTTTCAATCGAAGACATGGAAAGTTATGCTGAAACCGACCCTGAATTCGAAGCAAAGAAGAAAAAGATTGAAACTAAAACCAAAGAATCAACATATGTGAGTTTGAAAGGCAAAGGTGTAGGTAAAAGAACACAAATTAAAAAAGATGAAAAAGAAAATAAATTACTTTTGCCAGAACATAGCTCAGGAACAATCGAAACCATCCAGATCACATCAGAAATTACTAATGAAGAAGAATCTCAATGTCAAGAACAGAAAGATGATTGGCATGATATAGGTGTTGAAAACGTCCCTGTGATATTATCGGAAGATTTACAATTATACGACGCAATAGTCGAATCGTGCGAAACAAATTTTTCAAACCAAAGTGGTGTAACTAAAGAAACAAGTATTATCTCAATTGAAAATGATCAAGCTAGTGCTAGTTCTACTATAGCAGATTCGAATAATGCAGAAGACACAAAAAAGATAGAAAAGAAAGGTAGAAAAAAGGACGCTGCAAATGAGAAAACAAATGGATCTATTATTATTGAGAACAAAATAATTACTCAATCAGAATTAAAAAAGCTTCTACCGAAACATCTACCAAAACCAAATTTGAGACCGCTTATTAAAATAAATAAAAAATTTATAATTAAGAAGACAGTATGTGAACCTATGAAGAAGAATTACTATAATCTCGGTGATGAGATCGAAAGGATTATTAAGAGAGATGATTAAGTTTTCAGTTTTTACCAAAGTTATGTAACTATTTACGAAATAAGGAGATTATTTATATTGTCATCTTGATTATGTTTGTTGTAAGAAGTAAACTATTTTTGTTAGAATAATGTAAAATATGGTGATACATTACGTTTAGAACCGAGTTCAAGAGATTAAAGACTGCCTACCATTTTTTAGATGTTTTATACTATCACACAAATAGTTTTGTGTCGTCTTTGTTATGTTTCTTTCTATTGTTTTGTTATATAAAAAGACAATTGAACGTTTTTTAGACTGCCATTCATAAAAGATTATAGAAATACCTCTTAAAGTTTGTTAGATACTTACTACTACACTACGTTGATTTCGTGAATATTCGTAGTTTTATTTTATACCTCCTTTGATTTTATTTATGTAGGTAATAATATTTTAAGCAAACTAAACTAAAACTGTTTTTAGTACCTATCTACACACCTTACAAGGTTTTTTTCCGTTCACAAAAGTCTTGTTGAAAGTTGGTCAAAAAACTAAATAGCATCAGCCCTAACGAAAAACTCTATTGTCCCCAAAAGGGACCCGATTCACCCCAAAGCTGAGGTGAATAGGGACAAGCTGGTTTTTAAAGCTTTTTGTGGTTATTTTAATTAAAATAAAAGTAAAATTCAGTGTATCTAATTAAACAAACCCTCGGAATCATTATAATCTCCATTTTATTGGTTAGACCAATGAAAAAAGTTGTGAAAATAAATATTGAACTCGGAAAGTGACCCTATTTACCCCAATTTACGGTACAAACCACAGCAATTATTGATGATTTTTATTAAGTTTTCATTTCCTATTAAAAAAAAATCTGAATTATTACTGTACACGTGCGACAATAATAAAATGTCAAAACTATTTCTTAAGTAAAAAAAGTGCTGATAAGTATTGTCATTTAACATCAATGATCATACAGGATGCAAATTGATGCAATATATCGACAATTAGGAAAATAACCCTGTCGTGCAGGGAACCTTACTAATATACCTACAAGTCCTACAACTTATAGAAACAATAGGTACCTTTATATAGGCACAGGCACAAATAAATATCGAAAACAAACCCTTAGAACTTGTGGCGATGTCATTTATTAATACGACCTGTTTATCACAGAAAATATTTCGTCGTACCTCGGCCTCGTATAAACCCGCCTGCCATCCAGCTTTCCAGCTGCCTCAGCTCTTTGCACCTGTCGCTGTCGCTTACGTTTTCATTGTGTCAAGCGGATATTTTGTGGTTAATAGTCTCAATAATTTGTTACTGAAAGTTGTAACACCAAACATTTTTTTTATTATTTACAATCAAAGAACTCCAAAAAAAAAAAACAACATTGTTGTTCTCAAGGATATTTTTCTCAAGTTTTGATCTTAATTCTGCCTTTTCTGCTGTCTAAGAGTAGTTTTGTGAACGGTACGAAAGAGTGTAGGCGTGTAGCAAAAAGCCAAAGCAAAAAGCCGACAACCATCTGTCATATACTCATTTTAGGGTGTAGTCAAATTAAGCTTCAGTTTAACGTGAGGACTATTACTTTTGTTTTTTTAATATTATTCCTAACTTTAGATGTTTATACGTCTTTAACAATAACAGCGTGTCTCCTGCTCATACAAATAACAAAACATGTTAGCAAAACGGTGCAGTCTCCTGCGACTTTTAAACGAACATCAGACACGAATAGCCGGACACGGTATCGAATAGAAAGTATCGATACTGTACTCATGAGCAGCATCGAAAAAAAGTAACGAAACGAAAGTATCGAGTAGTTTTCTTACCGAGGCCGAATGGCTAGTTTTTTTTTAGCTTTAAGGGTTGGAAAATAGAACAGGACATAAAAAACAAATGTCGTTATCGTACGTGACGCAAGGTCGCAAGTTTTAAAGATTACGATACCTCCAACAGATACGAGCCAAAAGTACTCATTTAGTAAAAGTATCGAGTACGTTTCTTACAGAGGCCTAATGGCGACCTGTTTATTTTTATAACGGGTTTGAATTGCCGTAACCTTTTCATATTATTTAAATTTTCCTTTATAGTATAAATATTAGAGATGGGCCGATCATTACTTTTGCCGACTAGCCGATTAGTCGGCCCTGAAAAGGCCGACTAGTCGGCCGACTAATCGGCCAAACCGATCATGGTTATGGACATTTCCATAATTCTTCGTTTACAGCTGATTCGCGCCCTAGTCGCAAACGCCGCCTGAGAACCTTATTTCTTCATTTTTGCTTCTGTAAGGGTCGGACTCGGAGAGGTGTTTTAGTGTAAAAAAAAATTGTGTAAAGATATTATTACTATTGTTGATTGAAGTGAAGAGTTAAATGAAAAAGAAAATCACTTGTGGCGATGTTTTTTAAACAAGTGGACAATGTTTTTTTATTTTTTTTATTTGATAGCCTGAAAGTGATTCTGCTGAGCCTGATGAAAGCTTGAGTAGAATCCAACAATTGCAAAATGCAAAGGCTCAAGGGACTCGGTGGCATCGGAACTGTTGATAATGCGGGCTGCTGGCCGCTGCAATCGATCAAGAGCATCAAGAAAATTCTGCGTGGATCCATCACAAAGATGAGAACAGTCCTCCACGAACGAGCGAACCTGGGTCTTATAAAGAAGACACAGATGCTCAGGCGCAAAAAACCGTCTCACCCTATTCAGTACGCCAAGTTTCCGCGAGGCCGCCTTAGTAATGCTCTCGATTTTTTAAATGTATTTGCTGCCAAAATGACTCTGCCCTGCCTGAATGAAATCATGAGCAGAATCCAAGAGTGGTGGTCACCATCCTCAATGTAGGTAGTAGGCGGTAATAAGGACAATGCTGCATGGTGACCCACACTATAGCGGTCTAGTGAGATGCTTTTTCACGTCCCATTGAAAGGACCCGGGATCATAGTGGGAAGGAAACACGTGCGATGGTAGTGAGTTCCAGGTTTTGACCACTCGGCACAGGAAGGAAGAACCGAAGCGATGAGTGCGGGAACGTATGTCTACCACTTTGAAGCGGTGACTTCCGAGGCCGGCACGTGTTGTCCTGTAGAGGAAGGGAGAGGAGAGGACTAGTTGGAAGAGCTCTTCAGAACACTCACCATGATAAAGGCGATAGAGGACTACCATGGGGGCTATATCTCTTCGCAACTGCAGAGGCTCAGCTCAAGGGACTCGTTTGCTTAGGGACTGTCGACAATGCGGATTGCTCGCCGCTGTAACCGGTCGAGAGCGTCAAACAGAGACTGTGCGATACCATCGCAAAGATGAGAACAGTACTCCACACACGAGCGAACCTTTTTTTAAAATTTTTTTTACGCGGGGTATGCATTGTGCACGATACCCGCCGTGGGGGGGACACACGAAGGGCGTGTGGAAACCCTCCTGCCGTATCTCATGACTATGGTACATCCCGGGATAACTATACGCCTCCTACCGCTCTACACAGTAATAGTCGGAACACCGACCCGCCTTAGACGACACACCCCGGCCGCACCGGGGTGTCACCGGTCTCGGGCCGTTTGTAGCGGCCACATCTCCCCTAGATGTGGCCACAACGACCCTTTAGCCACGATTGGGGAGCTAGTGGCCTCTACCGCGTCCCCTCGCCCTCGCCTCCTGCGAGCGGGGTTGGCCCTTCCGATGGGGAATCCTTCTGAAGCATAATGTCTTCACAGAAGGAGACCGCGGCCTCCCATCCCTCACTACTCGCCAGCCTTGCCGCAATCAATGCGTCCGATCTGTCCGACCCTGGTCGGACAGATCCTGTCGAGTCATGACTCGACACTCGGACTCCCACGCAGGGCAGTCCTCCAGCGTGTGCTGGACAGAGTCCCGGTCGGACCCGCGGTGATGGCATTGTGCCGTAGCCTCACTTCCGATTCTGTTCAGAAACTCTCCGAAGCAACAGTGCCCGGTGAGTACCTGAGTGAATCGGTAGGTGATACAGTCGGTCCTCCCTATCCAAGTTTCGAAGCTCGGCAGACCGGCTCCGACACACACGAGTGAACCTGGGTCTTGTAAAGAAGACACGGATGCTCGGGCGAGAAGAACTGTCTCACTTTGTTTAAAACACCTAGCTTCCGCGAGGCCGCTTTGGTGACACTCTCAACGTATTCGTGCGGGTTAAGATCTCGGCAGAAATCCATGCCGAAGATATCGAGCTTACCTTGTAATTGCATTTGAGTGTTCTGATAAGTGGAAGGAGAAGGAATGGAGACTTTTTGGCAGATAACGCGAACACCTGTTAATCTAGGCATTGAACTCGACCAGATTCTGACAGTCCCATTGAGAAATGCCGCCCAGGACATGGTTGAGCTCAGCGACAAGCTCCTGTCGTTTTTCCTCAACGTCTGCCAGCTTGACTGCAAGTTGTCCAAGATATCGCTCATGGACTGTGCTGTTGTCTGCCTAACAATTATCATTTTGCCAAGGGCTAACATGTCATTGATATGCAGAAGAAACAGTGTGGGCGACAGGACGGAGTCATGAGGTACGCCAGCGTTTACCTCTAGAAAATCAGAGGCCACGCCGTCGCATTGGACCCTTATCGCGTGGTGGAAAGGAAAAAAGTGCAAACACTACAAGCAAACATTTTGTTTAATAAATGTCATATATGTTTTTTATCAGCAAGTAATTTCAGAAACTGGTTACCAAAAGAAAGATTGCTTTGTTTTACATTTCAAAATGTCTAAAACTGATTATAAAATAAAAATTGACAAATATATTATTGAGAAATACATACAAAGTAATAAGCCGAATAGTTGGCGCTTTTTGCCGACTAATCGTCGACTACGATTGTTGCCGGATAGTCGGCTTTACCGACAGGTCGGCACATCTCTAATAAATATGAATAATGTAAGTATTAATTAATGTTAGTTCAGTTCAGTTTCAAATAAACAAGAAGCATAAAATTAAAGTAAAAAAATAAAATGAAAAGTTGATACTTTTCATTTTATTAACCGACTTCAAAAAAAGGAGGTTTCTCAATTCGACCGTATATCTTAATATATATAAATCTCGTGTCACAATGTTTGTCCTCAATGGACTCCTAAACCACTTAACCGATTATAATAAAATTTGCACACCATGTGCAGTTCGATCCAAATTGAGAGATAGGATAGTTTAAATCTCAAATTATAGTCGCAATTTTAATTTATTGCTAATTATTGTATATAAATATGGCGGTACGAAGTTCGCCAGGTCAGCTAGTATAATTATATTTTTTTTATGTGTGTTCGGGGATAACTTCGTCGTTTATGAACCGATTTTGATGATTCTTTTTTTAATGCTAAGGAGATATCCCAACGGTGGTACCAAGATAAGGACACTAAGATTTGATGATGGCATCCAAGAGAAATCGAGTCGAACCTTGAAGTCGGTTTTTTTATTTTGTTATTTTTTTTTACATTACATTAGTTATAACCAAAATGATCACTGGTTAGCAAGTCGATAACATCCGATTTGGAAAAATGTGGTAAATGCACAACCCCAATGTTCGCAAATGAAATTGCCCCCTCCCCCTCATGCGAACGCGGGGATTTTTTCCGTCCGCCTCGGATAACATGACATGTTTGCTTGTTAGAGCTAACAAACAGGCCACGCCCATATTTTGTCAGATGTTTGATGTTAGAAAACACAAAAAAGTGTCCCAGGAGACCCGGCTTTACGGTAAAAAAAAATGAGATGTTTTGTTTCCATGTTTGTTTGAAATCTAATTAATTTCATTGTAACTAATTTATGAATATAATATCTAACATAAAATATTTGATATTACTTCAAAAAATATTATTTTTCTAAAGGCCTTAATGTCATTAATAATTTAAATTTTACAAAATGACTGAAGACATAATGTGTTATTTCGGTACATATTTTCAGATTTGGATGCGTGTCACTTAAAATAAATAAATTAAATTTGTAAGTGAAAGTCTATATATTTGAAAAATGGGTACAATCTCTAAGTAAAACAAAATCTAGCAAGTCATAACTTTCAAGTTAATTTCTAATTTGACTTGCATGTGCATATTGAAGCCGAGATTAATCAAGTGACATTTCGGCATCGTCGTCTTTTTTCCCATTTTTATCATCTTTTTTGGGTTTGTCTTCTTTCTTCTTATCATCGCTTTCTTTGGACTTCTTCGCGTCCGATGAAGTTGATGACCTCTCAAGAGCATTGAAAAAGCCCTGCATGTCTCCCGCATTAGCTGACGAAACAGCTTCTGCTGGAAGACCGAACTGCGACATAACTGGTCCCATTTGTCCCGAAGTCAAAGCAGAAGAAAACAGATTTGTAGCCTGAAATTTAACGATTTATATAACAAAGCTGTGATATATATTAGCAGAAATCATTGAATATAGTTCAATATATGTATAGCATACATTATTTCATTAGAATTGAACAATATATCATTTAAAATAAAGTATTACTATATAAGGTTAAGAATTCTTTATTAAAATTTGGCTTTTAAATAATCCTTAAGATACCAAACATACAGGATAGTTCATATATCAAAATATTTTTATATACATATCATTTTTTTTTTTTTTATTTTTTTTTTTATGTATGGCCCGCCATAATGACTCTACTCTGCCTGATGGAAAGCATAAGCAGAATCCAAGAGTGGTGGTCACCATACTCACTGCGAATGCAGACAATGCAGTATGGCGACCCACACCATGGCGGCCTAGTGATGCTGCTGCATCTTTTAGTCTAGTCAACAAGTATGGAACTTGTTGACTAGACTATTTGGGCCTCCGGTCTCGCACTCACCAACGAAACACGCCAGCACGAACGCTGTCATTTTACGTTGATTTTCTGTGCGAGGGTAGTACCGCCCCGGTCGAGCCGGCCCATTCGTGCTGAAATCAGCGTGGCTCTACTACCTACACTCATAAGTTTTATATGTCACTTTACTTATTTCTCTTCATTTATTCTAGGTATCCAAAATTGTTTCCTGCCACAGGACCTACTAACTATTTTTTTTATCTAACAACACAACAATATATATTTTATAAATGAATTAGTGAGCCACCGAAGCTTCGGTTTCGGCTAGTTTCGGCCAAAAAATCTAGTTACGGCCGTAGTTTCGGTTTCAGCCAAAAAACGGCCGAATGTTCGGCCGTGCCGAAACCGAGTGGCTCACTCGTGCTCACACGCCACCTAGCTTAGTTCACCACCCGTTTGTTCATCGTTAATCGAACTGAGCTGAGTTTATGTTGCTGTAGCTGTTAGTTATGTTATAGATTAAAGTAAACGAGACAGTATTTTTCGGAAACTATCCAACTGTGTGTGGGTTCTTTTACTTGAGGTATTTTTTCGGTTTCAGCTGAATAACCAATTTCGGTCGGACACTAAAATAAATTCAACGGAATAATCTCTGTCAATGCATTTCTTTTCTAAATGAGGCAATAAATATATGTATTTCTACGTCTAAATCATCACCCATGCATCGGTGGCAACAAATGATACATGCGATCCCCGCGTGAGATCGAAAGAGGGCGACGCAGCCAGTATCGGGTGCGCTATACGTGAGGTTCACCTGAGCGAACTGCGGTGAGAGCAGGGTGGTCCTTACATCGTCCGGCGTGGCGCCAGCGGCCGCGGGCGGCAGGTGCGGCGAGAGGCGCGCGGCGTTGGGCGGCGCGCTCGCCGTCGACACCACCTCGGGCGACGCCAGCGCCGCCGCCAGCTCCACGCGCGCGCCCGCCGCACCACCCGCGCCGCCCTCGCCCTCCGGCGCGGTGCCCAGTCCCGAGAAGTAGTGCTGCAGGTCGGCCAGCTGAATCTGACCACCTGTCATAATATACAAGTGACACTAAATAAGAAATAAAGTAGTAAAAGTAAAAAAGAACTACAGGATACCACAATCATTTTGCAGAAAAATCTGTTGTCAGAGACTGCAAAATTGTTTAAATAATACTGATTCTAATCATAAACTCTGTTTATTTATAATCTTTCTGTTTCTCTGTTTAATCATAACCGAAATCAACAGAAAAAAAATTAATTAACTAGCTGCAACTTCATCTGCGCCTCTTTTCAATCATGCTCGGTTACTATTGGTCTAAACGAGATGTTACTACCTAGATAGAGTATCTGGAGTACGCCAGCAAAACACATATTTAATGAAAAAGTGAAAATCAGTTAAATAGTTTCGGATTCGGAGTTCATCGTGAGCAAGAACGAGACCCGAGAATTATACATAATAGATGTCTAATGTGAAGCGTCGATTAACGTACTTCGTGGCTGGGTAGCGGTAGCGGTCGCGGTGTTTGGCGGTGTGGGTGTGGGTGTGGCTGTGGGGGCTGGCACGTCGCGAGCGCGGGAGGGAGCGCGGGCGGCGGCGGGAGACTCGGTGCTGCGAGGGGCACTGCCACCACGAGAACTGCTGCCGCTGCCGGCTGACGGGCGGCTGCTACTATTGCCGCTGCTGCCACTAGAGTTGTTTCTATTAAAATACAAATTTACAGTATGACATGTGAATCACCAGAAAATCCATATAGAGCAGTTACCATAATTATTGCAATTATTGGAAATTTGCTGAAAGACAGCCATATATTAACAGTTAACCGCCCAAATACGAATTGTGTTCAAAACATTCAGCATTTGTGATGTTGTGACTTGAGATCTTTGTTACTTTTGAATTTTTTTTGCAGGTAATACATGACTACATAACGTGTTATGTTAAAAACAACAACTTTAACATCCTAGTGTTAAAGTTGTTGTTGAAAAGAGAATTATATAATTTTCTTAATGAGATTCCTTATTTTTTGTATATATTTGTTGCTTTTTATAATTGTATATATGTATACAGGGTGTCCCAAAATTCAACGATAAGCAGGCGCCTAAAGGTAGATCTGCTAATGAGTACGTAAGGAAAAAAAATAAAAAAAAAATACACAATACTCACAAATACAAGAAAAATTTAGAATTTCTTTGAAAATTTATACCTTTCATGATATTGCTTAAAAACACCGAATTGCTCGCAGTTTTTACACAAAAAACGTTCAAAATAATTTTTTTCCCTACAATTTTGAAATATTTTTACTCTTAGTGTACTTTGACTCATGGTCTTGTAAAAAAAAAGTATGGACACCACTACGTGATAAATAAATAAAAAAAAATGAAGGGTGTAAATTTTCAAAGAAATTCTAAATTTTTCTTGTAACTAAAACAAAAACTAGGTATATTTTTTTTATTATTTTTCCTTATGTACTCATGAGCAGGTCTACCTTTTGGCGCCCGCTTATCGTTGAATTTTGGGACACATGGTATAATATATATTTATTGTCAGAATTTTTTTATTTTATTTTAGTTCCTCCAGCATTGGCTATAATGGCATAGTTAAGATACAACTACAATTTTATTTCATCAATTAGACATTTTATATTTCAATTTTTATTACATATAAATTTTCTACAGTTCTTCTATGACACTAGCCTTGATATCCATAAAATTGATGCCTAAATCAGTGTTAAACATTTAGTAGGCAAAAAAATAAAAATTAACATCTCATCAACAGTATTTCATAGTCTGCTGTGGGACAAAGACCTGGCCTTAGAAAGGAGGATTTGGCCTACAACAGATGGGTTAGTCTTGGTATAGTTTGTTTCAAGTTTTCCATTTCTTTGCAGTGATTGATGTTGTCCTTGTAGTTCTTACAACACCCATAGGATGAACACACAATAGGGTTTTTTTTTTATGGGACTAATCCCGCCCATACGCCCACCACTGCAACTCCTGTACACCAGGATCAACAGCGGTGACCAACGATCACACCGAGTTATGACACTCGGGAAGTCCCAGGAAAAAATTAAACTGTCTTGGAACCCGCAACGAAATTAATCAGAAGAAAAACTGGAGGAGTTTGAAATATTATAAGTCTATAATAGGGTTGCGACACTTAGTATTTTTGGGAGTGTTAGATTAGATGTTAACTTACCCCATTGTGCCAAGAAGAGAAGACAGCCCTCCAATCTGCCCTACTCCTCCAAGTAATTGCATCAGTTGTTGCTGAGACATATTGTTCAAAATATTCTGGAGCTCTCCATCCTGTCCACCACTACTGCCACCTCCACGGCCTCCAGAAGTTGGAGGATTGTTCAGGGCCTCATTAATGCGACGACAGAATTCCTCATCCTTATCAGTTTTGGGTTCCTGAGGTACAAGTTTATAATTGAATTGATTGGTCAACTGTGCTTTAACATAGGTAAATGTATGTATATAATACATTATTTAAAATTAGTTTCCATTTTAGTTATCAACATTGAATACATATTGACGCTTGAAAAGCAACTTTTACTAATAAGAATAAGAAAAACTTAATTTGCCTTTATATTACAGAGTTACTTATAATTATTAACAGTGTTTGAAGTATGACTAAAAAGACAAAATGGTCCTGGAATCAGCATATTACCATACCATACCATATTACATATGGATGACCATGCAGAGCATGCCAGCCGCTGTTATTCTGTCCGTTTATAATGACACTTACAAAATTTTATGGGAGAGAAGTTTAAAGTTTTAAAAAAAAGAGAAAAAATAATAAAATTGGACTGGATTAACATTTATAACTCGATATTGGAATTTCTATCGCTTAGTAAAAGTTGCCTTTCAAGTGTTGATATTTTCAAGCATAATGAATTTGATATTAATTTTACAGTGCACATGATATTTAAGAAATCCACTATTGTTTTAACATAATTATAAATACATATAAATAATAAAATTTAATAGAACAAAAAGGAATGAGGAATGTACCTTCATACCCAAGATAAATCAATATGGGTATTATTATGAGTGTTTCATGTTTGTTATTGTATACTGTTTTTTCTTAATTAAATAAAAATATATATAAAATTTTACAAACCTGCAGCCAGAAGAAATATTTCTTAGAAAATGATTTAAACTTCAAGACATAGACACGGCCAGTGGTGCATTCGTTGACACGAACAAATTCACAATCATCAGGAAATATTAACAAATCGTCCTCGACTTCACCTGTAGTGCGGTCTTTCCAGCAGAAGTGCATTAAAGAATCTTCTCCTTGGTAAACATAAAGGAGACCCTTCCTTTTGTCTGGGTGAACCATCCTTCCTTTTAGAGTCATTCTGCCGGCACGAAATTCCACCAAATGTTTGTTACCTCCAGAACTACCGCCCAAACCAGAGGAATTACCGAATAATGCCGTAGCTGACATGATGATGCTGAAAATTTAATGAATTTAAACATTTGAATATGTTCGTGCAAAAAAATGAAAATAGGTACTTATTTCAGAAAAGTTGCCAATAAATTTAACGCTTTCCTTAGAATTCTAAAGAAGTTATATGTGAAAGTAATAAACAATATTTAAATACCTTAGTGTAGTAACAATACAGCGATAAACAAATTAAGATAATCGGATCCGAATCTGACTGTGCGGAGACGATGGCGATGACCGATGACGAGTATGACGACACGGAAAAAGTGAGTAAGCTATTTGTATAATGTTGCCAGTAATGCCAGTTGCCAGAGTATTTTTCGTTCTCAAAAAAAAAACAACCACACAGACACACAGTTGACTTTATTGTTGTTCACAACCTGTCTGTTGCTGCTGAGATAATATGGTTTACTGGTTTACATCTCGTTATATTTACAAATTAATAAATACATAGGCAAAATAACAAAAAGAAATTGATATATTGTGGCTCATCAAGTTGCCAAAACTGTCTTAAAATTTGCAAACAACTAAAAGATTGCTTACATTGGAAGTAAAAGAACACAATGTTCTATTTTAAAATGGAAATAATCAGGAAGCCATGTAAGCTGTATACCGATTTATATTGACATAGGCGGACTTAAAAACGTTAACGTGAGAATTGTACATATTATGTTAAGTTTTGTTCCACTGGCCTATTGGTTAGAACATGATGGGTAGGCCAGAGGTTATGGGTTCGATTCCCACCCAGGACAAATAATTGTGTGACGATGCTTGGCACGACACATAACAATCATGTGTTATGTGTCTAGGTGTAATTTATCTATTCTATGTAAGTTTTTATAAACATTTATGTATGTTTTCAGTGGTTTGGTTATTATAGTACAAGTACTGGCTCTACCTAATTTTGGTTTAGACAGCTGTGCTGTGAGTGAAATGTGGGAAGATTGATTACAAAAGATATGAACAATATTAAAGTTGTTGAAGAACGGGTGACATGTGAACTCATGTCCCTCTAACACAAAGAGAGAATGTCCGAGCGAGGTAAAGTTTACATTTCTGTCTAGGTCAGTCTATGCACAGGTAACTATTCTTAAAACCATGGAGTTGTGGCGACTTCCACATACAGCGCAACAGAAATATAGGTACTACAGCGCCATCTACCGAAGTTACACTGAACTACGGAGTAACGAAGGAAACTAAGAAACTATCAATCCTGAATCGCGCAGTGAAAGTTCGCGCGCCAATAAAGATACATACAACATCCCAACATCAACCGTTGGGCAGTTGGCCCGCCAGGCATGATCACCTCGCCTGGTCGGAGGATCCTCCCTTTGTGTTGGATGGATATCACACCCGTCCCTCCACAGAGTATACAGGTAAGGCTTTCGGTTTGCCCCCCAAACTCTGCAACTGGTTTGCCTCCCAAACTCTGCAACTGGTCTGCCGCATTCCTGTCCTTTGCGACGGTGTGGCCTCCGATTTTCAGTCGACTAACGCCGGAGTACCGCAGGGCTCCGTCCTGTCGCTCACACTGTTTCTTCTGCATATCAATGACATATTAGCTCTTGGCAACATTCATTGCTATGCAGACGACAGCACAGTTGCAGATATCGAGGAAAAACGATAGGAACTTGTCGTTCAACTCGACTATGTTCTGGGCCGCATTTCTTAATGGGGCTGTGAGAATCTGGTCGAGTTCAACACCAAGAAAACACAGGCGTGCGCGTTCTCTGCCAAAAAGTCTCCATTCCTTCCCCTTCCCACTTTTCAGAACACTCAAATGGCATTACAAGGTAGGCTCGATATCCTGGGCATGGATATCTGCCGAGATCTCAATCCACGCGAATACGTCGAGAGTGTCACTAAAGCGGCCTCGCTAGGAAGCTAGGTGTTTTAAACAAGATGAGATGAGACGGTTGTTCTCGCCTGGGCATCTGTGTCTTCTTTACAAGACCCAGGTTCGCTCGTGCGTGGAGTAGGTACTGTTCTCATCTTAGCGATTGTGCCGCACAGTACCTGTTTGACGTTCTCGACCGGTTGCAGCGGCGAGCAATCCCACGAAGCCACCGAGTCCCTTGAGCCCCTGCAGTTGCGTAGAGATGTCGCCTCTATGGCAGTACTCTATCGCTTGTATCATGGAGAGTGTTCTGAGGAGCTCTTCCAACTGGTACCACCTTCCCCCTTCCTCTACAGGACAACACGTGCCGGCCTTGGAAGTCACCGCTTCAGAGTGGTATACATACGATTTCGTATTCATCGCTTCGGTTCGTCCTTTCAGTGCCGAGCGGTCAAAACCTGGAACTCACTTCCAGCGCACGTGTTTCCCTCCCACTATTATCCCGGATCCTTTAAGCGGGGCGTAAAAAAGCATCTCATTAGGCGGCCATAGTGTGGGTCACCATGCTGCAATGTCCTTATTCGCATTAAGGATGGTGATCAACACTTTTGGAATCTGCTCATGCTTTCCATCAGGCAGAGCAGAGTCATTTTGGCGCAGCTTTAATATAAAAAAAAGGAGTACAATCTTTGATGGGCTAAAATTGTACGCCAAACATAAAGTGCTAGGCCGGACTACAGCTAAACCGCCGCGGTTTTTAACCGCCTGATTTTGTAACTAAAGGAAACTAATGGAAGCGGCCGCACTGGCGGTTTTTTACCGCGACTGATTTTAAAACCGCGACCTCCTACAGAATGGCTAATGGGAAAACCGCGAAACCGCGGGCGGTTCTGTCCAGTGTTGCCAGAAGGTTACTTTTGTAACGTTTCAGGTGATTTTTCCTCTCTTGGTTACTTTTAGGTTACACAAAAAATGTTGAGAGACTATTTAACAGTATGAATATATTAAAAAATAAGCAGAGAAATAGAATGAGGTTAAATCTTTTATCTGCTATATTGAGAGTACGCTGTTTTTTTTATGGAATAGGGGGCAAACGAGCAGACGTATCGCCTGATGGTAAGCGATTACCGCAGCCCATGGACACTCGCAACACCAGAGGCGTCACAAGTGCGTTGCCTGCCCTTTAAAATATG
The DNA here is from genome assembly GCA_949125395.1 of Diaphora mendica. Taxonomy (NCBI): domain Eukaryota; kingdom Metazoa; phylum Arthropoda; class Insecta; order Lepidoptera; family Erebidae; genus Diaphora; species Diaphora mendica. The sequence goes on from OX421315.1 coordinate 20,147,184, forward strand.
ACTGCACGTTTGGCCTAGTGGTTTAACGGCCACCACGCCGTTTCCTACTTCGCCAAGTGTGGTGTGGTGGTGTGCTTTGTGTGATCCACAAATTGTTGGTCTGAGTCTGGGTGTTATTTGTGTCCATTTCATGTATGTTTGTAAAGTCCTCCGCGACACAGGATTTATTCCTAGTGTGGGAGTTATCTATTTTAAAAAGTAAAAAGAAAAAGGAGTACGCTCTTTTATTGAAGGTTCGACGGTCGGAAGGCAAATGCTGTTTTGATTATAAAATTCCAGACCATTGTATTGTATATTTGTTAGTGGTTTTCTGGTGGTTTTAGAAGTTGAATCTACTGGAGAGCTAGTGTATCTGTTGGCAACAATGTTCGCGGTTTTTAACCGTAGTGTGTGCGCTTCGGGCGGTTTTGCGGTTTAACCGCTAGCGGGAAAAAACCGTAGTGGGGCCTCAGCCTAAATAATACTTCGAGAACCGACCATAGTGGCGATAGGAGTGTGATATAGTTTTAATTCTTTTTATTAAATTGTGGTTTAAAAATTAAAAACTTTGCGTGGTAACATCTTTATTATACACGCCAATGCAAAGCGGGAGCCTTTTTCTCATTTGATTATCTTTTCTAACTCTTTAAAATTTACACTCTTTGCACAGTGGCGTCACCTAATTAGTGCATTTTGGCGGACACTTTTTTAACATATAGATTGTACTCCTTATCTCTCACTGAAGTAGGAAATTAACACAGAGTACATTGTTAATATAGAAGAAGATATTAATTATCTCTTCTCAACAAAACAATGCTTGAGAGACTCCTAGTTCGAAAAAAAGGCTTAGAAAAAAAAAACAATTAAATTGTAAGTAATTTATCATTACATGTCAAAAATTAGTAAAAATAATGTTACATTAGGTAGGAAGGAGTCCGTTTTAATTATTTATTTAGAAGTAAAAATGTATGGCAAAAAGTTTACTCGTAAAAAGACAATTTTTATTGGTATTGTTGGGTTTCCTAGAAAGTCAGATTTTATGTTTAGTCGATAACACAATTCTAGAATCGATGCTATCTATCGAATATTTTTGTGGGTGATTGTGTTATATGAGTAAGTGACGTGTTTTGTATAGATAGAAGAAGTGAATAGGTATTCGATATTTCTCAACTTTGTGATAGAGAAGTTTTTGCGAAGCTCACGTTAATTCAATTAATTATTGCGCAAATTCAATACAAAAGTAATTAAGCTTTTACCTTTATCTGTAAGAGCGTACTGTAATTACTATATATTTTCTAGAGCCCTTTGTTGCGGCTTTCTTTAACCAATATGAGTGGTGTTCAAACAGGTATGTAATACTTTATTTTACTGGTTGTTATTGTTTGATTGCAAATACGAGTACATATTCTGACTTCTGTGCAGCTGTTTTTTAGGACCGGAAATTACAAGACTTAGAAATTTAACTATTACAAATTTTCTACTTCTAAATTATTATTCCTATAAGATTTATTTGAATAACTACTTATTTGTCAACGTTACATATTAATTTGTTTATAATTTACTTCTCCCAACACATATTGATTGATTCTATAATTTTATGCAAATCAGTCTCAACTCAATTTTCCTTGCAATCAATAATAGAATATTGATTACTCACTCATGTTTCAAATAATTCTGATGAAATCTTTAAATGGTCATATCAGAGTTATATTACATACTAATAATAAACGGCGGAAATTTGTGTGCAATAGCAAATTTTATGTTGTTAAAAAATTACACGAGGATATTAAATAATAATCAAACGCAAATTAGTATGAGTATGTAAAGGTATCATTATAAAATAAAAAAACTAAGCTATTGAATACTTATTACTTAATTCTTTACTATGATCATTGTTATGTGATGAGTGGATAAGCCTTAATTTTTTTAGATCTTTGTTCATTATGTTTGAAGGTATACTGCTAGCAGTTTAATAGTAAAAAGTGCAGCTTAAACGAAGTATTGCAATATGTTTTTTAATCATTAAATTGGTAGTGGATACACCTGGCTAGTGTAGTATAGTAGCCCAAAACCTCCTTTCTAAGGAGAAACCTATATCCAGCAGTGGACTGAAAGGTTTTTAGTGATGGTATACCTACAACCAACTTAAGGTTACCAAGTCAAGAACCATTCTTTGAAAAAATAATATTATGTATAATTTAAGTACGACACAACACATACATTTATTTTACAATGTTATTATGATTCATTCTAGACTAAACTATACACTTATTAAATGTGAATCATAGTGTGCAACACTCACACATCAACGTTATTGATAAGCACACTCAAGATTTTAGGAATGTTTCTTATAGAGAGATAGGATCGGCATCATAATTATACAAGAGAACCTAACCGTTAAAATTTAACCATTTGATCCATGTTATTGATCTTTACAGTTCTTATGAGTGGAACAATAGTTAGCTGATTTGTGTTACGTTTCTAATAATATTATGTTGTAGTAAGTAATTTACTGGTAAAGGTACCTACTAATGACCGGTGTTATACAAATTGTCATTAAACAAAATTTCTTTACCTTAATGTGTTAATATTTGAGTATATTTGCTATTTATGACTACTCTATAGGATAATGTATCTTTTACTTTCATTTTGAAACATTACATAGATGCCTGTCTGTCACATTCATGATGTTATAGATGCTGATTTATGCCAATTAATATCAAGTCAGTTGTGACAAAGTGTTTGCGAGTACCTGTAAATCTTCTCTAAGCTACATAAGACTGTATTGGTCTAATGGTTGTTAGACTAGCTATCGTGCCCTAAAAGGCAACCAACTCTTGTTGTTAGACCAACTCTTTCATAATTCTCATGATTGCACTTTTTTTTTATTCCTATATGGAATGGTATTTATTCACTTTTCTATATTGGAAGATTAGTTCTTTAGCTGAAGTTAAGCATCCCAATATTAGATGGTATTCATAAATGAGATCAGAGTTCATTATGTTGCCCTGAAATACTTTTTATTAATTAATAATAAGAGCGCTTATTTCTCACCAAAACATATACACCAAGACACAATACATTGATTAGTTCATGAAGTGACTTACAAAATAGCTAGGTAGTACTTCAGTTGAGGATCGCTGCAACTCAGAATGGACATGGTCCAATAAAATCTCTGATTTCTTTTAAAACATTCATTTTTTATCATTGGTATTCTATTAAAAGGAACTTTGATCAAGATTTATACTATACATTACAGGTATACATTCTAAACTCTTATTCTTTTAACTTTATCTCGAAACTCATGTAAGACTGCTCTAGTGCAAAAGATCCTTAAAAAGGTTACCACTCTGATTTATTCATCTATAAAACTATAGTTATAACCGCCTTATTCTCTAAGATAATAGAACCAGTTATTGGCTGCCTTCTTCAATATACTTGCAGGCGTTCCACAGGGATCAATACTTGACCCAGTATTGTACACCATATTTATTGTAGACTAGCTGTTGCCCACGACTCCGCCTGCGTGTATGTCGGTTATCGCTGCAAATAGTAGTGTGGCGACTTCCACATACAGCGCAACAAGAAAACATATGACAGCGCCAATCCTGAATCGCGCAAGTTCTCGCGCCGATAATAATATATACAACATCCCAACATCAACCTATGGGCAGTTGGCCCGCCAGGCATGATCACCTCGCCTGGTCGGAGGATCCTCACTTTGTGCTGGAGGAACACGATCACCCGTTCTTCCACAGTAGCCTATGTGTTATTCTGATGTATAAGCTATATTACTGTAAAGTTTCATCCAAATCCGTTCAGTAGTTTTTGCGTGAAAGAGTAACAAACATCCATCCATACAAACTTTCGCATTCATAATATTAGTAGGATTTACCAGTAACACCAGAAGTCATTATTGCAATTCTGCTGCTGCCTATCCAACAAATGTACACAAGATTCAAAGAACTCAGAATGACATCTTAAAATAAATTTATTAGTGATGCTCCTTGGTTCATAAGAAACATCGAGGCCTAGAAACACCTAAACATGCCAACAGTGAAGAACGGAATAATGGCTGGCATACGCAAGGCAATATAAAATGAGACTGGGAAACCCAAGGGTGAGGACAACTAAGATGGTTCACACGATTCGTAATCGCGCCTATGAACAACGACTTACATATCTAGGACTAACCACTCTAGAAGAACTGCGACAGACGGGCAGTCTCATTGAGACTTATAAAATTCTCAAAGAGCACTAAGGATGACGTACCCAGCTTACCGGAAATTTACGAGACTGGCGAAATTCTTCCAAGAAAAACCCTAAGACGCATTTTCTGCCTAACCGAGTTGTGATAGCCTGGAACAGACTCCCAGAGGACGTCGTTATGGCTCTCTCACTGAACTACTTCAGGAACAGACTTGACAAACTCGGTATCTCCAAGCTATTTGAAACACACGCATCAGCTCTCTGGCTACTAGTGTGTCATACTAAAAATAATAATAATTACCACCCTAACCAGTTGACCCAGCATCTCACATTACCGGACTGCATCACATGACTGAAGCGACACGGTACATTGGAAATTGACAGTATCGAATAAGCCACTATATTAATATAGATGATATTCTACGGGGCACACACCTGACCGCAAAATATTGTAAACCTCATATATATAATAGGCAAAAAAAGTGGTTACAGTGGCGGGCGTGTGGGCCATATACCTGACTGATCGCTAGACACAGTCGGTTGAGAACAAAGGACAGGCGTGTGCTGTTAGTTTGGACATAGTGAAGGCTTTCATTCGGGTCGGATGCAAAGAGCTCCTCTAGAAGCTTGCTTCCTGTTTAATTCTCGAGAAATTAAGCAACTGGGTCATTTTACAGACAGAAGCATAGAGGTCGTTGTTGACGGTGCTGCTCCGATTCCAGGTCTGTCAATACTTCTTCTTTTTTCCGAAACGATACGACCTTTCTAAAGTTGCTGTGCAAGAAATCTAGACGAATAAGAGAGAATGCAAGTTTAAAAAGCATAATCCTTAAAAATTTACAAACTTCCCCTAAAAAAGTACTTCATTATGAAATCCGAAGTAGTCTTTGCAAATTTCTTACAATCGTCATCCTGTTACTACTCTGCTACGCGGTGTACAGTCGACCAAATTGAATCATGACATTAAAGTCATTTTCCTACAATTATTCTATACCATTAGTTTGAAATTAGCTTGAACATACATTTCATAAGTAACGAACCGTTATCATTCTACTAGACACTGACAAAGCCATGACATAGACGTATACTATGGACTATGTGAACGTCCTTATCTATAGGTATATTAGGAAAGATTTTATTGTCTGTTTGTTTGAGACATAGGATTGACTTTATTTCGAATAATGGGTAGACTTGAGGTAGGAGGGTAGAGGTACCGTAAAGGTAGTGTAGGGTTGGTGTAGAACAAAAATAGAAAAGCATTTATTTGACAGTCGCAGTCTGTCGAGACAGCTAGTCATATATATTAATAAAATAAAACAGTAAAATTAGAGACTTATTGTTTTTTTTTTTTTTTGTGACTTGCGATCAGTCGTCTAGACTATAATCAGGTGTGTTGAATGAGGTTGTGGTTTGGAGAGGTAGAGCCACTGCTTCATCTCCCCTCGCCCAGCACATCGGCTCTCTTGAGTCTTCTAATTGGATTTGGCTGCAGAAGCATACTGGATAATGGGTTTGGGTGAGTTGTCAAGCGGTCCTTGTAGTTGGCTGAATAACGCTTTGATTCGGCCAAAATGGTTGGGATTTCCAAATACTCGTGTATTTCCGAGTTAAGAGCATACCAGGGCGCCGAGGAAAGTACCCTTAGAATATTGTTTTGGACTCTCTGCAGGCACATAATGTTGGATTTGCTGGCTGTCGACCACAGTTGTGGTCCAAATCAGTTTTATTATGGAACAATATACCCTCAGCTTGTTGGATAGAGATAAGGCAGACTGTCTACCGAGGAGCCAGAGTAGGTTTTTGAATCTAAAATTAATTTCATTGTGCTTCGCTTTTATATGGTCCTTCCATGTGACGGAGGATCACATGGAAGGACCATATAAAAGAAATCTAGTCTAGGTGAAATCCAAGGTATTTGACGCAGGTTGATTGCGGTAATGTGTCGGGGCCTAGGTTGACCGGGGGGCAGGTTTCACGCCTTAGGGTAAATGAGATGTGGTGAGACTTTGGAGTGCTTGCCTTTATGCGCCATTTGATCAACCAAGCGTTGAGCTGGGTTTGCAACAATCTGCTCGCTTTATTTGGATCACGGTCACAACTTAGAAACGCCGCATCATCGGCAAAGGTTGCTACAACTGTGTCAGGTGACTGGGGTAGGTCACTAGTAAATATGTTGTAAAGGACCGGACCAAGTATGGAGCCCTGGGGTACTCCGGCTGTGCAGCTATAAAGAGAAGATCTTGCGTCACGGAGCCTGACTTGAAACTTTCTGTCACTAAGGTAGGATTCCATCAGAAGGTAGTAGGAGTGTGGAAGATACTTTTTAATTTTGCACAGTAGTCCCTTATGCCAAACCCGGTTGAAGGCCTGTTGTACATCGAGAAAGGCAGCCGAGCAATACTCTTTCCTTTCCAGACATTGTCTTATTGTAGAATAGACTCTATGTACCTGCTCTATAGTTGAGTGGTGCTTCCGAAAACCAAATTGGTGGTTAGGTATTACCTGGTCCATATCTAAGCAAGGAGATAACCGTGCAATGATGATCCTCTCCCACAATTTTGACAACACAGGCGTCAGGCTAATAGGGCGATAAGATGAGACTTCGTTAGGCGGCTTTCCAGGCTTATGAATCATAACAATTTGAGATGTTGCATTTTGCATTTCATATTATTACATTTTAAAAAATGGCATTCACACGAATAAAAAAGAATTAAAACAGTAAAATTAGAGACTTATTGTTTTTTTTTTTTTTTGTGACTTGCGATCAGTCGTCTAGACTATAATCAGGTGTGTTGAATGAGGTTGTGGTTTGGAGAGGTAGAGCCACTGCTTCATCTCCCCTCGCCCAGCACATCGGCTCTCTTGAGTCTTCTAATTGGATTTGGCTGCAGAAGCATACTGGATAATGGGTTTGGGTGAGTTGTCAAGCGGTCCTTGTAGTTGGCTGAATAACGCTTTGATTCGGCCAAAATGGTTGGGATTTCCAAATACTCGTGTATTTCCGAGTTAAGAGCATACCAGGGCGCCGAGGAAAGTACCCTTAGAATATTGTTTTGGACTCTCTGCAGGCACATAATGTTGGATTTGCTGGCTGTCGACCACAGTTGTATGCCGTAGGTCCAAATCAGTTTTATTATGGAACAATATACCCTCAGCTTGTTGGATAGAGATAAGGCAGACTGTCTACCGAGGAGCCAGAGTAGGTTTTTGAATCTAAAATTAATTTCATTGTGCTTCGCTTTTATATGGTCCTTCCATGTGATCCTCCGGTCTAGGTGAAATCCAAGGTATTTGACGCAGGTTGATTGCGGTAATGTGTCGGTCCCTAGGTTGACCGGGGGGCAGGTTTCACGCCTTAGGGTAAATGAGATGTGGTGAGACTTTGGAGTGCTTGCCTTTATGCGCCATTTGATCAACCAAGCGTTGAGCTGGGTTTGCAACAATCTGCTCGCTTTATTTGGATCACGGTCACAACTTAGAAACGCCGCATCATCGGCAAAGGTTGCTACAACTGTGTCAGGTGACTGGGGTAGGTCACTAGTAAATATGTTGTAAAGGACCGGACCAAGTATGGAGCCCTGGGGTACTCCGGCTGTGCAGCTATAAAGAGAAGATCTTGCGTCACGGAGCCTGACTTGAAACTTTCTGTCACTAAGGTAGGATTCCATCAGAAGGTAGTAGGAGTGTGGAAGATACTTTTTAATTTTGCACAGTAGTCCCTTATGCCAAACCCGGTTGAAGGCCTGTTGTACATCGAGAAAGGCAGCCGAGCAATACTCTTTCCTTTCCAGACATTGTCTTATTGTAGAATAGACTCTATGTACCTGCTCTATAGTTGAGTGGTGCTTCCGAAAACCAAATTGGTGGTTAGGTATTACCTGGTCCATATCTAAGCAAGGAGATAACCGTGCAATGATGATCCTCTCCCACAATTTTGACAACACAGGCGTCAGGCTAATAGGGCGATAAGATGAGACTTCGTTAGGCGGATTTCCAGGCTTATGAATCATAACAATTTGAGATGTTGCATTTTGCATTTCATATTATTACATTTTAAAAAATGGCATTCACACGAATAAAAAAGAAAACTTCTCAATAGTTAATTTGTGGGTTATAATGGTTCCAATAGTTTGGGTCTGTAGGATTACTGGTTAAACCTAAAGCCGAGTGTAAGCGCCATGGTTTTCAATAACGTCTAATAATCGATTACGCATAGACCCGATTAGACGACTGCAAATGTCACTTCCCCTCATGAAATCCCAGATTTTGTTACAATGCAGCTCGATTGCTTCTTTAGTCCTCTCGTTCCTGTTATCCCACATTTGAACCATCAAACCCCATAAATTTTCTATTGGGTTAAGATCTGGTGACCTAGACGGCCATGGAATGAGAGTAAATTCATCTTCATGCTCCGTAAACCAATTTGAGACAATTCTGGCAGTATGCACTCGACAGTTATCATGAACATAGGAGAATACTGGCATATCTTCACGGGGGTAAACTGTTCGCAAAGTCGGTAACATTGATTCTTCCAATAAATCGACATAGTTGATAGCGTTATGACGAGGAGAAATAGGAACAAGTTCGCCTATGTTTCCAGCATCCATCCATGCCCACATGTTAGCTGAAATACGTCCAGATGATTGGTTGGGCACTACGTGGTCCTCTGTGTATCGCGTGTTATTACGTACGCCAGAAAGTTAAGCGACCATGTTGAGAAGAGCGAAATGATTTTTCGTCTGTAAAGATGGTGTTTGTCCAGTCGAAATCTAAATAATTACGTGCAAAATTCAATCTCGCAGTTTTGCATCCGTTAAATGAACTTTCTTAGCATGATGTCTGTAATGCAGCCCAGTGCAGTGCAAATTATTTCTAATTGTTTCTAGACAAACGTCGTAACGAGCTGCAAAATAGCGGGTACGAGTAAAAGGATGTTCTTCGTAATGGTGTTGCATTTCCATTCTCTGTTGGTTTGTGATTCGACGAACCCCATGATTATGTCGTCGTCGGTCTTCAAGGATACCCTCTTCAGCGTGCCGTCTGATCCAGGTTCTGACCGTGTTACGATTTATATTTAACTCACGTGATATTTCTCTAACGCCGTAACCTTGCTCACTGAGCACTACAATCCGAGCTCTTTGTTCTACCAAATTGGCGATTCGTTTATAGATATAAATATATTCTTAGATTTTTATTTTAATATTTTCAGATTGACTACTACTTGACATCTCACACATAATGTCATTTCATTTTAAAAATTATAATATTTTTTCTCCGCAATGAAAAGAGTTTGGATTATAAACGATTATATTATTTGAAATTCAAATAAGACTGCTGTATCAAAAATATATCTTGTTCAGTGATGACAAATGTTTAAATTGCATTGACATCTAACCCGTAATGACGCATTTTTGTTTATATCTAAAACAAACTATGTGCAAATAGCGAAGAAAACCTGACTACATTTATGATTACAAAGGAATAATTGGCAAAGTGGGTCATGGTTCAATTTGTTCGACTGTACTTTTTAACGTGCCCACTGCATATCCTGAAATTCTTTTCATTACATTGTACAGAACAACTCCAAACAAATTTTTTATTTATTGCAAACTAGCTGACCTTGTCCTGACTGAATTAAACCCGTCTTCAATTTAATTGCAACGCATAATTCGGATCATTATTTTACATTTAGCGATTAAATTTTGATTACAATAAAAACCATTTATTCATAGAGTTTAACTATCCATTTAATGACGGAATAATACTGAACCCTATTAATATTGTTACAAAGAAAAACAACATTTTTTATTATATGTCACATTAATTACTATTACAGTGTGTTAGTTTAATATATTAATGTAAAACCATTAAAAATATATAAAGCTTATTCAAAGTGGTCCCCATTGACTGCAATAGTCCTTTAAACGTTGAGGCCAGTTATCAATAGCAGCATGCACTCTTTGTACGGGAAAATTCTTCACTGCCAATCGTATGGATAGGTTTAGGGACTCCAAAATATCATGGCGTTTAGAGTAAGCCTTACTCTCTAAAACTGGCCATAAATCAAAAGCCAGTGGATTAAGATCAGGACTAGATGACGGCCAGTCTTCAGCTCTGATGAAGTCCGGAAAGTTCGTTTCTAACTAAGATTGGGTTGATCGGGCTTTACGAACCGGCGCCGAGTCTTGCTGAAGGGACGATTCTTGGTTATTGAACATGGTGTTGTTAAGGGGCTTAACTATCTTCTCAAGAATGGTATCTTGATACACTTGTGCCGATGTTTGATGCCTTTTTAACCGACTTCCAAAAAGGAGGAGGTTCTATGTTCCACTGTATGTATTTTTTTTTTTTTATGTATGTTCACCGATTACTCCGTCAGTTGTGGACCGATTTTGAATTTTTTTTTGTATTCGAAAGGGTATGCTTCCGAGGTGGTCCCATTGCCAGCATATCAGGATCTGATGATGGAATCCCAGAGAAATCGAGGGATACCCTCATTTTTTATAGGCACATACTATGTTTTTCGTATATTTTCTGAAGTTATTCTGAAGAAGGTATTTGCGTCTGGTAGTCATCATTTTATGATGATGAGCTGATGATGTAAGGTACAACTCCTTAACGGTTAGGAGTTGGAGGATAAATCTTTAAATATCATATGTACATAATATGTTACCTTTAGTCGTATTCTTTCAAATTATTTAGGTAAGCTGATGATGGAAGGTGGAAGGTACAACTCCTCAACGGTTAGGAGTTGGAGGATAATTCTTTCAATTTCATACGTATCTAAAGACCTTCAGTCGTATACTTTCAAGTTATTTAGGTGAGCTGATGATAGAAGGTTAAACTCTTCAACAGTTAGGGATTAGAGGATGATTTTAATATTACACGTACGTATAGACCGTAATTTGTATTCTTGATGATGAAATTTGATGAAATAGTTCAACTTACTACTTACCTACGATTGTTTGCACTAAAAACTGAAAAATAAAAACTTTTTATAAAAAAAAAAACCGACTTCCAAAAAACATCCAACGAAAACTCTCTGCCAAAAAAACACTTAAAAGAGTAAAATAAACTGGTTCTTCATAAATTGCCTATACCTATTCTTTATTCATTTAAATAGTAGTATTATAATGTGTGCTAGGTAGGTACCTAAAATCTGTTTGAAGTCAGATCAGTGGTATAGGCAATTTATGAAGAACCAGTTTATTTTACTCTTTTAAGTGTTTTTTTGGCAGAGAGTTTTCGTTGGATGTTTTTTGGAAGTCGTTTTTTTTTTATAATACAAAAATATGGCTCAGTCACTCCTTCATAGTTAACAGGAAGTACCTCTATTAGTAGGTAGTAGAGCCACGCTGATTTCAGCACGAACGGGCCGGCTCGACCGGGGCGGTACTACCCTCGCACAGAAAATCAACGTAAAATGACAGCATGCTGTCGTGTTTCGTTGGTGAGTGCGAGACCGGAGGCCCAATTAGTCTAGTCAACAAGTTCCATACTTGTTGACTAGACTAAAAGATGCAGTAGCATCACTAGGCCGCCATGGTGTGGGTCGCCATTCTGCATTGTCTGCATTCGCAGTGAGCATGGTGACCACCACTCTTGGATTCTGCTTATGCTTTCCATCAGGCAGAGTAGAGTCATTTTGGCGGGCCAAACATAAAATAAAAAAAATAAAAAAAAAAACACCCCAACAAACCATCACTGAAGTCGATCATTTTGTTTGTTAAAATATTGTTCAATTGTAAAAAAAAACTCATCCGGAAACAATTTTTTTTTGTGATCTCCCTTTGCGTACCGCATAAGTACTTGTTTTGATTTCACCACCCTTTCTTTTTTAAATTCTGTATCAATTAAGAAATAACCATTGCGTCTCTTATAGGTTGCAAGTTCTAGTCAACTTTTAAAATACGCGACATGGTTCTAGGTCCTTATCTTCATCTCCCGAGATAAAATCTTTTGCTTTTGGACACGATTTCATCGAATTCTTTCTCTTACTGCTTTGATCTTTCGTACGAACACTACGTGGACGGCCAGATCTTTTTTAGTCACAAACAGAAGAGGTTTCATTGTATCTATCAATAGCCCGGTACACAAACGTTTGACTAATACCAAGCGTATGGAGGATTTTGAAAATTGTATTTGGCTCCATACCTACTTTATGTAATGCAATCACAGCGATTCGGTTCTCTTTATCGCCATTTTAATATCACAATATATTTTACAATATACTGATTGATTATAAGAAAACACAATGAAAAATCGTTTAAAAATGACAGATTCAAAGTAACATTTTGTATATTTTAAATTTTAAATGTATTTATGGCCAGACAAGTATATTATATAGGCGGTTTATACGTATAAAAAAATTACATCATCATCTCAGCCGAAAGACGTCCATTGCTGGAGATAGGCCTCCCCTAAGGCTTTCCATAACAACCGGTCCTGTGCTGCCTGCATTTTTCAGGGTTTTCCTGCTACCTTCATCGACCCTAGGTCATCGGACCACCTTGGGGGCCTACCCACGCTCCGTTTTCCAGTACGTGGTCGCCACTCCAGAACTCTCTGGCCCCATCGGCCATCTTGTCTGCGAGCAAAGTGCCCTGCCCACTGCCACTTAAGTCTGGCAATTCTACGGGCAATGTCGGTGACCTTGGTTCGTCTGCGAATCTTCTTATTCCTGATTTGATCACGCTAAGAAACTCCGAGCATTGATCTTTCCATTGCTCTTTGTGTGACTTTGAGCCTTTTTATGAGGCCCATTGTGTGTGACCACGTCTCTGTACCATAGGTCATCACTGGCAATTCACACTGGTCAAAAACTTTCGTCCTGAGACACTGTGGTATTTGGGACGAGAAAATGTCACGCAACTTTCCGAACTCCGCGCCGCGCCGCCAAGCCGAGTAGGATTCGACGTTTGACCTCTTTCTCAAAGTTGGACCTATCTAGCTGGATAGTCTCTCCTAGGTATGTATAATCCTTAACAACTTCGAAGCGTAGAGTCTCCAATTTTCACTAGAGTGGGTGCGACGTTCTACATAATTTGTCTTGTCCATATTAATTTTAAGACCCATTCGTTTAGAGAAACTACTGAGGCTATCGAGCATTGTGCTACGGTCTTCACAGGTCGTCATGGTATAGCCATGGCCACTATATCGTCAGCAAATCGAAGGCGGGTGATATACTCGCCATTAATGTTGATGCCAAGTCCGTTCCAGTCAAGAAGCCTAAAAACGTCTTCCAGTCCCGCCGTAAACAGTTAAATTAGCTGAATAAAGAAATATATCTGCTCAAGATGTGGGCTAAGACGCAAAATACCGGAGTATGTTGACCGATTACAAAAATTTTCTTTAAGGTCTTTGGAAAATAGAAGATGGATGGGCGACTTGTGCATCTTACACAAAATTGTACATTGTACAATCGACAGTAATCTCATAGAAAATATTGAAATTAAAATACCAACGCGATCTGTACGTATACCACAATTGTTTAGTGTTCCTCCCTGCAATAATAATGTCTCACACAATAACCCACTAAACAGAATGTGCAGGAACTATAATATCGTGTGCTCACATTTAGACATCTTTCACGAAGGCCTCAATGCCTTCAAGTGTTCTCTCCTTCGTTGCAGCGGACCTTAATTTTAATACACAGCTCAGTTTTCTTTATATATTTAGTTTATAACTGTGTATCTAATTATAGATTTGTTTTTTGTTGGTTTTTCTTATAATTTTCTTATAATTTTTCTTATAATTTGTTAGCCTTATGCTAAAACGAAGCACTTTCTACTGTTTAAGCTGTGTACAGTTGTAACTGGATGGCAGGTTTACTGTGTTTGTTAAGACTGTGTTTTGTATTTTTTAAGTCTGTTATCTGTATCTGTACCTATTAAATAAAATAAAATAAAATAAAATAAATATAAAAAATACTATCCATGTTGTGTCGGTATTAATACTTTCAATCACTTTTTAAGACTAGATCTCTAGAAGTCTTAAAAACCTAATATCTTCATCTGAAACGAATTTATCTGCACAAACTACTGAGGCATGAGTCACTCGCAATGTAATACTTAAATTTTTTACCATATTTTTACAAGAAAGAAATGACGCAACATATTGTGGTTCGAGCGTTTGCGCCGCCGCGCCGCCCGCTCGCCTGCGGCACTGTCAATAAACCTTAGCGATGCAAGGTGAGCTCAGTCTATAGTTTTGTTTTGTTCGGTGTTCAAAACTTGTTGCGTGGTCAAAGACCTTGATTTCTAAATACCTACATCAATATCTGACTCAGTATGCTCTGGTTCTAAAGTTTTTATCTTTTTACAAGTATTTAAGATTTGAATGCGAATATTTCGGAGGTCAGCACTTTAAATTAAAAAACACCAGCATCAGAGCGCTATCGGTGAAAGTGGCGAACACGAGCAATCGAGCAACGGCGCGAAACGAACGCTGGCTGGCTCGTTGGTGGGGCTCGACGTGGCGGAAGAAACTGACATCATTGCGCGCCGGTGGTGCACGCATTAATGTTTCTCGTTTCAATGGTGTTTATTATGGAAAACACAATGTTTGTGAAGTGATAGTACTTTTAGTCATACATAATGTAGTGTTTTAATTACTAATAAGTGACCTTGATTGCTAATGTACAAGCCTCTACCACGTGTTAAAAAGACATTCGATTCGGATTATATGGTTGTTTAGCTATGAAATATGCTTAATTGTCGCGGAAGACGAGGGAGATAGTATGGCAAGCGATGGACTGTCGAGCGGCGGCGTGGAGCCGACGAGCTTGGAGTACATGGAGGATCCATACTTCGTGCCGCCAGACGATGATTCTACGCCCAGTTTCGACGTGGCTGTTGACGAACTGGACGAACTAGAAGAATTACAGAGTTGGCCCAACAATGACCCTGATGCTGACTGGCGTATGCTGCCCGACCTTGCCGAGTCCGCTCTTTGTATTGAAACAGAGTTCTATGTGGACAATCGTCGCCGCCGTTTGCGAATATTTAGAAGAAAAATGCGAGAAGTACGAGTTACTTTTCAAGATCTATCAAAGCCTTATCTTGCCAAAATGTCCAGTCATACGAATTATAAGAAATTTTTAGGTATCGCAGTTGGAGGTTAGTTCCCATAACACTATTATTTACTATCAATCTATTGTACAAATATATAAAGGACCTGTGTTTGCTTAAATAGTTCAGATTTTGGTACCAGATACTGTACGTACCTTAACTACCTATACAACGAGAGCCATAATCTAATAAACATCTCTTGACTAGCTATTCTAGCTAAAGAAGTATTTAATGTGTATCACAAAATTGTCAATAACAGGTTTTTAATCGTTTTCATTATTTCTCAAATCTGTTGACGTGAGGTAATTAGTTGGCAATTAAGAGATGATCTGTGTCATTATTAAATGCTTAAGACTACATCCATTAAACTAGGAATTACTACAGAATCCTTTCAGTTCTATTTAAATTAAATTTTCATATAACTTTATTTAATTGACAACAAAATGTTAATAGTATGACTATGAGTAGAATAAATACTTATGCTTGATCTACAGAACTCAATGAGAGCTTAATGAATTCTATAAAAATATTTTATTGTGGAATATTCCACTTCTATATAATATCACATTATTTGTTAAAAAAATGAAATGTAAGTTTTGACATGTTATTAGTAGATTGTTTATACAGTTAATTTTGCAAAATAATAACGTGGTCCGCCCAATGGCAGAAAAACGGATTACCTGACCTCTCTATACCATTTTCAATTTTTCATAAAAAAATAAACAAGTAAAATTTTAACAAAATAAAAACCGACTTCAAGGTACGACTCGATTTGGGATACCTCCTTTCCATTAAAAAAAGAATCATCAAAATCGGTTCATAAAAGACGAAGTTATCCCCGAACAGACATTAAAAAAAAAAAACGGTCGAATTGAGAAACCTCCTCCTTTTTTGAAGTCGGTTAAAAATAGCAGCACTGTGAAATTTTTGTAGTATTCTCTCTATACTTGCAGATTTAAAAAAAAACATAGTTTGTTCTAATTTGTACTTTTAAATGATTATTTATAGTTAGATTATATTATAGTTCGATGAATATTATAGTACATCCCCTTTAAATCTAAGTATTGTAGTCGGTTGCCGTAAATCACATTATGGATTCCGACGTGTCTCGCTAGAAATGAGTTACGGCAATTTTAGTCAAGTGCACACGTATGTACGATGGAAAACACGAGAAAGTGAAATAATTTTTTTTGAGTATGCTACTTTGCTTCAGAAAGTATACTATTTGTAACATTTAAGCCTATTTTAAACCAAATAAAGAGATCCTTTAAAAACTTCATTATACTATACATTAGATTCACACGTTACTTTTGTCATTCTTTGTGTATGAGACCCATCAAAGATTTCAAAATTTCAAATTACAGTAATTAGTTTATTAACTTAACAGGTAAACTTAAGCCTTTTGTTCTAGAATTAGTTACAAATATACAACCTTAAATTCACCTGCCGTATATCACACTAATATTATAAAGGCGAAAGTTTGTGAGTGTTTATGTTTGTTACTTCTTCACGAAAAAACAACTGGACGGATTTGGATGAAACTTTACAGTAATATATCTTATACATCAGAATAACACATAGGCTACTATTTGCCGCGATAACCGATATATCCGCGATAGGAGCCGCGGGCAATATCTAGTATAACATAAAGAGGTATTTAAAAATATGAAATCTAAGTTACCTCATAAGCATAATAAATATTATCATTATGAATGTTGTGTTCCAAAAATGAGTTCATAAAAAGTTATAAATATGCATTATTATGATCTAAAAAACTAATATTACTGTAAATAATATAGTAACTCCGCGAGTAGTTTCAAAAGAGATAATAAATTTTAAATCTCTTAAAATGAATTTTTCTCGTTTCTTTCATTAAAAATTAAAACTTGCAATTTGATAAGGTAACTGTGTGTGGCAAGCTCTACGGGTATTCATGTAAAATTACAAAACCATAAAGTGGGTGCGATCGCAACCAAAGACCGTAGGACGGGGGTGGTTGACTTATTATTTATAGTCGTCTCCTTTAGAGCCAGTATTCTACCAAACTCCTACACGATTCGGGCTATGCTGAAGCCAGATCATTAAATTTCGGCTTCATAAATCCAAAACTACCTCGGTGGCGCAAATATTTGTTTCGGAGTTTGGGTGTTTTCTATTTATAATGTGTATGTATTTACAAAAAAAATATAAATGTATTATTTATATCAGTTGTCTAGTACCACCCATTTTTTTTAATGTTTGGAGACCCACTCGGGCCGTCCATTAATCACGTGATGTTTTTTTTAGCATTTTTTGAATTTGAAAAGCAATTTACGATTAAACCCCTCCACCCTAATATCACGTGTATTATTAGCAATTTTTTTGAATATTATCTTTAAGTACAAGTAAGTATTCATCAATCATCATCAACAACCCAGAACGTCTCACTGCTGGGCTCGGGTCTCCTCTCAGGCGAGGGTTACAGCCATACGTCCCCACGCAGGCCAAGTGCGGGTTGAGGACTGGCAAGACAACGTTGTGGCTACGTAATCTTGGCGTTGGATGCTTTTAAGCCGCCCAAAGGCTTCCAACAAACTCCACGACTGTAATCCTATGATAACAATCGGGACCGACTGCTTAACGTGACCTCCGAATCACGGAGACGCTCATGGTATCATGCCACTAGCGGTCACCCTGTCACCCATCCAGGTACTGACCGCGCCGTCGTTGCTTACACTCGGTGATTGCTTCTAATCACTGAGTGCAACTGGGCTATGAGCGCCTCTTCTGTATAAAGTATAATCTTAATCTCTGAAATTAAGAACCATGATAAAAATATTTAGACAGAAAGGTTGCAGGTTATTTTTGACTGGCGTAAAAATAATATAGGAATGGTGTAATCATGCGAGAAACAAATATTGTAATAGTACGTAGTACACTACGCAGAGAATCTCTCTCGGAAGATATATAAAAAATATGCCGCCCTGCCCACTCGAAGATGACTGGCTGGAGAGCCTCCACGGCGGCAAAGCCAGCGCGTGGAGTCTCTAGCCGGAACGACCATCTAGCCATCGTGGCTCGATGGGCGGCTTCACGCCACTCGCATACCTCTTCGGGCGGAAGGCGAAAGCCATTCTGACTGCCCCGTTGGTCTCGCGGTTGGCGCGTGCGACTGCTGATCATGAGGTCTTGGGTTCGATTCCCGGGTCGGACCAAGTGTTTGTATGATCTACAAATATTTGTTTCGGAGTTTGGGTGTTTTCTATGTTTAGTATGTATGCATTTACAAAAAAAAAAGTATATATGTATTTGTATCAGTTGTCTAGTACCCATAACACAAGCTCTGTTTAGCTTAGGACTAGATGGCCTTGTGTGCTAGATGTCTGAAATATTTATTATTTATTTATTAATATTATTATTATTATTCTCCGCCCGATATTCAGCCACTCGTCGATAAACTTCGGCGAGCACTTCCGTCTCCAAATCCCACGGGGGTGTTCCGGCCAAGGCGCACGCCGCCTCGGTCGACACCGTGTGGTATCCGCGTATGGCTCTGTGCGGTATCCACGTATAGCTCTGACCGCCAATACTCTCTGAGGCCGCCAGAGGCGCGCCTTATTCAGGGCGGTCAGATACGATACCCACACGGGTGCACCGCGCCATGGACCTGACAACCCCCGTGTAGAGGTTTCTCGTTGCGACGCTGGCTCCACCCAAATTGGGCAAAATCCGCCCAAGGGCAGAGGAAGCGTCGACCAGCTTGGGAGCAAGCTGTCAGAAGTGCTCGTTGAAGTGCCACCTACCGTCGAGGATCAGGCCCAGATACCTCATATGGGCCCCAACCGGTACGAGGACCGAGTTGACCTCGATGGACGCGCCGCGGAGGCGGGCGGACCACGACGGGGCCGATGGAACAGTAGGGCCTCCGTCTTATCCAGGGCCATCCTCCATCCATCAGGGTCACGTTCCGGAGACCGGAACGATTTAACATTTCTAATCAGAAAAACCAACATTTTTTACGCTTTCATTACAATAACATCCATATGGGGAATAAAAGTTAGTTTAGAGTCAAGTATTACACCCAGATCTCTGACAGTGTCTACATGATCGAGTGGTATGCCATTTATATTATAAATATAGTCTACTTTATTTTGTTTACGGGTAAAAGTTATTTGAGCACATTTTTTAACGTTTAGCTGCATATTGTTATATCTACACCATTCTAAAAGGCGATCAATATCATTTTGCAACAACAATGCATCAGTATTAGATTCTATTACCCGAACTATTTTTAAGTCGTCAGCGAATAAGTATGGAGTAGAATATAAGAAGCAAAGCAAGGTCGTTAATAAAAATATTGAACAGAATAGGTCCCAAATGCGATGCCTGCGGAACGCCAGAGGTAATTTTGAATATGTTGGACTTATAACCATCAGCCACAACGAAGAAGGTTCGATTTATTAGGTACGAATTAAGCCAATGAAGCAATGATCCAGCAAAGCCGTATGACGACAGCTTCTGGACTAAGATGTGGTGAGACACCTTTTCAAAGGCCTTGCTAAAATCAGTGTACACAGAGTCCACTTTTTTATTAGCATCAACTGACTCTTAAAGCACCCTCAATAAACTCAACTAAATTACTGCATGATCTAGCGATTGTAAATTCATGTTGTTGGCATGACAAATGTTTTTTTAAATAATTTTGTAAAAAGGGACATATCAATGCTTGAAAGATTTTTTCGAACGTTAATAGAATTGATATAGGTCTATAACCACTAACTAAACCAGCTCCAGCATCAGGTTTAAGAATAGGAACGACTTTCGCAAGTTTCCATCGATCAGGAAAGATGCTAGATCTTAGAGACTGTTTAAAGATTAAGCCCATAGGGATCGCTAACTCATCAGCACATTTCCGTATAAAGCCTGGCGGAATGTTGTCAGATCCCGGTCCCTTTGATGTATCAAGATTTTTAAGTAGCTTATTAATTGCTTCATCGTCAATACTTAAATTAGCAAATGAGTAAGAGTGATTTGATGACACGTGCAAGCAAGAGGATGATGAAGACAAGTAGTAGGATTGACTTGTTGGGTTATACACAGAAGAAAAGTAGTCCCCAAACATGTTACATATGTCACAATTTTCTTACAATACAATAAGAATAATGTTGTGAAATAGCATCTCTACCTTTAAGGGGCGCGTCCCTAAAAACGCGCGAAAAGGCACTTGCAGTTTTGCAAAACACAAACAGCTCAATTCATTATTTGACACTAAAAAACAAATCTTAGTAGTTAAATAAATCACTCTGTCTACCAATCTACCGAGTGACATTCAGTGGCGTAGCTACTAAGGGGCTAGGCGGTGCAGTGCCCCGGGGCCCTCAAGCTCAGGGGGCCCTTGAATCCTTACCAGAAAATATCAAATTGAACTTTCGAAAATTCTTCCTATTTTCAAAATTAATATGACAGGGTGCAACCCGACTTTAATCATGGCAACTCTGTTGAGAGAAATTCGAAAGTTATACCTAGGGAATTCCCCTAAATTCTTTCTGTGGGTTGGCAGTGTTGTCAACTTGACGAATAGCGATATGTGCATTTTATTATTCATCGATATGCGTTTTGTGAATTCGAGTCAAGATTTTTTTCGAGGATGGTTAAAAGTTAAGACTGTATCAGGAGTAAATAAGCGAATGTCAATAAACTTATTGTACTAGTCAATATAGTGATTAAATTTTATTTGATTTTAGTACCACTCATTTTGATGCTCTTTACGTCAGTTAATCATGTCAAATCTATAGATTTCGGCTACTCATTGTATAACACGAAATTGTTTCGCGTTATACAATGAGTGAGTGTGTAAGTGAATTAATACGCAGGCCCGCGCGTTAGTAGATCGTTCTCGGTCTTCACCGTTAAATGTGATAACACTAGCGCGGATAAAATATTTTCCGGGGATTCCTCAGACGTCTTATAGCGTATCATTACGTTTCTCCTTCCTTATAATGTCGTCAGTGAACAGTGAGTTTTCGAGCACATTCTAATATAAATATGTCATAAATAAATTAGAAAACTAAAATTATGGACAAAAAGAAGAAACCCAGTGGTGCATGTAAACGCAAACAACGTCAAGAAAGAGATGATAGAAAACAAAAATGACCAAATTTATTCATGTTTTTATTCAGCCTTCTGCAAGTACCTACTTCTGGACAAAATATTTTTATTGATAGTGTCTCAAATACACACATCAAAAGTGTCTAGGGATCAAGCATTTTTATGCGGATTTCTTGAGATTGAGATGTGGCTTTGGCCCTGGCCTGCTCAGTCGCCAGACTTGAACCCGATTGAGCATGCATGGGATATGCTACAGAGAAGAGCTCTGCCGAATATGGAGGGTATCCAGTCAAAAGAAGACCTTTTTTTGTTGTTGCAACGAACATGGGCGGCCATTCCACAGCGTGATTTGGATGAACTCATTTTGAGTATGCCAAACCGATGTTCTTGTGTTAGTGTTCGCGGTAGAAACACGGATTATTAATTGTTTAAGTTACCTAATAAAATTTTAAAGAAAACTGTTAATTCAGTCTTTTTTTTCGAATTTTAATGTTAGTGGTTCAAATGTCAAAAATCCTTTTATTAGGAAAATGGCAAATTTCTTTATTAATGCAAAGGTGACTTGGTTTATCGTTACTGTGACAAACGAAAACACTTTATTTGATGAATCCTTAAAGAAAATTTTAATTAATATCAATCAGGAGAAAAGTTATTGCAAAAATATATGTTGATCCCTAGACACATATGTTGATCCCTAGACACTTTTGATGTGTGTAATATGGCAACTGCAGTGTTGGTTGAGAAGTCTTTTTTTTGTGCAGAATCCCTTCCGATACCACCGACTGGGGGCTATGTCGGACTCGAACCGACTAAAAACTGCACAAATAATGAGCAAATATGTAGTGCTAAATTGCGACTTAACAGTTTACCGTAATGTTATTATTCTTTACAATTCCTGTCACTTCTGCGGCGACTGAAAGATCGTGTAGCAAATAAAAATATTTTTAAAAAAATAAGAAAAAGTGTCGACTCCAACAATTATCGCTGATAGCAATTGAAAACAAAACCGCATCAATCCTGGATTTAACCGAACTCATTGATACTTTTGCGAAGCTAGGTTTTTTTTTTTAATATAATTGTTCTTTAGTCAGTTGGTAGGTATCAAATAAACCCGTTAATCTTTTCTATTTTATTTTTATTGCCCAATACCTACATCAAGTATAGTCTAGTCGACAAGTTGAAAATAGTACAAAATAGAGATACTGCTCTTAAAATTATGTGTGATGGCTCATTGGATCCGGAATGACGCCTAGAAAAATGTGCCAAAAGCGTTAACTAACAAAAGTGTTAACTAACAAAATTTTCTCGAACTTCCGTCTTAATTGTAAGTGAAAAATTTGTTTTTAATAATTGTCGTAGAAAACAAAAAACTGAAAAATCCAAGATTTTTGTTCAAGTAAAAAAAATATTATAAACAAAGTATAATTTTTTTTTTAACTTTTATGGCACGATCTTGTTAAGTATGTATGTAAGAAAGGCTCTACGAAGCGAAATTTTTTACGACAATTATTCAAAAAAAAATTTTCACTTACAATTGTAAGTTGTAAGACGGAAGTTCGAGAAAATTTTGTTAGTTAACAATTGTTTAACTTGTTGAAAAATTAACTTTAAGTAAAATTTCCAACGGGAATAAATTATTTATAGTGTTCAGAACACACCATATTTTTTTCAAATTTAAAAAAGAAATCAATACCTTAAATAAATTAATTAATGTGCCGTATTCGCTTTTGACGCTTTTGACGCAGTTAAATTAAAATTATAAATAATGGAGATAGAGTTCCGGGAGCTAGGAGTTTTTTATTGGAAATTTCCCTCTTTTAGAATCTTTTTTTGAAATTTCTTAAATATTAATAGTTTATGAAATATTGGCAAAAAACGAAATGCCATTTTTTTCATCTTTAATTGTTTATAACTTTTGCAATTTTTTTATGTGCTAATACACGCTTTTGGCAAATTTTTCTAGGCGTCATTCCGGATCCAATGAGCCAGCACACATAATTTTAAGAGCAGTATCTCTATTTTGTACCATTTTCAACTTGTCGACTAGACTAGTATTCATTGTATTGATGTCGTTACCGTTCATATATTTTTATTACCCGCCCTGCAGTGCACGAAAAAGAGCTGATGATAAAGTAGCTTAGCATTTTAAAGTATTTGTAAATTTAATATTTTTACTTGATAAAACCTAACCAGTTTAGATAGTAGTGGGCCCTCATTTTATTTGCCCCAGGGCCCTTGGTAACCTAGCTACGCCACTGGTGACATTTATAAAATAATTCTTTATTTTTGTGAAAAAAAAAGCCCTAACAAAGATCAAAATCATCGAAATCGACCTCTTTAATTAGCACACTCTGTCCTATTTCGTGCTTTATTTTAATTGTTTTTTTCTTATTTCGCGAGAAAAAAGTATGGAGAAAAGATTTACCGTTTTAGTTTTTTTATTAATTCTCACCAAAAAGCCATAATCTAAGGCTAAACATCATTCATTTTTAGCGACAAAAGTTCCATACATTTTAGTACGTAGATATCGTCTCCCGTAAATTGCAATATTTGCAATAAATAAGTTTTATCGCGCTCAAAAAATTCAGTGCCCTCCGAATATTCAAGGTGACACCACGTCCGTTTGTAGTTCGCACTGAGCTCCATAATACGTAAATGACAAGTTTAGTGGGTTGCTAGTGAGTGTCGAATTGTAACTGTTAACTTGTATTCTTGAATTTAATTTAATTTTTTTAAAGAATAATTTCAATGAAAAATATTAGTATTTTTTATTAACACAATTTTTTTTTTTTTTTTTAACTTGCTACGTATGTATTTATCTAACTATATTTGTTAAGACGGAATCTTGCAACTCAATTTTGCAGATATCTTCAACCGATTGTGTTGAATTTTTGTAGGCATATGTATATAGCGTGACAATGCTATATTATGATGACATGGAGCTGATCTGATGTTGGAGCTAGAAGGTGGTCATAGGAACTTTGTAACGACGGAACCTATCGAGTTTGGAATCGTTTGATTTGTCATGACGAGTACTTTGAAGACACTTTGACAGACCGAGACACTTTGAGAAATTGTTTTTAAAAAAGTAAAAAAAAATGTTTTTAATGATTTCTGTTACAATTGAATAACTACTACTGAAATAATGAAAGACCTTAAAATTACAGTTTTATTTTTGACTGCATGGTTGGTCTAGTGGTTTAAGCGGTTGCCTCGCCGCTTCCTACTGTATCAGGTGTTGTGGGTTCAAATCCCACATGGGACAACACTGTGTGATCCACGAATTGTTGTTCTGAGTCTGGGTGTCCATTGTGTCCGTTTCATGTATGTTTGTAAAGTCCCCCGCGACACAGGATTTATTGAATATATACGGGAGTTGTCTTTTTTGAAAAAAATAACTAGCTGAGCCCCACGGTCTTACCCGCGATACTACACCAACTGCGGTTACTCCTTATATCATCAGCTACCTATCAGTAAAAATCCCGTCAAAGTCGCTGCAGCCGTTCCAGAGATTAGCCGGCACAAACAAACAGACAGACAGACAAAAATTGTAAAAAAGGGTCCCATCAACACTTTACGTCATTTCCATTATTATTCATCCCTTAAGTTCGAATTTAATCAATTGGTGAATTGCAAAACAATAGATGCCCTATCCCTTACATTATCTGATATCTGTAATCTATATAAATAAAAGAGGAAGGTGGCTGACTGACTGACTGACATACCCAGAGATGAACGCACAGCCTAAACCGCTGAAGTTATAATCCTGAAATTTTGCATGTAGGTTCTTTATATAACGTAAGTGAGCACTAAGGAATTTTTGAAATTCCACACCTAAGGGGGTAAATCAGGGCATGAAAGTCTGCGTGGGCGAAGCCGCGTGTTAAAGCTAGTATTATATATTTAAGGAAGTTTCTATTTCAAAGTTTTACACTCTTAATATTAATTTTAAGACAAATATTTTGTTTTTTAACCGTCTTAAAAAAGAAGGAGTTTATAAATTAACTGTATTTTTTTTTACCCGACCACGGCAAAGCCAAAGGAGGGTTATGGTTTTGACAGGCTATGTATGTATGTTCATCTGTTCCCTCATAGCTCCTTAACTACTAATTAGAACTGGATAAATGAGGTATCGTTAGAAGCGTCTTGATCGTCCGCTGCTTATAGGCTATATGACGCGTCACTCAATTTAATGTGGCGCCCTCTAGCCGACATAAAGTACTGTATTAAAAAAATAATTTGAGATAAATATGCCGTGTTTGGTAACATCGGAAAAGGTGTTACTTGTACATTTCAAATATATATATATAGGTATTATTAGCATTTGCTGGTGACTTTGTTCGTATTTATTCATTTTTTTTTTATTTCTATGTTAGGTATTTAAAATATACTTTGCATATAAATTATTATTATCACCACACCAAAACATTTTAAATAAAAAAAGTAAAAACTTAAATTAAAATAGAAACGTACCATAATTCTTAAAAACGCGTGACTACGGCTTTTCAAAACTTGTTTCATACCTTTTCAGCGTCGTTTTTTGTCAAAAAGTGAAAAAAGTTGGGCGTACATCTATGTAGAAAAATGTAGTCAATATGAGCAATAAAAGCGATCAAAAATTATATTTTTAAGAAACATAACATTATGTTCCATTAATATAACATATATCATACAAATTTATTTCATAACATAGCATTAAAATCCGTTGATTACTATAAAAGATCTAAGCTGACAGATAGCGCGAGCGACTTAATTTTATACTGTGTAAAAATATATTATTTGTCCATGAAATGAATTAAAAATGAATACACTTGAAACCCATTCTCGGCCGTTGACGAGTTACTTAAAGACTGCGGGCTTTCCGATATGACTAAGATACATTGCGTGCTTTGTAGGACATTCTAAACATTCTTCAAAGGCGAACAGTTAATGAATATGTAACTAGAAGAAAAAACCGAAAGTAAATTTATTAGTTGCCAGGGTTAGTATTCAACAGTGCCCGATGCGTTTGTGTGCATGGAAAAAAAACCGACTTCCAAAAAACATCCAACGAAAACTCTCTGCCAAAAAAACACTTAAAAGCGTAAAATAAACTGGTTCTTCATAAATTGCCTATACCTAATTCTTTATTCATTTCATAATACCTAATTCTTTATTCATTTCAATAGTAGTATTATAATGTGTGCTAGGTACCTAAAATCTGTTTGAAGTCGGTGCTAAGCCAAAAAGAATACAAACGAACAATTACAAAAGTCTAAGCGATAGTCACTTGGCACCGACTTCAAACAGATTCTAGGTACCTAGCACACATTATAATACTATTATTTAAATGAATAAAGAATTAGGTATAGGCAATTTATGAAGAACCAGTTTATTTTACGCTATTAAGTGTTTTTTTAGCAGAGAGTTTTCGTTGGATGTTTTTTGGAAGTCGGTTTTTTTTTTTATAAAATGTTTTTATTTTTCAGTTTTTAGTGCAAACAATCGTAGGTAAGTAGTAAGTTGAACTATTTCATCAAATTTCATCATCAAGAATACAAATGAAGGTCTAGACGTACGTGTAATATTGAAATCATCCTCTAATTCCTAACTGTTGAAGAGTTTAACCTTCTATCATCAGTTCACCTAAATAACTTAAAAGTATACGACTGAAGGTCTTTAGATACATATGAAATTGAAAGAATTATCCTCCAACTCCTAACCGTTGAGGAGTTGTACCTTCCACCTTCCATCATCAGCTTACCTAAATAATTTGAAAGAATACGACTAAAGGTAACATATATACATCTAATATTTAAAGATTTATCCTCCAACTCCTAACCGTTAAGGAGTTGTACCTTACATCATCAGCTCATCATCATAAAATGATGACTACCAGACGCAAATACCTTCTTCAGAATAACTTCAGAAAATATACGAAAAACATAGTATGTGCCTATAAAAAATGAGAGTTTCCTTCGATTTCCCTGGGATCCCATCATCAGATCCTGATATGCTGGCAATGGGACCACCTCGGAAGCATACCCTTTCGAATACAATTTTTTTTTTTAAATCGGTCCACAACTGACGGAGTAATCGGGTAACATACATAAAAAAAATACATACAGTGGAACATAGAACCTCCTCCTTTTTGGAAGTCGGTTAAAAATATGAATGTGGATGTTCAATCACAAATTCCCACGCTCAAGGACTACAGTCTTAAGAGAGGTGTCAAGTAAAATAATAATATAAACTTCGTCGTTTATGAACCGATTTTGATGATCCTTTTTAATGGAAAGGAGATATGATATCCCAAGGGTGGTACCATGATAAGGACACTAAGGTCTGAAGATGGCATCCGAGAGAAATCGAGTCGAACCTTGAAGTGGGTTTTTGTTTTCATTTGACAGCTCCCTTAGTAGGCTACTGCTGACCTCTCTGTATACATATGTGCTCCATAATAACAATGTGCTTATTTGATCTGATGGGTTCCTTGAGACACAAGTATCAATTCACTGTAGACCTGTTGCGGGAAATCGCTTACATTATTGTTGACTACATTAATTCTAACGAAATTAGTCTGACGTCTGTTTGTAAAGACTAACACCTAGCTAAGGTATTTTGTGTGTAGGTACACTTTGATATTAATTATTGCAAATTTTTCATAAACATTTTAATAATTTTAACGATTAATAATTTTCTGTCCATTGTAGGCTGTAATTGGCACATCTCCTTCGAATTAAAGTTTAAAACCTACTTATACATATAAATAATTCCTTTGTTAGGCGATGACTTTGTTAGACGCAGTCTTTAAAAGTAAGAAAAGTATCTGAGACTGCAGAATTTTGCGTGACTTGGTAGTGGAATCTATATCTATACTAATATTATTTTGTAAGTAATGTCAGTAGCGATCGTATCGCGAAATAGCGAGGTATATCAAATAGATTTTTCTTATTTCACTACCAAAAACAGACGCAATCACATTATTCTATATTTCAAAATCCTGTACATATCTATACTAATATTATAAACGCGAAAGTTTGTAAGCATGGATGTATGGATGGATGGATGTTTGTTACTCTTTCATGCAAAAACAACTGAACGGATTTGGATGAAACTTTACAGTAATATAGCTTATACATCAGAATAACACATAGGCTACTATTTGCCGCGATAACCACAACCACTAGTATGTAATATAGCAGTGGCGGATTTACACATTTGCCGCCAGTAGGCTATTAAAATTTTGCCACCCCTTCTCACTTCTGCAATTCAATAACCTTTTTACATGTGGAAACCATTGCAAGCCATCATTCTACAGGAGTTTTCATGGGTAGTGTGTCGCAATCGAACCGAGTAATGCTATACAGTGTTTAGGGGAAGGGGAAATAAGTCTCAGTTGTGTCTCAGTCACCGTAATCGCCCTAAATGCACGGACTTACAATTATCGTCATCCGCTTCATTAGGCCCCTATTTCGGAGACCCTTCAGAGTTTGCCTTCAATCAATTTCTGCAGGAGCAGAAAAGTTTCCCTACAATACAGGTGGAACTCAAGTCCCCGTTTACAGCCTCTACGATGGGAAGAATGATGTTCCACCCGTCACGGATGCGGCGATTTAAACAACTCTGTCTTTGGTACTAGTAGCCGAGGAACTAGAATATAATAGAATAGAATAGAATAGACTCTCCGCCCGATATTCAGCCACCCGTCGATAAACTTCGGCGAGCACTTCCGCCTCCAAATCCCACGGGGGTGTTCCGGCCAACGCGCACGCTGCCTCGGTCGACACCGTGCGGTAACCACGTATCGCTCTGACCGCCAGTACCCTCTGAGGCCGCCAGAGGCGCGCCTTGTTCTGGGCGGTCAGAGCCGTGACCCACACCGGTGCGCCGTACAGCGCCATCGACCGGACAACCCCCGTGTACAGCTGTCTCGTTGCGACGCTGGCTCCACCCAAATTAGGCAAAAGTCGCCCAAGGGCAGAGGCAGCGTCGACCAGCTTCGGAGCAAGCTGTCGGAAGTGCTCGTCGAAGAGCCACCTACCGTCGAGGATCAGACCCAGATATTTCACCTGGGCCCGAACCGGTACGAGGACCGAGTTGACCTCTATGGATATAAAAGGCACCTACTTCAACCACCTAAGGTTCGCAGACGACATAGTAATTGTGTCTGAAAGCTCTAGCCAACCGCGCTACATGATTACGTCGCTCCACTCGTCAAGCAAACAGGTAGGCCTAGAAATGATAATAATAATAATAAAGCCTTTTATTTCCATGCACCTTGCATTTAACTTAAAAACTAACAAATACTGCAAATTATATTTTGTGTTTAGGGCATGGCTCCTCTCTGGATATAGGCCTCCTCCAACTGTTTCCATAGTTTTCGATTTGTCGCCTTCGTCATCCAATTCTCGACGGCTATGTTTTTAATTTCATCGACCCATCGATCTTTAGGTCTTCCTCTGCTCCTTTTTCCGCTAGGCCTAGAAATGAACTGGTGAAAAACTAAAATAATGTCCAACAGCACACAAAACCATATAACTGTTAACAACGAACCACTCGAATATGTAACGGACTATATATATCTCGGAAAACAAATATCATTTGACAAGAATAGGAATACATTAGAGGTAGATCGCAGAATTAAGCAAGCATGGAAAAAATACTGGAACCTAAAAGAAGTGTTTAAAAGCGACCTCCCAGTAGAACTCAAGAAAAAGGTGATGGACTCAAATCTACTCCCTTGCCTAACATACGCATGCCAAACATGGATATTTAACAAAACTGTCAAAAACAAAATCACTTCATGTCAGAGGGCCATGGAGCGCAGTATGTTAAACATAAAAAAGCAGCATAGAGTTCGCCACTCAAAAATAAGATCATCATCCAAAGTAATCGACGCCCTTACACACGCACAAAAACTTAAATGGAAGTGGGCAGGCCATGTTGCAAGACTGCAAAACAATAGATGGGCAAGAAAACTGACATACTGGAAAGGACCACTCGGGAAACGCAAACGCGGAAGACCACACTCTCGTTGGGAAGATGAAATCTCGCATGCAGCTGGACCAAATTGGCTAGAAGTAGCAAAAAACAGGGATACCTGGCACTCTCTGGAGGAGGCCTTCACCTCAGGGGTTCTCTAAAAATATAATATTTAATTACTTTTAAAATTTTCAAATATGTAAAACTTTTAGAGAAATATAAGGCTTTTTTTTTTTTTTATTATTTATTTTATTTACTTGTATTAGTATCTATAATAATATTTATTTTGTCATATACTTTTATCGAATTCACTTAAATTCCTTTACATTTTTTTTTGCTAAAACTGCCCATGAATTCAACTATTTTAATTTTTTTACAATCTTTTTTTTTTCCATACCAAGGTTGCCTGGAAGAAATTGCTGTTTAGCGATAAGGCCGCCATTTGTACATGGTAATTTAATTGATTTATTATTTTTATGTAAACTGTAATATCTTGTGTACAATAAAGTTTATTCTATTCTATTCTATTATATTCTAGTTCCTCGGCTACTAGTACCAAAGACAGAGTTGTTTAAATCGCCGCATCCGTGACGGGTGGAACATCATTCTTCCCATCGTAGAGGCTGTAAACGGGGACTTGAGTTCCACCTGTATTGTAGGGAAACTTTTCTGCTCCTGCAGAAATTGATTGAAGGCAAACTCTGAAGGGTCTCCGAAATAGGGGCCTAATGAAGCGGATGACGATAATTGTAAGTCCGTGCATTTAGGGCGATTACGGTGACTGAGACACAACTGAGACTTATTTCCCCTTCCCCTAAACACTGTATAGCATTACTCGGTTCGATTGCGACACACTACCCATGAAAACTCCTGTAGAATGATGGCTTGCAATGGTTTCCACATGTAAAAAGGTTATTGAATTGCAGAAGTGAGAAGGGGTGGCAAAATTTTAATAGCCTACTGGCGGCAAATGTGTAAATCCGCCACTGCTATATTACATACTAGTGGTTGTGGTTATCGCGGCAAATAGTAGCCTATGTGTTATTCCGATGTATAAGCTATATTACTGTAAAGTTTCATCCAAATCCGTTCAGTTGTTTTTGCGTGAAAGAGTAACAAACATCCATC
Organism: Diaphora mendica; assembly: GCA_949125395.1. Classification (NCBI taxonomy): domain Eukaryota; kingdom Metazoa; phylum Arthropoda; class Insecta; order Lepidoptera; family Erebidae; genus Diaphora; species Diaphora mendica. Next base: position 20,178,620 of record OX421315.1, read on the forward strand.
CATCCATACATCCATGCTTACAAACTTTCGCGTTTATAATATTAGTATAGATATGTACAGGATTTTGAAATATAGAATAATGTGATTGCGTCTGTTTTTGGTAGTGAAATAAGAAAAATCTATTTGATATACCTCGCTATTTCGCGATACGATCGCTACTGACATTACTTACAAAATAATATTAGTATAGATATAGATTCCACTACCAAGTCACGCAAAATTCTGCAGTCTCAGATACTTTTCTTACTTTTAAAGACTGCGTCTAACAAAGTCATCGCCTAACAAAGGAATTATTTATATGTATAAGTAGGTTTTAAACTTTAATTCGAAGGAGATGTGCCAATTACAGCCTACAATGGACAGAAAATTATTAATCGTTAAAATTATTAAAATGTTTATGAAAAATTTGCAATAATTAATATCAAAGTGTACCTACACACAAAATACCTTAGCTAGGTGTTAGTCTTTACAAACAGACGTCAGACTAATTTCGTTAGAATTAATGTAGTCAACAATAATGTAAGCGATTTCCCGCAACAGGTCTACAGTGAATTGATACTTGTGTCTCAAGGAACCCATCAGATCAAATAAGCACATTGTTATTATGGAGCACATATGTATACAGAGAGGTCAGCAGTAGCCTACTAAGGGAGCTGTCAAATGAAAACAAAAACCCACTTCAAGGTTCGACTCGATTTCTCTCGGATGCCATCTTCAGACCTTAGTGTCCTTATCATGGTACCACCCTTGGGATATCATATCTCCTTTCCATTAAAAAGGATCATCAAAATCGGTTCATAAACGACGAAGTTTATATTTTTTTTTTACTTGACACCTCTCTTAAGACTGTAGTCCTTGAGCGTGGGAATTTGTGATTGAACATCCACATTCATATTTTTAACCGACTTCCAAAAAGGAGGAGGTTCTATGTTCCACTGTATGTATTTTTTTTATGTATGTTACCCGATTACTCCGTCAGTTGTGGACCGATTTAAAAAAAAAAAATTGTATTCGAAAGGGTATGCTTCCGAGGTGGTCCCATTGCCAGCATATCAGGATCTGATGATGGGATCCCAGGGAAATCGAAGGAAACTCTCATTTTTTATAGGCACATACTATGTTTTTCGTATATTTTCTGAAGTTATTCTGAAGAAGGTATTTGCGTCTGGTAGTCATCATTTTATGATGATGAGCTGATGATGTAAGGTACAACTCCTTAACGGTTAGGAGTTGGAGGATAAATCTTTAAATATTAGATGTATATATGTTACCTTTAGTCGTATTCTTTCAAATTATTTAGGTAAGCTGATGATGGAAGGTGGAAGGTACAACTCCTCAACGGTTAGGAGTTGGAGGATAATTCTTTCAATTTCATATGTATCTAAAGACCTTCAGTCGTATACTTTTAAGTTATTTAGGTGAACTGATGATAGAAGGTTAAACTCTTCAACAGTTAGGAATTAGAGGATGATTTCAATATTACACGTACGTCTAGACCTTCATTTGTATTCTTGATGATGAAATTTGATGAAATAGTTCAACTTACTACTTACCTACGATTGTTTGCACTAAAAACTGAAAAATAAAAACATTTTATAAAAAAAAAAACCGACTTCCAAAAAACATCCAACGAAAACTCTCTGCTAAAAAAACACTTAATAGCGTAAAATAAACTGGTTCTTCATAAATTGCCTATACCTAATTCTTTATTCATTTAAATAATAGTATTATAATGTGTGCTAGGTACCTAGAATCTGTTTGAAGTCGGTGCCAAGTGACTATCGCTTAGACTTTTGTAATTGTTCGTTTGTATTCTTTTTGGCTTAGCACCGACTTCAAACAGATTTTAGGTACCTAGCACACATTATAATACTACTATTGAAATGAATAAAGAATTAGGTATTATGAAATGAATAAAGAATTAGGTATAGGCAATTTATGAAGAACCAGTTTATTTTACGCTTTTAAGTGTTTTTTTGGCAGAGAGTTTTCGTTGGATGTTTTTTGGAAGTCGGTTTTTTTTCCATGCACACAAACGCATCGGGCACTGTTGAATACTAACCCTGGCAACTAATAAATTTACTTTCGGTTTTTTCTTCTAGTTACATATTCATTAACTGTTCGCCTTTGAAGAATGTTTAGAATGTCCTACAAAGCACGCAATGTATCTTAGTCATATCGGAAAGCCCGCAGTCTTTAAGTAACTCGTCAACGGCCGAGAATGGGTTTCAAGTGTATTCATTTTTAATTCATTTCATGGACAAATAATATATTTTTACACAGTATAAAATTAAGTCGCTCGCGCTATCTGTCAGCTTAGATCTTTTATAGTAATCAACGGATTTTAATGCTATGTTATGAAATAAATTTGTATGATATATGTTATATTAATGGAACATAATGTTATGTTTCTTAAAAATATAATTTTTGATCGCTTTTATTGCTCATATTGACTACATTTTTCTACATAGATGTACGCCCAACTTTTTTCACTTTTTGACAAAAAACGACGCTGAAAAGGTATGAAACAAGTTTTGAAAAGCCGTAGTCACGCGTTTTTAAGAATTATGGTACGTTTCTATTTTAATTTAAGTTTTTACTTTTTTTATTTAAAATGTTTTGGTGTGGTGATAATAATAATTTATATGCAAAGTATATTTTAAATACCTAACATAGAAATAAAAAAAAAAGAATAAATACGAACAAAGTCACCAGCAAATGCTAATAATACCTATATATATATATATGAAATGTACAAGTAACACCTTTTCCGATGTTACCAAACACGGCATATTTATCTCAAATTATTTTTTTAATACAGTACTTTATGTCGGCTAGAGGGCGCCACATTAAATTGAGTGACGCGTCATATAGCCTATAAGCAGCGGACGATCAAGACGCTTCTAACGATACCTCATTTATCCAGTTCTAATTAGTAGTTAAGGAGCTATGAGGGAACAGATGAACATACATACATAGCCTGTCAAAACCATAACCCTCCTTTGGCTTTGCCGTGGTCGGGTAAAAAAAAATACAGTTAATTTATAAACTCCTTCTTTTTTTAAGACGGTTAAAAAACAAAATATTTGTCTTAAAATTAATATTAAGAGTGTAAAACTTTGAAATAGAAACTTCCTTAAATATATAATACTAGCTTTAACACGCGGCTTCGCCCACGCAGACTTTCATGCCCTGATTTACCCCCTTAGGTGTGGAATTTCAAAAATTCCTTAGTGCTCACTTACGTTATATAAAGAACCTACATGCAAAATTTCAGGATTATAACTTCAGCGGTTTAGGCTGTGCGTTCATCTCTGGGTATGTCAGTCAGTCAGTCAGCCACCTTCCTCTTTTATTTATATAGATTACAGATATCAGATAATGTAAGGGATAGGGCATCTATTGTTTTGCAATTCACCAATTGATTAAATTCGAACTTAAGGGATGAATAATAATGGAAATGACGTAAAGTGTTGATGGGACCCTTTTTTACAATTTTTGTCTGTCTGTCTGTTTGTTTGTGCCGGCTAATCTCTGGAACGGCTGCAGCGACTTTGACGGGATTTTTACTGATAGGTAGCTGATGATATAAGGAGTAACCGCAGTTGGTGTAGTATCGCGGGTAAGACCGTGGGGCTCAGCTAGTTATTTTTTTCAAAAAAGACAACTCCCGTATATATTCAATAAATCTAAGTGGAGGCTCTCCTGCCGGTCATCCTCGAGTGGGCAGGGCGGCAGCACGGGACCCTTTCCTTCCGACTGACGCAGGTACTATCCGGGCACGGTTGCTTCGGAAAGTACCTGCACTCGGTCGCTAGGAGGGAACTGAGTCCCGCCTGCCACCACTGCGACTGCAGTGAAGACTCGGCCCAGCACACGCTGGCGATTTGCCCCGCTTGGGCGTCGCAGCGCCGGGCCCTCACTGCAGTCATCGGAGGAGATCTCTCGCTACCGGCCGTCATACGCTCCATGGCCGGTAGCGACAGCAGTTTTACCGCGGTCGCAACCTTCTGCGAAGATGTAATCTCGCAGAAGGAGGCGGCGGAGAAGGCCCGGGAGGACGACCTCCACTCGGACCCAATCCGTCGCCGGCGAACCGGGCAGCGGAGGCGCGCTCACCTGCGCCTCATGCCGCCCTGAGTGTGGCCGCGGATGGTCGGGACGGGCTTTCCCTTCCATCCGCTTTAGTGGCCGCCCGCGAGGAGGCGACGTTACGTGTGTGCCGTACGTCGCCTAAATGGAGAGGTTTTTGGAGAGGGTGCCCGCTTCTGTGCGGGCAAGCGCTGGGAGGGGTCTGGACGGCGTAATAACAGCAGTTCCCGGGCTCCTCCCTCCTCAGGCGCAGAGTGGCACACCGTGTGGTTTTAGTCGGTTCGAGTCCGACACACCGCGACGGTCCGAGGGGATTTCCACACGTAAAAAAAAAAAAAAAAAAGGTGCCTTTTATATATATACCGCAACGACTCCAGTCTAACTGCTTAAACACATTTTCTAGCACTGAGATAAAAAGTGTTGAGGACAACGGATCGCCCTGTCTGACTCCTCTTTGTATTGGTATTTGTGGCCCTAACACTTCAAGTTTTACCTTACTCGTACATCTTTCATAGATGTTTTTCAGAACTTCGATATATTGTTTATCTACGTTTTGTAGGCTGAGCGCTTCCCAGATGCTCGAGTGCAGTAGAGTATCAAAGGCTTTTTGATAATCTATGAAGGCGATATACAGTGGAACTTGCTGTTCTGCGTATTTTTCTATCAGTAGCTCTAAAGTGTGTATGTGGTCCACTGTAGAAAATCCCTTACGAAAGCCTGCTTGTTCAACCGGTTGGAGATCTTGTACTGTAGTGCTAATTCGTTTCTCAATTATTGTTGCGAATAACTTATAGAGACTAGATAGTAGGCTTATAGGTCTGTAGTTTGAGATGTTTTTAGGGTTTCCCTTCTTGTATATCAGTATTATATTAGAGTTGCTCCATTGTGATCGTGTGGTAGCGGTATCTATAATACGATTAAATAACAACGATAATGGGTAGCTCAGTATTGATGCTCCGTGTTTTAATGTTTCATTTGTTAAGCCATCCGGTCCAGGGCTTTTATCCGATTTTAATTTTTGATGCTGTTTACTAACTCTATCTCGTCTATAGGTTTTATGTCTAGAGTACGGTCGTCTTTGGTATATTTTTCGTGCATTAGAGGCTGTACATTTGGTGGAGCTGGGTTTGCGTATAACTTTCTATAATAATCAGTTGCTATTTTTACTATTTCCTCTCTATTTTGAGTCGCTTTTCCTTTGTTGTCTAGGCTGTCTATCCATGTTAAGTGAGTTTGTAGCTCTTTCTGAGCTTTCTTTAAGCTACCTGTGGTTTTTAGATGTCTTTGTAAGGTATTCCTTCTGTAGTTTTGGTAATCACTTTTTATGTGTTTGCTGGTAAGTTTGTACAATGCTTTAAGTTCATTTTTCATGGCTCTTGTTTTTGTTCTTGATTTCTGAATCCGTTTTTTCCTCTCCATGAGAGTTATAGTGCGATCTGATAATATTGCGTTTTTTTCTAGTAAATGTTGTTGTTTTTATTTGCTGTAGACTTGTGCTAATAGCAGTGAGTATGTCGTCGTATAACTTTTGAACTGTAGTTGTCCCTTTTTCTTCTAATTTAGCAATATTTTGGTACAGGTTTTCTTTATATTGAGTTATCTCTTGTTCAGTTTTTAGTCTTTTGCATACCTTGCTTGAGTAACTTGTTCGGATTTTTTTTAGTTTGAGTTAGTAATAGGGTCGACCTGATCATTCTATGATCGGATGGGTAGTCTGTACTTAGTACTTCTAGGTTTTGAAAGAGCTTGGGACAGTTTGATAACACAAAATCAATCTCGTTTTTGTGCTGTCCGTTTGGTGATTGCCAAGTCCATTTGCGCCCAGGTCTTTTCTTGAAGAAAGTGTTCATGATTGGTAGGTTATGTTCTAAGGCGAATTAAATTAATTTTTCCCCTCGTTCATTTCGGGTTCCGTAACCATTTGCTTTCATTATTTTATATTCATATTTCTGGGGGAGTCCTATCTTAGCATTAAAATCACCCATGACTGTGATGACTTTGTTGGCTATTTTTATGGCTCCATTGAGGGTTGTGTAAAATTTGTCTATGACGTCATCATTGGCTGATTCCGTTGGCGCATAAACCTGAATCAGTGTTAGTTTGAAATTATGGATGTTCATGTTTAATAGAGCTACTCTTTCAGATAGACCAATATAGCTTGTTATGTATGGTTTTAGGTGTTGTTTGACTAAGAATCCGACTCCATGTAGCCCCGCTGATTCGCCAGTGTAGCATAGAATTAAGTCGCCATAGTCTTCTATTTTATTTCCTAGTCGTCTTACTTCTGACAGACCTAAAATATCGAATTTTATATTTTTTAATGCCTCTATTAGTTCAACAAGTCTTTCGTATGTTGATAATGTTCTGACGTTGTAAGTAGACACCAGAAGTTTGGTAGTATTGTTATTATCTTGTCGGGTGCATTTTAGGGTCCCTGGAGGGTTATGGTCGTACTCTTCCACGGTGACCAACCGGCTTGGAAGAAGTGTTTTGGGTATTATATTTCCTTTTATTTGTTTTAAAGTCTTCGGGAGGGCCTGGGGTTCTGATTGCTATGCGTTTTTGGGGGGGTCCATGTTATCTTGTGTATTTATTCTAGTATTGTCGGTTTTCTTTGTTAGAAAGTTTAGCATTCCAGGTTTCAATACGCCTTCTGAAAAGCTAGAAGACCTTTGCGTTGTGTGAGAGGCCAGGGTTTTGTTCTTTTTTACTGTATGAGATCGTTTTCCGCCTTCGATATTATGATTATTTTCAGGTGATTGAGAGAAGTGGCGTTTTTTATTTGTATTTTTATTTTCAGACGCTTTATTCAGTATTATTAGCTTGTCGTATTTTATTATGACTGAATTTCCTTTTTTTTCCTTTTGCTTGTTCTTGTAGATCTCTTCTTATTTTTAAAACTGCCTGGGGGTAATCCTCTTTTATGTAGTATGGAGTGCTATCTAGAGCTTTTTTATGTTTAAGGATACTAATCTTCGTCCCGAGTGTGGTACAGGTAATAATAACAGGTCGAGGCTTGTCGCTTTTCTTTCCTATTCTTTTTATAGCTTGCAAGTCTTTGCAGTCCATTTTTACTTGTAAATATTTGTAAATAAAGTCTAAAAGGTTACTTTCTAAATTAGAATAAGATTTTTCCTGTTCCTCTAAACCGAAAAATACAAGGTTACGTTCTCTTGCTTGTTTCTCTAAATAATATAACCTTTGTTCTTGATTATCCACTCTTGACTTAAGATTTTCGTACTTTCCCTCTAAAATTGCAAATTTTTCTTCGAGTAATCTGTTTATGTTCAATGTTACTTTTTCTGTTACGTTCTCCCCACTTTTAAGAATCATTTTCTTCTGATCGTCAAGTTCTTTTTGAATACTACGAAGTGTTGCCAATACCTCTTCCATTGTGGTGTAGGAGTTTTACAATAAATCAGGAAGTTAAGTTCTTTGTTTATCATATAAGTGGTGTCCTCTTTCGGCGTTTCTCGAAACGTCTTGCGGCTTTTAAAGTATAAATGTTCGATCAATCTACTTTGAGCTACAACTAGTATAGCTACGCGCCGTTAGATGACGCTGATCAGTTGAATAACCAATGACTTTTTAATTGAGGGTAACCAATTTAATTGTACTTTGAGGGTATTTCGACCAATGTTTTTTCACTGAATAATTTAAAGCAAAAAAATACATAAAATAAAATAAATACATATACACAAATAAAATATCTACATTTCCAAAACAAAATAAAAATAAATAAACAATAGGTATTTCAGGTAAAATATGTTTTAGGCACTTAACATGCACTAGATGTAACTTAGATAGGAAACTTCTGGTACCCTGACAGATTTCGAGCCATCTACGGTTTACAGATGGTCTCCTAGTATATGGTGACCACAATCTCTCCTTCTTTCTAAAGTTAAAGTTCTAAAGATCAAACCCTGGTCCCTGGCCTGCTTCTGCTATCGTCACAAAAAATATCACCTCAATCGTGTTCAATTCGGTTCTCGTACCGTTCCAATCCCAAAAAATGTATCTATACTATACTGTTTGGCATGTAGCATGGTGCGGATGACAGTTTCAGTAACATTTCGTTTCACTCTTGAAAGTTGCCGCGATTTACCAATTATGACTTAGTACATATTTCAGCTGTACCACATTCGCAATATATCAAATCATTAATAACTGTAGTAAATTAAATTAAACCAACCAGAATGTTCTAGTCAACGTCGTACAGGCAACTGTCACCCGCACCATGCTACAGCGCAAAGAGTATAGGCCCGTTCTTTAGTGCGGTGTTACTATCTATGTCCCTCTACGGAGCGCCAATATGGGCTAAGCGTCTATCGGCCTCCTCCTGCTGTCGAGCCAAGCTCAATCAAGAGATCAGATCAGAGGCGGCGACAGTCCTGGTTCGTTTCCCGCCTTTTGATATCCTGGTGGACATGGACGCGAAGGTCTATGACCAGACTCGTGCTACCCGCCGGGGTAAGAGCAGGGAAGACTAGGACGAGCTTGAAATGCGGTGAAACGCTCACTAATAGGCCTTGGCACAATGGCGCGCGTGGCTGGGGCAGCCACAAAATGGGCGTCAACGAATTGTTGGTGCCTAACCTCGAAGCTTAGGTAGGCAGGGAGGCCGGTCGGATTACCTACTAGATGACGCAGATGGGCATGGTTGCTTAGTTGAGTATCTGAATAAGATCGACCGCGAGGAGGTGGCGCAATACCACCACTGCGTTACTGATTGGGACTCCACTGGGCGTCTGAACAACAAAGTCGACCGTATCGGACGAGACCTGTTCCCACCAGCAACCAATGCTGATTGAAGGGCTGGGGCGCAGTGGCCTCTATTTGTGAAGATAGAATACACCAGAAAGAGACCGCTGAGCGAGATCGGAACAGGGGCGATCACCAGCATAGATGACGTTGACGGCGAATCCAATCGTTGACAGAGCCGCAAGCTGCCAGAGAGTGGGGACCTCTGAAAGGCCCGTTCCTAAAAGGTAGTTGGCTCTTTGACGAGCACTTTCGACAGCTTGCTCAAAAGCTGGTTTCCTCTGCGACTTTTGCCCAATTTGGATAAACCGAGCATCGTGAGAAGGCTGTACGCGGAGTTCTCCGGTCGATAACGCTATACGGTACCCCGGTGTGGACGCTAGCTCTGACCGCCCAGAGTAGGGCGCGCCTTTGTCACCCTTGGAGAGTATTGTTGGTCAGAGAGATACGCGGACATCACATCGTGTCTACGCATGCGGTGTGTGCGTTGGCTAAAATATACATTTGAGATTCTTTCCGGGTAAAGCAGGTTCTTTCCGAGCACGGATGCATTGGGAATTACCTGCACGTGGTTACTAGGAGTTAGTTGAATCCCGCCTGTCCGATGTATTTAGCCGATTCGTCGTACTTGGGCATCGCAGCGTTGAATAATCAATGCAGTTATCGGAGAATAACTCTCGCTGCCAACTGTGGTACTCACCATGGTCCGCACCATGGTCGGTAGCGGTAGATGTTTTCCCTCCTTCTGCGAAGATGATATCGCGCAGAAAGAGGCGGCGAAAAGGACCAGGTATGAAAATGTCTATTCGAACTTAATTCTCCGCCGCCCGGTGAAACTGGCGGTGCGGTGAATTCTAGGACCTCATGCCGCCCTCAATAGTGATTAAGGACCAGGAAGTTAGTCAAAATTAGTAATTTTAATTGTAATATTAAACTGCTATGGAGATAATTATTATTATTTTTACGGGAATTAACGCGATCACTATTTCAAGGTACTACATACCTCTGTTTTGCCTGACGTTTCGACCAGGTTGCACTGGCCGTGGTCACAGGCTGAAAAAAAAAAAAAAAAAAAAAAATGCTATGGAGATGTTTTAAAAACCCTTAATTTCAAAGTTTTTTTTTTACAAAGCGTTTAGTAATTTTTAAAATAGTATTAAAGTTGAGAGTATTTGGTGGACTGCATAATACAGTGTCTCTTTTATTAAATTGTCAAGACTTTTTTTCTCCGTTTGTAATATAATAATTATTATTTCTGTATAAAAAAAAATCGTCAAAATTTGCCGCCCCCTAAAATTCGCCGCCCTAGGCTCCAGCCTACTCAGCCTAGTGGTAAATCCACCACTGTAATATAGTATGTTGTTTGTGGCGTGGTTTCTTGTAATAAATATTCTTGTGATAAAAAGTGGTCAAAAATATTTTTCTTCAATATACACAGCCTGTAAAACTCACTAATTTGATAAAAAAAAATTGAAACCGTACTGCTCTGTTGATGTTTCGATATACTGTCGATAAAATAATCAAATTATTTAAAACGAAAAGTTATATACAGTATACTTATTTTACAAGCTAAGAGTATAATGTAATTGCCTCGTTACAAGGTTTATAGACTTGTTTGGTATAATTCTCGTGATAAACTAGTCAACCGTGTTTAAATTCATACAAATAACAAATGACGCTAACAAAATGTAAACTAGATTTTATTAATTAAAAACATTGTTAACCGTTTCCAGTTTTGTTTTTAACCAGTGTTTAAGTGATTAATATTATGTTGTCAACATCAATCTTTGTGTTAATGTACAACATATTAAAAATACATTTGAAATTTAAAGAATTCATTATCGGTACGTACCACAGCTAAAATACAACGCTACCACAGGATGTATAAATGCGATATTCATTTTAATAAATGTATTAGAAGATTGCAGCATAATATTCATTTAAAAACTTTTTATATAAAAAAAAAACCGACTTCCAAAAAAACATCCAACGAAAACTCTCTGCCAAAAAAACACTTAAAAGCGTAAAATAAACTGGTTCTTCATAAATTGCGTATACCTAATTCTTTATTCATTTAAATAGTAGTATTATAATGTGTGCTAGGTACCTAGAATCTGTTTGAAGTCGGTGCCAAGTGACTATCGCTTAGACTTTTGTAATTGTTCGTTTGTATTCTTTTTGGCTTAGCACCGACTTCAAACAGATTTTAAGTACCTAGCACACATTATAATACTACTATTTAAATGACTAAAGAATTAGGTATACGCAATTTATGAAGAACCAGTTTATTTTACGCTTTTAAGTGTTTTTTTGGCAGAGAGTTTTCGTTGGATGTTTTTTTGGAAGTCGGTTTTTTTTTTTATAAAAAGTTTTTATTTTTCAGTTTCTAGTGCAATCAATCGTAGGTCAGTAGTAAGTTGAACTATTTCATGAAATTTCATCATCAAGAATACAAATTAAGGTCTATACGTACGTGTAATATTAAAATCATCCTCTAATCCCTAACTTTTGAAGAGTTTAACCTTCTATCATCAGCTCACCTAAATAACTTTAAAGTATACGACTGAAGGTCTTTAGATACGTATGAAATTGAAAGAATTATCCTCTAACTCCTAACCGTTGAGGAGTTGTACCTTCCATCTTCCATCATTAGCTTACCTAAATAATTTGAAAGAATACGACTAAAGGTAACATATATACATATGATATTTAAAGATTTATCCTCCAACTCCTAACCGTTAAGGAGTTGTACCTTACATCATCAGCTCATCATCATAAAATGATGACTACCAGACGCACATACCGGTGTACCTTCAAAAAATATACGAAAAACATAGTATGTGCCTATAAAAAATGAGGGTTTCCCTCGATTTCCCTGGGATCCCATTATCAGATCCTGATATGCTGGCAATGGGAGCACCTCGGACCACCATACCCTTTCGAATACAAAAAAAAAATTCAAAATCGGTCCACAACTGACGGAGTAATCGGTGAACATAAATAAAAATAAAAAAAAAATAAAAAAAAATACATACAGTGGAACATAGAACCTCCTCCTTTTTGGAAGTCGGTTAAAAAACTAACATGGCATCGCAGGTTAAGCAGTTTTACCTGCATTTTCTGCTCACTTCAACTATGTTTCTTATCATACACAAAAAAAAAGAGTCTCGTTTATTTGTTTTAGTAATTTTTATTGTTTATTCAGCTACTCAGGTTTTGTCCGTTTTGTGTTTTGTTTCAATACAAAACATATTCAATAAATAAACGATTATAAAAATGTATATAGCCATACTTGAGTGAATGGTATAACTAACCCGACTTTGCTTGTTAGATTATCATTTACTATTAGATATACAAATCATTGCTTTACTGTATCTGTATACTTAAGCAACAATAATGGTCTCTCCCAAAAAATGGTTTCGCAAATTAGATTGTAGTCGCTGTGATAAGGTGTCAGCAATCGTCTATTTTGAAATATGTGTGTTGTGAGCATTATAATAAAAATCTTTTGTGGAAAATGATGTAATGAAACTTTCTACTGACGCGGACTTAGGTACCAAGCACTGACGAAATATATACTAGACCAACACTCTACTAGGCGAGACCTGTACGCGGATTTATAGTAAGCTTAATGTTCCCTAGATGTCACTAAGTGCATCAAATCGTGAATTACAACGATATTTTCTGACCCCCAACACCAATACGAACCCAACAGTCAACTGTCAAGATTATTGTCATTGTATTATTGCGAAATGTACCACTAGATGTCGTTTTTTAAATAATTAATTATATTAGTACCTACATAATTTATGTAATATTTTATTTTATTGTTAGGAACTAAGGACTGACATTTTATTTTTTTAATGGATTCAAAAAACAAAATAAAAATTGATGAATTAATAAAATACTGTTGCAGTTGCAATTCCCGTCCATAAGACACATGTCTAAAAACAGTTTTTGGCGTTTATAAATGTTGTTGATCGTGAATGTATGCAAATAAAAAATTTGATAATTACGAGTTGATAATGTCGAGAATTGCTTGCACATATTAATTTATCAACTGTAGATGACAAAAAGGTGTAATTAAGGATTTTCTTTCGGTTTGTGTCTTATAAATAATCCTAATGTTAAAAATGCGAACGTAAGTTCGTTTGTTACGCTTTCCGGCGAAAACTACTTAGCTGATCAATCTGATCATCATGAAACACATATTCTTGTAGAGGTATTAGAAGTAACATAAGATACTTTTTATTAAATGCGAACGAAGTCGCGGGCGAAACCTAGTTATTAATAAAACAATCATAAGAAATGTTTTTGGAACGAAATTCCTTATCGCGCTTCTCGCTAAAAGTTGTAGCGACACTTTTAACATTGAGTTGATGTCATAGTGCTGGATACTCAACGTTAAATATAACCAGCTGATTGCCAACGTCCATACCATGTTGAATACACCGGTTCTCGTCCGATCACCGAAGTTAAGCCACATCGGGCGTGGTTAGTACTTGGATGGGTAACCGCCTGAGAATACCACGTGTTGTTGGCTTTTTGCATTTATTTACAGAAAATATATTGATTTATAGTATATTTTGTAAAGTTTGATTATTTTTTAAAATAATTTGACAAATGCGTTACCGGCCTTTGGGGCATAGTGGAGTGGGATGGGGGGAGAGGTTGGGGTATGAGCCTCCGGTATCCTCACTCACTCGGTGAAACACAGCGCAAGCACTTTTTCACATCGGTTTTCTGTGAGGCCGTGGTATTACCATGGGCAGGGGTCATATTACGTCGCGTCGCGCGTAACCAAGTTAAATAATATCCAGAAACGGTTAAATACGTATCTACTCATTTTTAATCAGTAGCCCAAAGTTAAAGTTTCATGTTTCTAACTTAAAAATGACGGACTTTCGTCCACACTTTCAACCCGTATTTCACCCCCTTAGGGGTAGAAATTCCAAAATACCTTCCTTAGTGGATGTCTACTCAATAAAACGATCCATATGAATAACTGAAAGAATACAAATTAAGGTCTATACGTGCGTGTAATATTAAAATCATCCTCTTATCCCTAACTGTCAAAGAGTTTAACCTTCTATTATCAGCTAACCTAAATAACTTGAAAGTATACGACTAAAGGTCTATAGATACGTATGAAATTGAAAGAATTATCCTCCAACTCCTAACCGTTGAGGAGTTGTACCTTCGATCATCAGCTTACCTAAATAATTTGAAGGAATACGACTAAAGGTAACATACATACATATGATATTTAAAGATTTATCCTCCATCTCCTAACCGTTAAAGAGTTGTACCTTACACCATCAGCTCATCATCATAAAATGATGACTACTAGACGAAAATACCGGGTTAACTTCAGAAAATATACGAAAACATATTATGTGCCTAAAAAAATGAGGGTTTCCCTCGATTTCCCTGGGATCCCATCATCAGATCCTGATATGGTGACAATGAGACCACCTCGGGAGCATACCCTTTCAAATACAAAAAGAATTTTCAAAATAGGTCCAAAGTTGACGCAGTAATCGGTGAACATACATTTAAAAAAAACACACAGTGGAACATAGAACCTCCTCCTTTTTGGAAGTCGGTTAAAAATAAAAATACAGTCGAATTGAGAACTACCTTCTTTTTTTGAAGTCGGTTAAAAATAAACATTCATATTAATTAATATTTTTGAACTGAGTACGCGGCTCAAGCGACGTTGCCGTTCCGTATTAACTACTGGAAGATATGAACGATTTTTGCAATGTTGCCATTCATGAGTGCATTGTTTCTCTGATTCAACCAAATAACTTATAAATGTGACATCTAGCGTAGTAAATAGGTAATTATTTTCAAGTTTATTTAAATCGATTGCAACGACATCTCCTAAACATAGGTGATAACTTTTAGTTATGCAATTGAAAATCATTTTTTTAAAGCAAGCAATACAAAGCAAGTTTTATATTTGAAAAATAATAATATAGTTACTAGAATTGAATCACATCAATAAAATACTGTTAAACTTTGTTAAACTGCTTTTCAGAGCTTATTTTGAGCGCCATCTAGATTTAGTTGAACTTTTCTAGCTTTTTACGGCGTACAGTATTGGCCAAGGGAGGGACGGTCTATAGTATATTGTGTCATTGGTACCAAGACAGCTCATCGTTATCGTTGCTCGTTCGTGCCGCTATTACGCAATGAAACTTCATTCATTTATATTATCATAGTGTTATGGGCACTTTCGATATTCCCGGGTCAAGTGAGGACATATTTATTTTTAATAAATCGTGTTATAATCATTCTCCGAACAGTAACACTGTACCTTTTTAACACACTTTTATCACCTGTTTGTTTGCAACCGACTTTTGTAAGCTTATTATTTTTTATTAGTAACGCAGTTTACAATTTCATAGGATTGAGGATTCACATCAGTGTGTGTTCTTATCTAATGAGCGTATTGTTCATTATTTGTATACATTTACCTACGATAAAACAATTGTATATAGTCCATTCGCTTAGATACGGTTACATTGATCGCGCCGCCATCGCAAGCCGCCACAAATTCAAAGGGCCAAGGCACAAGCAAAGTATGATTTGTCAGATTACGCCCGTTGTATGAATTATATTATACAATTCGTATTTCACAACAATAACCACAATTGCGTGCGGGTACAGCTAGCGACACTATCTAAACGAATGGACTATACAATATTACAGAAACTTCGTTAGGAAAATATGAGGCGTCTGGCGGTCATTTCAAACAATTGATAATTATAAATGTTTGTGTTTATGTAGAGACCTTATATTTTGTTGTTGGAGCTTACTTTGTTATTATTTATTTTAGCCGAAGAAGCGATGGGCGGAACCGGCGTTGGTAATGAGACAAACACGCCCGATGAGTTGGCTGGACTGACACCTGAGCAGGCTGAACAACTCCGTTCTGAATGGAGCCGCGAGCTCGCTCATGTTGAAGATGAAATCGCTACTTTGCGCACTGTTTTGCAAAGCAAGGTATGTTATATATTTTCCCACCGTATTTAATATTCATTATGCATACATATCTGTGTTTCCCAATCCAGGAAATATGAAGTACGTACCTTCCGTTAAACTCATTGCACAAATAACATTTGTTATATCTTATGTATGTATGTATTTTAGTTCGCGCTAATTAATGTTCAAACAAATTTGTAATTAATTTGCGTTAATTCGTTAAGTTATTCACTTTGCTTAGTGCGAGTGCAGGTGCTTAGTGTGGGTGATCGGTGATTGGTGGAAAGTACGTGTGGACCGCGAATTCGCCATCCACGCGTATTTTCTACCAATCGTTGATCACCTCACTTCACACCTGCTCTCGCACTATATAAAGTGAATACAGGCCTATAGGTACTGTACCTATTTCAAGTTTAAAAATTATGTATGTATGTAGATATGGACATGGTAAGACAGCCATTAGATTTGACCTCTAGTCTCTTACTTTAACTCTTTGACAATCCGACAAGTAGTTTAATATGTTTCCGCTTTGTTATTAACATACCATTTTCTTTAAAAAAGCTTCAAGCAATTGAAACTATTTTATTGTCATTTATAGCTAAATAATCTGATATGAATGAATTACAATGTATATATTTTTTTTTTTTGCAAATGAGATTTTACCATTCCAATAGATGTTCAAATGACGTAGGAACTGGAATAAATATTTTTTTAAAAGCTTTTATCAGATTTGATTGTATGTTTGTTTCGTTGGTGAGTGTGAGACCAAAGGCCCAGTGATGCAGTAGTATCTCATCTATTCAAATAAATAAAATTGGAGTGTCTGTTTGTAATATTAAAATAACCGCTCTTTACTAAATGCATTATGTATGTATACACGGTACATATATACCGAAATAACATTTTTTTACAATTTTTGTATGTCGTCTGTTTGTTCCGGCTAATCTCTGGAACGGCTGGACCGATTTTGGCGGGACTTTCACTGATAGGTAACTGATGATATAAGGAGTAACTGAGGCTACTTTTTTTAGACTAGCTTCGCCCCGCGGTACGACAATAACCGCGGGTAACACCGCGGGACTCAGCTAGTTTTAAAATAAAAGAAAACTAATTTCATAAGCATATTTTTATTGTTTTTAAACTATATTTATTGTACTTCCAGATTCGTCAAAGTTCCGAATTAAAACGAAAACTTGGCATAACTGTTTGGAAAGAAATCACCGAAGATGTCAATCAGGGTTTAAAAAATGTTAAAGAAAGCTCAGTGTGAGTATCTACCGACCATATACTTCATATTACATGCATTTGTTTTCATACAATTCAGTTTTAGACGTTTCTCAAGGGTTAGAACTAAGATGCTAAATATAGGTAATGGTGTTTGGATTAGCTTTTTGTTACTTGCTTCAGCTTTATCGATCTGCAAGGTGGCGTTTTATTTAGTTACCTTTGAGTTCACGTTTGGTTTGTTATACTACAGCTATCAAACTATAGAAAGTCGCGTGGCTGCGCTTACACAGGCTGTGACTGAAGCACCAATGTAAGTAAGCATTATGATTTAGCTATGAAAATACACTAAGTAATGCATGCTATGTAGACTTGCTCACTTGAATTCGAAGCTTTGTTAAATATTCAGTTGAATTTTATATCTTTTTGAGGTCAAGTATACCATAAGTTAAGTACACGTTTCCCAACAAAAATCGCATCAACTTATGGCAGACAGAATTACCTATTTTACATATTAGCATTTAACAATCTCCCTATTAAATAAATTATATTAATAAATACATTCTAGAATCAAACTCACTTGTACTTATTCCACTATTTTAATTAACTTTACACCTGACCGGTTTCGCCTTATGGCATTCTCAAAGGTTATAAAGGTTATAGGATAGGCCATAAGGCGAAACCGGTCAGGTGTAAACATAATTAAAATAGTGGAATAAGTACAAGTGTGTTTGATTCTAAAATGTATTGCAACAAGTTCCACCAAGTGCCGACAATCGAGAGTATAAATTATATATTAATAAAGTATTATGAGAGTCCCCTATAAATGTCTATAATCTATAAATGATTTCCCCATAATGTCTATAATCTCAAAATGAAATCAATAAAGTAGCTTGATGTCACCCGTGAAACTACCAAAACTAAAATAATATTTCTACTAAATCTTTATGTATAACTAGCTGACCCACGCAACGTCGTTTACGTCTCCTATTGCCCGTGGCGTAAAAAAATCCCCCCGTTTTTGTAACATTCTTCATTGGTGCTCCGTTCCTATTGGTCTTAGCGTGATGATATACAGCCTATAGCCTTCCTCAATAAATGTACTATCCAACACTGAAATATTTTTTCAAATCGGACCAGCGGTTCCTGAGATTAGCGCGTTCAAACAAACAAACTCTTCAGCTTTATAATATTAGTATAGATTCAAATTTATTGCCTTTGTTTGGTACTACAAAATCCCTTCAGCCATTAGAACATAGCTATTTTACACTAATAATAAAGTAATAATAGGTATGATGCTACGTACAGACATTTCATCTGTCCTTTTGCGACGGTGGAAATCTAATACCGACTCAATGAATGCTCTAAAGCAGAGTTCTAAAAAACAACTGTGTTAGAATACCTATTTCAAAATGTAACAATCTTTATCGCACAGCTTTTATTACACGTTAAAAGTAAAACATTTAAAATATCGTAAAAATGTTAAACTAATCAACTTGATTGTGTTATTTTGTACCTACTTCTAAATATAGTTGCATTTTACATATCAAATGGCAAAATCGTGTAATTGCAATTAATTCAGTTTTCAGCTTTTGTTGGTGCCATTTTAGAGGGGTAACTAAACATCATTGTTTATAAATGATCTAAGTTTTTAGTACTTATTTTATATTTTACCTTTGACATGCAATAACTGCTTTTAGACTTGCGACTTTTACACATAGTTTTTGTTGTATAGCGGGATTTATTCGTGATAAAATTATTCAAAAGGTACAATACCTTCTATTTCTGACGTTTCGAACGGGTTTTACCGCTCGTGGTCACGGTTAGAATCCCACTCTATCCGTGACCTCGTTAGGTATCGTGACCCATTAAATAATTTACGGCGAATAAGACCCTCTATACAACAAAAACTTTTGACGTGCAGTTCTAACCCAAAAGAGAAAGTAGCTTGTTAGGTACATAATAATATATATAATAAGATGTATGAGAAATGTGTGACTACTTGATTATATTGGCATACCGATGTATGTACATATTTATTTATTTTACACTTTATGCACTTTGTACATCGGCGGACTTAATGCGCAAGGCATTCTCTGCCAGTCAACCTTAGGGTGGTGTAGAAATCTTGTAGGGGGGTGCACAGGGTTACATAATGAGTGTAGTAGTGTTAGTATTTACTGCTGCTAATGCTGCCAAAATATTCACATGTTTAGTAGAAATGCAAGAAGATAGTACTTTTAGTCAAAATTGACAGTTTCTGCTCTACTGACGATTACTCGTATGTTAAATTTTAATTTATTACAAAATTATATTCTGTATATATTTATATAGTTATTTATTATATGATAGTCCGGTCAAATTAGACCAAAAAATAAGAGTAAAGTTACCTAAATTCCCACCAAGCTGAAAATCGGTAAGATTGTTTAAAATATCATTAAAAACAAAATTTGAAAGTTCCCCATCTTTCCCCTGTAAGGAAAAAAAAAAATTCAAGGTCAAAGGTCAAAAAATTGAGTTTTGCGCGATTTTCAGCAAAACGATAAGTTTTATCATAAAAGTAGTTTGGACAAAATTGTAGATCATAAAATTTATAAATATTTTTTTTCCTACGAGCCACCGTTTCTGAGATATAACCATTCAAAAAGTTATAAAAGTTGTTTCGACTGCTCGTTTGGCCTAGTGGTTTAACGGTCACCACGCCGTTTCCTACTTCGCCAAGTGTCGTGGGTTCAAATCTCACGTAGGACAACGCTTTGTGTGATTCACATATTGTTGTTCTGAGTCTGGGTGTTCTTTGTGTCCGTTTCATGTATGTTTGTAAAGTCCCCCGCGACACAGGATTTATTTTTATTCGTTGTATCTCAGAAACGGAGGCTCGTAGAAAAAAAGTTTTGATAAATTTTTTAGATAATTTTATGATCTACAATTTTGTTGGAGGTACTTTTATGATAAAACTTTTGCTGAAAATCGCGAGAAACTATTTTTTTTGACCTTTGACCTTGAATATTTTTTTCCATACACAGGAATGATGGGGAACTTTCAAATTTTATTTTTAATCATATTTTTAACAACCTTACTGATTTTCAGCTTGATGGGAATTTATGTACCTTCGAATGTTTAAATTGACCGGACTATGACGTACCATTGTAAATTGTGTAACATAGGTACCTACTTATGTTATACAATTTACAATATTATTGTTTATATATTATAGATTTTTTGAACATGACATACCTAAACACTTTAACCATTAAAGTAGTATCTTATTTGGTATTTATGAGATCCATAAGAACAAATACATAGATACGACCTCTAATCGGCAGAATCTAATCCTTGTCGTCACCAGTGTCACCTCAGTAGAATGATTCATACGACGATATACCACGTAATATTTTGATTAAAGGTAGTGTTGATTTGTTTATTATTAAACTGATCTCGAAAACATAATTTGTTAAGTTTATGTTGTCACATTTCACAAGATTTTAATAATCATTAAATTGGAAATTATCATTGTCACACTTGATCTGCAAAAAAATTTTGACAACAGTATTATCTTGCTACAATATGTTTGTAGCTCATTCGCGTTAAGTAAATAGTGACGCATCGATCATAATAGAAGAGAATAGACTTTATTGAACATCAGTATGTATACTGTATTATTGTTTACGTGTAAGAGCATATCAATTGAATGACCATGTACAAATAGCGGCCTTTGTGCTAAAAAGTAATTTCTTCCAGGCAACCTTTGTATGGAAGAATGGACTGTAAATAAAAAGTTTAAAAAAATATTATATGAATCTATATATATATCTATATGGCCATTATTATATGAATCTATTAACACCTCATTCTTGAAAATCGGTTGAGTACTTTAGGCGCTCCGGTAGAACTTACAAACATACATGACTGCCAAAAATATATTTACCTATTAAAGTAGTCGGGTAAAAAGACTAATTCAGTTCCGCCTCCCTGACCAATCAGGTTCTTGATTGGTCCGAAGGAATCGACAATCTTTCACTATTTTGTTCCAATCTTCAGAGAAAATATTATGACACTTATTAATAAAGATATCTTGTATATATATATTCCGTAGATACCAAAAAACTGAATCTGTGATAAAATCGACTGCGGAGAAGACAACCTCAATACTTGGTGGCATCACTGCCGGAATGACGAACAAGATAGGCCAGATGCGAAACTCTGATTCATTCCGGTCCATTGAAGAACGCGTTGGCTCTGCATATGAAAATGTCAAGGTATTGTCACAAGTATATTATTACGCTTAAAATGTTTCCTCAAACTTGCTTTTCTTAGGCCCGTATTATAAAAGGCGTCTCAAGTATCCGTTGAACTCTGATCAGCTGAAACGAGTTTCAAGTTCTCATCAAATCTCAAGCGTCTCTCTTATTATAGAATGAGAATTGAGTTCTACTCAGCTGAAACTAGTTTCAATATCTAATCTCAACTCACAGTATGTTCTCAGTTACGTTTCTGCATTATCGAAATTATTGTTCCGTATCACGCATCAAATTATAATAAACAAAATATTGAACAAACATAATTTATATATTATTGGTTATTAGTTTATATATAATACACTATTGGCTAGTGTATCAATGTAAACATAATAATAACAAGCAACTCGCCCTTAACTAAATTTTAAAATATTAAAATAAAAATGGTTTGATATTACCTATAACGGAACGTTCAAATTGTTATCAATACTTGTCATGTTGAAGTGTCAAACTATGTTTTGGTTTTTAAATCTACAAAAATAATATTTTTTTGTCATAAACCAAAAGGTTGTGGGTGATATTAATTGAAACAAATGGTTAAATATGTGTTTTAAGTGTATTGAATATAAAATAATGTTAATTAAAGTGAATTGAAATGTGTATGATAAGTAATTCTTTCGTAAATAAAGTAAGGTAAAGTAAATTTTTCGTTGTTATTCAGAAACATCATTATAAAATATGTTAGTTTCCCTTAAAACGCCTTAGAAATTACCACTTGAGACTAGATTGATCTTGTCTCAGGTAAACAGAGATCACATCTGTCAAAATCTATTCCTGAGAGGAGATTTTGACATAAACATCGTTCTAAAATAAGCTGTTCATTGATCGTTACTCAATTGATTAACGATCAGTGAATCTTGTCTCAAGAGACGTTCAATAATAAAATCTCTTCTTAAAACTAGTTTTAAAACTAGATTCACGACTGAGACGCCTTTTAAAATACGGGCCTTATTACAGTACATTCTTACACAGTATAGATTACGAAGTCGCTTAAGTATTCGTTTAATAGATCGTTGTTAATTCAAAGGATTTGAGAATGATGTTAATTTATGTTAAATAAATATGTTTGGGATATTTTGCTAGCGAGATATATTTGTTATAGCCCGAGATATATAAGAGAGAGTCCCGAATAGAATAAATAACAAAATAGAGATTAATAAATAAATAATGCCTATAGCTTTCATAGCAATAAGCGTTAAACATTATCCTTGCTTGAATCTATCCCGTACCTTTCAAGGGTCTGAACAGAGTTAAAATATTTTTAACCGATTTCAGAACAGAAAGTTCTCAAGTAGAGGTCTGAGTTAACAAATATTTGTTACCTCAGACCTCCATCGTGTAGACAGTGGTCCGACCGCTGGCGAGAATGCGACTGACTATGGGCGATTTACTCTCTCAAGAAACGCATAATAAATATACATTCCCTGTAAACGAACATGATGCATATATTAATAGTTGCTCTCTGACTGCTTTACTAGTTTTGTCGCTGAGCGACAATAGCTTTCAAAGATAAACTCGCTCAGCGATGCTCTTTCGCTTGATCATTTATATACAGTGCGGCTTTGAAAGTACACGTATGGATATCAACTCAATATTGTCTAGTTCAGACGAAGACGATCATATATTTTACAATAGTGTTTGGGTCGTGGCAGCGGCAATTATGAAAATAAAAACGGAACACGAGTAATCGCTCATCGCACTCGCTTATAGCCCAGCGACAAAATCGCTTCCCGCTGGTCGCCAACTCGTTTATAGTTTCTTATTTTTTAATTATTTTATTATTTAGGGTAATTTATCTTTTCGGATATGACAACCCCATTGTAAAAAATTGTTTATTGTTCTAATTGTTTCTCGTTCATCGTCGGCGGGCGGACCACTGCCCGCGATGACTTAGAATCTACTTACATATCTAGTAAAAATCTAGCCCATAAGTGAAAAAGAAATAAAAATTCAGTTGACTATTATATTCTTTTCACAGTGGCGACGTAAAAGTGACATAGCTTGGCTGCGTGCTCCATGATATGGCTTCGCTGTGTATTCGATAACACTAACGGGTTGAACTATTTATTAATGTCCATTGTGTTTACACAACTGGTTCTGTTGCCTAGGCGCTAAAAGTCAAAACATACATTTTCCAATTTAGGCTTGTTTCATGAAACTAATACCGTTTAACACAACACTTACTAAGTAACGGACATAGCGTTGGGTACAAATAAAAAGTAATTTAAAGACTTGCTGAGCCGATGAATTGGCTATTGAATTGGTAATAGCCTAATTATGTAGCATATTTTTTCTTCACATAGGTACCTAGTATACAAGTACCAATTAATAACTGCCTCGTTGGTCTCGCGGTTGGCGTGTGCGACTGCTGATCATGAGGTCTCGGGTTCGATTCCCGGGTCGGACCAAATGTTTGTATGATCTACGAATATTTGTTTCGGAGTTTGGGTGTTTTCTATGTATAATATGTATGTATTTACAAAAAAAAAAGTATATACACACATCAAAAGTGTCTAGGGATCAAGCATTTTTATGCGGATTTCTTGAGATTGAGATGTGGCTTTGGCCCTGGCCTGCTCAGTCGCCAGACTCGAACCCGATTGAGCATGCATGGGATATGCTACAGAAAAGAGCTCTGCCGAATATGGAGGGTATCCAGTCGCAAGAAGACCTTTTTTTGTTGTTGCAACGAACATGGGCGGCCATTCCACAGCGTGATTTGGATGAACTCATTTTGAGTATGCCAAACCGATGTTCTTGTGTTAGTGTTCGCGGTAGAAACACGGATTATTAATTGTTTAAGTTACCTAATAAAATTTTAAAGAAAACTGTTATTTCAGTATTTTTTTCGAACTTTAATGTTAGTGGTTCAAATGTCAAAAATCCTTTTATTAGGAAAATGGCAAATTTCTTTATTAATGCAAAGGTGACTTGGTTTATCGTTACTGTGACAAACGAAAACACTTTATTTGATGAATCCTTAAAGAAAATTTTAATTAATATCAATCAGGACAAAAGTTATTGCAAAAATATATGTTGATCCCTAGACACATATGTTGATCCCTAGACACTTTTGATGTGTGTATGTATTTGTATCAGTTGTCTAGTACCCATAACACAAGCTCTGCTTAGCTTGGGACTAGATGGCGTTGTGTGTTAGATGTCCGAAATATTTATTATTTATTTATTTATTTAAAAAAAAACCGACTGCATGAGACGCAGTCGGTTTTTATTTTTAAATAATTGGTACTAAGACGAATCTATTGACACCACTCACATAAAATACGACAAGCCGTTTAGGCATTAGGGCGTGCCAAAAAAATATGTAATACACATACACTCGTAAAACATATCCCTACGCTTTCGCAGTCGGGTAAAAATGAAATCGCTTCCGCTGTCTGTTCGCTTAGATCTTTTAGACAACTCAACGGATTTCAATGCAGTTTTCAGCAATAGATAAAGTGATTAAAGAGGAAGGTTTATATATAACTAGCTGCGCTCCGCGGTGTTACCCGCGGTTGTTGTAGTAGAACATATTATAATCAAAGAATTATTTATCTGGAACAATATCTCCACACATCTACAAAAGCAGACTATTTCTTTTTGATGGTAACACGGATCCTGCGATCGTCAGTACAGCGAAGTAATAATTTCTTAGCCGCTTTATTTTAAAAATAATAATACTATACAGCGCATTTAATATAACTATCGCAATAAGTTAACTATAAAAATATGTTGTTAACCTCCTATATAATAGTAGTACCAGTATTGTTTACTTTAAAACTAAACGTAGCAACATAGCTGAATAACATTTCAACGATAGAAGATTAAAGGCATAGATAAAAGTACGATAAAGAAGTTTTATAGGCCAGGCCAGACTTGCCTAACCAACTAATCTGGTTTTCGTCGATTATTATCTTTGGTAACTCAACAAGTAACTAATAATAATAATCTAATATTCAACACGCACACACAATTTAAGATTACACAGATATACATTTTAATTTTCAGATATTAGGAGTTTTTCGATTATTCATTTCGGAAAGACGATTCTGATTAGGAACACTATCTATTGGTCCAAGAGGCAGACCCAAAAAAAAATCTCTGAATTTATTAAGCCTGGTTTTTTCTCAGGTAATTACAATCATAATTTACAATAAAATGCCGCGGTCAGTCAAGCGGATATTAGAACAGGTGTCTCAGGTGCGCGGTCAAACATGTCGTGACCACCGACATAATAAAATTAATTTCATAAGACTGAAACTTTATGAACGTTTGTTTTTTATATGTAAATCAAAATTATGATAGTCAGTCAACGTCCTATGGGGACACAGCTGGTCAGTCAGCTGTAATGTACGTAGCGAGGTTTATAAGGGTGCAATTCGTTTATTAAGCATGATGTTTTTTTATTAAGTAAGATTATTAATAAGTATAATGGTCAGCCAACCATTCCGTAGAACAACGCCCGTCAGTCAGTGAATAAGAGATGATTTTTTTTCGCTCTCTATACAATAGATGTTACACGCGGCAGCTCGTCTTTTATTAACCGACTTCAAAAAAAGGAGGTGGTTCTCAATTCGACCGTATATATATTTCGGGCATAACTTCGTTGTTTATTAACCGATTTTTATCATTCTTTTTTTAATCAAAAGGAAATATCCCAACGGTGGTATCATTTTAAGGACACTAAGATCTAATGATGGCATCCAAGAGAAATCGAGTCGAACGTTGAAGTCGGTTTTATTTTTGTTACTTTTTTATTATTATTTACTTAAAATATATGGTAGCAGTCAATTTGCCTTGGAATTAACGGCAAAGTTACACTTTTGTAAGTTAAATTATATTGTTTACGAAAATCACCTTGCACTTATTCAAAGTCTCTATCGTGAATAATGTCAGCGGCTGTTGCTTTTTCGCACAGAAAACACAAATTTCGCTCATTTTGAAATACTATTCTCGTCACTCGATTCTCGTCACTCGAATCTCAAACTAACTCTTCTAGGGATCATCGATATTCATCGATGTTGAGAAAACATCGATGTTTAGCAGAAAAATATCTATGTTTTAACACACATCGTTGTAAAACATCAGGATTAGAAAAACTATTAAAACACCAACCACCAAAAACCATCGATGTTGTATAAATATATCGATGTTGTCGGTGAAAATAAAATATCATCGATGTTAGTAGGACAGCTAAAAACAAGGTTATTCGAAGTAGTATTGGGTACCATTACCCAAAAATACTGGCGAACAAGCTTTTTTTTTGTTGTCAGTACTATAAACTCAGAACGAAATTTACACATCACACACATTTCAATAAAAAACGAGTTGCCGCGTATAGGTAACGTCCATAGAGACCGAAAAAAAATCATTTTCATCCCCCCGTCTCGGAAAGAGTATTTTTGACTGTCGATATCTGAGTGCAACAGCCGTTTTTATCTGCTAGAGGTTAAAGTAAATTAAATTTAGAACATCTAATCTAATGTGCACTAAGTTCGTGAATTAAAAACATCATTAAACCTATTAACTTCCACCTCCATGGTGCTGACTTAATCATACCTTTTTTTAATTTGTTAAAAACGCAGACTCAGAACCTTCTTGGTGTTTTTTTTTTATTTGCTCTGCCCGCGCCATTTTCTTTTCGCGTCATTTAGTCATTTCCTCGCTGAGGTGGGATGAAAAGTTACATGTTGCACTCGAGTGCAAAGATTTTTTCCCTCGTGCAGCGAGTTTTAGAATCCTTCGCTTGCTCGCTCATCAAAATTGAGCACGCAGTTAAAAAGCAACTTTGCACTCTTGTATAGCAAATAACTATTCTCATTCACTGACTGACGGGCGTTGTTCTACGGAATAGTTGACTGACCATTTTATTTATTAATAATATACCTAGTCAGTAGTAGTTACTAAAAAAAGATCACGCTTAATAAACGAATTGCACCCTTATAAACCTCGCTACGTACATAACAGCTGATTGACCAGCTGCGTCCCCATAGGACATTGACTGACTATCATAATTTTGATTTACATATAAAAAAATAAAAGTTCATAAAGTTTCAGCCTTAAGAAATTTATTTTATTATGTCGGTGGTCACGACATGTTTGACCGCGCACCTGAGACACCTGTTCTAATATCCGCTTGACTGACCGCGGCATTTTATTGTAAATTATGATTGTAATCACCTGAGAAAAAACCAGGCTTAATAAATTCAGAGTTTTTTTTTGGGTCTGCCTCTCCGTCTATATGTCGCGGGGGACTTTACAAACACACACGAAACGGACACAAAAAACACCCAGAGTGAGAACAACAATTTGTGGATTATACAAAGTGTTGTCCCATGTAGGATTTGAACCCACAACACTTGGGTCAGTAGAAAGCGGCGCGGGCGTGGCGACCGCTTAAACTTGTAGGCCAACCGTGCAGTCGATTTAGATTCTAATAAAACAAGTAGAATACGAGTTGTTGATTTCCCATTTTCATGAACACCCTATATGTTCAATTCAGTTACATTACAATTATAAATTATTTAAAAGCGCCGTAAATCCGTCTCATATTATATATTTTTCTGTTTTAATAATTTCAGGGCAAGGTGTCGTCTAGATCGAACTCAACGCAGAGCTTCGACGAGGCTCTGCGCGACGCCAGCCGCGCGGCCAGTGGAGCCACGTCCCCGACCATCCCCGAGAACAAACCTCTCTCCTAATCGACCTGCGCACGCGCATACACCCACGCCGCGACCAATACTAACTACACTAGACACAGCACACAGATCCACACCGATATGTGCTGAAAACAGACACTCTACACGTACTGAAAGTATACTTGTAAGATTCTAGTGGGGGAAACATTGCAGTCGCTCGTCCTCTACTCGACCTTACTATTTATACTATAGGGTGTCTCAATAAGAGTGCACTTTTAAAATTTAGTGTCATTTTTTCTTTGAACATGTGGCACCTCTGAAATTTTGCAGGTGTAACATATGTTTATACCGATTATTAAAAGTGGAGCGCTTACAAAAAATAAGGCGTTATAATTGTGAAAAGTTGTTAAAAAATTTGGATTGTTAAAATGAGACCGTTCGCACAGCTCGAAGAATTTTCAGTCGAGACAGTGCCATCTTTTTCTTTGGGATTTTGTGATATCTCGAGTTTATGCGAATAAATAAGGAACAATTCCAGAGCTCAAATCCGATATCCAACGCGTCATCGGTGAAATACAGCCACATCCAGAAAAAGTCATGGAACATTTCATGAAAAGAGTGTGAGAGTGAATGACCCCTCATCAGAGCCGTGGTTCATTTGACGGATATTTTGTTCCATATTTAATTTTTAAAAAATAACTATCTAAAAAAACGAGTTTTTATATAAAATTGAAAAAGTGCACTCTTACTGGGACAGCCTTTATGTGGGTGACACGTTTACCTAGGACTCCGATCCTATAGAATAAAAAGTTCATATAAAAACGTGAGTGGCATAGCCCCCAGCGGTAGTTGATCTGTGTCTCGTCGACTCGCCGAACTTACGGCACCATTGGCACTAAAGAGTTCGTATGACAAATATTGTAATAAGTATTTGTAATGCACCCGTAAATGATATGAACACCATTTTACATGTGCTATTAGATAGTATTTAAAATTGTGTACTTATATTGAATTTTCAATGTATTGTTGCCTTTGTACTGATGTGTCGAGGTGTCTTAAGGCCCGTATTCACTTTGATTAGTGCGAGTGCAGGTGTGAAGCGCAGGCGATCAACGATCGGTAGACAATACGTGTGGACCGCGAATTCGCTGCCCACACGTACCTTCCACCAATCACCCGCACTAAGCACCTGCACTCGCACTAAGCAAAGTGAATACGGGCCTTTATAACAAGTTATTAAAGTATTATTCACTGTCTTGTTTTGAAATTTCTGCTCGTATTGTTGCGTACTCGGTACAATGTTGTAAGCTTGACTTGATCGGGGATTTCTATTTTAGGAAGTGTTAAACGATTTTTCTATTAGAAAAGTCTCACTAGCACTCTGAATACTATAACCTATTACATGTGACATATTGGCGCCTTATGTTTTGTTCTACGATTAAGTGTCTAAGCTTTTTTTAATGAAAGAAAGCGCGTGGGTTACAGTATTAATTTAATGAGCAACATCTAGACATGTAAAACGTCATGTAGATTACTGTGTATCGTGTTTATCATTTAAAGTAATTTGCGGCGTGGTTGTCTTGTAAATCATTTTATCTATGAGACTGCTGTTTAAATGCTTCATGTTTTAATTCCCTTGTGTCTTTTATGTTATTTCATTCCAAAAATCACTTATCGATCGATACATTTACATTGATTCTGTGCTGAAGTTATCTCATGTTATAAATATAAAGCGTTGAGTTAGTCTTGTTAAGAGTGTGTAACGAACCAATATAAGACAGTAACTTGCCGATGCCTATTAGGTCCATTACTATTATGAAATGATATTTTTATAAGATGCTTAGCTTTCCTTAATTATGAAAAGTAAACTATTTACAATACATATAAAGACGGTAAATAAAATTTATGTATTGATTTGATTATTTTTATTTCACAATTGTCCCAAAAAATCGACACAATCTTCAGTGGTTTCTAATCACCAGTGTTTAAACAATTACAATTATGTATTTTTATGTAATAAAGTTCAGTTTTTTTTGTGTTCAGAAAATGTTACATCACTTTAAGCAGTGAAGTATTGAACATAAAAGTAGGTATGGCAAAAAGCCTCAAATTTCCAAGTTTAGGAAATATTTTAGTCAGTATTAAAGTTCTGGACCAAAACATGTTTTTATGGTAAATAGCCTTCAAATTACTAATTGCTTACTTCTATAAAAATCATTATCATCATCTCAGCCGAAAGACGGCCACTGCTAGACATGAGAAAACACATATTACCTCTCTCGACCTCTCCCATTGATTGCTACTCTGATCGATTTTGGGCTTGTCGCTTCCAGCTCCAGCCAGCCATCTTAGCATGTCGTCACTCCACATGGCCTGTGGGCGTTCTACACCAAGTTTGCCGAGACGCGGTCTCCACTTCAGAACTCAAAGGTTATGAGTTTTGCGGTTAATATGGCCAGACCACTGCTACTTTAGCTTGCTAATCCGGTAGCTCAGAAGAATCATTGGGAAAATATTAAATGAAAAGCCGTCGTTTAGGGTAGAACATACTTTAATTACACAGTTACCTATCGTAAATATGAACGCAGATTGGGCGTTTACAATAATTAACAAATAGCGACGTTTTTATCCTTTTAAGTTTCCAAGAGTATTACCCTGCACGAAGAAATTTGAATCTATTTTATATTATCTATGTAAATCGAACTCCTACTTGAAAGTCACAGGATTAAAATAATGCTAACGAAATTAAATGTATGTGAATACAGCGTGGTCCTTTTTATAAAATAACTAACAACTAGATATGTCCTCAAAACAAACACAATTTGGTGTTAACAATAATATGCCCATTTAATTTTTAATATAGCTCGTAATTGCTTCAGAAGCACGAACAAAGTCGAGACTGTGTCACATAAGTACACATTTGTTAGTCCTGATGACAGTTTTAAAGCTGTGTTCGTACTTCGCTTAAACATACAACTAAAACGATTTACGAGACAAAAATAGAGAAGTAAGTTTATGAAACATGTAGTAATTCATTTATAATAATGAAAAACTTAAAGCTAAGGGGTGGGGAAACAATCTTTATACTATTTGGGAATGATATGGGGTTACTAATGTCGCTATATTGCATTACTAAGTATTAGCGTACAAATCTACTCCGATACTTTTAGTGGTTAAGAATGATCCAGTGATTGCTTACAAGTCCACTTGTTTAATCTAACTATATCTTATAATAAATATATTTTATTACACAAAAACTTCATTACTTAGTTTGTGCTAGTATGCCGTATAAATATCTAGAAGAATATATATCATTTTATTGTTGTTGTTGAAATTAGACGTACCGTTGCGTGTGTGTACGCGTACACCCAGAACTTCGTTATTCATAAACTTCATGACATATTTCTTTAGGCGACGGTTCTATATTATTTTAACTTTACAGCTGTAAGTTTAAAGTACAAATCCGTTGCTTAAAGGGAAATAACATTTATGAATAAGGGGGGTTAGTGTATTTAGTGCACTGAAATTTTCTATTAAAAATACTGATAAAGGGTACAGGTAGCCTCGTATCCCTGTCAACACAGTAAAAGAGGCGGATTAGATTTTTTCTGCGCGTCTAACTTTCTACGAAGATGTACTTGTACCATTTTCTAAACATTTCGCGCTTCACCGGTGTCACAGAAATCTGTGTACGCGTTGAAAACAGTATGTTCGCTCAAACTAGTAGACTAGTTCAGTAGCGGTATTGGATCAGGTAAAGAAATATTTTAATTGCATTATTCCATTTTTTTTTGTAGACGTCTAAAGATTATAAGTTGCGTCGTGTCTCCTAAATATGAATCAATCTTGGATAATGATCGCATTTAACAATG
Organism: Diaphora mendica; assembly: GCA_949125395.1. Classification (NCBI taxonomy): domain Eukaryota; kingdom Metazoa; phylum Arthropoda; class Insecta; order Lepidoptera; family Erebidae; genus Diaphora; species Diaphora mendica. Next base: position 20,210,498 of record OX421315.1, read on the forward strand.
TAGTCTGACTTGTGTATGTAGATGCACTTGTTTCTACGGCTTACGAAACGAAGTATAGACAATGTTTTTTTAAGTATTTATTCATAAAGGGCATATTTTGCGGGGTATAGTGGACACGCCAGCTTATTCTCTAGAAAATAAAGTAACCTATTTTCAAACAGCTCTTGTGGTGGCAGTAAGAATCGAATGTTACCCACTCCACAAAATTAAAAAAGCGTTTTCGTCGTTTCAATTCAATAAGTTTTCGTAGCAGTTTCCTAGGCTGATTCAAAAAGTGCCGCATTGTAAATATTTGGATGGAAAACATTAACTATTTCACAGATGTTTAAAAAAAGGTGTTCAGTTAAAGAAGGTAAGTGAGAACTAACGAAACGAGTCTAAAAACGTAGAAACAATCTACTCCTATTTTGTACACTTGTCATATAAACGTTATGCGCCATTTATATCTATGGGTGTATTTGAGATTCGTAGTCATCATGGAATATAAAGCGTCGGACCCAAACATAAATACGCGTTCCTGTAGTTTTATGGGCAATAACCACCAATATTCAAGTTACAGCAGCCAGTAATGCCGCCGCGCTCACCTAAAAAGTTCTCGCTTGAAAAATAAACTGAATTTATATGGTGAGTTACATTTAGTGCATACTGAGACACATCTGTCCTCTCCTATTCCAAAACAAATAAAAGATGATTAATAAAAAAATAACTTCAGTATAAGGTCTGTATTACCACCATTTCGGACTTTAGCTAATTCACGAGGATAATATAAGATGCACGTTGCAAAAAATAAAAATCATGTAGAACTATTTATTTACTCTGAACAAAAAAAAACGTCTGTACAAGTAATAGTGTAAATAAAAGTAAATAATATACATTAACGGGTTTACTTACTATTCTGAAGAAAAAAGAATGAAATAGTAAAACAAAATTACGTTTGATAAAATTTTCAGATAGTGCGTACGACGAGCGCCGTCCATCTGTAGATGCATTCCACCGTATACGTAGTGCACGTAACTGCGGTTTATGGGGTGTTATGGGGGGACAAGATTTAATATTAGCATTTTTTTATCTAAATTAACATCAACTAATTATTAAAATGTTTATTGGCGTTTTTAATGCTTGATTTTTTGTTTATATTAAATTATATTGTTAATGACGATATCACTAATTTAGATGAAGATTACTGAAAAAACAAAAAAGGTAAGGGTTTGGTTTCCTGAACCTTCTTTGTAAAGTTAGTACTTAAAATAACATAAGTAGGCTATTCAATTTCGTGCAAAAAGCACATTGTCAAATTTTGTATCCAATTACTTTCACTGGTGTTACTCAATTATTGCATTTCGATTTTTATTATTCTTAACATGACCGTAAGTACTAAACTCGTGCCGTTTTACTTTTTTTTCTCTTAATGTTTTAAAAAGGATGTATTATAAATAAAGTTTAATCTCGTAAGAATATAATACTACGTTTATTTTATCAATTTCTGAAGATTAAAAGGCTTTATTTGGCTGATATTCGTTTCTTAACACTAAATTATTACATTTTTTTCTCTCGAAAATATTAGATAATTCTCAAGAATTACTTTTTAACTCACCACTATAAATGTATAGGTATACTACACTTATGCTATTCTAGATGTGGAAGAGCGGAGTCGGGAAGCCAAAAAGCATAGTGGAGGGTAGGGTGGGTAAAAGTTCACTACAGTTTATATTATTTTCTCTCGAGTGAACAAAGGCATAGTAGCTGCAATATTTTTTTGCTAATACAGAAAACTCGTTTCCGACAGAAAACTTGTTCTTTGTATGGTCTATATAACAAGCAACTCAATTGACAATTGATCTACTGTCACCCATGCTCTGATTATGTCCCGAGTTGTGATAGATAGTTTTGCACTTTTGTTGCCGTATCATTATGAATTAATGCAATTTTTTTAAACATGTCATACTCTTATTTTATTGGCAGAAAACTGTTATTTAGTGCAACACTTGCAATTGCACTAGTTAAAAAAATTATGCTAACAAAATATTTTACCCACTCTCCCCTGCGTGACTGAAAATCCCCAGTTAAAAATATAATAATATTAAGTTTTGAATAACTAGACTATTTTATGTTTACTAGTAAGTAACACTTAAAATGTACCCAAAGGACCAATACCCAATGGAATTATACTCAATGGAGACGTTTTGCACCAATGCAACAGTAAACGGCGTGAATTTAGTACTATGCACATTAATTCTACATAATTATATTATATTGATCTATTACTTACAACATACGATCACGTTTATCCACATAACAGATTTAAAATGCACTTACTTATTATAATAATTATGAAAGTTCCCTTGTTTTACTTTTTCACCCATTATTTGATGTCTTACTTAATGTAAATCCTATACTTAATAAAAAGCTTGCATTCATTTTAACACATGTCTTAGTAAGTATAACAAAATGCCAAAGCAACATTTATTCAAGTTTAGTAAGAAGAATGAATAAACAGAAATTGATAAAAAATGTTATATTGGCAGTATGAGCGGTATTGTTTCAACTCTAAATTTTTCTATTAATTATATTATTATAAATAGATCATTATAATCAGGCACTGATATAAATACAGACAAATTTTATACGAAGCCAACGTACATAATAAATGTGTTATTGCTACAATAAAATAGAATGCTACCTAACTTAGGAGCGGTCATTATGTACTTGTTACTTATATATCTATGTATATTTATATTATATGTGCACGCCTTCTTATTATATTTTCTTCCTTTAAAATCTTACTTCTATATTTTGATCAAAACCACAATACAAACGTTTAGAAAACAAAATTTTACATGTTCTACATCTAGATAAAATACGAACCTTGCGCACCACAGTTTTACTTTAAAGTGAATAACTATATTAGCGATGATATCTACCTACAATCAAAAAGTTAAGCTATGAGGTGGACACTTACTTTAAAAAAAAAACAATAAAATCACGCACATGTGCAACACAGAATATTGATTGGTTTTAAAGTTTCGCGACTTTTACACACACTTTTTGTACTCATTTTTCGCGATGAAATTATTTAAAAGTTTACGATTCTATATCCCGACGTATCGAACCACGTGCGCTATAACTCGTTACCTTTTAAATAATTTTATCGCGAATAAATCCTGCAATACATACAGTTTAGTGTGATTATGGTTCTTAACTTAGGTTTCGAAACGTGCAAGTACAAATTAGTTTAGTACTATGTATGTAGATATGTAAGGGAAAAGTTTATCTACAACACTGAAAATTTGTAACGTTTCGTGGGATTATGAACAAACGTTAGTCGCACATGTACACTACAGGTTTGGTGCTATTTTTATGGTGTTTTGGTTTACTCTTGGTATTTTATTAAATTTAAACCACCAATTCTAAATTACATTTCTAAAGCTCTTTAACAATCAAAAATGAGTCGAATTGATGTAACAATACTTGCACCTGTTAAGATTTACGGCTAATTTGTATTTTAAGTTTAAACCTCATACATTAAAAATTTTGGTGTATATTTTCTCCATATCTAACTATTCAGCTCTTTTGCAGGCACGTCACAAATGCTTAACTGTATTAATCAACATTGCTGGACTTACAAATAACTTTCTCAGTATTAAACATTTCGGCCTGACACATGTACCTATGTGTTAATTAATTTCATAGTCTTTCTATAAATAAAACGATTATTATTTTGGCTACTTATGCAAATATGGAGAGCTAACAGTTAATAGTTGAAATTAGTAATAGAAGACTAAGTATAGTCACAGTTAATTTCATTGAATGGTGATTAAATTGTACACAAAATATATCTATATTGTCTGCTATATAAGGGTATTCTACAAATTAAGTTATCATTGAGGAATCATAACTTATTTGTAGAATACCCTTATATTACTAATTACGTAAACTAATTTTAAATGTATGTGGTACTAATTGTCATTCGCATGATGGGCCTAAGTTATTATTACAATCATTTAGTCACTCCATTTATTTATCAACTAGTTGATTCAATATTAAAATTTGTTGTATTTCTTTGTAGTTTTCGCGATAGCGTTCGGGGACAAACTTAAAGTGAATATGAAAGATTATCTCTGACCAATGTCGAGTGTCGCTTCACTAACGGGCGGTCAAGTGCGTGTGGTGCCCTCTCCGCCATAGGCCAACGACGGTAACTAATCGATTTGCATCAACTAACAAGTGCATTATCAATAAGTCACCGGTGCTGTTGACCGATAAAAGAGGATGCAACAAACAAACTTCTAGCCTCGACGCGAATAGTAAGAGCGATCACTTTATGATCATTTACTACTTGAACTTTGGACCAAAAAATTAAGGGTAAAAATACTATTCGGTGTTGTTGTCAACAACTTACAATGACAAAAAACTATACTGAAAGTTTTGCAGAATCATAATAGTCCGGTCAATCTAGACCAAAACATGAGAGTGAAGGTACATAAATCCCAACAAGCTGAAAATCAGTAAAATTGTTCAAAACATAATTATAAATAATATTTAAAAGTTCCCCATCATTCCCGTGTATGGATTTTTTTTATTCAAGGTCAAAGGTCAAAAAAATGAGTTTTTCGCGATTTTCAGCAAAACGGTAAGTTTTATCATAAAAGTACTTTAGACAAAATTGTAGATCATAAAATTATCTAAAAAATGTATTAATACTTTTTTCCTATGAGCCACCGTTTCTGAGATATAACCATTCAAATATTATATATATATTATATTAAAACATAAAATATACATAAGTTATCCTACAACTATAAGAATATCAGGTAAAATGAAACCCAGTCCCTTAATTTTTAAGCCAGTGTAACTTCGAGACATCTGTCTCTTGTTCTATAGTGTGCGTTTCTAGGGTCTTATAGCTGTAGGCCAAGTAGGCCTGAGTAGGCCTACTGGGTAAACCACGTTAATAATCGCGCTAAGTACACTACCTCAGGTGGCGAGGAAACGTGTGCATATTATGACGATAACGACTCTTATAACTTTTTGAATCGTCATATCTCAGAAACGGTGGCTCGTAGAAAAAAAAGTATTGATACATTTTTTAGATAATTTTATGATCTACAATTTTGTCTAAGGTACTTTTATGATAAAACTTACCGTTTTGCTGGAAATCGCGAAAAACTCATTTTTTGACCTTTGACCATGAATAAAAAATTCTATACACGGGAATGATGGGGAACTTTTAAATATTATTTATAATTATGTTTTGAACAATTTTACTGATTATCAGCTTGTTGGGATTTTATGCACCTTCGAATGTCTAAATTGACCGGACTATAAAAGAAATTAGAAGAGTGGCTAAAATCATTAGAGCTGTTTTTATGCTGCATTTTTTTTCTTAATTAGTTCTAATTATCCTAGTTAGATTGTATTTTCCTAAGGCAACAGTTATTTAAAGATTAAAAATGGCAGCACATTTTTTTGTCCTTATAGCATAACCTATTTTGTATTTCTGAGGCTACAAAAAGCTACACATCAAACAACAGTTACACCAATGTCAAGTCGGTGTTTGGCGAAGCTGCCAATCTAAAACAGAGACGTTTTGTTGGCTATTGACTATTATAAACTAAACACTAGTTCCTGCCGCTGTAACCTAACATGAATTTTATATATTTAATTTGGTATGCGAAATAAAATTTACGAATATTTTAATTATTAAATTGTCGGTCTGAGTAAGGTTACAGTATAGTTGCGGTAGAGAAAAAAATAGACAATTTGTGTCATAAGCTACCAAGCCTTTTGTGTTAAACCAACTGTAATATATGAAACCACACTCAAATTATATTATCTTCGTATTAATTAAAGACGCAGGATTCTTGTTCTTTTTATATATGACGATTAACTTTATTCGTAATCACACGGTTACTAACCCAACAGATAACAGAATACAAATTAAGTATTATAGCGTGTACAACATTATATTAGTTTGTAACCTTGCTAACATGGAACGCTATGAAATCACACTAATATAACACTACAGTTTGCATGTCTTGTAAGTATAAAGGTAAAAAGACGTAATCACAAAATATTTTTTCATGCTTAATAAGTTTCCCTATAATAAGATTACACTATGTTTTTGCTGAATTTTTTACTTATTTGGTATGGTGAATATTAAAGCGCAAAACGTTTCATTTCTTAACCTAAGCGAACTACACTAACATACACATGCCACATTTGTTTCCATAATATTAAATATATTGGCTTCTTTGCAATTATTTAAACGGTTGTGGGACAAATGTCATTAAAATTCCCGTATTAATAATTGAGCGGCCTGGATCTAAAAGATGTTCTTCTTGGGAGAATTAGCTTGGAATAGTAAGAAAACAGACAATAACAGTCAAATATGCAGAATTACGTCTTTAGTATCATTGAACAAGATACTGAAGTGGTAGCTTGCCACAAATATATTTATATACACGTTGAGTTAATCTAGATTATTCTAGATTTTAAGAGAATGTGAAATATGTTATTTAGAATAAGACACAGTGTATGTGAACTAAAGCACTGGAGCAATCTAGAAAATGAAGTTCGGATCCCACCCGGTACCTACACTATTAAGATGAACTTACTTCTAACACGAATACTTACTTAGCTTAATTTAGAAAAAAAATAACAAGGCTGTTTTTCGTATAGCGAAAACGTGTTTGTACCTTATAACGATTTTGTCTCAGAGCATGACATTCCCGGCTTAATTACGATAATTTTTAGGCTCCAACTTTATTGTGAGAGAATCATATGGATTGGTTTGTCAATGACTTGACTAGACACAGTTTACTCAAATATAATATAATTTGAATGATTGGGGTCCTTATTTATTTGGCGTTCATGATAGCAACAGGTAATTAAGATCAAGATTCTTTGGGACAGGGAAGATAACACATTAAAAAATAATTAAAAGTGAAAAAAAAAGTATTTACAATCAAATTAAATGACTGTCAGTTATAGAAGTAATGGCGGATTTATCGACTTACAAAATAAAAAAATACGCAAGTAACAACGCAAGAATTGTTTAAAACTTCTACGAATTGTATGCACATTAGATGTGTAAATCAGTATTATTACTCGCGAAAGGACAATGGCAGGTTTGTATGGGACTTTTGAACCGCCTGGCGTATCTCATGGTACTGATTCTTTTTGTATTTATTTGGCTGCTAATATCACCGACAATAACATTTTAAATTCCCAGATTTTTACAACAGTGCATTAAAAATTAAATTTAGTTTTTAAATTACAATGAAATACGAATAAGATGCGTATTAAAATATTTTTGAAATCAAAATCATTCGCGTACGATTTTCTTGAACCGTCAATGAAATGTTGCTATTTTACTAAATTCACAAATATCGATTCAAATATTTAATGTTTTTTATGTAACATATATTTTAAAATAATGTAAAATATTTTTGGCAATCTGACACACAACGCCATCTAGTTTTCAGACTAAGTAGACTTTAAGCGTGGCGTGTGTGTGTGATTAACAAAACACATAGGAATGCCGTTTTGTTAATGCAGTTGTAACGACTTTATGAGCAAATTAAAATTTTTGAAGCACAGTTTTAAAAATATGATAAATACATGAAAACAATTAGGATGATTCACACATATTAAACGGTATAAATCTCAAAACCATTCATAATATATTGCCAGCGGTACAGGATCTGCCATTCTCCTTGATGAAAGGCCCCGTAAAGGAAAAAGTGTCTTATCTTACTATAATTACCGCGATTCATCTCGATTTACACATATAATAACCACACAAGTCAGCTGCTATCCAACTTGTAACCAGTATACTTCATACTTACACCTAAAATACGCAATAAAAAGGCCATAAATTAATTTAAATAAAATCTTTAAAAATGTTATCGTGTTTTTAATACATAGTGATAAGTTGTAAATAATCGGTATCTGTATGGTTAAGACGACACATTTATAGTTTTTGTAATTCACAACCAATAAATCGAACCCACTCAAGTTTCAAAGTTATTTTATTGCACGAACTTAGGTATATAAATGTATGTTGCGTATTCCATTATTATAGAACCCGCCGTCGTATAAATTAAATACTATTCTTCTTAAAACAAGTACAACAAATATAAAACATAATTGTATCAATATCTTTTCACCACATAAAATGCAAACCTTATTATATAGGCGGTATTTGCATGTCTCATGTGATTTGTTCTCAGATATTGATCGTGTATGATATTCTATTAAAAATAAAAGTTGTATAATTTTGAGTGTTCAGTTTTTTACAAGGCACATTGAATGCACAACACTGGACACAGTGATGTACAAACATTTTGTAAAATAACTTACACTTCAATTTATTTTTGCAAGAAAGTTGAATGGGTTAGATTCTTGTAGGACCGATAAATTATTTCATTATTTCAAGCAAAGGCCCAAAGTTAATAATCACATACGTCTTTCATATGTACAATAAAAATTTCAAATACTTATTGTATTTGAAATTTTGACTTTTTCCTGAACCGACGCTGAATACAACTGTAATAATTTATGCATAGACACCCATGTCACACATAGTCACACTATATCTTCTGCAAATTATAGTGATATAACAAAATCATGCGGGCTATGAGTCCGCAATCGTCCTACGGTTCGGAAAAAGATACGTAATATTCGTGATTATTTAAAAAATAATGAAAATCATAACAATATATCACATTTTTTTAAGTGCTGATGATGAGATGATTTATCTCTTTTTACACATGATTGTTTGATTTAATAGCTTTAAAGTTCATAGTAAGCTATTCAATTATTGTGTTTGTATTTCGAAATTCATTTGACAGTCACAGTGACAATATTTAATGTATGACCTAACATAAATTTAAAAGTATTTCATTTAGTACAATATAGATACCGGCTTATACAGATTCATTAGGCATATACAAAAATCATTAGTTTTGAATTATTTTAATTGCACAGATTACAAATTAGGTACCAAAATGTCGCCATCTCTCTTTTGTTTAGAACGTCATGTAAAATTAAAAGTCATTAAAAGTGAGTGTTGTTGCTTAAAAATATTAATTAAATTAATGTATTTTGGGGTCTTATCTTGGGAGAACACGTAAATTAAACTAGAATACAAGATATTTCTTGTACAATTTAAGCGTTTCGACTATTACATAGTCTCATTAGTGGTGGACGGCAATGCTTGAAATGAAGCATTTTGATTAACGAAGAGGACAGTGAAACACCCAACTGGAGCTATCCAGATGAGCTTTTCTCATGGTCACCGACGAGCGACCAGGAAATAGGCGGAGTTCCATCTCACAAACACGAGATCATGAAGTCATACTGCTCTCTAGCCAAACATTGCCGCTCACGAAAACATTATCGGCTTTATTCATTCACACAGAACCGTTGCTTTAAATAACGTTTATGAATAAGGCCGTAAAGAATCACTTGCCTGACGAGACGTGCTAAGTGCAAGGTATGTTTGGCCTACCTTCCGACTGAAGGTAAATCTATATCGAACACGTTTAGTAGGTAATCCACTCCGATCCCGTTATCGGAAAAGTGACTTTTTCACCAGTTTCGATCTTTTATAACTTAAGTGATCAAATTTAAAAACTGACACACCATGTAGTGTGAAATCGAGCGTTTACCGGAAGCTGTCTAAAATTTAAATGTTTGGTGCGGACAGATTCGATACGTGGGAACCGACCCGTGTGGTCCGCAGCTGCCGGGATGGGAGAGAGGGAGGGAGGGAGGGAGGGAGAGGGAGCGAGAGGCCTAGGCGAAGTACATGACCTTCTTGGTGACGGCGTGCACGGTGATGGCGCGCGCCATGGCGATGGGCGTGCGGTCCTCGCTGCAGCCGGACTGGTGCGAGCCCTCGCCCGAGTCGTGCTCCTTCTCCACGAGGTGGTAGCGCGCGCGGAAGGCCACGAGGTGCGCGTAGTAGGCGGGCGCGGGGATGGACACGGAGCGCGTGCAGCGCACGTACGTGTGGCACAGCTGGTACGTCAGGCACTGCAGCTCGTCCGACCCGAAGTGGTTGTCGTCCCACAGCACGTGGTAGTGCGACGGCCGCGACGTGCCCTACACAACACACAACACACCACACACCGCTTACTTGCCTTTGCTACTTCTCTATAATAATAACACACGACGCCATCTAGTCCCGAGCTAAGTGTAACTTGTGTTATGGGTAATAAACAACTGATATAAATACATTTATGCTTTTTTTTTAATAAATACATACATATTATAAATAGAAAACACCCAAACTCCGAAACAAATATTTAAAGGTCATACAAAGATTTGGTCCGATCAGGGAATCGAACCCGAAACCTCAAGCACAGCAGTCACATACGCTACCACTGCGCCAAAGAGGCAGTCATCAATGATTTGGACGATTTCGGATATGAAAATCGCCAGCAATCTGTATTTATAGTCCGGGATCCCCGGAACAAATTTTACAAGTTATTACTATCAAGCTAATTTTTCGTGAATAGCTTCGTTTCGATGAGACGCCCAACAATTTCCTGTGCAAAATTCTCAATTGTGGCAGCTATCAGAGATAGCAAGGATAAAATATATTATGTTGATTTGGTGATTCTCAAAAATGTATTACTAACTAGTTTTTTTTTTTTAATCTCAAGATGATTATCTAAATTATTTGAAAAAATATTTGTCCTACAAAATGTAGGGCTTGATCAAAGATTCCCCTCCTTCCGTCATGTATCGATAACGAGGTCATCAAAAATGATAACCAGTAGTTTTCTCTTTTTTACTTTGTTAATATTTCTATAATTTAAGAGATAAATTGTCCTACAAATTGCGTGGTACGTTACCTCGGTCCTAGGCTCAAAAGTAGTAGTACAGATCATTGATGTAAAAATAATTACTATCAAGCTGAATTTTCGTTTCCATGAGACGCCCAAAAATTTCCTGTGCGAAAGTTCTCGATTGTGGTAGCTAACAGATGTAGCAAGGATATAATATGTCGATTTGATGATTGTCAAAAAATTATTAATAACTTTTTTTTTTGTTAAATCTCAAGATAATTATTGATAAATATTTGAAAAAATATTTGTCCTACAAAATGTATGGTTTGATCAAAAAGTCCCCTCCTTCCAACATGTATTGATAAAGAGGTCTTCAAAAATTGTTACTTACAGGCTGTTTTTTTTTCTTAGATAATATTTATGTAATTTAACAGTCATATTATCCTACAAATTGCATGGTACGTTATCTCGTTCCTCTCCAAGCTCTTCACGAAAAATTTGCTTGATAGTAATAAAATTTGTTCCGGGGATCCCGGACTATTAGATATTATCGATTAACCAAAATTTACAATCTATATTACGATTCGGACCAAAAGGTTGCAGGAAAAGTTCTACGATCACGTTAATGTAGTATAATACTACTAAATTCACCTCGTAATAAGTTTTTGTTTCCATGTATATATCTATAAAAGTATGTAGAAAAAGTTTAAAAGTAGTTTTCATTCTTATCGGGTAATTTAAAAAAAGATGACAATAATTGATTTTTAACGTAATCGAGAACTTAAAAAGCTTATAATATTTATTAAATATTAACACTGACCTGTATTCCTTGGTGACTACAGAGATAAAAGTCGAACTCGGTAGGGTGCGTGATGCCGAGGTCCACGGTGGTCCCAGCAGGGATGTTGCCCGACTTGCCAGATTGTTCCTTCTTGTCAGCGCAAAATAACCTCGTGTGATGTCTTTTTTGTACTACTATGAATGTGATACCAGGTTTGTACTCGGCTTCCAACTACACAAATATATAAAGATTTACATTATTAAACGTGTTTTATATCACGTTATATTTATTTTTTATGTTTGAGCTGCCCAAATGATTCTGCCCCGCCTGATGGAAAGCACAATCCAATCTATATAGGTTTCAAAAGGAAAATGATTTTGAATGGTGCAAGTGGCCTAAAAGAAATTGTTGATAAAATTCCAGTTAGAAAAAAAAAAATTACAAAAAATTTAAAAATTTACGTAAATCTTATAATTATTTGAACGTTATGAAACCTTTCTAGCACTCAGTGTCTCTAATGATGTTGACCTTGATTCATTTAGAAGCGAAGATAAAAACTTAAAATAATTTTTGGAATGTCAAAATAAAGATTTATTTATGCACCAAATGAAAAAATACTAGCCCGCAACCTGATTAGACTGAAAAGGGACGATCTCAGGAAGGTCATAGGTATCCTGACTGGCCATTGTCTCCTAAACAAGCACCTATTCACTATAGGCGCAACAGACAACCCTCTGTGCAGGGGATGCATGGAGGCTGAAGAAACGCCGCAGCACGTTCTCACAGAATGTAGAAGTGTGGCAGATCAACGGGCGGACATCCTCCAATCAACATCACTCCCGGAAACATGCAGTGACCTGAAAAGGCTGCCGAGCTTATGGGATGATCTACGATGGTTGGAGTAGGAAAATGACAAAACTGCGTACTACGGACCAATCAAGAGGCTTAGTGCGGAAATAGTCCGGTAAAACAAACAAACAAGTGCAACAAATAGAAAAACATACCTTGATACAAGCTTCTCTAACGGCCGTGAGTTCATGCTGCAACACGTGAAGGAACTGCCCCTCCGAGATACCGTCTCGGTACATGATAATACGGTGAGGCTTGAACCCGCCTGTACTCTTGTAGAACATAATCAGCAGCTCTTGTACCATGCTACTCATCTCGTGAACTATCTCTTGTCTGGAAATTGACAAACTGTAAATAATATAACAATGCGAAAGCTTATTTTGCACTAGGAAAGTGTAATATAATCAGAGGGCCTAGTGCGAGTATATTTCGTGTCAAATCCATCGTCACGGTGAATACGTACGGCGTTGTGATTGGATAATGTGAAATAAACTCACGCTAGGCCCTCTGCATCAGTTTTATGGGAAGTAGATCAATACCTATAGATACAATGGACAACTGACATGAACAAGTTATCAGTACTGATCTTTTTTTTTTTTGCAACCATCTCAAAGATATTATATTCAGTTTGATTACGTACATCGGGAAGGCCTCCGATTGAGTCCATATTTGACGGGCTTTTGATCCAGTGATCTTGACAGCTAAGTCTGACGGGTGTGATTCCCATCCAGGACAAATGTTTGTGTGATGAACAAGACCATTTGTTCTGTGTCTGGGTGTAATATATCAAAAATAGTGAGAATAATGTCTATATATTAAAGCATGAAGCAAAAACTTTGTACCTCTTTATACAAAAAATATGCGAACCAAGTAGTATTTGGTACAGTTAAAATTTATATGGAGGAGTGCAGAAAGGAAAAGTAAAACAAATTAATGAATTATGGTTGAATTTGGAACACTAGTTATTATTATGTGACGTATATGGCGTGTAGTGTATGTATACCTGTGTTGCTGCACGCGAACGGTGGCTGCGTATCTCGAAGGGTGAGCGTCCATGGAGCCCACCACCGCGGCGATGGATGGCTTCTTGTTGTCGCCGGCCGGCGGGTGCGTCACGTCCACGCCCAGGAATATCACCGGCTCGTTGAACACCTGCACATTCACATCAGGTCACTCCATAGACCAACACGGACCACCGAACGATGTGAAGTAGCCATAGCATTTTTTTTCGATACAAAACAGAAATCTTTACTCATACCAATGACACAATATACTAAATAGACCGACCCTCCCCTGGCCCAAACTGTACACCGATAAAAGCTAGAAAAATTCACCTAAATCTAGATGGCGCGCAAAAATAAGATACTAGAAATAGTTTAACAAACTCTGTCACAATTTTTTTGATATGCTTCAATTATAGTAATTATTTTATTATTTTTCGAATATAAATCTTTCTTGCTAATGCTTGTTTAAAAAAAATAATTTTTAATTGCGTAACTATAAGTTATCACCTATTTTTAGGAGATGTCGTTGCAATCGATTCAAATAAACTTGAATATAATGACCTATTTACTACGCTAGATGTCACATTTATAAGTTATTGATATGACATATAGAATATGCTGGATGCGCGATGATAGCGCCACCAAGTGGCTACAATTACGTCGGACTTTGATATGTCAAATGGTTAGTTGTCTTAGGTAGAGTAAGTAAACAAACAAATTATTTCAACGAAACATCGTAAAGGGGCGTCCATTAATTACGTGAGGCATTTTTGACAATTTTTCGACCTCCCCTCCCGCCTTGGTGAGATATCGTAAGATTTTCCTCAACTCCCTCCCCCGTCCCCAAATCTCACGCGAGATTCTTCAAATTTATGTTTTGGCTGTAAACGTGTTGGATTATTGAACTTGTTCTATTACTTCTATTGAAGACTAGCAAAGCAAAATCGAATGCTACTTCGCTGCTCTGCGGAGTTCGGACGAATACGACAAACACTATTGTGTCAGATTTGGCCATATTTTACTAGGAAATAATTTTTCACGCAATTTTACACAATAATTACGTGATATTTGCCAAGACCCCCTAAGTGAGATTTGAAAAGATTTAGTTCAATCCCCTCCCCCCTAAAACACCTTACGTAATTAATGGAAGCCCCCTAATTTAAATATATTCTATTCGATCATGTAAATCTATGGTGTAGATAATAATGTTGAGCGATTTTATTTCCTGTCTGATATGGCATAATCAATCAATTTTAGGTCATTATATGTCATTTTAATATAAAATACTAGCGACCCGCCCCGGCTTCGCACGGGTGGATTTCAGATGCCCCCGCCGACGACACGATTCGTGCATTTTAAATCTGTAATATCTTCGAATATATTCATTCAAATTAGTTACTGTAAAGGGCCATTTTGATCTATATTAAATGCACAATGTATTTAATTTACTTAATTGTATAAGGATTCATTCTGTATTGCTTAAAATCACTTCGTAAATAAACCATTATTTCTCGTAAAAATAAAGAAATAAAAATGGTTGTTGTGGGTTATCCCTAAGAGATAGACATATACCGTCGCGGACTTTTTTGTAGTACTTTTTAAGGTGTACAATACTGTAGTACATTATTTTGATCTATCTCGTAGGGTGCAACCAGCGTTTGCAATGTAAGCGCAAAAAAATTAGTTTTTTTGCTACATCACATTAGAAACCTCGAAAATTAACAGTGTTTCCATACTATATTATGCATTTATACATAAAAACCTTCCTCTTGAATCACTCTATCTATTAAAGAAACCCGCATCTAAATCCGTTGCGTAGTTTTAAAGATTTAAGCAAACAAAGGGACATAGGGACAGAGAAAGCGACTTTGTTTTATACTATGTAGTGATGAAATGATTGAACTGCAAAGTATAATCTTTATTTTGGAACGAATATCCTTATCGCGCGTCGCGAAAGGGGCCTAGACGGAAAAAAACGTAACGACACTTTTCGTGACAAAAGTTGTAACGACACTTTTAACATTGAATTGACGTCATAGTGCTGGATACTCAACGTTAAATATAACAAACTGATTGCCAACGTCCATACTATGTTGAATACACCGGTTCTCGTCCGATCATCGACGTTAAGCAACATCGGGCGTGGTTAGTACTTGGATAGGTGACCGCCTGGGAACACCACGTGATGTTGGGTTTTTGCATTTATTTACATAAAATATATTGTTTTATAGTATATTTTGTAAAGCTTGATTATTACTAAAATAATTTGAGTATTTTATGCGCATTTTTATTAGTAGGAGCATATCAAATATAATATATATATAAACTTCGTTCTATCAGGGTGTTCCTTGACACCTCTCAAGTTTTTATTATACATATTTTAATTTGTACAACAAGTAATATTAAAATCACATTTAATCAGTCAGGAGATTAACAAATAAATATTATTTCATATACATACACTTTAAACAGTTTTCTAATAATTTTTTTATCCTATTATTTAAATTACGGCAAAATCCAAAATCTGATGACAGCATTTTAAAATCTAAAGAGTTCAGAAGAGGTTTCTAGAGAATTGGCATTGATGCAGCTACGAAAATAAAGGTTATGAATTGGACAGAAGACGAAAATAAATTCAGCTTGTCATTATTTTACAAATCTAAAGTGTATTTTTTTCTAAGGCGGCAAGGTGTAGTACTTGCCGCTCCAACCACAATCCGAAACTCCGAAAGTGGCTAGCAAAATCCGATTGTTTTGCCCTGATCTATTTAAAAAAAGAATAACAGAAATTCGAAATGCATTAATTAAAGATAAAGCTTGTGTGATCACTTTCGATGAAATCGCAATAATGTGTAACTTATAATATTCCATCAGCAGTAAAAGCAGAATTGTTACAACTCTTTTAAAAGCTACTATAAATAAACTATTTGATAATAAGTGGGCTTCTGCTAAAAGCTGTTTTTTGCGGTCGGGCTACGAAAAACCAAAATACATGCAAGAAATCAGGGATATCTAGTAACTTTCCCTTTTTCTTTTGCAACGTTTTGTAAAATTATTTGCGTTTTTTGATGTACCACATTTAATTAAAAGTATTCAAAATCATTTTTTAAACAATAACTATGTTAACGGCAATGAGCAAATTTCGTTTCAAGATGTTACCAAACCATACGAAATAGACAAAACTTAAAACTTGAATCGATCACTTACAAAATTGACAGATAGGCCCATTGAACAGTAATAAAAAAAATATGAGATGCCATAGAAACACGCATTGTTTAAAAAAAGTAACACATGCATTAAATGCGATAAAGACGGGCAAAAATTATTTGAAAAATTACACAATTAACTAAAACAAAAACCAACTTCAATGTTCGACTTGATTTCTCTTGGATGCCATTATCAGATCGTAATGTCCTTATCATGGTATCACCGTTCGGACATCTCCTTTCCATTAAAAAAAGAATCATCAAATCGGTTCATAAACGACGAAGTTATCCGCGAACACACATAAAAAAAAACATATATACGGTCGAATTGAGAAACCTCCTCCTTTTTTTGAAGTCGGTTAAAAATTGAATCAGGATGTAATAGAAAATTTGTTTGCGCAATTTCGGCAAAAGCAACAAAAATCCAACAGCAAAGTTGCTAAGGACCATATTTAGGAGTAATTTAGTTAATTTCTTAAAGAGTCCCCATAACAAAAAACTGTGAGGATGAAGATGGTGATTTTATCCAGTTAGCCGTTGGAGAAAGCAAATAATTTTCTCCAAAACCATCATTATCACCAAAACACGCAGTAAACAACGAGAAACAATGCACTCATGAACGGCAACTTATTTATTTATTATTTACCGCTGCCCATGAATACCCGCAACACCAGAGGTGTCACAAGGCTTTTAAGGAGAAGTATGCTCTTTTCTTGAAGATTGATTGAAGGTCGTATTGGTCCGGGAATACCGCAGTCGACAGTTCATTCCACAGTTTTGTTGTGTAGGGCAGAAATTTTCTCGAAAAGCGCACAGTTGACACCTAAATGATGAGGATGAAACTGCAGTCGCGTAGGATGATGGCAAAAAAAGGAGGCAGGGATCAATTCAATCAATTGCTCGGAGTACTCCCCATTGTAAATACGATAGCAGATGCGTAACGGAGCCACGTCTCTACACAGCGCGTGCAGCGCCATAGATTCCAGCCGAATTGAAACTTCTTGACAATTGACGATTCGATTCGATTGTATATTAGTATTTCAATCATAGTGAATTGAATTTTGCGTGAAATAAGAAATAGGTACATTTTGTATACTCAGAACAATAAAATTACTTGAGGAACTTGATGAACTTGTAAGAGTTGGTTTGCAGATGTTTATATTTGTGCAAAAAAAAAGCTGGCAGGTGGCTTAGAAACTTCAGTGAACACATGTAAACAATGAAGGCCTTGCAAATACTAAGTAAATTGTTAAAATATTCAAGGAGCTTTTACAAATGCGTGTGAACTTTTCAACACCTACCCACGAAAAAAAAAAAATTAACTTAATAAAGATTAAGTTTTACTTAAATATGTAAAAAGTGAAGATTATGAGCTGTTACATTATTTTTCTTTCAGTAATTGACATAGATATCATTATTGTGACATAATAAAATATACGTGTCGTTCCAAGATGAATATCTGAGGCCACTTTAAGGCCACGCGCCTCAATCGTGTTCAATTCAGTTCTCGTACTGTATTAATCCCAAATAATGTATCTAGGCCTGTTCCTTAACAGTAGGTTGACGGCAGTTTCACACTTTCAATAGTTTGCTCGAAAGCTTTTGCCGAATTTAGGTAAACTGAGTGTTGCGACAAGATAGAACGCAGAATTCTCCGGTTAATAACCCGCCTAGAGTAGGGTGCGCCACAGGAGAGTAGAGAGTAGACAGTAGAGAGTGTTGTTGGTTTGAGCCACACGCGTTTATCACATAATGTCTACGGAGGCAGAATGCGCGTTGTCAGGAATATCCGTGTAAGATTTGTTCCGCGTAACGCAGGTTCTTTCCGGTCACAGTTGCTTCGGAAATACCTGCACGCGGTTACTAGAAGTGAGTTGAATCCTGCCTGTCCAGTGTATTGAGCCGATTCCCTGTGCCATTACTTGAGCATCGCAGCGTTGGATATAGAATGCAGTTATGGGAGAATATCTGTCGCTGCCAACCATGTTACGCTCCATAGTGGATAGCAACAGAGTTTTATCTTCTGCGAAGATGACATTGCACAGAAAGAGGTGGCGGAAAGGACCAAGGATGAAAATTTCTACTTGGACCTAATTTGCCGCCAGCCGCTGAAACGGACGCAGCAGTGCATTCTAGCAACTCATGCCACCTTCAGTGGTAATTAAGAAAATGTTTAGTTAAAATTACTAATTTAAATTGTAAAATTTAACTGCTATTGAGATGTCTTATAAACAGATATTTACAAAGATGTATTTTAACAAGCATATAGAATTTCTCAAACAGTACTATTAATACATTATTTCTTCTTGTTAAGCTGCCAAGACTTAATTTCTCCATTTCTATTACAGTAATGTAGTTTTTTTAAATCATTTAATTTGCCGCCCCCTAAAAGAAGCCGCCCTAGGCTTCAGCCTACTGAGCTTTCATCACTGAATAATATAACCTAATATAACATATATAATATATGGATTTTTTCAACAAATTTTGATTATTATAACACAATTAAGTAGCTAGACCTACATACAGAGTTTTATGTGAAAATTTAATAACTTTCATACAAAAATTAATAAAAAATATATATTCATGTACCGTATTTACTGAAAAGCATTTATTAAGAAGCTGTTTATTTGAAATTATAAACAGACATTTCAATTTTATTTATTTGTGTGCTCTTGGACGATTTAATAAAATATCACATGAATTACTAATGTAATTATGTGGAAAACGACATCTAGTGGGAAATTTGCACTAATACAAAAACAAATAAACTTGACAGTTTACTCTCGGATTCGTATCGGAGTCGAAGCTCAGAAAATATCTTGTTAATTTACAATTTGATACACTTAGTGACATCTAGTGAACATTAAGCTTATTATACATCCGCGTACAACTCTAAGTTCATGCGATGTAAGTCTATAGTTATATTTCGTCAGTGCTCATACATATTTTAGACTCGCATACAAAAACAATCGCCTGTCACTATAAACTCACACAACAATAAAAACAAAATATTCACAATTTCACACACTTACATAAACTCATTCTGTGTCATAATAGACTGAGATCCCAATCAGCCCAGAATTACGTCATTTTTGGAAAGATGAAATTTAGAAGTATGAACGCCTACGCTAACTTTTATAGCAATACACTTTTTTTTTTTTTTTTTTTATGAATGGCCCGCCATAATGACTTTACTCTGCCTGATGGAAAACTCATTCTGTGTCATAATAGACCGAGATCCCAATCAGCCCAGAATTACGTCATTTTTGGAAAGATGAAATTTAGAAGTATGAACGCCTACGCTAACTTTTATAGCAATACACATTTTTTTTTTTTTTATGTATGGCCCGCCATAATGACTCTACTCTGCCTCATGGAAAGCATAAGCAGAATCCAAGAGTGGTGGTCACCATACTCACTGCGAATGCAGACAATGCAGTATGGCGACCCACACCATGGCGGCCTAGTGATGCTACTGCATCTTTTAGTCTAGTCAACAAGTATGGAACTTGTTGACTAGACTATTTGGGCCTCCGGTCTCGCACTCACCAACGAAACACGACAGCATGACCGCTGTCATTTTACGTTGATTTTCTGTGCGAGGGTAGTACCGCCCCGGTCGAGCCGGCCCATTCGTGCTGAAATCAGCGTGGCTCTACTACCTACCATGACCCACATGAAAATATTTCAAATATTATAATTAATGATACGATATAAAATTCAAGCTTCCTAAAATGACGTAAGTTAGCATGGTTTTTTTTCACCTTTGATACCTGCTAACTGTTAAACGGCCCCACTTTCAAAAATAAAAAAAATTCCATCTTTCCTATAATGACGTAAGTCTGGGCTGACTGGGATCTTGACTATAACAGTGTAATGCGTAGGACCATTTGGTCTTATACTTTGACAGAGGGGATGCGTATGACTACTCCCTACAGTGTTGCTCAATGTGCCAGTACCGCAATTCACATTTATAATTATGGTCATACAGTTTTTGTATCATATGTCACAAACGTTTTATCTATTTACTTACATAGTCGATTTATTCTTTATTTAGTTACTAAAATGGAAAAAATAAATAAAAAAAAACCGACTTCCAAAAAACATCCAACGAAAACTCTCTGCCAAAAAAAACACTTAAAAGCGTAAAATAAACTGGTTCTTCATAAATTGCCTATACCTTATTCTTTATTCATTTAAATAGTATTATAATGTGTGCTAGGTAGGTACCTAGAATATGTTTGAAGTCGGTGCCAAGTGACTATCGCTTAGACTTTTGTAATTGTTCGTTTATATTCTTTTTGGCTTAGCGCCGACTTCAAACAGATTTTAGGTACCTAGCACACATTATAATACTACTATTTAAATGAATAAAGAATTAGGTATAGGCAATTTATGAAGAACCAGTTTATTTTACGCTTTTAAGTGTTTTTTTGGCAGAGAGTTTTCGTTGGATGTTTTTTGGAAGTCGGTTTTTTTATTTTTATAAAAAGTTTTTATTTTTCAGTTTTTAGTGCAAACAATCGTAGGTAAGTAGTAAGTTGAACTATTTCATCAAATTTCATCATCAAGAATACAAATGAAGGTCTAAACGTACGTGTAATATTGAAATCATCCTCTAATTCCTAACTGTTGAAGAGTTTAACCTTCTATCATTAGTTCACCTAAATAACTTGAAAGTATACGACTGAAGGTCTTTAGATACGTATGAAATTGAAAGAATTATCTCCCATCTCCTAACCGTTGAGGAGTTGTACCTTCCACCTTCCATCATCAGCTTACCTAAATAATTTGAAAGAATACGACTAAAGGTAACATATATACATCTGATATTTAAAGATTTATCCTCCAACTCCTAACCGTTAAGGAGTTGTACCTTACATCATCAGCTCATCATCATAAAATGATGACTACCAGACGCAAATACCGGTGTAACTTCAGAAAATATACGAAAAACATAGTATGTGCCTATAAAAAATGAGAGTTTCCCTCGATTTCCCTGGGATCCCATCATCAGATCCTGATATGCTGGCAATGGGACCACCACGGAAGCATACCCTTTCGAATACAAAAATTTTTTTTTAAATCGGTCCACAACTGACGGAGTAATCGGGTAACATACATAAAAAAAAAAAAAAAAAAAAAAAAATACATACAGTGGAACATAGAACCTCCTCCTTTTTGGAAGTCGGTTAAATAAAAGAAGCTGGAATTAATAATGTTAGTACTTTAGTAGTATTCGTCATTTATGGTTTTATAATAATAATATTGGTTTGATTTGATTTGTGAGGGTTACGATTCGCGCGACTCAAAAGTAATTAGTAATAACTTTTATTAAAACATTTGAATTACATACCTTTGGACGAAGAGATGGCACCAGAATGGAATTAATTCCACCAAGTTTCACGTTGATTTTGAGGCACAAATTGCTTAGAGTCTGAGGCGAGGTCTTGTTCACATTCTTTGCTTGAACACACTGCGTCGCCATACCTAGTACTGTATCTCCTACGCGCTTTACTTCGGCTGTAAATTTAATATAACAATATATAAAATACACTATCATAATACATGTCACGTGGCAATGGTGAAAACTTCTAGGTCGATATTATTCGATTTTCAATATTTTATTTAAGAAGAATACATACCATAGACAGGCGTTTTTCCAGGCAACACGACAACCACAAGCTGCAATTGTACAAAAGTACTTTTGAGGTATTTAAACATTGGCTCAACTTGGTCCGGACCCGTCGCGTACTTGCAAAAGCAAGGTTGCCCTATTATGGGCATACCCGCGTCATTTGATATTTTCTGGAGTTGTTGGGTGAAATTTCTGAAAGATAATTATTTTTTGAACTTAACAACATCTTTATGGAAATCAGTTTGAAAAGTACTGAATCTCAAATTGGTATATTATATCAACAACAACAATATGGCTTATTTTTAGTGTTCTAACAATAAAAATACTTACTTGAGAGCGTCTTCTCTGACGGTTCTCTGCGGGGCAAAGCAAGCTATGGCCCAAACTCGAATCTCCACTCCCATGAAGAATTGCTTTCCCCTCATATCCCATACGCCTTGGTTGGGCAACGCCTGCTATAAAGAATTAATGGATGATCCAACCATAGGAGAATCACTAACTGCGCTATCGCCGAGAGTCGCTTTTATCTATAGAACTTAGTCATTTTAAGTAAAGCTACTATAGAAACAAAATAAAGTTTGTTGTAATTTTTTTCGTTGACTTTAGACATCTTAATATGTTTATTATGCACTATTGCATGAAATTTGATTTAACAAATGAGCGTGAGCAGTGCTAAAGTTGGGCATCAGATAAATGTCCAATGTTACACATCACAAGTGACTGTTTGAAAAGGGAGCTACTTTTTATTTGTATGAAAATATCTTTTCCAAACAGCGACAGCACTAGTCCCTAATATATAAAACAAAGTTTAAGATCTTACTTGACCGCCGAGTGACGAGACACGGCCCCCGTATTGAAGTTTAGGTGGCGGCAACACGCGACCTCTGACCTCCATCATGTTATTCGAGATTGTTAGTCCAAACTCCTTTACGTATAAGTCCGTGTTAAAATTCGCTCGGCGGACTAAATTATTTATTTCTCGTTCCCTGAAAAGATCAAGATAGAAAATAAACATATGAGAGTTGCACCCTGATTTGTATCAACTCGAAGGTACAACTCGTACGACTTAACTGTGCACCCCGCTGGAATGCGACTGTGATATTTTTCGAACATAATTAAAAATTATATGCACATAATTAACTCTACGCGTACGAAGTCGCGGGCGGCCGCTAGTAAAATATATTTTTAAGATATAAACCATTTATGCAAATTGTACCGTCAGCGTTACGTCACAGCGTGAGGTGCACAGTTAAGTCGTACGAGTAGTACTAACAACACAGCCATGACATTGTAATTGATCATTTTGAATTATGGCATGGGCTAGCTACTTTGTTAGAAAATTTACAAACTTCCAGGATATTTCGCATTTTTAGTTTATCTTTATGCTATGTCTAAAAGATGGCAGCTCTGGAGGTATACTTTAAGTTGGATATTTTAATTTTTAAACGAGAAGTTTTTCATCACTAATTTTTCAAAATTCAATGTGCAAATGACTATTTTAAAGTAAGTAAAGTGGAGACTAAATAAAAAATATATTATACTAGTTTTTGCTCGCGGCTCCGCCCGCGTGTATGTCGGTTATCGCGGCAAATAGTAGTCTATGTGTTATTCTGATGTAAAAGCTATATTACTGTAAAGTTTCATCCAAATCCGTTCAGTAGTTTTTGCGTGAAAGAGTAACAAACATCCATCCATCCATACTTACAAACTTTCGCGTTTATAATATTAGTAGGATCACTTAGAATTTGGTCCAAACAAAGAGTAGAAAGATTAGTCCTTTACGAATTTTGTAGTTTTAAGTAATAGGTATGTTGCACAACTTTCGCATTTTGATTAAAGACTGTATTTCAACAAATTTTATTTATTTATCGACCACCAAAGTCGTAGCTCCTAGGTTTTCTACATCCAAACTTCTAGTAAAATTCCTTCAGTTATGATTTTATTTAATGTATTTCGTGTCTGTCCATGAAATCCCTCCGTGCTAATTTAGTTAACTCTAGTAAAAAAACGTTTTCGCAAAATCCGTCCTAAAGTCAAGTGTACTAACTCCTTATTTCACATTTGTTTAACCAGGTCTTAGCAAAATCGTTTCTTAGCTTATCAGTTCCAGCTAAATGCTACCTTTCTGTTTATTCTATCTCTGTCGTAAAATCCATCCTTAGTTATCTATAATAATAGATAGAAATAGGTATATTTAGGCTATTAATGGATGTATGTACGGATACTGTTACACAGGATCATTTCCTCGATGCTCGAGGAAGGAAAAATTTACCATTCAAAAATTATGTTAACATAGGCTTGCTGGTAAATCATGTTTATACTATTTCATCAGTTAACCAAAATGTCATTATATATTTAATAGCACCTTACGCTTAAAATAAAATAAAGAAAATTCTAAAACCCATGAACGGAGTAAGGCGGTTAGTGATTGTTTATCTGAATGCACAAGATTTACATAAAATTTACTCCAATTTACAAATATGAATACAAGTAAAACTTTTCTTCAAACTTCTATCCAGAAGTTTTTAAACTTTGTAGTTGAAGAGAACTTTAAACATAGATGTATATTGTAGATTATAATACGAGTTAAGTAAGTTTTATCATAAACTAGCGAGCCAGCCTGGCTTCACACGGAAAATTCTCGAGTTTTCTCTACTATAATATGCATGTATCTATACTAATATTATAAAGCTGAAGAGTTTTGTTTGTTTGAACGCGCTAATCTCAGGAACCGCTGGTCCGATTTAAAAAAATCTTTCAGTGTTGGATAGTATATTTATCGAAGAAGGCTATATATCATCACGCTAAGACCAATAGGAGCGGAGCACCAATGAAGAATGTTTCAAAAACGGGGCAAAAATAACACGCTACGGGCAATAGGAGACGCTTACGAGGTTGCGTGGGTCAGCTAGTTACACATAAAAACCTTCTTCTTGAATCACTATCTATTGCTGAATTCTGCATAACAGCCAATATGTAATTTAAAAGATCTAAGTGAACAGACAGCGGAAATGACTTTATTTTATACATGCAAAGAAGGTCATTTGTTTTCTTTTTACATTTACTGAATATGGGGCCAACGAACAGACGTATCGTATGATGGTAAGCGATTGCCGCCGCCCATGGACACCCAGATGGACATCTAGATGCAACACCAGAGGCGTCACAAGTGCGTTGCCGGCCTTTATTATATATTTTACGCATATATTATAATCATTATTATTTACCAATTATATTATTAATTAATACCCCATAATAGGTATTTTTAATGTATAAATAAACTGCTATGTACAACATGCAAATTGATGTTAGGAGCGTATTTTTGTTGATAAGAAAAAAATCAACGAATTATCCTGTTACATTTCTGTTGGTATTTACCTGTCTGGAGCAGAGCGGGCAGTGGCCTTAATCATAGTTGATGTCTGCATATCCGTTAGCTTCTTTATACATCTCTGTCCCGGTACTATGTTACATACTTCTAGGGGTAAATATGTATGTTTATGTTCTTGTCCTACTTGTAGACAAGGTAAGTGTGGATACCTTAATTTCATTTTATACTTGTCCAAGAAATATTTAGCTACAGTACATTCAACCGTTTGCCCATTCTCTAGTTGTAGGGGAAACCTAAAAAAAAAGAATATATATAAATCTTCTTGTCATAACCTGTTAAGGAAATGGGGTGCATTACATGATCTATAAAAATGAAACCTCGAATATGGAGTCCTCGCATGTTTACTAAAACGATGACATAACAACGAATGCACGTTACTACGAAAAACATAACGCCGTAGCCATGTGATCTCAAATAACAAAATAACTAATTACACCATTTCAAATCATAATGTTAACGAATGTACGTTACAACGAATAACTTATCGTCGAAGCCACACGACCTCGCTTTACCAATCTTAAAACGAGAAACATAAAGTTATTATTTCATTCATCAATTAAGATTTACATTCACATTCAATGCATGACAATGATGATGAAACAACTACGATATGAAAGGCAACAGATCAAGGGGTGGATGTGTTACCCTTAATACCCTTCATATGGGGTAATTCGAAATTAGTGAATTAGAGATTTAGTTATTCCAGATCACTAAGCTGAAATTTGTGATTTTGTTATTTGAGATCGCATGGCAATGTCATTATGTTTTTTGTGGTAGCATACATTGGTTGTTATTTCTTTCGAATGAGTTAACACGCTGGACGTAGTATAGTGCATTCGTTTAGATAGTGTCGTTGCACCCGCACGCAATTGTGGTTATTGTTGTGAAATACGAATATTTTAATTCATACAACATAGTAAACTGACAAATCATACTTGCTTGTGGGTGTACGCCTCAGGCGGGCCCTTTGATTTTGTGACGGCTTGCCGTACGTGCGACTTCGGCGCGATCAATGTGACCGTATCTAAGCGAATGGACTATACTCGAGGCTAAATTTTTATAGGGCAAGAAAATAACTTTTTCCCCAGGCAGGATAACATTGATGTTGCTTCATTGAAATTTAAACCACTATTACTTTTACAGAAAGGCAGTAACTTTTCTATAAATAAAACACTTCAATGTGTTAGTGAAATACTGCCTAGCGTCTGGTGATGATTATGATAAACACAGTGTGTGATCAGTGGCGTAGCGTGGACTTGCATAGACGTGGGCGAAGTCACATCAGCGAGGCCCCTTTTCTTTCGTTCCCAAGATCTACCTAATGTTACAAACATGCTTCGATACGACATGCCTACTCATGATAGTAAACAAATCTTATCTTACTATATTATAAACGTGAAAGTTTGTAAGTATGTATGGATGGATGGATGGATGTTTGTTACTCTTTCACGCAAAAACTACTGAACGGATTTGGATGAAACTTTATAGTAATATAGCTTTATAGTAAAAATATAGCAGAATAACACATAGGCTACTATTTACCGGGATAAACGACATATACGCGGGCGGGGCCGCGGGGAACCACTAGTAAAATATAAATGGGTAGTGGCAGAATATTAAAAAGCATACAGATATGAAAAAAGGTTTTACCTATTTTAAAATAACGAGTGATTAATTTTTCTTACAAAAGTAACGTTCTTCGGCTTTTTGCTTTACTGAAGTCTTTTATGGGTTTGTAATTTATTTTTGCAGCTAAATCTGCTTCGATTGAGAGTTTTGCTAAACCGTTTGTCGGTCCTGCTTCATATTGTTTCTTAAATAGTTTTTAATAAATTATACGACATATTCGCGTCATTCATTTGAGACTTGATAATCATATCCAAATCTACAGATTCAGGGGTCAATAAATTTTTGTTTTGATTAAAAAAATCGCATACTAGCACCAAGAGTTTCATTAGCTACGGTCATCTCAGTTTTTCTTTTTCGATGCACCGGATTTCCATTTTAGGTGCGCATATCTGTTCCTGCTCGGGCGGACATGATATATAAAACAAATACAGTAATTAAACATGTAAATAAATAAATTAACACAAAAAACTTCTTTAGTGCAAGCTTTTACTGATACGCTCTAAAAAAAAGTTTTCATAGAATACTTTTCTTTAAAAACTTTTACTATCAACTTATAGTGTCATTACACAATTTCTATAATACAAAATCTTCCATCATCAGAACCTGGATACTATCAAAACATAAAGTACTCGTCAAGACGAATCAAATGAATGCAAGCTCGATGGTGTTGTGTCGTTTCATAATAGAATTCCTATAACCACCTTTCGGTTTCATCATCAGAACCTGGATACTATCAAAACATAAAGTACTCGTCAAGACGAATCAAATGAATGCAAGCTCGATGGTGTTGTGTCGTTTCATAATAGAATTCCTATAACCACCTTTCGGGTTCATCATCAGAACCTGGATACTATCAAAACATAAAGTACTCGTCAAGACGAATCAAATGAATGCAAGCTCGATGGTGTTGTGTCGTTTCATAATAGAATTCCTATAACCCCCTTTCGGTTTCATCATTAGACCCTGGATACTATCAAAACATACAGTTCTCGTCAAGACGAATCAAACGATTCCAAACTCAATGGTGTTGCGTCGTTTTATAATAGAATTCCTATAACTACCTTCCGGTTTCATCGTCAGACCCTGGATACTACAAAAACATAAAGTACTCGTCAAGATGAATCATATGATTCCAAACTTAATGAGTTGCGTCATTTCATTACCAAGTTCCTATGACCACCTTTCGGTTGCATCATCATCACCTGGATACTATCAAAACATAAAGACGAATCAAACGATTCCAAACTCGATGGGTTACCTTTTTTTATTATAGAGTCCCTATGACCAAATTCCGACTCCTTAATCAGACCCTGCATACTATCAAAACATAAAGGACTTTTCAAGACGAATCAAACGATTCGAAACTCGATGGTGTTGTGCCATTCCATTACTGAATTCCTATGACCACCTTCGGCATCAGATCATCGCCCTAACATTGTTATATTGCATTGTCACGCTATACATATTATGCTTGCAAAATTTCAACACAATCGGTTGAAGATATCTGCTTCAAAATTGAGTTGCAAGATTCCACTCAAACAAACAGTTACAGTTACATATAAATACTAGCTGAGTCCCGCGGTTATTGTTGTGCATTTATAACCGCGTGTAACATCCCGCCGAATAGTGAATTTTAGAAATTCACCCTTTTTCCAAAATTATTATCATCTTTATGTATGTAAGTATGTGAGTAAAGACACGTTTTACAAAGCCAAGCTGTGTTGCCAGTCTGTGACGAGTGAGAAATTTTAGGTTTTTATTTAATTAAATAAATAAATAAATTTTAAGTCTGGTGGCATCGCATTCAAAGAGGCCTCGCGAGGCCCCTCTAAGTGCGAGGCCGTGGGCGAGGGCCCACTTCGCCCACGCCTAGCTTCGCCACTGTGTGTTTGATCATACTATGTTTATCATAATCATCAGCAGCCATACATAAGCCTAAGGCCACTAATATGAACCAGTGTCCAATTACACATTTACCAGTGTCCAATTACACATTCAACTAGTAAATTTAACACTTACGATTGCATTTGTGAGGGTCGACGAGTTACATTGCACACTCTGTACTTTCTTTTCATTGTACCGCAATGGGTAATTTCAATCTTCAGCCCTTTAATTTCTTTTGTGAACTTTACTCTTTGGGAATCGGTCAAAGGCTTTCTTTGATCATTAATATCCCTTATATCTAGTACTTCACACATAAATTCTATAACAGGCTGCGCTTTGTAAAAGGCGGTTGCCGATACTGGAAAGAGACAAAACATAATGTTACATAATTGAGTGTGATTCATTTGATGGAAGCTATATTGCTTTTTTATGTTTTTTTAAATCTTGTGTTGTTTTAATAGCAGCAGTCGCAGGACTATGAATAGATATGATGTTTGAGAGTGGTTGACGTGTAGAGTGCTCTCCAGGGAGGCAACTAGTTATGTATGTTAGCTTAATGCTACTGATGAGTATTTCAGTAATAAATGAAATAATTAACTTACCATCTATATTTAGCATCATTTTCCATTGACTTGGCCTCACAGATTGATGAAAACCAAACCAAACCTCTCT
This sequence comes from Diaphora mendica, assembly GCA_949125395.1. Lineage (NCBI taxonomy): Eukaryota > Metazoa > Arthropoda > Insecta > Lepidoptera > Erebidae > Diaphora > Diaphora mendica. The sequence goes on from OX421315.1 coordinate 20,240,348, forward strand.
ACCTCCACCCAAGGGGTGGTAATACCCTTCTGGAGAGGAGAAGAACGATCTTCCAACCGGAGTATACATCATAGATGGTAGATGTCTCATAACTACGTCTAGAGCTAAAATAGCGTCGTATGGAATCTGCCTCGTGCGGCCTTCAAGAGCCTCTTCTAATGCGAACAATGAAACCTAAAACAAAACAAAAATTGAATCTTATCTTTACCAGTTTTCGTCGTACACAAAACATAATGAGTTATTTTGCTGAACACTGAATAATCAGTAAAGCCATCGGTAGTCTATTGTTGTTTGTTTTATTTGCACAACAGTATTCACATTGCAGGCAGTGATCAATGAAGTCTAAGCATAATATTCAATTTTAATAGTATAACATAGGAGTTACTTTCAGGTGATAGAAATTTCTAAGAAAAAGGAAATTAGCTGTTAGTGTATGTGTATGTCTGAAATGTTTCCGACCTCAATGTGAATATAACTGCACTTGTTTATAAAAACGAATGAATGTAGTTATGCATCTTTGCATTGTACATCACTGAGAGAAGTGTGTAGAGTTAAGGAGACTATGTAGAAAAATGAAAATAAGAAAATATGTCTTGTCTAAATATTTGGGTTCAAAACTTTTCAGGCCACCCACATATGTGTGGATATAATTTAGTATTTTCATGTGCATACAGTAAAGCATGCAATATTTGTAGCTAGATGTTACAAATATTCCATGCTTTACTGTAATCTATACAAAAAGTATATGGCTTTGTGTCAGGGCATATTTCTATTCAAATCAATGAAATTGTTTATTTGGCAATTATGTTACAAGAACACTTTTGCATGTTAAACTTAATTGAGCAGATATGTTCAAGCAATGTTCACCCAACAGCCAGTAATGGAATAAATTAACATCACACACGTAAAACAAAGATGATTATACATGTTTTTATAAAGAAAATATAATTTACTTGTATTTAAGAACCACAACACCAACATTAGCCATAGTGCACATTGTGCATACACAAAAACATAAGAACAAACAAAACAAGATTTATGAAAACTAATATAAAAGTGACTGTTTATTACTTTAATGAATAAACAGTTATTAATATGTTTAAAAAATTGGATGTTTAAAAAAAAAAGAATTTAAAAATAGGAGTTTATCATGTCAATATTGCCCCGTAAATACAATCTTTGTTGTCTCAGAGGGCACTTTTGCAATAGCTTTAGTATTTCACACATTAACTATTATTCTTAGTTCAATAATTCCACTATTAGAAACACAATATGAATACTTATTATCTATACTAATATTATAAAGCTGAAAAGTTTGTTTGTTTGTTTGAACACGCTAATCTCAAGAACCACTGGTCTGATTTTAAAAACTCTTTCAGTGTTGGATAGTACATTTATCTAGGAAGACTATAGGCTATATTTCATCATCGCCATCATCATTCATTAAAAATTAAATATGCAGTAATAGCAAAACCTACACTTGCAAGCAAGTAGTTGCAGTTTCAAATGCCACCCATAATACCAATTCACTCCATTTAGATTAACTGGAGAGGTTAGCAAGCATAATACATATAACCCGTATCGTAAATATCTATTTAGAAAAAACAATAACATATTTTCTTACATGCTCGTTAATAATTCTTATAGCATTTGTTGTTAATTACACCATTAACAAATTCTTATATTAAAACAAACATTATAATTATCAAAAATTTCTCATTACTCACTTGCGCTACCCATTTTATGCTGACACGAAACACTCTGTCTTTACCTTCACCTGGCAATATAACCTCCAATTCAACTTTGTCATTTCCAATAGGTAATGGGTCTCTTGTATATAAATTGTTTCTGCCATCAAATACAGGTTTCAGTGCTCCAAATATTTTGTTATAACAGTGAACCATGGTTTCAACAATTTCCCTATTGACCTAAAACAAATAAGTACAATGATTACTAATTGTGTTTACTGTATTACATTACACTAACTTCTCAACAGAACCACTCTTATGGAGATTATCAACATAAAAGAGATCAAAGGCATAACAAACCTTTCGGGGGCATTTGTCCGGCTGTATATTAACATCATAATGATGAACAAAACCCCTAGGCATGGAAATTTGAAAGTGATTAGCCCGGAGCATAATCGGCCTTCCTTCATGACCGAGATTGGGCCGACGAGGGCAGGTGAGGGTAGGTAGTTCTGCTAGGGGTGCAGGTGACACGAGACTCATTGCACCCGCTCCGGCGGGTGTGCCAGGAGTCGTAGCACCTGTTGCGGGGGCAGTGCTCGGCACCCCGGCCGCAGCACCAGGCGTGCTCGCGGCCGCGGTCACTGCCCCCGCAACACTCACCGCACCAGCATTCGTGTCCCCCGCTGGAGCTGTAGAATAATCACTGTATATAGTAAACAATCTATTACAGGTGTCATAAACAATCCTACTGCACACTCACAAACACAGAGATTTACATGATTTCACATTTGCATTAGCTGTCTGATATTTAGAACAATCAAACAAAGTGGTGCCCTCGTAAACTACAACTCCTACCTTGACCAACGGGGTACATCCTGATATGTCGTTGTCTAACAAAAAGGAGAAACGCTAGAAAATACACAAATTTATTGTCGAACAAAAGTTACAACGTGATAAATCCGACAATAAATTTTTGGAAAGTGTCAAAGTAAGTCGTCGCCCTGTTCAATGCTTTACGAGTTCTATGGCCAAAATCACCAGTGTGTCAATGTGTTTAGTAAGATTTCTACCCCAAGGCATTTTCTACTAAAATTATACCAGATCTATGCGACTAAAATCTACCAACTATAAACCTTAGAGCATATATATAGCCGAAGGGGCAGCCAAACGAACGAACGAATCAGAAGCTTGCGTGAGAGAGACAGGCACTACCCAAACTCAGTCTCTCTTTACTCCGATCACGCTTACCACCCGTTCGGCTGACCCTCTAGTTCTATATACTCTAAGCTAAAAACCAATATGAATTTGGGTTCGTCTACTTAGATTCGGGTAGAGCGGTTAAAGATATTATCTGCTTCAAAATTGAGTTGCAAGATTCCAACCAAAACAAACATATATATGATGTGCATATACATACATTAAAAGTTTATATAACAGCAATTTATATAAAAAAGCCTAACCTTACTTATATTTTACGAAATCGGTTAAAGTGTGATGTAGACCATGCTTTATAGTTCCATTTCGTCACGATAATTGTTCCACCTATATGTAACGTGGCGAAATGGACGTGACGCTTATTGTCTCATGCAACAATATATTTTTTTATAATTATTATATTGGAAGAATTCTTTTCCAAATGAGCTATTTAAATAAACAACCAAGCAATTAATTAAATTTAATATAAATTAAATAAAAAACTTACATTTGGGATAAAATCCTGTGACTATCGTGGAAAAATATTTTTAACTCACACGGAATCACAAACATGTCGTCACTCGTCACGTATTTCAATACAAAATAATTTATTGACAGATACTATGGCTGCTTTTTTGGACAAATACTGTTAATAGAATGCAAACAAAACCGCCTTTTAGTAGTTTACGATAACATAAATTGTTTATAAAACCATTTTAATGTCGTGGCTATGTAGGATTTTCCACCTTACGCGAATGCGATGGACAGATTTGAAACGATGTTTTTTTTTCATATATTTCTGAAAAATTACTTTTCAATGGCATGTTATAGTTAAAACAATAACATTTAATTGAATGCCGCCGGGTACCTATCTTATAGATGTTTTGTATCATTTTCTGGTAAATTATGATGAAATATTATGGTTACATGTTTATATGAAAAATTATAACTCCTCTTTCAAGTATTTTAAACTTAAATAAATATCTTAAATATAAATGACTATTTAACGTTAGGGCATTTATAGTTAGTATTTCTTTATTTGAAAAAAAATCAAAATACCTATCTTCAATTACCATAATTGGACCTGTTACAGTTTTATTATAAGTATAGATACAGAGGCGGATTATACCTAAGGCAAAGTAGGCACGTGCCTAGGGGCGCGAGGTTGCTAAGGGGCGCACGCGCCAACATTCTTAACATTAAAGAATAATATTAAAGAAAATTTAGCACTACTTCTAGTTCGACTAGTGCTGTTTCCATACAAAAATGTAGTAGCTACAACTGCAGATGTAGTTAAGATTAATCAATAAGTTTTAGTAAGACCAGATTTATCCCCTGATAGGCGTGATATGGATGCTAGAATTATCGAGGGTCGCCGATGGGATGGTTGCCTAGGGCACCCTTGATAGTTAATCCGCCTCTGTATAGATAGATAAATAGATCATGGAAAAATATTTAAAGTACTTCCTTTCTAAATAAAAAACTTTTTATAAAAAAACCGACTTCCAAAAACCATCCAATGAAAACTCTCCTCTCCTCCTCAAAAACTGGCTCTCCATAAATTGCAATGTGTCAATTCTTGTCTACATCTAATTCTTTGTTCATTTATTTAATAGTATTATAATCGGTTTAAGGTCAATGGAAAATATACGGAATCCATCTTAGCGTTCGCAGATGACCTTGCGATCATTACACGTAATACAAAGCAGTGCCAAGAACTACTGCGTAAGGTAGATGACTTCTGTACCTGGACGGAGGGAATGAGGACAAAACCTAGCAAATGCTATTGCCTTTGTCTGGGCCGGCGAGGCACCAGGTATACCTCATATGACCCCGGATTTACTATTGGTGGGGAAAGTGTTTCAATAATATCAGATACCGTGCTCTTTAAATTCCTTGGAAGAAAGATAGACTACAAAGGTCGTACTCCATCTATAAACGTAATAGTCGATGACTTCGTAAAAGACATTGACAAGGTAGACCAACAGCCAATTAGTAACGTAAAAAAAGCTTGGATTTACGACAACTACTTAACATCACGTATAAACTGGCCGTTTCTAGTATATGATATAAACCAGAACCACATAAGAACACTGGACGCGAAAGTCACTAAGACATTAAGTCGTGGCTCGGGCTAGCACCATCTGCAGACCCGTCAACGTTGTACAGGGGCTCGAATAATTTTGGAATTAAATTAAAAAAACCTTCGGAACTCTACAAACACCTAAGAGTTACCAAAATGCATGTCTTGTCAAAATCCCAAGACGAAATCGTTAGATCCCTTCCAAAAGACAAAAATTCATCAGAGCTAGAGTCACGGCTCCAATTCCACAAAAAATTCATGGTGGGTACACAGTCCAGTAGAGTTGGATTGGGAAATGCTAGAAGACAGACCGACAAAGAGATAACAAAATCTTTCATACAACAAGATGAAAACGAGACCTACAAGGTGCACGCAATGAACCTAGAAATGCAGAATGAATGGTTAACTCTAGGAGAATTTTGTATCCCACCAGCTTTGAAATGGCGCACACTTTTATATGATTGGTCACCCGCCCTGTTAAAATTCTACCTCAACGCCTTTCAATTAACTCTCCCCGATCAAAGCAACCTAGTAAGGTGGGGAAAAGCTACAGAAAAGGCTTGTACGATGTGCAATGCGGCAATAGGTACAGCCAGGCACTTACTGACAGGTTGTAAGGCGCTATTAGACCGGGGTCATTATTCACGTCGCCATGACGTGATATCACTGGCGAGAGCGAAAAAAGGAATAACAACAAACATAAAAACTAACATCGCGTTAGTAAAGGAAGGCTCAACAAAAAAGACTTCACTCACACAAAAGCCGTACTCAATTATAAATACCGCCAGTGACTGGACATTATTAGTGGACACGTATGAAAATCACTACAGAATACCGGAGGATATCTGTGCCTCGGCGTCCAGACCAGACATATTTCTTTATGCAATGTCAATTAAGCGTTTAGTACTAGTAGAACTCACGGTGCCGTGGGAAACGAACATCCCTAAAGACCACGCTTTAAAAAGAAACAAGTACTTTGACTTAACCAACGAAATAACTAAAAATGGTTATGTCGTTGCGCTGTATGCCGTGGAAGTGGGTGCGAGGGGTATACCAGCCAAATCCCTCTATAACCTGCTTAAAGACCTTGGATTGCCAAGAGCTTCAGTAAGCTCTTTTATTGAACGAATATCCAAATTGCTAGCTCTGGCATTGCTAGGCTCATTTCAAATATGGTTTGGTAGAGGGGGCAACACGGTGGACAGTGGAGGTGAGCGTTGACGCGTCGTAAGGAGTGCTCCTTAAATCTAAACCTGGGTCGCAATCCCCAGGCACTGTCGAAGTCCCATGTGTTGCCCCCATCTATCACGCGATGGACCCGGCACCCGCATGGTGAATCCATGGAACGCTAAGAAATAGGTCTGTTGGATTTCGAGCGTCATTGTAATGGCAACATTTTTCGATTGTCATTTTTTTTCGTGTTTGACGTTTTGACGTTTGAGATTAAGAAAGTACTAGAAAGACGCGTGTTGTGAACGGTCAACGATTGTTGTTTTGAGAACCGTAATTAATTGATATTAAGCTAATTGTACATCGACTCGGTCCCTTTAGTGATTTACCGTTTTGTTAGGTCTGGTTGGACTCGCGAGTTTTGTAGGCGCGTTCCGCGATAGCTGAAGCGAGTGAGTTGTAATTCGAATATCCGCGATAGCTGATACGAGTTTATTGTAATTCGAATGCCTTGAAAGATATACAGCACTTGGAGCAAGTTTGTGTGACGACGCAGAGAAGAACTACCCAAGAGATCTCTTGGAACGCCGAGAACACTGAAGCCACACAACTCCAGTAAGTGCTTGATGATTTTAGTTTAGATTAAGAACACGGTGGAGCGCCGTGGTTCATTCTTCTTGCCAATGAACTAGTAGCGAGTAAATGCTTATACTCATGGGTCCTATAGGTATTACAAGTATTACAAAGTGATCGCTCCATTGGTGGGAGGACTGAACAAGGTCTGTCTGTGATAGGTACCTAAAATCTGTTTGAAGTTGGTGCCAAGCCAAAAAGAATACGAACGAACAATTACAAAAATTTAAGCGACTATCAAAATAAAAATAAAAACCCGAAAAGTGCACAGTATGTAAATTAACCCATCCAAGGCCCAGGTCATTGTCGTTGGAAGCATTTTGTATAGTGAGAAGGTAAAGAACCTGGGAATCTACATCGACAGTACCTTATGTTGGGGTCCTCAGCTGCAGGAGCTCAGTCGTAAAATGTTTGCCACTGCGGGGTCCTTGCGCAGACTACGCATCTTTCTACCTATCTCTAACAGGATTGCTCTTACACAATCCCTTCTTTTCCCTATCCTTGATTATGCTGATACCAGTTATTTAGATCTTACTGAAGACCAATCTAATAATCTTGAAAGACTCCAAAACCTCTGTATAAGATTCAGATTCGGATTACGGAAATATGATTATGTCTCGGATTATCGTAAAAGGCATAAGTGGTTACCCATCCGCCTTCGCCGGAATGCAAACGTCCTTTCTCTTCTGTATAACATTCTCTTTAACCCTGTTACCCCACGCTATCTCAAATTACTGAGGTCGTTGGAGAATCTGAAACTAAAAATGCCTGGCCATTCTACAAAATTTCTCGATTACTCCTTTTGTGTTCAAGCAGTTCGGTTGTGGAATGCCCTACCAGTCGCAATTAGACGTGCACAAACACTAACCGCTTTCAAGAGATTGGTAAAGGAACACTACCTAGGAGGCTAGGAGACATCACTGTCTCTTAACCAGCTATTTCTTTTTAATCAATTGGGTCACACTACCACATTTAAGTATGTATTTAACTGTATATTAACTTCATTCCTTGCTTGTATTTATTTCATAAGCCACACTATGTATTACTTTAACGGAACGGAATATGATAATCTTTACTATTTTAATATTTGTTTCGTTTTACCTAGTTTTACACCAGACACTATCTCACACTGTCTCATAATCATGTTTTTTCTCTCCATCCAAGTCCAAGGGTTGCCTGTAAGAGACTGCCTCCGGGCGATAAGGCCGCCAATTGTACTACTCTAATTTTATGTTAAACTTGGAATGAATCTGGTGTACAATAAAGAGATCTATTATTATTATTTGTTTTACGCTTTTTAGTGTTTATTGGCAGGGAGTTTTCGTTGGATGTTTTTTGGAAGTCGGTTTTTTTTAAAGTTTTTATTTTTCAGTTTAAAGCTTGATTTGTAGCTGATAATAATATTAAAAATACAATAGTTTTAAGATTAAGGATTCAACTTCAACCAACCCACTTAAAAGACTGCTAGACATACCTTTACTCATTGTGGTAATGTATGTCACGTCCAGGGTTGCCAGGTTGGGCTATTAAGCGCCGATGGGGCTATCTCCATTGCCGAGCGGCTATAATATTTTATGCGCTGGCTACACGTAGCCGATGTGGCCATCCTTTTTTCAGAAATATTTAATTATCAAACAAACATTTTTATGCAGAAAAAAGAACTTTTACAGCAACAATTAGTTTCAATATTTAAGTATAATATATTAAGCATGAATTTTAAAACGTTAACTGTCTCGCAATACCTAAAAAGGTACACAAGTATAAGTCAAATCTTGAATATTAGTGACGCTACTAGATGGGGGGCTATCTCGGGGCTACGCTCGCGCTCCGTCAAGGCTATTCGAAAAAAAACTAAAACCCAACTACGACAAAAAACGATGCTGAAAAAGTATAAACATGTTTGAAAAGCCGTAGTCACACGTAGAAACGCACCATAACACTTTAACAACGTGTGACTACGGCTTTTCAAACTTGTAGTTGGGTTTTAGTTTTTACTTTTTTTATTTAAAATGTTTTGGTGCCGTTATTAATATATAATATTTATATATTTTAAATATACAAGTAACGCCCTTTCCAATGATACCAAACACGGCATTTTTATCTCAAATTATTTTTTTAATACAGTACCTTATGTCGGCTAGAGGGCGCCACATTAGATTCAGTGATATAGCCTATAACCAGCGGACGGTCAAGACGCTTCTAAAGATACCTCATTTGTTCAGTTCTAATAAATAGTTAAGGAGCTATGAACAAATGAACATACATTCATGCATGTCAAAATCATAACCCTCCTTTGGCTTTGCCGTAGTCGGGTAAAAAAAAAGCTGGCAACACCGGTCATGTCAGAGGGTATACTAGTTCTAGTCACTAGTGTGTGCTCACCCTTACATTATTTATTGATCGATAAAAGTTATTTTAGAAAATTAATATGTCTATCCCCTACAGTGGAACTCTTCGACGATCCGGTGGAGTTGTTTCTGCTATTGGAAAACAATTAAGAGGCGTAAATTTGAAAGCTGCGAAGAGAATAACCGTGAAATTTGATCCTTTTAGTGACAATGTTACTCACACTAGGTGATTATAGTGTTATTGACTCCATATATTTACTATATTAATCTTATTTCTACATAATACTTGTGCACTTGTTATGTTATATCCTATTAGCGTTCAAATAATATGCAAAAATAATTTCAAAACAAACATAACCTTTTTCATAAAAGTGCGTTTATTTGCTAGGCTATGTAGGTATTCCTATGCAGCTGGGCGTAAACAAATCTTCTAAATAGTTAGTTATCCTACTGTCTGCATTTTACGAAAACTTAAATACAAATTTTAGTATTATAACATCAATAGTCCAGTCGAACATTCGACGCACTATAAATAGAATTCTGCTAATACCAAGTATTTTCCTTTAACAATGTTCTGCGTAGTTATAAGTTATATACAAAGTATTTTATGTAGGTATAGGTAGGTATAGGCTGTGTTCCACCAGTAGAAAACAATCAGATATATTACATGAAAAAAAATAATTATGTATCTATTGTGCTAGATTTAATAAACGAGTTTTAATTTTAACAATTTATTGATTGTTATTGTCATCTCTAAAATTTCGAAATGAGGACAAAAACTGCAATTACCTATTTTTTTTTTATTTTTGCGAAGTTAAGAAAAACATTTATAGCCCAAAATTATATATTTTCGAATTTTTTTTTATTAAATTTAGTCACCTTACATAGACATTGACGAAAAGAACCTCCGGTTTGGTCGGTCGGTTAAACCCAGATTGCAAATGAAACCCGGACGCTCCCCGGATGCTCTCTAAACTAGGACAAATCCTGGAAAATCCATTGGAATGGCAGCCTAATATATGATAAATGTTATAGGTATACATACTATTATAGCAATTAGAAATATGAAAACCTAAATGGCGCTAGAGTACATAATAAGTAGATTAGTTTCATTTTTTGGCAAAATGATTTGGTGTTTCATTGACTCATATTTACATCTGTTTTTCTGCCTCTGTTGCATATAAAGTTCTGGTTAAGTGTCATACAACCTTCTTTTTTTTGAAGTCAGTTAAAAAGGAGAAGGTTCTCAATTCAACTGAATTTAATTGTTAGTATTTTAAAAGGAGTTTGAAACTGTTGCTTGACTAATAAACTGTAAAATGTGCAAGTAACTATGAATACTGGTTAATTATAATTTTACTTCCATCTATTATTAAATAGGATCTATTATTGAATTGTTGTTATATAAATCCCTTTTAAACTTTAATAAGAAATTGATCCTTAATACAAAGGTTTAGTCTTTAATTAATCTATTCAAATAAATAATGATAATAAAAAAAATTACTGTAATTAATATATATATATATATATTTTTACTTAATATCTGCAATATCTTTATTCTTCTTAGCGTTTCGTAATATCTTTATTGAATTCATTCATCATTTTTTTTATTTTTTATTTTGATGTACCCAGTGTCACTCTCACAACTTAGACGTATCTATTGACACCCTCACATAAAAATACGACAAGCCGATTCGGCCCTAGGGCGTGCCAAAGAAATATACATACATACACTCCAAAAACATAACCCTCCTTCTTTCGCAGTCGGGTATTTATCTATTTGTTTCGGCTAACCTCTGAAATGGCGGGACAATTTTGACTTTCAATAACAGATAGCTGATGATATAACGAGTAACTTAGGCTTCTTTTTGTTTAGACTAGCTTCGCCTCTCGGTGTTACACACAATTGTAGCAGAATTTATTATGAAATAACTTTCATAGTTGTTTTTTGTAGATGTTACATTACCAGGCGCGGTTCCAGGGTCATAGGGGACGTGACCCTGGAACCTCTGAAAATCTGGTTCTCCGAAAGAAAATCTGGTTCTAGTAGCACATTTTGGGGGACCCCCCCAAAATGTGCTACTAGAACCAGATTTTCTTACTCTTATCATTTTCCATAATTGTTCAATCGAGATAAGAAATCAAAGGATAGGAACTCTTTGAGAGAGTTATCTCTGGCCGTATCAGCGAGCACCTATCGCGAGTGGGCCCTGATCTATCGCCTCTATCGGACTCCCAATTTGGATTCCAACGGGGACGCTCGACAGTGGACGCTAATATATAGGTGTGTTCGCTCCCTGCCTGGCTCGGCAGTCCGATTGGGGGGTGGTGTTGGTAGTTAGCCTTGATATCGTTAACGCTTTCGGCACCCTTCAATGGGGCTCGATTAGGGCGGCCCTTGAATATCACGACCGACGGTGCCGACTTGAGCCCACTGTTATGGAACCTCGCATACGATACGGGCCTTCGCACTAGTCTGACTTCGGGCATCAGTGTCGCCTGCTATGCAGACGATACCCTAATACTGGCTAGAGGGTCACGCTTCGGGGAGGTGCTTCTGCTCGCAAGGGGTGGCTTGTGTCGTGGATAAGTTTCATAAGCTGAGCCTGAGGGTGGCACCTCGTAAAAATTAGGCGATATGGTTCGATGGCCTACGTAAGCGCCAGGAACCACCCAGCTCATACCTCCGGGTTGATGACACCGAAGTCCAAGTGGGTCAGTACATGAAATAGAAGTACATGAATCGGTAGAGCTTCGAAAAGCATTTCGGGCGACTAGTCCCCAGTACGATGAGTAGCAGGGGTGCCACATTGTCTGCTGCCCAATCTCGGGGGCGTGCGTATGGGCGTCGTGCGATCCATGGTCCTCTATGGGGCACCGGCGGTATCTTCCCGCTGTAATGCTCAACTCGGGAGTCTGCAGCTGTTGTTGTCCATACGGATCGTACGAAGCCACCGTACGATCTCGTACGAGGCGGCGACGATCCTGGCACGATCTCCACCCTTCGACATTCTAGCCGACATAAACACAATGATCTGCGACGAAATTCGATCTGTCGGTCGGAATGACGAAGAGATAGCGCCGTATCATGAGCCCGAAATGCTGCGTCAGAACACACATACGCAAGTCCTATGGGCTTGGCGGGCACCCTGGGTGGTTGTGCCAGCCAACGCGCTGTCGGAGCCTTTCTGCCGAGCTTCGAAGCTTGCATAGAAAGAACCAACTTATCACCTACCGCTTCACTTAGATGCTCACCGGGCATGGTTGCTTCGGTGACTTCGCGGACTTGCGGTCGGACAGATCGGACGAAACCTGTCACCACTAGCATTGATCTCGGCAATGCTGGTGGTGACAGGTAATCCGAAGAGTGCGCGCTAGAGGCGGCTAGCTCCCCAATCGTCGGTTAGCGGTCGTTGTGGCCACATGCTGAGGAGATTTGGCCACTGTAAATGACCCGACACCTCGGTGCGGCCGGGGGTGTCGTCTCAGGTGGGTCGGTGTTCCGACTCTCTTACTGTGTAGAGCGGTGAGAGCGACATGCCCCGGGTTTGAATCTGGTTACCCCGGGATGTACCTCAGTGATGAGGTAAGGCAGGGGGAACTCCAGAAGCCGCTGATGCGTTCCTGGAGCTCCTCTTGACTGCAGATGTAGGCCGCCGCCGGGGTTTAGTGGTTGGACCGATTTGTCGGGAGTTCCATACACGCCCTTCGTCCCCCAACGGAGCTAGATCCTCTAAATATTCATCCAGAGATAGTCACAGATGTCTCAAATATTATGATCCCAATAGATTTACCAATAAAAACAAAATATATCCATTTGTTTTTAATGTGTTTAATAAAATTGTGTATTGTGCAATAAAGTCTAATTTACTCGACTTATTTGATTAGTGACCCCCCCCAAAATTTCAGGCTGAAACCGCGCCTTTACATTACAATATATAAATATTCATTTATTGTTTTAATTATAATTTAATCATCATTCAAGATTCTTGACTGCTTTTAAATGACTACTAACCATGCTAATTCTATTGGGTGTTTATGATTTTTAGAATTTATTTTTTGTTTTTCAGAAATTTCCTGCACTACATAAGTTCACCAAAAATAGCATTTACGAATCCCAACTGCTCTTTGAAAACCGAAATTATTTGCGACCGTAGTGAACCCACCGTTAATATCACCCTAGTACCTGCAATTGCTGGTAAGACATACATAATAATATATCTTCTTCTAATATATAAAAATGAATTACTGTTCGTTAATCTCACTAAAACTCGGGAATGGCTGTACCGATTTAGCTAATTATGCCTTGAAATATTTGTGGAAGTCCAAGAAAAGCTTAAACATTGTGAAAGAATTTAAAAAAAACATAAAATGACCGCGAGCTACGCTTGGTTTTATTTTTTATTGAATTAATAGTTACTGATTACTCTCTTCTCGTCTCTTGTCGACTATGATTATTATTAATTATTAATTTCTTTGATATTGACCTGATGATTTGCCGTGCGGCCTGAGTACGCAGCTCAACTATGGTTGAATAGGTCGATGGCTGATCCATGCGTCTTACTCTATTTTACATTTGTGACATTTATTGATTATTTTATATTTGGACATATTACATCTTTTTAAATTTGACTGTGAGTGAAAGTGCTATTTGGATTTTATTTTCCATAAGTGGACCTCACAATATAACAATACAATGTCACAATATAACAATGTAAAAATCTTGCAGCTATCAGTAAGAACGGCGCATGATTGGTTAGCTCATGGCTGTGCAGCAATGACTCCAAACCTTTTATTTTGTTTTCTTTGGTCGACTTCGTTCTCATTCAAGTCTCTTAGTGAAAAAAATATTGTAAACCATATTATTATTTTTTAAAAGGAGCAACAATGGAGTTTCTTGCCAGATTCTTCTCCATGAAGGGTAGGCTGCACTTGGAACTGGCGACTAGAATCACTCGATTTTTTAATATTAAATATTGACTATTCATAAGTGCCTGTAAAATAAGTGCCTATATGAATAAAATATTATTGAATTTGAGTTTGAGTCTCTTCGCCGCCACACCGTCCGTCGGCGCTGACACTTAGGCAAACGACAATATAGCATCCCTTATTGAAGTTAAATGGTAAACTAACCCCGCTAAAGGCCGCCGCCAAATAAGGCATCTAACGCGAATAAAGACTAGCGAAACCATGGCGAAGAGACCGAGAATATAATAATTTACCTACAATGAGTGCCGAGCATAATTTATGTAGGAACACGCACAGGGTCACTGCACCTGTTGGCGCCTTGTCTCTACCGTGTGTTTCATCAATCTATACTTATAATAAAAATGTAACAGGTCAAATTCTGTACATTGAAGATATTTTGAAAATTTTTTTGGAGGGAACTCTGTTATCGATACTGAAACGAAAACTATTTTTTTTTTTCATTTTTGTCTGTCTGTCTGTCTGTCTGTCTGTATCTTGGCCGCGCATCACGCCGAAACTACTGAATGGATTCAAATGAAACTTGGCATGATTTGAGTTCATACTCCGAGGTAGGACATAGGATACTTTTTATTCCGAAATTCCGGACGGTTTCCTTGGGAGGGGAGATGAAAGTCAAAATGTGTAATTAATTGTAATTCATTAACGAGTAGTCCGATTGCAATAATTCTTTTTTTGTTAGAAAGGAGATACTCTGAAGATTGTAGCATAAAGTATTTAATTTATCACAATCTCTCTACCTATTGGAAAAAAAAATTATAAAGAATTTATCATTACGTAAAACAACATGTAGCGACACCTATTGCCAGCCATGCGTAATTAATAACACTTTGATTAATATATCGTGGAATAATCGTAGAACGTATTACGTATAATTCGGTGTAGCATTAAGTATTTGATTTATCGCAACCTCTCTATCCATAGGAAAAATAATATCTATATCTCTCTGTAGACGTCGAATCTGTGTGTTTGGTTGTGCCCGCATGACTTAAATATTCAAAATAATCGTGGGAACGTTTTATGCACAAGCATTGTGATTAATGTGGTATATAGTTAGTATTTGATAGGTAGGTATTTGTTTTATGTTCTCTCTTTCCATAGAAAGGGTTGTTTTAAATTTTATTGAAAAATTTCTTTGCTTAAAACAGCGACATCTTTTGGAATCAAGTAACTAACTTTACAATAGGTACGTAATATGATTACTTTTAAACGCATAAGAAAAGTGTATAAGATCAATTCTGTACATTAAAGAAATTTAGATTTTTTGGGAGGATGCTCTTATTGATACTGAACCAAAAACTAGAATGCCATAAACGTTAAATTTAAAATACTTGAAAGAGGAGTAAACATATAACATAATAGTTCATCATAATTTACCAGAAAATGATACAAAACATCTTTATGATAGGTATATAGGTATAGGTATGATAGGTTATGGTAGTTTTTTTAAACGAAGTTTTTTTTAGGATTTTGTCAGGTTATAGCATAGGTATAAGCAGGCGATTTTTGTTGTACCTAAATAATTAGCAAATAGTCTTTTGTAGTTACTAATTGGTTTTCTCGGTATTTTTAGAATTTTGTAAGGTTATAGCATAGGTACCTAGGTACCTATAATTTACTTTTTTATAGGATTTTGTTAGGTTATTGGTATAGGCATAGGTAAGCAGATGTTTTTCGTTGCAAATATTTAATTACTTAGCCTTATTTGTTGGTCTTTTAATTTCTTTTAGTAAGTTGTAGATACCTTCCATTTTTTTCGTTGAATTAGTTGTAGATACTTAATTAATTTAGTTTTATTTACGCTTTGAAAATAAGCTTCATTCGTTATGTCTAATTTTTCATTTAACTGTAGTGATAAATTTAACATTGTTTTTCGTATTCGATTTTATCACATCACAATAATTTATAAAAGCTAATGTTTGTGAGGGTGTATGTTTGTTACTTCATCACGCAAAAAGCACTGGACGGAATTGGATGAAACTTTACAGTAATATAGCTTACTAGCTGTTGCCCGCAGCTTTGCTCGCGTGGAAGTTGATTATTTACAATATATTTAATTAAAACTGTGTAAGTATGTATGAATAATTTATTCATGTTTTTAAACGTACCTATTTATTTATTTTTAATCAATAGCCCATTAAAAAGGATTTCATACTAACGTTCGACCCTTATTTTTAGCCCTTTAGAAATAGAATTCCCATAAATGATGATATAGGTATTAATTTATTTGTACTTAAAAGCCTAAGGACAAAGTTTCAGGCTACTAAATTAAAAATGACTGACTTCCAAACTAATGTACTTACGACATTTCAACACCTAATTCACCCCTTAGGGGTAGAAATATCATTTATGAGATTTCCTTTTGAGGGCGCTCTGGTTCCCTGGTTTTTAGAACCCGAGACGGTGTGCGGTTTTTAGTCGGTTCGAGTCCGACATAACCACCAGTTGGTGATATCCGAGGGAATTTCCGCACAAAAAAAGAGGTAGATACAATATCCAGAGACACTTAGTATCTACGCGTTTTTAACTATTAGCCCAAACATAATTTTTCATGTTTCTAACTTAAAAAAGACGGACTTCCATACAAACTTTCAACCCCTATTTTACCCTCTTACGGGTAGAATATTGGGAAACGCTTAAATACGTATCTCCTATTTTTTTATCAATAGCCCTAAAATAAATTTTCATGTTTCTAACTTCTAAACTGACGGACTTCTAGACTAACCCGCTTACGAAATGTCAACGCCTATTTCATCCCTTCAGCGTAGAATATCGAGAAAGGCCTAAATACGTATCTATTCATTTTTAATCAGTAGCCCAAACCAAAAGAAAAGTTTCATGTTTCTAATTTAAAAATGCCAAACAAAGTTCAACCCCTATTTCACCCCCTTAGGGGTACAATATTAGGAAACGTTGAAATACATATCTACTAATTTTTATAAGTAATCCAAAAATAAAGTTTCATATTTCTTAAATAGCCCTAAAATAAACTTTCATGTTTTTAACTTCAAAGATGACGGACTTCCAGACTAACCTACATACAAAACGTCAACCCCTATTTCACCCTTAAGGAGTAGAATATCCGCTCTATCTATCAGAAACGCTTGAATACGTGTTTACTCATTTTTAATCAGTAGCCCAAAAATAAAGTTTCATGTTTCTAACTTAAAAAATGACGGACTTCCATACAAACTTTCAACCCCTATTTCACCCCCTTCGGGGTAGAAATTCCAAAATTCCTTCCTTAATGGGTATCTACTTAATGAAACGATCATACTCACCAAATTTTGTATTCCCAAGTTTAATAGTTTCCGCTCGGCGATGATGAATCAGTCAGTTAGTCAGTCAGGACATGTTATTTTATAAGTATAGAAGATACATCAGATTAACACATAGGTTACTGTTTGCCGCGATAACCGACATACACGCGGGCGGAGCCGCGGGCAACAGCTAGTGTATAATAAAGCAAGGAAAGCAGTAAAGACCTAGTTCCCGTTATATTAACACAGCGGCAGGCGTTTCATGATTGGATGTGACTGATTGATTGAAATGATTTGACTGGCTCGTTGGCGCAGTGTGGTAGCGTAAGCGACTGCTGTTCATGAGGTCTCGGATTCGATTCCCAGGTCGGACCAAATGTTTTTATGACCTGCAAATATTTGTTTCGGAGTTTGGGTGTTTTCTATGTATAATATGTATGTATTTATATCAGTAATCTAGTACCCATAATACAAGCTCTGCTTAGTGTGGGACTAGATGGCGTTGTTTGTTAGGTGTCCGAAAATATTTATTACTAGTTGTTGCCCGCGGCTCCGCCCGAGTATATGTTGGTTATCGCGGCAAATAGTAGCCTATGTGTTATTCTGATGTATAAGCTATATTACTGTAAAGTTTCATCCAAATCCGTTCAGTAGTTTTTGCGTGAAAGAATAACAAACATCCATCCATAATTACAAACTTTCGCGTGCCTTTTCGTTGCGTTTATAATATTAGTAGGATTTATATGAATTTTCATTTTTTTTTCTTTGCGATGAGAATACCGCTTCGCTTCGCCATTTCCCGCCACATTGCACTGGCCACTTACCTCTTACTTGCTGCAACATGGATATGGGGGTAAATAAAAATTGACAGCAGCAGCTGTAACGCGGATCAGCGTTCCCGCCACCTAAGACGAACTATACATATTTAAAATTTAATTTAGTGTTTTAAACCCAGTCAGATAAGGCCTAAAATAGTTTAATAAGCATCTCCAATGAAGCAAGAACAAACCTTAAACATTGACTATGGTGACAAACTAGCCTATTGTCGAAATATTTACCGGGTACGGTGATGCGAAAAGAATAAACTTCGCACAACGTACTCATTTCGTCCAGCAACTCGATTGGGTTTTTAGGCTGGACTGGATCCTGATCTCTGGGGGCGATCTTCCATGATATCCATTAGATCTTACAGGAGCAGATCCTAATTATTATTTTTATTATTTTCAGAAAAGGCTAACGTTAAAAACGTCACATTGAAAAGTGGTAACCTCACTTGTTTAGAACTTCTCCAATTATTAAATAAACACATATCATCACTGGCTCCAGTGGAACAACCTGCAAGTACAGTCCAAACCAAAGCAGAAAAGAAAAAATCCAAAAAAAAGTAATTTAAGTAAATTAGAAGATGACGAAGGCAACTAAAGGGAATCTTCATGTTGTTGAGGAGTTGTACAACCAAATACCAGCTTTTACTGATGTATTTTCTGAAGATACATTTTATATATTTGTCGTTATTTTTGTTTTGTCGACAATCTTTGTTGCCTTTATTTTGTCTAAATTCATCACTATAAAACCTGTTGAATAGATTGTATAAAGATGTAGAATTAAAAGTTACTATTTACAAACCATACACCGTTCCTTTATTGTCAGCTTCCGTTTCGGGAAACTAAGCGAACCCTATAAACCTTCAATCATTAACCTTAGGATTATATCATCTGAATAGCAGTCACGTAAGCCTAATATTAGAATTTGTCGGTCACTGGTTCAGGTATAATTTTTACCCGACTACGGCAAAGCCAAAGGAGGGTTATGATTTTGACAGGCTACGTATGTATGTATATTCATTTGTTCCCTCATAGCTCCTCAACTACTTATTAGAACTGGACAAATGAGGTACCCTACGAAGCGTATTGATCGTCCGCTGGTTATAGGCTATATGACGTGTCACTGAATCTAATGTGGCGCCCTCTAGTGGTCATATTCTTATAAAATAAATTTGAGATAAATATGCTGTGTTTGGTATCATTGGAAAGGGCGTTACAGGTACATTTCAAAAAAAAAATATTAGCATTTACTCGTAACTTTGTCCGTATTTATTCGATAATTGTAATATTTCTATTGAATTTAAAATATAGTTGCAAAGAAATTAATACTATAACGGCACCAAAACATTTTAAATAAAAGAAGTAAACACTAAAGCCCAACTACGACAAAAACCGATGCTGAAAAAGTATGAAACAAGTTTGAAAAGCCGTAGTCACACGTTAAATATAAACGTACAATAACACTTTTACTACGCGTGACTACGACTTTTCAATCTTGTTTCATACTTTTTCAGCGTCGTTTTTTGTCGTAGTTGGGTTTTAGTTTTTTTTTTTTTTTTTTTCGTTAACTCTTCAATCTAGCTCTTAAGAGTAAAACTAGCTTAAAAACTGAACTTCATATATTTTTGTGTAAGTTCGACTAAATTTGTACCTTGGCGACAAATTTCGACTAATTAGATGCCCTAGTTGTTGAGAAATATGCCAAATGGTCCACCGGCTTCAGAGTTTATAGGTATAAATATAAATACCTAAATTAAAATCAATGATCATGTCAATTTAAGATTTAACAAAAATATATTATAATTGTTTAATATTTATCTTTCTTTATATTACATAACGTCACTAAAACTTATACAAAATGGTTTTATATTTTATAAAAGTCAATATTATATTAAATTTTATTAAAACAAATTAAACACATTTGACTTCAAAAACGATAAACATGTGTAGGTTTGGTAAGCTAATATACTATTTTAAAAAGGGCATAGTTAGGACTTATTTTAAGGTAAAGAAAAACCAGGCAAGAAAATAATATTACACATACTTAATTAATCAAAAATAATCATCGTAAATATTTATTTCAGCCTTCAAACATACTGACCGAATCTATTTAAAACTTGACTAAGTTTTTCAGCCAGTCAGTCTACACAGTCAATATTTTGTAAAAGGAGCACTTGTTACCTTCAATCATTGATATACAAAAAAACCCAAGATACACAGTCAGGATATCAAAACCGTCCGCATAAAATGAGCGCTATACTCCAAATTGAGCGCTCATTTCCAATAGTCTCGCATCGCCCGTGTTTATGCACGCACGACAAAAATGCCAAAGTGTTCTATGAAAAATTGCAAAAATAATACGTCAAGAACTTTAAAAAAGGATGGAATATCTTATTTTCGGTAAGTAAAATAGTTTATTGATTTGCTTTTCTGGTTTTCATGACTAAATATAGGAAGTATTATGTGATTTTGATTTATTTTATCTAAAATCTTCACTTAACGGTCCAATATAGTACAGCACATTTCAATAGGTTCGTATCAGTGTAAGAACAACGCATTACAACGTCCTTTAAATTAGTCGCTTAATACAAATGACCCTGTTCGTTTCCAATGGAGTCGATTTTTAATATTGAACTTTTTTTTTATTGTATTTAATTTTATTGACACATAAAAATTTAAATTTTGATTATGTACTTATCGTTAAATATATAATGTAAAAATATTCATATTATGTAATCATATTATACGACTTAGTAGCAACAATGTTATTTTTACTGTATGGTCCTGCACTTTAGGTGATTACTTGGAATAAACACTATACATATGCATTTAAAAAAATTGTAATTTTGATAATGTATCGTTAAATAAATATTGTAAAAATATTCATACATATATTATATGTAATCATAAAAACTGTAATTCTGATATTAAGAACAGACACTTTAATTTTATTTCTTATAAAAATATATATTTATGTCATTTTAAATATAAGAAGCATCACTCATCACCACCAACTTAAATTTGATGCACGATACCAAAATTCAAAAAGCTTTCACCACCAATACGCAATCATCATAAACTAAATATCTAGGTACTTAGTTTCTACAATATTACCTTTTCAACTAAATATACAAATAAATATTTTTTAATTGATAAATACATGTTCCACTCAAAAATATATATACACTGAGATAAAAGTATAATTATAAGTTGAGAACATATTTTTAAAAATTATTAAAATATTAAGTGAACGTAGTATAAAAATAAAAAGTATAAACATAATGAAGTCTCCATTCCATGCCTTGTTCTACCAGCAGACTTCGGTCGTAAAAATTTATTGCTTTTTGTACACTGCTTTGTAAAAAGAGCTTTATATCATGTGCGTAAGGTTGAATTAGCAAAAAAATATGTTTATAACATAACTATAACTACTCAAGTGTGATTGGAGACAGATTCAAGTGTTACTTTAGTTCGAGACTGTGTATCTTGGGTTTTTTGTATATCAATGCCTTCAATAGTCTATACCCCACCGTGACTACACCCTTGTTTTCAATAATGGCTGGATTGGATTACAGCTTAGAAAATTACTTATTACGGTAGACAAGTTAAGTTTTATAAAGTAATCCAACAATAAAATCGGGTTAAAATTTGTAGTAAACTTATGTAATTTTAACAATGAAAATTGTCTCAGCTGCGGTTGCTTCATAAACTATTAAAGAACCAACGTCGAGCTTCATCTTCTAAAAATTTTGAGCGCTCATATTTTTCATGTAGCATGCTGAAATGAAATACAATCAAAGGAGAAGTCGGTGAATATTTTTCTGAAAACGATTTCCGAGGAGACGACATGTTGACCAGGGAGGCGTTGACGAGAGAGGAACGCGGGAGAGTTAATAGGTAGTAGCGCCACCCTGATTTCAGCACGAACGGGCCGGCTCGACCAACCTAGAAAGACAGCCTGTCGTGTTTCGTTGGTGAGTGCGAGACCGGAGGCCCAATGATGCAGAAGCAACTCAATAGGCCGCCATAATATGGGGTCACCATGCTACATTGTATGCATTCGCAATAAGTATGGTGACCACCACCCTTGGATTCTGCTTATGCTTTCCATCAGGCAGAGTCACTTTGACAGTCCCGTATATATACCTACATATAAAAAAAGAGGTAATTACAATTACATTAGGCGCCGGAGATCACAAATCGATCTCAGACCTTCATGAGCGCGGGCCTGAGCTGAAGGTAACAGTTCGAGCTGAACTGAAGCGGGGCTGCGGCGTACGTACTCCGTGCACACCTCTTTTCTTAAAAGATATATCCGAATTCGACGCGATGGTACGGTCACCTGTTTACCTATCAGGCGGGCACAGTCTAAGGGATTCTCTGTCACTTCTTGTTAAGGCATGCTGGGGCCTCCTGAAGTAGACTCACACTATGGTCCATCACTAATGATTAATGGACCATCGTGTGATTTCCGAGACATTCCCTCGGTCCCGGTGAGATGATGACCCGTTTCCACACACAAAAAGAGGATTGCTTAAACCATTTGTAATTCTTAATAGGTACGTAACATGCGACTAAAATCTTATCACTTATTATTAATCGATAAAAAGTAGTAGGTATAATTTGTTAAAAATAACCTCGGTTGGTTATGTTACATCTGGCCTAGCCTTTAACTCTTCTAAAGCTCTATTAGAGAAACAAAAAGGGTCACCGAATGGTTTCAAGAGCGTCTCTTTAGTTTAAATAGTTTACTTACCCAACAGCTAAGATTAGATGTAAAATATGAAGATTGTTGAAGAATACTAGTTGAGTCTTCCCGAAGAACTCCTCGGCAAAAATACTAAAACAAATCTGATTGCAGAGGATTGTATTGTAGTATTTTAACTTCCAACACATAGAATTACGGTTGAAGATTCCTTGTATATCAAGGGCGGATCCAGGGGGTGGGTCATGGGGGTCATGACCTGGGCTGTTGTCATGACCTAAATCAAACTGTAAAATATTATGTTCTTAATATTTTTTGGCACAATATAGATTTTAATCGTGGCTAAGTAAGAGCTTCAATGGTTGAAGAACGTCTAACCAGATTGACGCTTCTCCACATCCATATCCATTGAGGTAATAACGCGTTTACGGAGAAAACGTAAAAGAAAAACTGATTTTCTTATTTAAATATATAGGTATTTTTAAGTACAGTACTTCAAACCATGTACAATGGCCCAATCAAGAGGCTAAGTTTTTTTATGCGATAAACGAGCAGACGGATCGCATGATGGTAAGCGATTATCGCCACCTGCACCTGCATGAACACCTGCAACACCAGATGCGTCACAAGTGCGTAGCAGGCCTTTTAAAAGGGAGTACCTACGTTCTTTTTTTCAAAGTTTGAAGGTTGTTTTGGTCCGGGAATACCGCAGGCACGCATTCCACAGTTTTGTTATGCGTGGCAGAAAGTTTCTATAAAAGCGCTCAGTTGTGCGCAAAGTGCCAACCGTCTAAACGATAGGGATGAAACTGCTGTCACGTAGGACGATGGCGGAAAGAGGCGGCCAGCCGATTTGAAACATCTTGGCAGTCGACGATTCGAGTCGCTCTCCGTTAGATGAGGTCTAGAGGGAGGAGCTGGTACCAGGGGTTCCTCTGCCCAAAGATGAGAACAGTATTCCATATGAGGCTGAACCTGCGCCTTATAAAGCAGAAGGTGGTGGGCCGGAGTGAAATATATTCTTGATATATTGAGCACGACAAGCTTCTTCTAGGCCAATTTGGCCCTACCCTCCAAATGGCCATGAAACTGGACTTCGCTCGATATGTCGAAACCAAGTATTTCAATATTATCTGAGGCAGATAAGGGAGTGTCTTCAAAACGAGGACATACGACCAATGGAAGTTTTTTAGCGGTGAAATTGTACGAAATTAAAATTAAGTCTATCCCAATCTGAGATCTTTTCCAAAAAGTCTCAATTTCAGACACAAGTTTGTTTCGACTCTCAATGACGTTTTCTCGTGAAATATTAGTAGTGCCGCTATAGAGAGCATCGCCCGTGCTGTCATCCGCATAACAATGAATGCCGCTGATTTGTAACATGTCATTGATATGGAGGAGGAACAAAGTAGGAGATAGCACACAGCCTTGGAGGATACCAGGATTCACAGATGAATTCAGAGCACTCACCGTCGACTACGACCTTTATGCTTCTATCTGCTAAAAAGCTAGTGATCGCATAATTTTACAGGAAGTCCATAGGAAGGGAGCTTCGAAAGAAGCGCTTTGTGCCAGACCCAATCGAAGGCCTTCGCAATGTTCAATGAGACTACGCCAGAAGTGTAGGAAAGCTGAGAAAGAGCAGAAAAATGTATATCTAGAGATAGAAGTGCTAAACGCACTGAGCGTTGGTAGAACTGGATGTCCAGCATACATCTCTTGCACCGCGGTATGGTAGGTGGATCCTGTTCCCCCGGGGAACAGGACCTTGGATGGCGGGGAGGTTCCCCGTCATCCAAGGTCGAGTTAGACGCAAAGACTTTAGCCAGAAGATCGGCTTTCTCCTTTGCCGTAGGCCAACCGATTTTTTTCTATGTGTAGAGGTGGAAAGGATGGCTTACAGAAATTCTCTTCGATAGCAATGACAAGAGACCAGAACGCCCGAGTTCCCGGAGGAAGACGCTCAAGCCTACCGCGAATCCTAGCAATGTGCTCCGACTTCACCCTTTCAATGTCTCTCTTGAAGGACCTGGAGGCAAAGTTGTACTCCTTTTTAAGCTCTGCTTCCTGCGAGAAGCCTTTTTAGAAGATGTCGGACCTAACCAGGGCCGACATTTGCCACCTATGTGGACCACAGAGAATGGAAAGAAAAGCTCCATTCCCTGCACCACCACATCAGCAACAAAGTCAGCAGCGGTGTTGGGATCATCCGGCGAGAAGCATACCTGTCTCCAAGGGTAGGACTGTAGTGCAACACAATCTGCTGACTTGTAGTGCTACACACGGCGGCTGCGTGTGAGCATGTGAGACGATATCTGCGTCTCGATCAATAAAAGCAAGGCTGGCTATGCAGTCTCGAGGTGGTGATGGACAGAATTACTATACAATCCCCTGATGTTGCAAGGGTCCACGACCAGGTAGTAGGGGGTGCCATGTTAATTCTGTTCTTACCCCGGGCATAATTGATCGCAATTTTGCCCTCCCCCCCACTCCCCCCACAGAATACGAGGAGCAGCCTGGGCGTCCATGCTTAAGTGTGGAAACAGCCCGGGAAAACCAAGCACATTAGGTACTTACATTTTTACACTTACATACATTTTTAAAATACCTACTTTTTATCTGTATCTATTTATTAACAAAATTAAATTGTTGTGTGACTTGACCACGACTATATGACCCCCCCCTGGCGCCAAAGCTGGATCCGCCCTTGTTGTATATACAACCCTTTATTTTTCTTCTTTGTCGCATGCGATGCAATGATACTGTAAAATAATTGGTTTTTAAAGACAGGAATCCTTAAATATCCTCAATTTAGACTCTACGGCAAAAAGGCATTAACAGCGGCACAGGTATAATTTTTAGGTTTTATTAAACACGTTAGACATGTTGAATGGGTATAACTACTTCTAACTAAGGTATCCCTGGTAGAACATGTTGGCAATTTCCATGCAGCGCCAATAGCACACAAAACTTTTTCAATATTATGTAAGTGGAATAAAACTGCCTCGGTGGAGCAGTGTTAGCGTACGCGACTGCAGTCGACTGCTGTTAGTCTAAGGTTCGATTCCCGGGTCGTACCAAATGTTTGACTGATCTGCAAATATTTCTTTCAGAGTTTGGCTGTTTACTATGAATAATATTATGTATGTACAAGAACAAAAAAAAGTATTGTGTTGATCAATCTAGCTTTCATAGTTTAGAGCTCAGCTTAGTTTAACTAGAGCACAGAACACATATACTCCTAGCGGAGTCGAGAGTAAACTAGAGAGTCGAGAGATAAATAAACTAGATAGATGTCTTGTGTGTCAGATGTCCAAAGTATTTATTGTATTTATTTAATAAGTATCTACCTACTGATAAATTAATGTTCTAAAATTGTGTGGGTGCCTTAACTACTTGATACTCAGACAATCTATCCATATAAATAAAAATGAATCGCCTAAATGTATGTAGGTACGCGCATAACTTCCGATGGACTGCACTAAATTGGATAATTCTTTTTTTTATGTGTTCGTTATTATTAGAGAAGGTTTGTATGAAAAAAAAGTGAGTTAGCATTACTAAAACAAGTTTTTTAGAAAATATTTACAAAAAAACGTGGCGGTACGAAGTTCGCCGGGTCAGCTAGTTTTAAATAAATAAGAAAACACAAGACACGCAAAACTTCTACTTGTTAATTTTTTTTTTTTTAATTAAATTTTTAGAATATCACTTAGCTTTGTTCGGAAACTATAAACCAATATTCTTACTTTTTTAGAAATCCATTATGAATTAACACAGGGACAGTCAGGTTACGAATAATACTACTGGACATGGTTTATATTTACAGTTCAATATATTTACTACCAACTGCACTTTAAATTTTTTACTGTTTTTAGACTTTTTAGTGTTTATTTTTAAGTATCATTGTGGATAGTCAGGCAGTTTTTTTTTAATAAATCGAAGTTTTTACCGTAAACAAAATTAGTTTCTACGTTGAGCTGTATAGTATGTTGCCAAATAGTCGTATATAGATTATACACAAATAGTAGATAATAATAACATGTAGTATATGACCAAAAAGTATAAAACACATGTAAGGTCGAATGTAAAAGAAACATGTTTTTTTAAACAGAATATTAAAGAAAATATTGCACGGATAGCGTAGTGGTTTAATTTGACACCTCGCCGCTTTCTACTTGTGTGTGGTGTGGGTTTAAACCCCACATAGGACAACACTGTGTGTGATACACAAATTGTTATTCTGACTTTGTGTATGCTTTGTGCCCGTTTCATGAATATTTGTTAAGTCTCTTGCGACTCAGAAATGATCCTAGAGCGAGAGTTGTCTATTTTAAATAAAAAACACACCTATTTATTATATAAAAGAAAGTCGTGTTAGTTACACTATTTATAACTCAAGAACGGCTGAACCGATTTGGCTGAAAATTAGTGGGGCGGTAGCTTAGAACCAGGAGACGGACATGGATACTTTTTACATAGGATTTTTTGTTTTATTTTTTTATTTGCCCCGCGGCGTTAACGCGGTACCGCGTTGATCTAGCATTTACATCATCTAATGGACTTAGTGTAAGTTTATGACTGCATTCGGCGTTGTGATTGGTGAAGAATTTAGTTCGGGTCAATCGCATCGAGTAGAAGTGAAATAAACTTACACTACTCTGTTCTGACGAGCAGGACTGGACGTCTGGGATGGTCGGGTAAAATGACGATGACGGTAGGCAAGACTCGTGGATTCATTTTTAACCGACTTCAAAAAAAGAGGTGGGTCGTCAGTTTTTTTTTATGTTTGTTACCTCATAACTTTCGACTGGGTGAACCGATTTTGATGATTATTTTTTTATTTGAAAGCTGGTGCTTCCGTTGTGGTCCCATTTCAATTTGGTCCAGCCAGATTGAAGTCGGTTTTTTTTTTGTTATTTTATTTTTTTAATTATTTAAGGTCATTTTCACGTCTGAGATAAAACGACTCAATACAAGATAGAGTAGGTATTTAATAACAAAAGACGATATATTTATAAATATGTATATTTAATAAAAATTCTTCGCAGATGGACCGAAGTTACCGTTGCTTTTGAAAACTGAAAAAGTTAACAATGCAACTAAAATTCTTGGGTTCCCCAACGGATCTGGAATTAAAAATATATATCTATAAAATATAATATGAATCATCGCTAAGATTTCGCATGCTTAAAGCTTGTTTTACAAGTTGTAAGTGTGCTAGAAAGATATTTCATGCAAAGTTCAGAATATGGCAATAAATGTGATTTTCACAAATCCTTGTCATTAACTTTACATTTTATGATATTAGTGGATCTCCGAGATAAATTATTGGACCAAGAGCTACTGAACCTTTCGACCAACGGTGTCTGTAAGGCCAAGTGTTTTCAGACACATTTTTACTTGCACTCAAGCGCTATCTTTCTCCTCACCTATCTAGGAAATATGCTAGCTTGCACCGCCGGTCATTGTTCCTACTTTCTTTAAATCGCTCAGACAAACTTATATATGAATTACAAATTTACAGAATAAAATATATTTACATTGATGATGTAATTAAAGAAATGTGTGTCTTTCTGTTCGCCTGGCAGGTACTAGTGCTCATCGGAATCGCCTGTCATTTTGTTTTTGAACTTCTTAATGGATGATCTAAATCCTATAAAAATGTCAGCCTTACAGGAACAAGTTTTTTTGTGTAATTTTTTTTACACTTTCAAAACCATGAAAGATGTTGATGTGCAGGGCTGAGGCCTGCCAGGCGATGGTTACGTACTTAGCACGTTATGACTCATCACTACAAGAGTTTCTAGCCTTACAGACACACCGTTGGTCGAAAGGTTCAGCAGCTCTCTTACTATATAGTCTGGAATAGCACACATGTAGCATGTGTTTTTATCAATGAAAAATTGGTAGACAAAATCGACATTATGACATACAACGAAACTGTGGGCACACTCTAGTGTTTATTTTTATGGAGTAGGCGGCAAACGAGCAGACGTATCGCCTGATGGTAAGCGACTACCGTCGCCCATGGACATCCGCAACACCAGAGGCGTCATAAGTGCGTTGCCGGCCTTTGGGGGATGGGCGGAAGGGTTGGGGTATGGGCCTCCGGTATCCTCAGTCACTCGGTGAAACACAACGCAAGCACTGTTTCACACCGGTTTTCTGTGTGGCCGTCGTATCACTCCAGTCGAGCCGGCCCACTCATGCCGAAGCGTGGCTCTCCCACGGTGTAGTATTCATGCAGATATTTCAGTTTAACTTACGTCTTGGTTGCGTGTCTTTTGCTTGCGTTCGACTAAAGACGTTAGGGCTTCGGAGCGTACCGCGAGGGAGTCAATCCTCTCGACTAGTTGCTGATATGGCGAAAGGGGTTGCGCACCCATCACTACATGACCCAACTTGGAGTCAATCTTGGCGTCTAGGCGAGCGTTGCGGATTAAATTCACGATCCAGCACTCGGCTTCGTCAGGCTGCATATTCAAATTTTCTGCTAACATTCTGAAATAAGTCATTTTATTTTTAATTTTTCTATCTTGAAACGTCTAAAAGTTAATAATATCTATTTTTAACCGACTTCAAAAAGGAGGAGGTTTTCAATTCGACCGTACCTATATATGTTTTTTTTTTTCTATGATCTTAATGATTCTTTTTTTAATGGAAAGGAGATATCCCAGCGGTGGTACTATAATAAGGACACTAAGATCTGATGATGGCATCCAAGAGAAATCGAGTCGAACCTTGAAGTCGGTTTTTATTTTGTTAAAATTTTATCTTCTACTTACCCAATACTGATAACTTGATGTATACGACAGAAAGTCTCAAAAATCATGAGACGAGCATTTTCAACAAACTCTTCCAGGCACGCTATCAAAAAGAAGTCTGTCAAGAGTACTGCTTGGCACTGATTCAACTTTCTGCGTGCAGCTTCAAAGTCGAAGTTTACGTACAGGTGTTCAATAAACTCTGTAATGGGATCCCTAAAAGATAAATAAAAAGATGTATTAATGATGTCATTAAAGACTAATAAGTTAAGTCATGATAAATCAGTTGTAAAAAGGCAATAACCAAGGAATAGAGTCCCCTCAAAACTTCTATTTCGAATTCGCATTAATCTCTTAATATCAATCTCAGATCAAGTAAAAAAAAGGCAGATAACGCACCGCCTGTTCTTGCTGAAGCAAAAAAAAAGTAGCGTAGTTCGTCAGTATCGTACAATATACTTGTACGATACTAACGAAAAGTAGCGTAGTTTATAGCACACGCGTTACGCAATAACTACGTGCTAACGTGTGTTTACTTGAAACCACGCTACTTTTTTTAACTTCAACAAGCACAAGGCGGTGCGTTATCTACCTTTCTTTATTTGATCTGATATATAATATGGAAAATTAAAAAATACTAAACTAGGCCAGATGTGTCCTGTGTCGATGAGAATCGAATCCACATTATCAATGTGAGCCTAAATTAAATATATTTCGGATATATCTAACACACAACGCCATTATGTACGTGGTACGCCATAAGTGGTACATCACGAGTGTCTGTTATTTAGTGTCTACTGAAAGCATAATAATATACGATTTTAGTTACCTACAAAAAACGCTTAATTGTAAGCTTTTTTTTTATTCAATGTTTGCGAGTTTCAACAGAACACGATTTACAGTACTGTTCTTTGAGATACTTATATTTTTAGCAATGCTTTTGTGTTGTTTTATACTCTGCGGTAATGGTAATATCATCATGCAGTGTTGCATGTACGTAGCCTGGGACGTAAAGTACGATTTCAATAATATAACAAAAAATAAATACCGCGAGCGGTGTAACCCGTTCGAAACGTCTGGAGAAAGTATCCTAAACTTTTAAATAATTTTATCGCATATAAGTTCTGCTGTATAACAAAATCTATGTGTAAAAGTCGCGAAAGATTTAAAAAAATTAGAGAAAAAAAAATTTCGAAGGATGAAAAACATACTTTTACGAAAGCGTAGCCGCGAGCAAAGTCACGTGTTAAAATTCAATTGATATAATTATAAGTAATATGCACGTTCACACATGGAAGAAAGAATGGTTGTATGTACCTGTAAGTGTATGCTTCTTGTTGGATAACTTTTACGAGATCTTTCAAAGCATTTCGCCGTGACCTGTTAATGATGACGGCGGTTGCCAAGTAGCGCAGAATATGTGGGCACATTGTCTGAATAGCGTTCAGATACCTAAAAGACAAAAAACATAATTTTGTTTATCTTTACATAGTATAAAGTCGTTTTTATTCTTGTACGCTTGGAGCTTTTGAATTACGCAATGGATTTTATTGCGGTTTTCACTAATAGAGGGAGTGATTGATATCCATACCTATATCATAAATGCGAAAGTAACTCTGTCGTCTATCTGTCCTGCTTTCACGGCCAAACCGCTGCACCGATCTCAATGAAATTTACCATGGAGATACTTTGATTCTTGAGGAAGGACATAGCTACTCTTTGCTGTGATAATCGACAACCACGCGGGCGGAGCCGCGCGCACAAGATAGTAGTTTATACGTATAGGGACTTATAGAGTCCTAGATTTTGCCCGCGGCTCCGCCGCTTATGTCGGTATTTAAATTTTAAAAATCTCTATAAATTTTAACTTATTATGTTATTCCAATGTCTTTTTTTTTATGGAATAAGCCGGCAAACGAGCAGACGTATCGCCTGATGGTAAGCGATTACCGCCGCCCATGGACACCCGCAACACCAGAGGCGTCACAAGTGCGTTACCGGCCTTTGGGGTATGGGGGGGAGATAGGGGGAGGGGTTGGGGTATGGGCCTCCGGTCTCCTCACTCACTCGGTGAAATACAACGCAAGCACTATTTCACACCGGTTTTCTGTGAGGCCGTGGTATCACTCCGGTCGAGCCGGCTCATTCATGACGAAGCGTGGCTCTCCCACGGTAGCCCGCACGGTAGGTCTAAGCTATATTACTGCAAAGTCTCATGAAAATCCGTTCAGTAGTTTTTGCGTGAAAGAGCAACAAACACATATCCTTACAAACTTTCGCATTTATAATATATGTCTCCTTGTGAAGCCAGGGCGGTTCGCTAGTTAGTCATAAAATAAACAACATGAACACAACTTACAAGGGTTTGTACAAAAACATCTCGATGATGAGGTCTCGGCCTTTCACGTGGTTGAAGAACACGAACAATGACCAGTGCACAAGCCAAGTGCGTTGTTGCAGTGCTTGCATGTTGGTTGCTGTGGCGCCACCGCCACCATTATCAATGAATTCACGCAATTTGGTCAAATCTTCAAGGGCACCGTCCCAATTTTGAACCAAAACTTCGCTAGCCAATTTCCCCCATAGTACAGAAATGTAATTCTGAAAATTTTAAAAATGTTTAAAGAATTAATACAAATACTTAAATAAGAATACTAAACTATCAAAACAACGGTCGGCATACGACCTTATTTCAAAAAACGACATCAAAGTTGTCAAGTCATATAAAAAAAAAACTACACATTTTGTTGTCATTACATTCGCAAAGATGTCAGCCCTAAAATTAATAATTCATAAATTTGAGGCTGGTGGAGTAAATTTTCAATCTTTACTAGTTACGATTGAAGACCCTGATAACAGTAATTCTAAAGCAAAATATGGTGACTGGTCCGACGGTAAAGCACATGAGAAAAAAAAAGATTCTGAAAAGGCTTCACGTTTAGTAGTGAAAATAATTTCTGGACTTGAATTCGATAAATTTAACTTAGAATCTAGTGGGAAAGAGATTGATCCTTCAGTGAAGAATATGGCAAATTATACAGAATACTCTATGCAACTGAAACCATTACACAAATTATTTTATAAATCCGATGGGTCTAGTCACAGCACATATTACCACCATAATGAGGTGACAGCGGGTAGAAGTGTAATGAATAATGAATCAAGTGGTTATCAGGGAAATATATCCTTGCCATATTTTGTTCAAGATAAGTGCAATTCAGAGACAAGCGATTCTTTAAGTCCTTTAGAATACAGCCTTGAGAAAGTAAAAGAAAACAATGCACGTATCATGGAAAACATACAGATGTTGAATAGAACACTGAACTATACAAAAAACAAAGAGATCCTAGATATTGTTTGTCGAAAATCAATGAGAACGTATCACTGCGATACGTGTGGAAAATGCTTTGTGTATGAAACGGGTTTGAGAAGACATTATTCTATGCGTCATGCAATGTCTGAAGTTCAACCACGTTGGCAAGTAGTGTGGACTTGCATACAATGTTTTCAGGTCTGGCCGCGCCAAGACCAAGCATTGAGTCATTCGAATGAATGCTGCAAGTCCAATAACAGAGAATGTGTCCGAGAGATTAAGACATCTTCTTTATTGCAATGTGAATTTTGTGAGAAAGTTTACACAAGCATTCCTAGATTATTAAGGCATTCCAAATTACATACAACCAATAATAATTACGAGTGTAATGCATGTGAAATGGCATTTTCGTCATACATGAGAGCTGAGCAGCATTTTGTATCGTGCCCATGGTTGAAAATGTACTACAGTTTCTCTTTGCCTAAGCTGTTGCTCTGTAATGCGTGTGATCGTAAGTTTAGGAACTATGAACAGTTGTACAACCATAGGTAAGTGAAATAAGTAAAGAAATGTAAATTACGTAAATTCTTCGACTTTCCACTCAAAAGCTTTCATTAATAGTTCTCGTTGACGGCACGCAAATAGTTTGGTAATGTTTTGAACATTGAAAGTCAATATAGGAACTATTTTATTTACTTCACAGATACAAAGTGGGCCACTTCATGACCAAGACTCATTGCAATCCATACAGTATCAAGTCTATAGGTGTTTTAGTATACCAATGTGAAATGTGTGGGACCTGGTATCCCTCAGTAGCACCGCTACTGGCACACAAGAATCAATATCATCCAAAACACGACATTACTTTGCAATGCCAAATGGTATGTATATTTTAAAATAAATGGATTAAAGTCACAAACCCTATTCATCCCGTGGAAGTCATAAGAGACGACTAGGGGACTAGGAGACAACAGGACTGCAAGGAAGAAAAACTTAAAACAAACCATGTGGTAGGCCTTCCTAAAGACTGACACACACGTTCCAGTATCTACACGTGCAGACTGTTTTGTCTGTCTGTCTCTGTCACGCACGTGACAGACAAAACAGTCTGGATTTGCGCAAGTATACTTGAACGTGTATGGCGGCCTTAAGGAGGAGAGGTCCATGTCCAGCAATGCACTGTTAAAGGGACACATGATATAATTCTATGAAATCGGTAAACCTCAAAGAAAAATTTTGAACAAATTATAAAAGCCTCTTTACAGCAAATTGTGCACAATCTTAAAATAATGTTTTTAAATTACATTTTAGCAAGATAACTTTAATGATCAAAACTACTCTATGTCTGCTGAAAATGAGAACGAAGATATCAATATGCAGGAACGGCAATAAGTGTATTTCTTTTCAATTAAATATAAAATCACACTTGCAATTTATATTGTTTTATTTTGTATTCTGTTAATATTGTTTTCAACTATTACTTGTCTGCAGACAATTGAGTATTTAGATAAACGCAGCCATGAAAGGCTAAGCCAAGTACCACATTTAAACCCCATAACATTTCGGTACATAAGTCTCTCCCAACATAATTATAGTTGTTTATAGGTTTGATGCATTGACTATGATGATGAAAAACACAACCAGGTATAAAGTCATAACCAAACTATTGAGGCATAATGTATGTTTTGTCAGCAGTTTGGTTTCCATGGCACAGGTACTGCCTAATTTTAGATCAGACAGTAACGTGAGTTTATTACTTACTATAATTTAGTAATTTTTAGCCTCCTCTGCATTTTTAAAACTGTTATGTTATGACCATTATAATTTTTCATATTGCCTTTTTATACATTTTATATAATTACACTAGCTGACCCACGCAACCACGTCTGCGTCTCTTATTGCCCGTAGCGTAACAATTTTTCCCCGTTTTTGAAACATTCTTCATTTGTGCTCTGCTTCTATTGGTGTTAGCGTAATGATATAAAGCCTTTCTCAATAAATGTAATGGAAGAATGTTTCAAATCGGACCAGCGGTTCCTGAGATTTGCGAGTTCAAACAAACAAACTCTTCAGCTTTATAATATTGGTATAGATTAAACTTGATTGACATTGATATCATATCATCTTAATGATGATCCAGACACAGTAATACTTGTTTAAAAATTTTGTTACTAAGTACCAATATTTAAAAAAATATTCTTTCGAAAGTTAAATGTCTTACCTTATCAGTAGGAGCCATCACTAGCTGACAGAAGTAGAGGTATGAGGCTGACTCCACATAGTTACCACACTCATATCGGTATTTGGCAAGACGATACATGCTGTCGATCATCTCTACTTTGAACTGAAAATGAAATAGTAATCAATATTTAAAATATGTAGAGCTTCTGTTCTTCTTCACTAGTATTTTTTGGAGATATTGACAGCCTTGTTGAAAATTATTTCAAAGACAGATTAATCGTATTCTCTAGTGAGTCAGAACAGCAGAATTATATAATTTTGTATCTCTTATCCTACTAATATTATAAACACGAAAGTTTGTAAGTACGGATGGATGGATGTTTGTTACTCTTTCACGCAAAAACTACTGAACAGATATGGGTGAAACTTTACAGTAATATAGCTTATACATCAAAATAACACATAGACTACTATTTGCCGCGATAACCAACATACACGCGGGCGGAGCCGCGGGCAACAACTAGTTGACTGCACGTTTGGCCTAGTGGTTTAACGGTCACCACGCCGTTTCCTACTTCGCCAAGTGTCGTGGGTTCAAATCCCACGTAGGACAAGACTTTGTGTGATCCACAAATTGTTGTTCTGAGTCTGGGTGTTCTTTGTGTCCGTTTCATGTATGTTTGTAAAGTCCCCCGCGACACAGGATTTATTCCTAGTGCGGGAGTTGTCTTTTAAAAAAAGAAGAAAAGAAAAGAAGTATATTATATAATGTAGATGAATAAATATAAATAATCATTGAGTATCATGATCATTTATTTGTTCACACATTTTGTGCATTGGTATATTCCATCACATTGGTAGTCTATCTCACTTTTACAATTGCTAAAACTTCTTTTTTTTTTAACCCCAACTGATACAATATATATGTAATAGCCGTTACACAATATTTAAAAACATAGGCCATGTGAAGGTACTAAGTAGTTATTTCTGAATTAACTTGCTCATTGGATTGTTTCTTCCTGTAAGTTGTTTAGAACATACTAGTTACTGTCTCATAAATTAACTAAAAGCTGACAGGTATTTAGACCAGCTCACCGTATACACCTGATTCCTCTACAGCTATGGACCCCCATGTTTCCAGAGATTAGGGATTAACATGTGATGAAAGTTACTAATTATCTAAGAATCTAGTAATTCTAATTATCACAGGTACAGAAAGTGTTACCTCAAATTCCTTATTAGTAGTCAGGTGGTTAATAAGAGTTTTAGGATCTCTCATAGTCTCAACAGTCTTCATAACATCATCTCTCTGCATGAGTCTCAGCACTGGTTCCACTGCATCTTGGAGCTCTTGCAATTGGGAAAGAACTACTCCCCTTCTAGATTTAATTTCCTATTTTATAAACAAATTTGAATTGAATAAATAACAGTTTATTACATTGCAATTATGTTATGATGGAATAAATGCTAAATTGTTTGTGAACTCATGAATTCTATACATGTTTTCCATCAGACTGATGTGGCTTTCAAATAGAAAAAAAAATTAATTTAAGAAATACTCATACATTACAATCTTAACAGATGTTTACTTTACACATGTTGTCTGTACTTGTAAAATCCTAATTGAACTCATAAATGTATTAAACATGTGTTTTACCAGAATCTAGTCCCATAAATATGTAAACAACATGAAATAAACAAATTTGTTTCCAAGACAAAATAACTTAGTTTTTAGTCATCTCAACACAAATATAATAATTTAGCTAAAGAGTCTTCATTCTAGTAAAGATTTGATAGGAAACATACCTCAGGAGTATCCTCATCAGGATAAAGCATTTTTCTGATGTCTATCACATAATCTATCATGTTAGTTTTGCTGAGGATCTCCAGCTTGGCTTGCAAAAGTTCCGACTGGTCATACGTCTGAAAATAATAGTACACCTCAGCTAAGAATACGGAGTTAAACATCGTTGAAACTACAACAAAGTAATTTACTTTAATAACCTACCTCTTTAGCAGCCAAAAACTCCAGCAATGGGAACACTAAATGCCGGTCTAGATATTGACCTATCTTAAACGTTAAATCAAACTTTGAATAACTCATGGTTGCGTTTTCTTGAAATATTCTCACATTAAGTAAAAATTCATCTACTCGTGAAAGTAAGATGGTTAAGAGAAGTCAACTCTACAAGTCTACACAAAAGCTATACCAAATGTCATAAACTTCCGTTCCCTGTTACTCTAATAGTTCGAAGCATAAGTTTGTCTCTGTCTAATGCGACGAACCTTAAGCTTAACACATTTAACTATGCATTATATGACGTAGAAAATAACCTCAAAAGTGACGTTAAATGCGTTACGGAAACGGAAAGAATAGTGCAAGTGTTACCTACTTAAATAATCATTGGATTGCATTGCATATTGATCACGGAGTAACTGTTCATGTATCTATACATACAAATAAATAAAATTGGAGTGTTTGTTTGTAATATTACAATAACCGCTTTTTAATAAATGCATATGTATGTATACACGGTATATATACCAAATACTTTTTTACAATTTTTGTCTGTTTGTTCCGGGTAATCTCTGGAACGTCTGGACTGATTTTGAAGGGACTTTCACTGGCAGATAGCTGATGATCTAAGGAGTAACTAAAGCTACGTCTAAAGCAAGAAGTTACAACATGCGAATTGCCTGTATCTTTTAGTCAAAAACCTGGGTACATATTTACTACATGGATCTATTTTTTTTATTGAATAGGGGGCAAACAAGCAGACGACGACGTAATCGATTACCGCCGCCCATGGACACCCGCAACACCAGAGGCGTCACACTCTGAGTAAATGTGTTCTGTGGGCGTCACACACAAGTGCGTTGTCAAGAATGGACTTATTTTTGATTGGAGAACTCAGTTTATTTATTTGTGACTCATCTGCAAACCTGCGAACTCTAAATGCGGCGGTTCGACCATAGTCCATAACTAAACAGATCTTGTAGTACGGGTACTAGAAAACTGATATAGATAGGTACAGGTTTTTTGTTATAAATACACATTTACATGTTATAGGTAGAAAAATCCCGACAAAATTAAACACTATACGTTCATACACACAAATATTTGAGTTGACCGAGAATTGAATAAAGAACACCATCTATCTAATGAGTCCCTTAAATGAGTAAATTTCGTATACAGAGGGTTTCGGGGACGATAAATCTGTCTAGCTAAGATTCATATTTAGATAATTAAGCAAAAAAATTACTGTTTCTTTTTTTTTTTAAAGACAACTGCACTAGGAATAAATCCTGTGGGACACTACAAACATACATGTAACGGACACAAAGGACAACTAGACTCAGAACAGCAATTAGTGGATCACGCAAAGTGTTGTCCTACGTGGGATTTGAACCCACGACACTTGGCGAAGTAGGAAACGGCGTGATGACCGTTAAACCACTAGGCCAAACGTGCAGTCGTTACTTGTTACTTTAATATTATAAATAAATAAATAAATATTTCGGACATCTAACACACAACGCCATCCAGTCCCAAGCTAAGCAGAGCTTGTGTTATGGGTACTAGACAACTGATATAAATAAATATATACTTTTTTTTGTAAATACATACATATCATACATAGAAAACACCCAAAATCAGAAACAACCATTTGCAGATCATACAAATATTTGGTCCGACCCGGGAATTGAACCGGAGACCTCAAACACAGCAGTTGCTTACGCCACCACTTGCGCCACCGAGGTAGTCTGTTACTTTAATATTAGATATTTGAACATCGGATCAAAATTCAATTCTGAGGGCGAAATTGAACCTGGCTAACATCTGCTCTATGATAACAAAATCATTTAAAAAGCATTCATTCACGCAAACTAATAAACAAGCAACAACATTTAAAAATGGTGAGGCTTGCTTCTGTTATAGCTGCAATGCTTTCCTGCTCATTAAGTGTTTATTCTTATCCACTCCAGGATGGTTTACACCTACATTGTTTAAAAAATAAAAATCTTTATTTGATAAAACACAACATACAAACTAAAATGGCATGAAAAAGTTCACTTTATCATTTCTAATAAAATTCAAACTCACTTTCAATTTGTTTTATTAAATAGATTAAGCTGAGATATAACAAATAAAGCAAGCTTAAAAACAATAACACAATATATTATTATATTCAAGAAATCAATATAATCTCTTAGGAGTACTAATTTAATTTTAATATATATTAATCTATTCATTTTCCATTAAGGATTCAAGGAAAGTTGTTCCATTAATAAGTTTAGTTGTCAATACAACAAATTCTACATTTGAATCTTCCTGTTGACTAAGAATCCTCAATGCCGATATTTCTTGGTAAGTGCATCCACCTATAAAGAATACGAGGATGACACGGTGATTTTCCATTGAAGGAGAATTATCATTGGATATAGTATTCACCATGCGTGGTTGAAGTGTTTGAAGAACATCAAGTGTTGGCCCTGGAAGTGTGCCTAGAACATCTTGAATACCCGTCCAACCTTTATTCTTAGCAATATGATCACTCAATCGGACAGTCAAAGGAGTGTACTTACTACTGAGATAGCTGTTTTCTGTTGCATTAACATCTGATTCATCCATAGTAAGATGCAGAGCTTTTCTGAGTACAGCATACTGCCTAGTTCCTTGTTGGGGTCTCAGTAAACCACATTTCTCTAGATTACATAGAGTAAGCCAAGTATTTAGCCCATAAACTTGGACCAACTCTCGTTTGTAATATTCTAGAACTTTGGGTTTAAGACCTGAACTGGTCACACATTGCAAACATATTAATCGGAGTACTTTAGTGAGTGGTTCCTTCTGAGCAATGAGATCTTCTATGTAAGGACACACCTTCTCATTGTCAATACAGTTCAAGAAGTCTTCCTCACAATGCACCATGTCCTGAAAGTCAAAACTATCTGTTGTCTCTTTGATATATTCTGCAATGGCAGTGTGCGTGGCTAGAGACTGTTTGTTAGCCAACATCTGTGGCAAGAGTGACACAAACTGTTTGATTTCTTGCACTGATTTATCTTTGTGCCATTCATCTAATTGGGTCTTAATTACGCGAGCTTTTTTTGATAATGCTGCCCCTGCAGCTGTGAAGCTGCAATCCCTGATCTCAGCAAACATTTTTTCACTGGAGTTTAGAATAATCCGCTTCTTCTCTATGGCGGTGGTTGCATCAGGATTTGCATCTTCTGCGCTCACAAACTTATGCCCAGGAAAAGTGGCTGTTGAGCTCTTTATGCCATAGATTTCATCAATCAGACCCTCATATGTGAGTTGGGTTGACATGACACTAGTAAAGTCAATGGCTCTGTCCAGAAGCAATAGCTGGTCAATGCAGGAGGTAGGAGAACCTTTAGGTCCTGTCCCTTGTTCTTCTTTATTTAGACGACAGAGCAAGTCCCAAACTTGTTTTGCTGCAACACCTTTACCAAACACTCTAGGTATTATACCATACAATTGTTGTATAGACCGTAGTGCCTGAGCAGCATTGTACACGCATGTTGGGTCACCTTCTAAATAGTTCTCTTTAAAATCATTTTGCAGCTCCAAAGACATGACGTCACTCTCAAAGGGGAAGACATCACACTTGAACTCCTGAATGGACAAATTGGCCATCACTCCTATGTTTGTTAAATGTTTAATACATAGTTCACTCTTCCTTGGGACAAAGATTAAGTGGAATTCTACTGGAGTGGTCTGCTTGGTGCGCAAAGATTGAACATAGTCAGCAACTAAATCCATCAACTTCAGATTAGGCCTTGCAATAAACACAATATGCTTTACCGATATGTTTGGTAAGCTACCTGGCTTTAGTGGGAACATATCTGTCACTTCGTGGTCTTGAAGAAGTGTATATTGAGCCACCAAGCCTACAGGGCCTGCTAGCCATTCATCCCAAATAGTTACCTTCGGACCTTTATATAGTTCTAATAAATTCAATAGTTCCGTTCTCATAGTCTCCTGGACTAAAGCTACGTTTAATCTGCCTCCAGAAAGGTGTGAACTCATTTTTGTTTCAAGCATTTTAAGGAAATGTCCTTATCATTTACAACAACGATAAACACTACCAATTTATTTATTTATTTTGTCGGGGAATTAGGGATGCTAAACATCGATGTTTTTCAAACATTGATGTTTCATTCATGAACATCGATGTTCATGAATCATCGGCGAAACATCGTTGTTCATGAACGATGTTTTATCGTAAATAGACATAGGGTGCCATCTTGCTTTCTATTCGTGATCTAACAGATTACCTATCTCAGTCACAAGCGTGCATTTTTCAATTTGCCGTCTCGCTCACTCGCTCTAAAAAAAATGCGCGTCAACCAAACAAAGCCGTCAGTTGCACAACACTTGCATGGATCGGTCGTTTATTTCGACGGCCACTGTTTTATTGAGAATAAAAAAAAAATAACTACGAAATATTTCATTATTTTACTTTAAAAAGTAAATTTTATTTAAAGGTTATATAATGAGTTCCTGTTTGTTGTTGTTAAATGTATTTTTGTGAACTTCTAGATAAACCTATTATTTATTTATATTACATTA
The DNA here is from genome assembly GCA_949125395.1 of Diaphora mendica. Classification (NCBI taxonomy): domain Eukaryota; kingdom Metazoa; phylum Arthropoda; class Insecta; order Lepidoptera; family Erebidae; genus Diaphora; species Diaphora mendica. The sequence continues at coordinate 20,282,101 of OX421315.1, forward strand.
ATAAATCAATATACATACTTCCATTTTTAATACAAGCTACTTACGGTGCGTTACAAATAAGAATAGGAATGAATTTGAATCAGAAAATAGAAAGTCTGAAAGCATAGAAAATTTGTAATAAAGTTTTTAATAAATTTATTACGGGGTATCACCTGATGTTAAGTGATTATTGCCGCCCATGGACACCTACAACACCAGAGGCGTTACAATACAAGTGCGTTGCCGGCCTTTGGAGGATGGGGAGGGGGATGGGGGACAGTGCCGGATTAGCCACGTAGCAAGAGTAGCAAATGCTACGGGCCCTGCGGTTTGGGGGGCCCCGCGCTCCAACGCCTGTCTGACCGTAAAAACATAAGTTTAGACAAACGTAAAATATTTTGTATGCCATTAGGTATCTCGGATAAACGGTGTTTAAGTTTACTTGTACTCATTTTTAAAAACAAAGGGGATGTAAAGGAATGTGGCAGTTATAGAAATATAGAGGAATAAAGATCTTTTTTTTTAACACAGTCGATTCCAATTTGGGTTTTTGTCGGGCCAACAGATGCTATATTCGAGAAATACAGACAGACGCACAAAAACTTGCATATGGTGTTTATTGGTCTAGAAAAAGTTTCATTAGATGTTTCACTTTTGAAAACATCGAAATCGTAACATCGATGTTTTTTATGAGCGATGTTCGATCCCTAACTGTGACCATAAACTAATTTTATTTTTTTGTTAAGAGTACGTATGTCAAGCAAGAGTATAGAGTACATTTTAACACTTTTTTTAGGCCTCACTACTCTCGAAGTTACTAGACGAAGTACTCGGGAAAGTTGAACAGCAGTCCGAATACGTGGCTTCAACCACAATACTCGCGAAGTTGAACGAGGTTAGGCGAATACGATAGTGTGGAGAGGCATCTCGTGTTACTACGTACAATTCTCACACTGCACTGTACCCGAGTAGTGTGTGTGTGCGCTTCGTGTAGGCACTTCTTGTGTTCAACTTCTTGGGTTCAACTTCGAATCCTTTGACTCGGGTGCAAAAACCGACAACAAATGGAAGTTGCCCGAGGCGAGCCGAGGTTGTACAAAGTAAGATGAAGTGCCTCTCTACACTATCCTTATTCGCCTAACCTCGTTCAACTTCGCGAACCGACAACTTAAGGAAGTTACCCGAGGTGAGCCAAGGTTGTGCGTAGTAAGACGAAGTGCCTCTCCACGTAAGAGACACTCTCCACACTATTGTATTCGCTTATTCGTCTTATCTCGTTCAACTTCGCGAGCAGTGTGGAGCCGGGGTGAGGTTTATCAGAAAATACTTTTGGCAAGTTGTTGGGGGACTGAACATCGTAGACAGAGAATAGTTATACCTATTCTCTGTCTACGACTGACATAATACTTGGATTAGGCATTGTCTAATACTTTTTGTTCACTAAATTTATTTTATTACTTCCGGAACATAAGAAAAATTGAAGCAAAAATGTTTCAAACGAAATTAAATAGCCTGATATCTACGGTCTACTGATATTACCTGATATTTAGTTTTTTTTTTGCTAAAAACGAGTCTTTGACTTAGGTTTGACTAGATTATAAGCTTCCGAACGAGTAAAATATGTACCATAAAATGAGACTAATGTTCTATCTGATCTGAAACCGACCCTTGCTAGTTAACCAAGGGTGTCGTCGGTCTTTGTGTTTTCATTTGGAAGCTGAAAATTTTGCACAGATCTTTAGATTTCAAAAAATCTGCTTAATGTTGTGATGATATGAATAAAAGTTTTAACTAAATGGAATTTTTATTTATCGATCATGTCTGCACTCTGCAGATAAATGTATTTGTTAGGAACCAGGATAAAAATATATTGATTAATTATTTTAAGGTGGATAAAAATAGAGTGTAGTATAAAAGCGTGTGTTTATTAATATAGTGGAGGATAAAAATTTTCTCGTGACAAGCAAGTGTCAAAATATGACATTTCTTATAAGACTACTTTAATAAGACCAGTATCCAAATCAGAAAAAAAAAGCAAGAAATGAAGTTTGGTTATCTATTGAGAGTGTTTCGGAAATTAAATTTTCCAAGTTAATTTTGTTCAAAACAATTTTAACCAAAGTCTAATAGCATTGACTCTAATTGGGTGTTTTTTACAATATACTTCTTCGTTTTTTGCTATATTTCAAAGCATTTGAAGCTGAAAAACAGCAAACCGCGGTGCGGCCATTCAATCTAATAGTGAAGTCCAAAATGGCGTCAAACGTGTTGAATTTGGATGCGTCATAAATAGACGCGCTGCATGTAACACAAATGGCTATAAATAGAGGATTTGGGATAGAACGATTGCATGAATTGCAATGAAAAATGTCAAACACAGTTATAACTAATTACACGGATCTGAATGGACCCTCTACGAAGGCTGATAGTTCTGTTGTTGTTATTGTAAACAAAGATGGATCTTTGTCTGTAGATCAAAATCTACTTGAAACTCTAATGGGTAAGTACTTCCACTATAATTAACTTATTGTGGTACCTTTGCCCTTAAATTACCATACTTACCATATTATCCATTATGCTCTCAAGCTATAGGTTATTTAGCAGGGTTATAATATTTGGGTATATTATACTTTCAGTTGTTCCTCATGACTCGAAATTAGAACAGCTTGGATCCTTAAAAATGCTTATTTTGTGTTTAATTTTCAATTTTTCACCAATATATTTAAAAAATATGAACATGTTACATTTTTTTTTTCCTTAGTACAATTTGGCGCCAAAATATAAAATGCAATAATCGCAGTTAAATTCAGGTGTTTGTTAATAAGAATTTTATTGCCACAATGTAAACATTACACTGACTAAAATTTCAGGTACAGATGGTTCTCAAAGTGCTGGAATAAGTGTAGTGCGTGTTGGTCATGAAGGAAAGCCTGATGATGCTACCGATTCAGAAACAGATGACGAAAAGGTGCCGCATGTCACTCTTTCAGTGGATAGTTATTATGATGAACCCAACAGTATCATAAAATATGGTAAGCAATACATTTTATTATTTACTATCTAGCTATAATATTATTACCTAAACAGGTTGGGTTCTACATTTACTGCACTTTGTTGAATACTATGTGTGTGTGTACTTGGACAACTGCATACAAACCTGTCTGGCCACTGGAATAGTAGGGCAAAACCTCCTTTCTGTTAAAGTCTGTGAATGTGTGTCATGTTATATACTTCAATTTTAAGGATTGTTAGTAATAGCTTACAATACTCTAAGTGCATTAAGTACAAGTAAGATTAATTTAATAACATTGAGTCCTGAATGTTAAACAAGAAATTTATTTGAGTTTGCCATTCCTTGCCCAACTGTATATCCTATCCTACTCCTACTAATACTATAAAGGCGAAAGTTTCTAAGGATTTGTGTTTGTAGCTCTTTCACGCAAAAACTACTTAACGGATTTTCATGAGACTTTGCACTACTATAGCTTAGACATCGGAATAACATAATAAGTTAAAATTTATAGAGATTTTTAAAATTTTAATACTGACATAAATGCAAGCGGAGCTGCGGGCAAAAGCTAGTTATCTATACAAATAAATTACATTGGAGTGCCTGTTTGTAATATTAAAATAAGCTCTTTTTACTAAATGCATAATATGTATGTATACACGGTACATACACCAGAATAACATTTATTACAATTTTTGTCTGTCTGTTTCTTTTGGCTAATCTCTGGAATGGCTGGACCGATTTTGGAGTGAATTTCACTAATAGGTAGCTGATGAGTAACTTAGGGTATTTTTTTACACTAGCTTTACCCCGCGGCGTTACCCGCGGTACGACAATAACCGCTGGTAACACCGTGGGACTCAGCTAGTAAATGATAAATCTTTACTAATACTATAAAGCTGAAGAGTTTGTTTGTTTGTTTGAACGCACTAATCTCAGGAACCACTGGTCTGATTTGAAAAATTCTTTCAGTGTTAGATAGCCCATTTATCGAGGAAGGCTGGCTATATATATCATCACTAAGACCAATAGAAGCGGAGCATCAATAAAGAATGTTTCAAAAACGGGGGGAAATTATCACACTACGGGCAATAGGAGATGCAAATGGGGTTGCATGGGTCTGCTAGTAATAAATATTTCAGACATCTAACACACAACGTTAGACTCTAAATGTCACCATATATAGTTAATGTTGTGACCTATTGCAAGATATTGTTTAATACTTAAGTTTTCTATGATTGTTCATTAAAACAGACCAACTGTGAGTTCTTTGCTCAGACTGGCGGTTATTTAACTCACCATACAATTCAAGTATGGATGATGCTTTTTATTAAGTTGATAAACTTAACTACCATTTGATGTTTGATAACTTTCAATGTACATTAGAATCAACAGTGTCAAATGACTCCATAACCTCCATCTAGGACTCCATAATCCTATTTTGTAACAATTAGTAGAACCCAAAATCCCCCGCTTTCCTCGATGGAATTGCACTTCTGGCTATTGTGTTACAGTTATCCAAGAGTGGTGGTTTGCATTGTCCTGTCTGCTCTTTTGTCTCTTTTTCCCAAAAAAATAATAATAAATATATAATTTTTATTCCTTTATCTGAGAAATGTATTTTTTTACCTATTTCAGATAGTGGTGCAGAAATGTTACAATCATTGAGAATAGAAACAAGAGAAAACAGTCTAATTGGATTTCAGAATGACCATTGCTACACTCCACTAAAATCACCAACTCGGGTCATACCAGAAAATAGTGAACATGTTAAGACTTATGATGAACCTATTATCGAAATTTCCCACACACCACCTCCTAAACCTGTACCTACATCTAAGAAAATAACCATTTTGGAACAGCAAATCATACCCAAGGGTAAAAAGATTCTCATTAAGCCTGCTGAATCACCTATCATAATAAAAGGAAATGATATATTGAATAAACCTTTACCTGTTATCAAACCCAAACAAATAAGAGACTCAGAAAAAGCAGTGGAAACATTACAAAAGTCTGAAGAAAGTAATGAATCGTCATCCATAAGCTCTTCTGGTGACAGCATTCCTGACAGAGATTCTGATTCTGACTACAAAGATACCAAGGATAAATCAGGTTCACTGCGATTGAAAAAAGCAAAATTAAAACCACGGATACTTAAAACTGTGCCAAGCAAAGCTTCTAAACTAGAACCCAAAATAATAACAAAGTTAAAAGCTGGTAGAAATGTTGTTAGTAAAAAAGAGAACAAAGAGAAGATTCAGCAGAAACATGTTCAAGAAAAGAAGGATATTGAAGTTGACTTAGAAAGTCTGCTGCCTTCATCTAAAATATCAACAATTGTACCAACTAATAATGATCTAAGTAAAGTTGTAGTAAAACAAACTCCAAAGGCAGTCAAAAAAGAAAAGAAAACTCCAGCACATGTATCAGCTCTGTTGTCAGATATGACATCATTATTCTCTACTCCAGATGTTATCAGAAGAGTTTCTACTGACAATAAGGTACCACCAAAAACTCCTACTGAACCTTTACCTACTGAGAAAAAACCTGTTGCCATTAATAAAGTTTCAGAAGCAAATGACAGCAAAGCTTTGGATAATAAGTTTGATATTACAGAAAAAACTAAAAACACTGCACAAAAAACATATGTCAAGTCAAAAGAAAAAGTTATTCCCGCTGAAAAGGTTTCAAAGGCTTTTGATCCTATACCACAACTGGATGATGTGAGCTTAGCACAAATTCTTCAAGATACCACAGGTAAAAGCCAATCAACTATTGCCACTTCTGGCAATATGAACAGTCCTAGTTTAGCTGGTCCACTCTCTCCAACTTTAGATTTGTTAGGTGGTTTACAACCTGAAGAAGAAGGGCTTACAGAAGACTTTTTGATGTCTGTTGCACAGTTAGTTGCGAGTTCGGAAAACTTACAAGAAGTTATTGATAAGCAAGTTTTAGGAAAAGTTGATACAGTCCCAGTGAAAAGTCTACAGACAAACCAGACAGTACCAGCACCACAAACTCCTCAGGTTATTCACCATCAAATAACAAATACAAACTTATATACACAAACACTGACAAAGTCTGCTCAAAAGACAATGCCGCCGCGCAAGGATCCAATAGAAATAGTTCGTCGTGATGGAAGAGTTATCACATTGCCGCCGATCGAAGCGCCAGCAACACGTTCCTCAAAACGTAAGAGTCAGATGGAAACATCAGCACAGCATACAGCAAGTATTGTGCCAGAACCTGTCCAGCCCGTTCCTCAACCTCAGCCTGTAGTAATCACACCTGAACCACAAGTTCTGACAATATCTAAGCAGTATATAAATAAGAAACTATCTAATAAGAAACAAGAACAGATGATACCACCTTCTGCTGTAGATAAAGTGTCAGTTGAATCTCAAGAAAGTTGGAATTCAGAAGATGACCCAAACAGGTAAAAATTATACAGCTAAAAAAAAAAAGAGCTAGTGTTTTTTTTTAATGAATAGGGGCAAACGAGCTGACGTATCGCCTGATGGTAAGCGGTTACCGCCGCATGTGATGGACACCGGCAACACCAGAGGCGTCACAAGTGCGTTGCCGGCCTTAGGGGGATGGGGGGAGGTTTGGGGTACGGGCCTCTGGTACCCTCACTCACAGCGCCAGCGCTGTTTCACACCGGTTTTCTGTGTTTTCTGTTTATCACTCCGGTCGTGCCAGCTCATTCATGTCGAAGCGTGGCTCTCCCACGGTAACGGTGTTGAACTGTATTTTAATAGAAATGTCTGTGCATCCATAAATTATTATTTACGGATTGCTTATGGTGGTTCTGTATAAAAAATGGCTTATTTATTACAATAACTAGCTCACCCGGCGAACTTCGTACCGCCATATATATCTGTCTCAGCTTCCCACAGGCAGTGTACAGTCGCGGAAAAAAAAAACTTTACCCCGTTATCTTTTATTTATTTCTTTCTAGCAAAAAAAGAATGAATGAAATCGGACTATGTGTTATTGAATTACAACTAAGTACATATTTTGACTTTCATCCCCTCTCTCCAGGAAACCGTGCTGAATTTCGGGATAAAAAGTATCCTATGTCCTACCTCGTATTATGAACTCAAATCATACCGAGTTTAATTTGAATCCGTTCAGTAGTTTCGGCGTGATGCGGGGCCAAGATACAGACAGACAGACAGACAGGCAGACAGACAAAAATGAAAAAAACTACAGTTTTGGCTTCAGTATCGATCATCACCAAAAAAAAAATTCAAAATATCTTTAATGTACAGAATTGGACCTGTTACATTTTTATTATATGTAAAGATAGATGAATTTAATGATTACTTATTTATATGTTCACAATTTATAATATCCAAGTCCTAGTGATGGTTTTTTCTTTTCCACAAAACTAGAAAAAAATATTTCTTTCTAACATCAATCCAATATTTCAGGTTATGGTGTATTTGTAAGCAACCACATAACAACCGTTTTATGATATGTTGTGATGGTTGTGAGGACTGGTTCCATGGGAAATGTGTTAATATTACAAAAGCTATGGGACAACAAATGGAAGAACAGGGTATTGAGTGGAGATGTCCAAATTGTGTTAAGAAAGCAAAGCCACAGTCTAAGAAACTACAAGTAAGTAAATAAATGTATTCAACCACATTACCTTTGGGGAATTAAAAAAAAATTACAGAAGTAAATCCATAATTAAAAAAATTAAAAATTCATCTTTTCATTTTGTGTATGTACTATGTATACTCTTTGACACTAAAGATGACAAAACTAAGTAAACTTAAAAAAAAGAAATGAATATTTTTTATTTCTTGTGTTTAATTATTTCCATTTAATTTAGGATATAACTCTAGGCGAGGGGTAAACCTGATTTTTGACGTGTCCGGGTCCCCTCTTCACGACATTTTCATCAGTGACTTCGGCGAAGTCACTGATGAAAATAATAGAGTTGTCGCTATATCAAACAAATTTTAAAATTTTGAATTTTGTATTTAATAAAAATGAATATTAATGTAATAAACAGTCATTTTATTTTATCGAAATAAAAGTGAAAAAAAACGGCATTTTTTGTTTTTTATTATATAACTTATAAAAAAACAATTTCGATGTTTCACATCTGCCAGGTGTCCCGCGACGGCACACTTTTTCTTTCCTGCGATCACTTTTTAGCGAGGATTTATTTGTTTTTTATTTGTGCCTTAGTTGGACCATGCATTAAAATGTCATAATATTTTTTTTAACAGACTCCAATTGCACAAAGTAAATCAGAAATTGAACCAGTTGAAGGCGAGCTTATATTACCGCCAGCTAGCAGTAGTAAAGATAAAGAATTGTCAAAAACTAGTTGTATTGTATGCAAGAAACCAGCGCGAGCTAGCAGCATTTATTGCAGTAACACCTGCATTTGTAGGCATGCACAGGATTCGTTAGGAAATCAAAATACACCAGGCAAAGAAGAAGGGGATCCAGGCAAATCTACTGATAAACAAAAGGCTGAATCTAGAGTGAGTTTAACTACATTCCTCTTCATTTACTGTGTGCCAAATGTTAATAAAATCTATGGAACTGAAATTATTTTTATTGAAATTTTGCAATATAAGTTTATAATAGAACAATTTCTCTGTTCGCTGGCAAAATATGAATGCATATTTAAATAAACATGATTGTATGAACAACTGAATGCAGATATCCTAAATAAACCACTGTCATAAAAACTGCATTACAAACATACTCAATTTTGAGAAGTATGATCATCTGCTTGTACATTCTCAATCAAGCACATATCTTTATTTTTCATCTTCTACCCATGATCCTATTGGTAGTACTATGAGCAAAGTTCTTGATAGAACTACAGACAATGGTCTAGGTCCAACTGATGTTGGACCATAGACACGTATTATAGTTGGACTGTAATAAGAACATCATAACTTTGTATGAGCATACCTATATTATGTAATTATTTTTTGTCTATGATATAACAGTCGAACCATGGACAAGAAAAAATGGTATGCATGGCACTAAAAATAGTACTACACGTGTATGCCTATGTGCCTAAATAAAATAGAAATCTTCGCTCAGAAAATAACCTGATTCTCTTAGGTCCCTCCCACACACACTTTCGTGAACTATTCGTTCAAAAACAATGTTATAAACATATTTAAAAAGAAGGTACATGATCTTAACAAAATGGCAGAATTGTCGTGTATTTGTGATGTGTATTGTATGTAAATGTTTATGTATGTAGTGTATTTTTTTATTGATTTCTTAAAATGTAATCTCTGTGTAGGTACTTACTGCTGATGTACAATAGTACAAAAAGGAGAATGGCGGGTTCTTTACTGGTAGCGATATGTCATGGTTGGTTATGTGATATATACCATTCATAAAGTGAATCATTCTATTTTCATGCATTTACCATATTTTTAGGACTTTGCTAAAAGAATTTGAATTATTCTCAAAATGTTGTTACATTTGCAATAACAAAACGCATTCCTACGTTTTCTAAACGTGTCATGCTCAAAAACCTACTTAATTTTAAAACCAGATGGCGTTGTGTGTCGAATGTACGAAAATATTTTTATAAAATGTATTAAAGAACTTAAATTACATAAAAAACGATAAAAAATATTTAAGAATAAGCTTACTTGTGTGTTTAGTAGCAGAGAAATATTTTATTGACGGATCAAGAAAATCGTGAATGCATAATTTTGATTTGAAAGTAATACGCCATATTGTTGATATGTGTTATATTGTAAATTTTTAAAGTAAAATAACTGTTTAAATCAAAGTTCGAAAAATTTGGGAATTTAAAATGTTATTTTCAATGATTTATACAAGTCAAATACTAAAACAATCCCTAGCGTGAGATACTCAAGGCGGTATAAAAGTCATATGATATTCCTGCCATTGTCTTTTAAAATTATTCATAAAATGTAGTATTTATCTACATACATATTCTCATCTCTAAGGAGAGTATGTCCAGCAGTGGATTACGAAAGGCTTACAATAAATATACTTACATAAATTATTTTTGTAGGTAATAGTGTATGAACGTAAAAGTGGTAGATTACTTGCTGGCCCTAATGCTCCAACTGCAGAAAACTTAAAATCGTGGTTGCAAAGTAATCCTACATTCGAAGTTGTACGTCCAGGAGCACTAAGTACGATCAAACCAGGCGTCGGAAAAAAGAAAACCGTAGAACCAAATAAAATTCAAACTACATTAAATTTTGAGAGAATACCCCGAAAATCAGCTGAGAATTCCACATTTACAAAATCACCTCAGACCGAGGTAAAAGAAAGGTCAATAAAATTAATACCAACACCGAAAGCAGTGCCGAAGGCAACACCACAGCTGAAGTCTCCTGCAACACCTAAGTCTCAGCAGACAATATTAATCGAAACTCCAAAACCTAGTACTTCGAGTGCGCGACCTGCGGTTGAACCTCGAAAGCTAATACGAACAGCTGGTCGCTCGCAGTCAACGGCCGATAAGGTGAGACAATTTACTGTAAACATTTTAAACCACACTCAACTAACGCCATCTCGTCTCAAACTGACCAGAGCTTGTACTATGGGTACTAATCAAATATAAATAATGTTCTTTTTTGTAAATACATTCATATACAAACATTAAATATTAATAAACAAATATTATAAGCGTACTAGTGGTTGCCCGCGGCTCCGCCCGCATATATGTCAGTTATCGTGGCAAGTAGTAGCCTATGTGTTATTCTGATGTATAAGCTATATCACTGTAAAGTTTCATCCAAATCCGTTCAGTTGTTTTTGCATGAAAGAGTAGCAAACATCTATCCATCCATACTTACAAACTTTCGCGTTTATAATATTAGTATGGATATGTGAATTTGACTTGAGCGGGAATCGCAACCGCGACCTTGGGCGTAGCGGTCCGTTACGCAAAACACTGCATGTAACATCATTTATTAATCCTCGTATGGTATACATCTGTGCATATTATGTTTTTCCTTGTGTATATTAAAAGATATACACTATTAATAAGTTTTAAAATTATAATTACTGTACACTCAATTTGGTAACATATTTTAAATATTCAGATTAAAAGTATTCGTTTGATATTTGATTTGACTATCAGGTGAATTATATTTTATGTAATGGCATCGTTCCACTTATCTGCTGCTGACCTGAACTAATCTTGTCGAAGACATACATTCATTCAGATAATTTTAGTATAAACTCTTTTTAGAGATTCTAGTTTGCGTTTTAAAGTCACGTTTAAAATGATGAAATAAAAAAAAGAAAGATAAAGAAATGTAATTGTATTAACAGCGCATGTAAAACAGCCGCTGATATTATTTCTACCAAAGAGAACAGTCATGAACATATGAGATAAGTGGATCATTGATCAGAACCCTGCTAAAGCAGTAGCTGAAAAAAATGTATTAAGTAAATTATACGAATTTAATTTAATTTCATCTCTTTGTACATATATCACTTGTACGAAATCCGACAAATAAAAAATCTAAGGGTTACCATAGTTTTGCACTTCAGTAATATGTAGCAAGTAGCAACCATTCTAAATTTCCTCTTTAATTCTATTTTTTTTCTTTTTTCATAGAAAAAATAGGTTATCATGGTACAGGGTCCACTATTGTGATTAATGCAATTTTAGAAACGTACGATACAATTTTAGCCACATACCAACATATGTGCAGATAATATTAGTGTTGTTAAAGCTAATAATGTGTATAAATTGTTGTTCTGAGTCTGGATGTTCTTTGTGTTCGTTGCATGTATGTTTGTAAAGTTCCCGGCGACACAGGATTTTATATTCCTAACTAGCTGACCCACGCAACGTCGTTTACGTCTCCTAGTTCCCGTAGCGTAGAAAAATTCCTCCGTTTTTGTAACATTCTTCATTGGTGCTCCGCTCCTATTGGTCTTAGCGTGATGATATATAGCCTATAGCCTTCCTCGATAAATGGGCTTTCTAACACTGAAAGAATTTCAAATTTTCAATTCAAATCGGACCAGCGGTTCCTGAGATTAGCGCGTTCAAACACACAAACTCTTCAGCTTTATAATATTAGTATAGATGGGGGAGTTGTCTAAAAAAAAAACTTATCCTTGTAAACGTTCAAAATTCAGGGCCATAATAATGCTTTATGGTCAGATTCAAAGGAAACAGTCAAGGTCAGTCAATAATGGAGAATTCCTTCTAGGCCTTCTTGGTTTTTACAATCAATTATGTCATACATGTCGTCAGTTTATTACTGATTTGGTTCCTGCCCAATAGTATACGGCGTCGAATTTTATAGCTCAGATAATACAAACTTATCCTGTTTGACATCAGTTGATGGGCAGAAGTCTGTACCAAAAGTTCAAAAATTTACCTGGTTCCTATATGAATACTTTAAATTATTTAACCGAGCCCATTTTAAAATAAAAGTAGTGTAACTAAAACAGTAGCACTAGATTAACCTTGAACATGTTTACGTTTTGATTATGTAGTTGCGATGGCGTGTTTACGATAATTGTTACATTACAGACTCCTTCAGTGACACCGTCGACATCACGTCGGAAAGATTCCGCGGAAGTTAAACCGAAGATGACGAGTGGGGAGCCCGTAAGAGACAATGTGCGAAAAGCATTACAAGAACAAATGAGCACTCGCATGGCCGAAAATAAAGAAAACAAGTTTACTGAAGATGAAATACAACAGTTTGCATATGACACCGAATTTGAATTACATGAACTGTTCAGAGATATTGGTATGAAATATAAAGCTAAATATAGATCACTTATGTTTAATATCAAGGACCGGAAAAATCTGACGTTATGGGAGAAGATATGTGATCGGTCAATAACACCTAAACAACTAGTAAGTAATAAGTTCTTAATATAATTCTTTAATATTGTTGTACTCACATATTATGTCATTTTAATTGTTATGCCTAAAGCGATAGTGTTAATTGTCTAATTATATATATTATTTCGTAGGTTCGCCTGTCTCCAGAAGAATTAGCAAGTCAAGAGCTAGCTCAATGGAGAGACAAGGAGGCAAAATATCAATTAGAATTAATAAAAAAATCAGAGTTAGATCTCTTAGCAGCCAGTAAAACTTATGTCCTTAAAACACATAAAGGAGAAGAGGTAAGCTTACTAACCTTGAAATCAGTTTTTAATGTGGTGATCCAATGTATTTAGAACCTTGTTTTTTATAGGTAATGGAAACTAAGGAATCCGTTTCAACTGAACTGGATCCCAACGTACCTATCGAGGATGTAGTTACTGCTTTAAATGATTCTACAGTGGGTCCAGATGTCCTAAAAGAGACTGCTGCAGAAAAGTATGTTAACTTTAGATGTTCTATTTTATTCAACTATTTCTTTTCACTCAAATAAGTATTTTATAGGTTTAAAATTTATTCGACAATATTTTAATAGTAATATTTACGTTTTCAGCTCTATCGATAAAAGCGAGCGAGCGATAGAGAAAAAACACAGTAGTAAAAAGCGTAGTCGCCAAGAAATCAATTCAGGTCATTCGAAAAAGAGTAGACGGGATTCTAAACGAGATTCGGGAAGAAAATCTAGATCATCAAAGCGAAGATCTGATTTAAAAGAAGAAAAAGACCCGAGAGATAGTCAGAGGAGATCTATACGTAGATCTGAGAAGAAGTCGAGCAGAATACGCTCAGCGTCAAAGGAAAGATCCAAGATAGAGCCTAAAGAAAAAGCAGACTCAAGTGAACCAGCTCGTCACAGGTCATCATCTCGAGAAAGATCGAGGCGAAGGTCCAAGTCCCGGGAATATTCGAAATCAAGATCAAAATCCCAAGGCCGCGAAAGGTCAAGGTCACGAGCGCGTTCTAGGCGACGGTCGCTATCGAGGGATAGTTCAAAGCGTAGACAATCTTGTTCTAAGATAAGAATTAATTCTGAAGAAAATCCGAAACATCGCTCCAGATCTCAAGATAATGCATATAATAAGGCTAAAACTGAGTAAGCATTTATTTTTCTTATGTTTTACAGTTTAAACTACTATTGTTACAGCTAATGTTCCGTTTCAGTTCCACAGATTCAGATTCCATAGAGAGGCCTAAGTCGGCGATGTTGAAAGAAGCACACCCAGAGTATGACCCACATGAACCAATGATAACTTCGGCATTTTCTGAAGAAGATCTCCGTAAATCTAGAGAAGACGTGTTTGAGGAAAATTATAGAAATGAAATGAGCACCTTTGAAGCTGCATATGATCCCTCGAAGTCGATTGAATCAAATATAATGCCTGAAACAACGTTTACGGCAGCAAAGCAGGAAAAAACTTCAGGTAAGAAAGTTTATTAATTAAAATCGTTTATCAGTGATAACATCATCTTGTCCAGTAAAAAAAGTAAAATTATTGCGGTTTTGGAAATTGATTGCAACTTTATAATTTTAATTAATTTTCTAAAGTTTGATTTCACTATTTTTTTTTAGATTCGACCAGTTGTTACTATCAAATCTTTTTTGTTTGAAACCTTTATAGACACACATTTTTTTAAAATACTGAATAGTAATTTTATTTAATCATAGTAGATAATTTTCAATTATTGTCACTCTCATTATTAATTTGATCAGTTTGATTCGATTCTGTACAATACAGTTGGATTTACTTACTACCTTACTACTAAACGGTATTTCTTTTTTAATTATAAATTATTGAGTATTGCTAATGTTTTAATTTTCTGTACGCTTAGAAGTGGAAAGTGATCAAGAGCCAAGCAGTACAGTGGACAATTCATCTGTCACTGTATGGAGTGGGTGCATCAACATGGTCGATGTGGCTAGATTCTATGTCGCTGCTCAGGAGGTGAGTAGAACTGTCTTAATGTCTTGATACATCTTGGTGTAATAGTAAACGAAAGAACCTTAAACATTTACCATCTTCACTTTAACCATATTTTAGAACACTGTAAGTATTAAACTCTTTAGGTCACCTCTTCTATCGCAATATTTTTCTGATATTATGCAGTAAATATTATAGAATCAAGAATATTCTCTCTCTCTTCGACGCTATTCATCCCACATGGTGGAGGGTCAGTCATACTATAAAACTATATTTTACACATTAAATGTGTTACTATAATAGTTGTTCCACAGCAAGGATTAATATACCGCATGTGTAATATATGCAGTATAAACAATATTTTTTCTGTCTCTTCTCAGGTTTCGGGCAGCTCGGCAGATTTAGAAGATGATCTCAGTACAGAATTAGATATTGTAGGCAGAATAAACCCTCACACGGTGTGGGATTATATTGGGAAAATGAAGAAAACCAGCAATAAGGATATTGTAATATTAAAACTACAAACGGCCAACGATGAAGAAAAGATGCAATACATTGCTTTATATAGCTATCTCAGTAGTCGTAATAGGTCGGTATTGTGTATGCAATGTATGCATGCAGGTGATAAATTAAAAATAAATGACATACCTACTTTTTTTAGATTTACTTTGGTCTTTGGTACTTGTTTACAGTAACTTGAATTTTTACTTTTTATATTTTAGGTTAGGCGTAGTAAAGGTAACAAATATGACCACTGTGAAAGATTTATATATAGTACCGCTGCCAGCTAACTCGACATTACCGGGCGTGCTGCTGCCGCTCGACGGACCAGGCATCGGAGAGATCAAGACTCACCTCTTGATCGCTATTGTCATTCGACAGAGAAAGAAGCGCCTAGCGCAACACATTCCCACAGATGTTATTCCAGCAAAGGTCAGTTAGCCGACAGAAGTTGTAAATATAACTTAATAAAACATTCCTCTCTTGCGCATTTATTATTTCTTTACCAAATGTGTACATGACAATCTTTGTTGAATAACACTCGAAACAAAAATGTAAATTGTACAGCCTATATTTATGTAGTTTTTTTTTCGTTTCGACTATTTAGTCTCGTAATAATCAGATACCAAGAAATATAATTAATTTGTACAGTATGTCCTAGAAGACTTAGTTTTTTTGCTAAATTACAAATTCTAAATAAATTACTTCAGAATAAGTTTTACTTTCTTTACCAATATCATAAATTACACCTAAGACATGGTGAGCTCCGACGGGCAGAGTAGTAGCGAAGAGACACATTCAGTAACAGTGGCTCTTCGGAATACAATTGTATTTGATGCAAAAAAATAAAACCGACGCGAGTGCCTGTTGGTTTGATTTCGTTGCCAAATACAGTTGTATTCTGAAGAGCCACTGTTACTGAATGTGTCTCTTCGCTACTACTCTGCCCGTCGGCGCTCACCATGTCTTAAGTGTAATTTATGATGTTGAATTTAAATTTTTACTGAATTAGATTCTTTGCCGTCACTCCCTCGGTGCTGATCCATACAAAGCATGTATTCGCACATTACACCGACTTAACGTAGACTCCACTCACGGTATGGCATTGAAATGTAAGCTTTATTTTGTGTCTCTTACGAGTGATTTTGTCAACATATAAGTAAGTCAATAGGTGGACCGCGTGGTTCATGCGCCGTATACTTTCAAGAAGCTACTTGGGTTGGAGTTTAGACTGCGTTGAGTTGGTATAATGTTCGAAGACTAAGTGGGTCAACTGCATCTGGACTACACGTCCGCATGGTCTGAGGGCCAGGTGTGCGCAAGTGGTCTTACTCCAGTGCTATCGATGCGTAGGTGAATCGTTCGGCCCGCAAGCGCTCGTACACGCCGCCAGCCTCTCCGCGCCGTCGGGCCGCGCTTCCACTGCCCGCCTACACCTCCGCCTCGCTCTCTACTACCGTCAAGGATAAAATTGCTGCTTCTTTAGGTACGTCAGAACATACCCATCTAACAATAAACATATCCATTCTGAGTATGCCTATACTTGTTTCATTTCATGTCAAATTAAAAAGATTACAGTCCCCGAGTTGCAATGTAGAAATCGAAGTTTTAATAATACATACAGGGTGTCCCAAAATTCAACGATAAGCGGGCGCCTAAAGGTAGACCTGCTAATGAGTACATAAGGAAAAAAAAAAATATACCTGTTTTTTTTTTAGTTACAAGAAAAATTTAGAATTTCTTTGAAAATTTACACCCTTCATTTTTTGTTTATTTATTTATTACGTAGTGGTGTCCATACTTTTTCCTTATGTACTCATGAGCAGGTCTACCTTTTGGCGCCCGCTTATCGTTGAATTTTGGGACACATGGTATAAATGGTTGAGCTGAGACGTATCCTACCCAGGGCTCTCTGATATGGAACATTTGATTTTTGATTAGCCGTCTGCCATGGGCTTATGTACCATGACAGATTTACTTAAATGTTTTAATAGTACTTTTCAGTCGTCTGTTTATTAATCTTTAAAAATCCTACGTCCGCGCATTTTCTTAAAAATTGTAAAAACCTTCCTATTATATCTCTGTATATATATCTCATCGGAATAATAAATGATCATCTAATTTTGACAGTGTCTGCCGATGACGACGAACCATATAGTCCCGGGTCGTCCAACAGCAGCAATAGCGCGCCCACGTCGGGAACGGGGCCACCGGGCTTAAATTCTAACACGTTAAAAAGTAAAATGGAAGAGCTTAACAGGCAAATAGAAGAACAGAAACAACAGATTCTTAAAATGGCGAGAGCTGATTCATCTGTAGCCGAGGTAATGCCACGTTTATTTTGTGTAAAATACACAAAATAGTATAGTTTAAATATTTTGTATTACAGGTTCATTCGTTCATTTTAAGTAGTAAAGATTGAAAAATGATAAAATTTCTAATTTTGATCTATTATTTTTCATCCTAAAATAGTCCTTTAAATCAGTCTACTTCATCAGTCAGTATCCTCATTTAGCACGAATAGAATACTTACGAATACACTTACCTTTGAACACACACAGTAGTTTAAAGAAAGGAAAATACCGGGATGAATCGTGAAATTCTGGGAGCGCTAAGATTGCTGTTTTTTATCGACCGAGTAGAAAATCTCATCAGATCTTCGCTCGCTCGGTCGCTTTGGGACCTCAGGATATAGGGGAATGGAGCGTTTCCACTTAAAACCACCTCGACGACCTGACTCGGGCTCTGGGGAGGATCTTTACCAAATGAAAACCGGGAAACCTCACAGAAAACCGGTGTGATATAGCGCTTGCGATGTGTTTCACAGAGTAAGTGAGGATACCGGAGGCCCATACCCCAAAGGCCGGCAACGCACTTGTGACGCCTCAGGTGTTGCGGGTGTCCATAGGCGGCGATAATCGCTTACGCCGGTGATACGCCTGCTCGTTTGCCCCCTATTCCCTAAAAAAAAATGATTTCAGGTCTCTCTCAAAATGACGCTTAATCAACTAATCAGTAATTTAACTTTTAGTTGTTTTAATATGTGTTCCTTAATTATACCGTACGAAATTATTATATTTTAGCAGGACGAAGCATATTCCCCGTCTCGGCCCATGACGCCACCGGCGCCAGTTCAAAACGTTCCTCTCGCAGATATCGCATTGCCATCGAACTTACAAGAGATTCTCGCGACCATCAAGCAGCGGTCCGAGTCCACCGCGACAGATGTCGACATGCGAACATTGCCTTTATCTTAGTCAATAACATATAAGAATGTACATATTTAATATAACTCCTTTAGTTAATTTATAAGCACAAGATTTAATTACAGTGCAGACAATATTTTTTCAGTTTTGTGTATACATTGCATGCATTTTGTCAACAAGATTTAGTTACATATTGTCTTGAAGTGTACCTATTGTTAGTTTTAGTTTATATTCCTACTTTATAGTTCTGACAATTTTATGCATTATTTTAAATAGTTTAGTTTTAATTAGGAATCAGATTTTTATAGACATGTTCATTGTGTAACGAATATGCAAAGAACATTGTTATTGCAACGCTGTGCAATAGGTGACCGCAGTACTTCCCAGTATATTTTGCAGTTGACGCATGTATCAAATGAAATTAAAGTGAATGAAGTGAAAAGTATTTAAATAATATATTCTATTGATTATATGTTGGTATGATATATGTGTATTATATTTTCGGAATTAGTGTACAAAACTTAGATTATTATTGTTAACTTTGTCACAATTATTTTACATTTTTCATATTCAAATCAAAAGTATAATGGTCAGATGAAAAATAAAGACATATTTCAATTGGCATGTTATATATTTTCATCATCATACAAGGACCTTTTAGATTTTAAGTTATATTCTTTATGGTTCATTCTCTTCTCTCTGAAAACTGATTTATTAAATTTCTTTTTAGTAAAATTATTTGATTTACCTTTGAAAGCATTTATCAAATCATCTCTCATTTTAGGATTATTTTGCCATTTTTTTTCCATAGCTTTTATTTTAGTTTCCATAAGTTTTCTTCGAGGAATGTGTTGCAATGCAAATTCCCAGTCCCCTGTCAGTTTTAAATCTAGTAAGATTGGTACCATATGGTTTATGTTGAGGTTTTTCTTGGAACCTGGTGCCCATTCTAGATACCTGTCGAGAGGTAGCTTTGCCATTTTCAAACCATCTCTTTTAGCTCTTGCCAGTGATAATGGTTCATTATTCATCTGAAATCAAATCCATATATATTATTCACAACATTGTTAAGAATTAACAACAAAGTATTAAACCTAGAATACCTTATCAACCATGCATCCAATAATGTACACTGCATCATGATCAAACTGTGTTAGTTCTTCCCTACAATGTGGTGTTAGGTAAACCAACTTCTCTTTTGGAAAGACATCAAGATAACTTTTAGTATGCATATTAATTGGAAACCAAGGTTCGTCCAGGGATGGTATGTTTTTATGTAATTGTTGCATAAAAGCCCCTTCCATATTTAGATTACATAGGTGTATATTGAAGGGTTCTTTGTGAATTCTGTTATCACCAAAAACAAATGTTAACTGTTTTGCAGCATTCACAGCCTCTTTGTAAACCATGTCATCATCATATGAGCAGTCAATAACTAATCCTTGTCCGTAAATCATGGCTTGTAGTGCTCTGAAAATTAATAAATAATTGATTATCGGTTTTCGAGTGTACACATAGCTTCTGTGACGTGTTAAAAATTAAGTGTGCGTGTGAACTGAGGGACCATAGTGATATTTTTGTTTGAAATTTTTATAAGATTTAGTAGTAGGCTCAAAACAATTGTAGAACAAATATGAGAATTTGTAAAAAGATATGTTAAAAACTACAGCCCTTTAAGTGTGGTCCCTTAATCCTCACATACCATCAGCCAGATCTCGGCAAGTATGTAAAAAAATAAGGTATTCTGACTGCAGACATTTAGTAGAGAATTTGTAAAGATATATACTAAATAACTGAGCACAAATCCTCAACGATTAAAAAAATACAACGACTATACTGTGGTCCCTTAGTCCACACACGAAAGATTTTGTTATACTGAATATTATCACATCAACGGAATAAAATCTTTATTTTCTTACATAATGTTTTAGAACAAGTCTTATAGCAATTTGTAAAAAATTAATTTAAAAAAAATATCGACGCACTTTGAAGATATTTATAATTAAAGCTGGTCCCTCAATCCTCACGTTCTCAAACATACTTGCATGTCTAGCTGCTAGACGACTAAAGTATCACAAAGTGTAGTGTATTAAACTTTTTGTAAAAAGTTTCTACAAAATAATAGGTATCTTTAATTGTGTGTATCTTACCTCTAAAATGAGATTATAGCATTTCAGTGATCTTATGAACAGATATACGAGTAGTGTGACCACACAATGAAAAAAAATGTAGACTACCAATATATTTTTTATTGTAATAGTCGAAAACCAAGGTTGTACGGTTGATTTAGTGTTATGTTACATTACGTATCTTTACAAAGCATGAAATAAAGTAGCTTTTAGACGCTTATCACCATTTAGGCTATGTTTCAAGGAAGCTTTATGTACTTATAATACCCCAGTATTTTACAAACCATTATGGTAACATAGTGGTATTATTTATACAGCTCAGTTTTATACGTTCTATTAACACATAAAATTGAACATTTAAAAACACAGGATTTTGTAAAATATTTACAAAAAGTCCGCGATAGTACCTATCGCGATCTATATTAATATTATAAATTTGAAAGTGGCTTAGTCTGTTTCTCTATTACGCTTTCACGGCTAAACTAATAACAGTGCCTGCACTTGGTAAGGCATATAACTTATTGTAATACTACTATCAAGTACGTAAAATTTGGTTATAACTTAATGAATGTAAGAAGATTTGTTGGTCCGTACTGTAACGCCCTGGCAAAAAATGCGAATGACTCTGTTTTGTGAAAAAAAGTTCTATCTAGCTTTTTTTTTCACATACTTAAACAAAAGTATTACCAAGTCCAGGCACTGTTATTGGTTTAGCCGTGAAAGCGTAATAGAGAAACAGACTAAGCCACTTTCAAATTTATAATATTAATATAGATCGCGGACTTTTTGTAAATATTTTACAAAATCCTGTGTTTTTAAATGTTCAATTTTATGTGTTAATAGAACGTATAAAACTGAGCTGTATAAATAATACCACTATGTTACCATAATGGTTTGTAAAATACTGGGGTATTATAAGTACATAAAGCTTCCTTGAAACATAGCCTAAATGGTGATAAGCGTCTAAAAGCTACTTTATTTCATGCTTTGTAAAGATACGTAATGTAACATAACACTAAATCAACCGTACAACCTTGGGTTTCGACTATTACAATAAAAATTATATTGATAGTCTACATTTTTTTTCATTGTGTGGTCACACTACTCGTATATCTGTTCATAAGATCACTGAAATGCTATAATCTCATTTTAGAGGTAAGATACACACAATTAAAGATACCTATTATTTTGTAGAAACTTTTTACAAAAAGTTTAATACACTACACTTTGTGATACTTTAGTCATCTAGCAGCTAGACATGCAAGTATGTTTGAGAACGTGAGGATTGAGGGACCAGCTTTAATTATAAATATCTTCAAAGTGCGTCGATATTTTTTTTAAATTTATTTTTTACAAATTGCTATAAGACTTGTTCTAAAACATTATGTAAGAAAATAAAGATTTTATTCCGTTGATGTGATAATATTCAGTATAACAAAATCTTTCGTGTGTGGACTGAGGGACCACAGTATAGTCGTTGTATTTTTTTAATCGTTGATGATCTGTGCTCAGTTATTTAGTATATATCTTTACAAATTCTCTACTAAATGTCTGCAGTCACAATACCTTATTTTTTTACATACTTGCCGAGATCTGGCTGATGGTATGTGAGGATTGAGGGACCACACTTAAAGGGCTGTAGTTTTTAACATATCTTTTTACAAATTCTTATATTTGTTCTACAATTGTTTTGAGCCTACTACTAAATCTTATCAAAATTTCAAACAAAAATATCACTATGGTCCCTCAGTTCACACGCACACAAAATTAATGGCTTATTTGGCATATTATATCATTAAAATAAGATGAGTTTTAAAGTGGTCATCATCGCTGTTTATCAAAATAGATCCATCAAACAATCATTAATTTTGGTGGTGATAATTCAAAGTGCATGATTACAAAAACTTTAAGCATATTATGTGAAGCCCAAAATCAAAATGGCATGCCATGGGAAAGGTCTATGTCCAGCCGGTCTGCAAAAGGCTGATGATGATGACAATAATGTGATGCCACATTATTATATACATATGTGTGTATATCGACGCTTGAAAAGCAACTTTTACTAAGCGACACTTACTAAATTTTACAGGAGAGAAGTTTAACATAAAAAAAAAAAACACATATTGACGCTTGAAAAGCAACTTTTACTAAGCGACACTTACATTTTACAGGAAAGAAGTTTAAGAAAAAAGAAAAAAATCATAAAACTGGGCTGGATTAACATAACTTGATATTGGAATTTCTGTCGGTTAGTAAAAGTTGCCTTTCAAGCGTCGGCAAAGACATATCTATACATATTATGTATAATAATAATAGCCTTCTATTCCTAAGCATAGGGTTACAAGAGGTCCCTAAGTTCGGTGTGCCTTTTGGCATAGGCCTCCTCCAATTCCTTATTATGTAATATTTACCTATAGTTGTCGAACTGATTCATTGATTGATCTCGTATGCGGAGAAATAATGACTGGTGTTGAATGCCATAAAGAAGATCATCTTCATTTTCTTTCATATCTTCTGGTTTAATTACAGGATTTTCAATCCGCTTAGCTTCCTTCTTAGCCTGAATGAATACATTTTGTCAATTTATTTATATTATTATATACCATATATTGGATCCATTCGACACAAAATACAACCTACTATTGACTAACTAAATAAATAGATAGACAGATGGAAACTCTTTATTTGTATACCGTTTTACATATTTACAAGAGAGTACATAAGATGACCATAAATAAATAATATGGGTTAAATATTTACTTTTTTTATTATGTACTTAGTGTGGTTATCAAATTGAAACCAATATTGCAGAAGGTTGTTTGTAAACAGAATTCTTAAAATGTTTTAAGTGATTGAATAATGTTTTCCTTTTACTCTATATCACTTAGGGTTAATTGCGGGAATTATTCTAGGACATCATAGACGTTCACAAGACAACCACATTTCATTAACTGAACTTAAGAGTAATATTGTTTATGTAGTACCTTAAAGTTTTCTTTTGCCTTTTCTGTCTTAAATAAATATCTCAGATAACTAGTTCTCTGGCTTTTACTTTGAAATTCTAATAAACGCGCCCACTGATCACTCCGTATGCCATCAGGGGCATACCTGCCATCCTGACGCATCACCTCTACTTCTAACATTAATATCCTAAGTTTTTTTTCCAGGTCTGCATCACCTTTGCATATATCTTCAACTATTTGGTCTGGAATTTCAAAATCAGTCGATAACGTAAAGAAATTAAAAGTTCTCTATGTAAATTATTAGTAGTGTCTTCCTTTATATATTACCTATATTATTTTATTATTTACCTGTGTCGTCTTTGATTTTTAAGGAGAAATTGCATCGCAGATGTTGAAAGTTGTATCTGAGCACGTTAAATAGTCTTTGGGAGGGTAGTACTATATCACGACTCTGCCTAATCAATGATAAAAAAGATCGAACGCAATGCATCATGTACTGTAGAAAGTTTAATTTATTTCAATAGAAATGCCTACTATGTACGTACAGTTAACTGAGTTAACTGCACTTTGAGGTTATCACACAATTTAATGTTTACATTTACATGGATGTACTACTGACATCACTGTTAATGAATGAAGTGACTGACACCTTTAGAGCATATAACTAAAGTAGCAACCGAACGGGCGGAAAGCGTTATCGGAGTAGAGAGACTGAGTAGGTTGGTGTATTTTCCGCCAAACCAGTCATACAAATTAGTATGTGCGTCCACAAATCAGAAGCTTGCGTGAGAGAGACAGACACTACCCAAACTTAGTCTCCCTACTCCGATCACGCTTTCCGCCCGTTTGGCTGCCATTCAGGCATAAATGCTCTAAGACGATCACAGAGTATAGAAACAATATTTGTTTAGATCAGTGTATATGTAATCATTGTCTAAGAAAACAAGGTCTCGCATTCCGAGAGCCCCGAGGTGACGTCACTATCCAGTTACCACGTGATAGCAACATGACGCGAAATAAACCAATCATAACCAGGGAACAGCAACATAACACAAAAGAAACCATCCAGAACCAGCGACAGCGATGATGACGTCATGTCGTTCGTCGAATGCCATACCTGGCGTAGTATTATTTTAAACCATGTTTTTAATTTATGTCTATGAATGAGTCTATGGCAAAAAAAAGAAAAGTCGAAATCGGAAATAAAAGAATGGCATAGACCATAGAGAAAAAAAGAAAGAAAGAAACGCCAAACCGAAACAGAGCGTGTGGCTGACTGCTTGTTGGTAGGTTATTTTTTAGTAAAATTGTGTCGTGAGAGGAGTAGAGTAACGATTTTAATTTGTATGATTTTTTTATTTCAGTTCTTGGAATAACAATTAGAAAAATGGCCTGTTTGGCTATTTTACGACGTACGCTAATTAATGGTACGGTATATTCGGCGGCAACATTACGTTTCGCTTCAACCCAAGCCGATTCAAAGGTTTTCTTCGATGTTACTGCTGATGGAGAGCCTTTAGGGCGTATCGTAATAAAACTTGAGAATGAGTTAGTCCCGAAAACTTCAGAGAACTTTAGAGTCCTTTGCACTGGGGAGAAAGGCTTTGGATATAAGGGATCGTCATTCCATAGAATCATTCCCAATTTTATGTGCCAAGGAGGGGACTTTACTAATCACAATGGCACCGGCGGCAAATCCATTTATGGTAGAACTTTTCAAGATGAAAACTTCAAGCTAAAGCATACTGCACCAGGAATTTTGTCCATGGCTAATGCTGGCCCTAATACAAATGGGTCCCAATTCTTTATTACAACTGTTTCTACACCTTGGTTAGACAAAAAACACGTTGTGTTTGGAGCAGTAGTGGAGGGTATGGATGTGGTAAGCAAAATGGAGGCTCTTGGATCTAGAAGTGGCAAGCCCTCAAAAAAGGTTGTGATCTCTGACTGTGGTGAGTTGGACTAATTGAGTTTCTTTATTATGGTTATGTATATTTGTAGATAACTAATACTTAGTTTCATTAAGTTGTTGAATAGATGATATAGATATGTATTTTTGGTTTCATTTCCAACCTTCACCTTATTATATGCTATCTTAGTCACAACCATTGTCATTTTTTAAAATATATATAAGTTATGACACTTTGACTGCCTCAGCGGCGCAGTGATAGTGTATGCGACTGCTGTGCTTGAGGTCTCTTGGTTTGATTCCCTGGTCAGACCAAATGTTTGTATGATCTACAAATATTTGTTTCAGAGTTTGGGTATTTTACGTCCCACAAGTCCCATAACACAAGCTTTGCTTACCTTGGGACTAGATGGCGCTGTGTATTAGATTAGATATCCAAAATATTTATCTACTGGCATCATTTCTTTGAACAAATACATATTGCTTTAGGAAATATAAAGTTGAGGTCTAAATAAATTATTAAGAATCCAACTTTCTGAATCACTAAAAATCTTCTTGAACTTAAGAAGATTTTTTGCAGTCTGTACTTTTGTGTTATTAGATTCATTATTTTTGCAGATATTACCAAGACCATTAGACATTTTATGTTTATTATTATAAACAAAGTGTTCTGTTTGGCTTTTCTATGAACAATGTAATTTATAAAACTTATAGATAAGTATATTTTTTAAAAATCTACCATTACCATACAGGTTGCGTCACTCGTTCCTTTGTGTCTTGTGAGAGGCTTGTGTCTGTATTAAGAAAACATATCACAGATCATCAGGCTCCACCTCTCCTATGTTTTATAGATTCATCTTTCAGGAGTTATGCCATGCAAATATATTTTTTGCCATAACATGATAAGACCTATTTCTTAGCGTTCCATGGATTCACCGTGCGGGTGCCGGGTCCATCGCGTGATAGATGGGGGCAACACATGCGACTTCGACAGTGCCTGGGAATTGCGACCCAGGTTTAGGTTTAAGGAGCACTCCTTACGACGCGTCAACGCTCACCTCCACTGTCCGCCGTGCTACCCCCTCTACCTAACCATATTTGAAATGAGCCTAGCAATGCCGCTTTGGATATTCGTTCAAGAAAAGAGCTTACTGAAGCTCTTGGCAATCCAAGGTCTTTAAGCAGGTTATAGAGGGATTTAGCTGGTATACCCCTCGCACCCACTTCCACGGCATACAGCACAACAACATAACCATTTTTAGTTATTTCGTTGGTTAAGTCAAAGTACTTGTTTCTTTTTAAAGCGTGGTCTTTAGGGATGTTCGTTTCCCACGGCACCGTGAGTTCTACTAGTACTACACGCTTAATTGACATTGCATAAAGAAATATGTCTGGTCTGGACGCCCAGGCACAGATATCCTCCGGTATGTAGTGATTTTCATACGTGTCCACTAATAATGTCCAGTCACTGGCGGTATTTTAATTGAGTACGGCTTTTGTGTGAGTGAAGTATTTTTTGTTGAGCCTTCCTTTACAAACGCGATGTTAGTTTTTATGTTTGTTGTCATTCCTTTTTTCGCTCTCGCCAGTGATAAACTCATAGCTTCGCGTATGATGTGTAATACCCTACGATGGCGACGTGTATAATGACCTCGGTCTAATAGCGCCTTACAACCTGTCAGTAAGTGCCTGGCTGTACCTATTGCCGCATTGCACATCGTACAAGCCTTTTCTGTAGCTTTTCCCCACCTTACTAGGTTGCTTTGATCGGGGAGAGTTAATTGAAAGGCGTTGAGGTAGAATTTTAACAGGGCGGGTGACCATTGGCTGTTGGTCTACCTTGTCAATGTCTTTTACGAAGTCATCGACTATTACGTTTATAGATGGAGTACGACCTTTGTAGTCTATCTTTCTTCCAAGGAATTTAAAGGGCACGGTTTCTGATATTATTGAAACACTTTCCCTACCAATAGTAATCCCGTGGTCATATGAGGTATACCTGGTGCCTCGCCGGCCCAGACAAAGGCATTAGCATTTGCTAGGTTTTGTCCTCATTCAGATGTAGATACGTAAAAGTTACCAGAAATTCTGGTAAGTTTTACGTGTGTAGGTGATAGTTTCAGATATTTCTTTAGTTCTCCGAAGCTTCGCCTATCTGGCTCTTCCACTTTATTAGGTATCTACCTTATATAGTTATGTTATAAAGAGTTAATCTTTAGATCTAATGAACTAATTTTGAAAGTTCTTTTACCAATAGCAAGCTATATTATTAGTGAGTGTCATAGGCTATGAAAGAAAAATATTATCTTCATATTCGACATCAGCGTTGCCAGATGTCCTGCCTTTTGAATCAAAATTGTAATGTTCGGCGCTTTTTGGAGATAACTGTGATAAAGTGAAGTTAGTTATTTAGCCATAGTGCTTTATCGTCAATAAAATTGGCTAGCAATAAAAAAAATACAATTCCACCATTACAGTACAAATAGGAACTGGCAATTCTGATTAGATGCGATACGTTGATACAGTTTTTTACTGTGTCCCACTTTCGACGAAAGAATCCCGCTTTCTTTTTCACTAGAAAGTCTCAAAATCCCGATTTGACTAACTTAAAATCTGGCAACGCTGCCGCGCTGTCCGACATACACCCGGGAGGAGCAGCAGGCAAAAGTTACTAAAATATAAATGTACTATAAAATTATTGTGTCGCGGTGTTTGTTCCAAACTCCTTTGAAACGGTTGGACCGATTTTTATAAAATTTTGTGTGCAGATCGGGTAGGTCCGAGAATCGACCAACATCTATTTTTCATACCCCTAAATGATAAGTTAATATTTCTTATCCCCTACCCTTTTTTTTTTTTTTTTTTTTACGTGTGGAAATCCCCTCGTACCGTCACCCGCGCCGGGGCTTGCGGCGGGGCGGTGTGTCGGACCCGAACCGACTAAAACCACACGGTGTGCCACTCTGCGCCTGAGGAGGGAGGGATCCGGGAACTGCTGTTATTACGACATCCAGACTATAACCCCTAAAAATTTATTTTTATGGCAAATCAACGTTTGCCGGGTCATCTAGTAGTTAATTAATAAAATGATATTTAGGGATGAAATGGGGAAATTGAATCAACTAAGCATTCACAAACTTGACTTTCATGAAAATAACAACATTCGTACCAAGTACCTGCCCATCTTGCAGTCCCGTGAATCAAGTAAAATGGATTGAATGCCAAAAATATAATATTGGATATCAGCTAGAATTTTTTAGTTACTATTGTTTGTAATTACTTACCAAATTCCTCGATCTTTTTGAATATTTCTTAAGAAACGGATGTTGAAGGCGGCCCTGCACGCGAATCATCATCACACTACGATTTATTTACTTCTTGAATTTAGCAACCCAGTAAGCAACTGTAATTTAAGGTAAAGCAATATCCCTTAAAGTTTGTTGAATGTATAAAAAATAACCACACATACTTTTCTCCATAGTTTTTTGGCCAACAGCTCTTTACACAGTAGGTATAATTAGTTTTTTTGCCAACGGTATGATGAAATAAGGTAAACCTAAAAAAAAGGAAAAATATTGTGTGATTGAAATTCTTTAAAATACATATCTAGGCACCCCCAAACTTGCTTTAAACAAATATGTAATATAAGTACAATGTATTGTAATGTAACAGAACACAGAAACACAAGAGCATGTCTGGTCAATTATGTAGTATTTGTAGCTTATGTCATAGAATATGCCGAAAACTAAGTTTTTAAAATTAACAAAACTTGGAACTATTTATAGGTGACTATTTCGAGCAAGTTAGCAGAGCTAAAGCAGAGCTTTAAGTCCAAGAAGATATGGTCATTCTAATCTTCATCTTATCTCAATATTATGTTATGAGGATTGACAAGAAATAAAAAATTAAAAGTAAAATAAGTATGCAATTTTTATTTATCACTAAATGCAACAAATTAGTTTAAGAGTTGCTATTATCAAACTTGTCTGGGTGATTGACATAACAACTTACTGAATACATCTAAATCAGTATCAATATCAAGTCTTACAATCTATTGTAGTTATAAGGCATTTTTCGATAAAACACTCTCTTTCATATCAAACTATTAACCTCTCTTATCATATATGTCACAATAATTACACAGACAACGTTCCTGTCTTTTACCTCATATGACATTATATATATTGTTTTAAAATATAATTTTCACTTTTATATTAAAATGACAATTTATAATTGAGTTTTTATCCAGCAGCCTAAGAATTGACAATAATTTTACACCTCAAAAATAGTGCTTTATCTAAATAATGTTTTAAATTTTAAGATTCTTATGAAACCATTTATGAGAATGACCAAGTGTTTTAAAGTTACAATTTATAACCCTACTAATGAGTTGTTACAAATACGTTTTCTACTAAATTATTTAAGCTAAATTGATGATCCAAAATATACAATTATAAAAATTAAAAAACAATTCAGGATTAAAGACATTTAGTAAATTTTTGGACCTTTAGTAGCATAGACAGATTAATTGAAACTATTAATTGAACTAAAAACTTTATAAAATAGGATCAAATGACAGTAAAACTAATAAAAATAAATAATTAAAAACAAAGATATAATGTTTGTGTTATCCATTAAATACTTACACCTTCCACTCTCAAGGCATCCATTTACTATTATTTGAGATCATAATAAATGTTTTATACAAAGGTGTACATATATGTTCTCTACAGTAATTATCGTGTTTGTGCTGCTATTGTTGTCTTCATACAGGTACGTCTTACTACAGTAAGAGGAATGTTTATAACATTTTTTTAATAAATATATGCAGTGACGTAAAAGGAGGCAGCATTGCGAGCACCATTTAAAGAAAACAGTTTTGTGCAAATATGAGGCGTGCTTTCAAGGATTTACATTTCATCAAGTATCAATTCTGTCAACTACTATTTATAAATGTAATATTTCTTAGGTTAAATTTAAATAAATCTGGTTCCATTTATTGTACCTTCGATTTTTCATACAGCTATGTAAATTTACTGATAAAATAATAGATCACTGCAATCAATGTTGAATAATTTAAGTACAAAAGATGTATTTTTTTAGTTTTAGAGTTTTGTTTGTTTTCTAAGCATTTTTTTAACTAGTACAAATATTGCAGTTTTTAATTTAACTAATTACAATTATTTCTAAAAATAGAAGTGATGCGAGTATTTTAACGTTAAAACAACAGTCAGCTATCACTCTAATCGATTCATATCGAATAATAAATTGATGCTAAACGTCCGTCCGGCGGCTCCAGGCGGCCGCGCGGAACTGCGGCGGGTCATTAATCATTTTAGGAAGCGTCAGTACTACAGGTAAGATATGATTCCGAATCACTCGTTTCTCTCACTAGTCACTAGGCTAAGAATAAGTCCGGGTGGAGATTCAGACGGCGGGGTCGTGCAGCTGGTCCACGCTGCGGCCCTTGTGCACGGGCAGGCTGAGGTCGGGCGCGTGCGGGTCCAGCGTGAGGTGGTGGCTGGACGTGCGCTTGTGGCGGCGCTCGGGCGGGCGCCAGTCGCGGCTGCCGGTGCGGCGGTGGCGCAGCGCCCCCGCCTCGATGAGGCGCTTGCTCTCGTCGTCGGCGCAGCGCGCCAGCGGCAGCACGGTCAGGTCCAGGCTCTCCACGCTCTTCAGCGCCAGGTGCTTGAGCTGCTCGAGGCTGAGCTCGCGGCTGCCGGAGCGCGAGTGCACGCGGAAGTCCCGCGAGCCGGAGCGCGAGTGCTGCGCCATGTCCCGGGACGCGGAGCGCGGGAACTCGCGCCGCGACTCGCGGGACTCGCGCGACTCGCTGCGCACGGGCCGGCCGCGCTCCGGCTCGTCGAGCGAGTGCTGGCGCGCGCGCGGCTCGAGTTGAATGGTCTTGGAGTCGTTGCGCAGGTGCCTAGAGGCGACCAGAACGCGCGAATTTTTGGTCGCCGGCCTGGTCTGAGAGTCCTGCGAGTACTGCGACTCCGTTCGCTGCAAGTTGGATCTGTGCGGGTCGTGCGACATTTCGGTGGTCACCCCCGTCGGGTCCATGGGCGTGGTCGTCGCCGAGCTCACGCCGGACATGATCCGCGAACGAAATCCGCTCGCGTTGTCTGCAGACGGAAGTTCCTCGAACACTATAAAAGTAAAAATAATAATATCAGTAATAAAAATATTACAATCCCATCGATCACATCTATACCAGTCTATACGAGTAACACCAAAAATATCCTCTTAATTTTTTCAACAGAGAAACCAAAGAAAAGTTTGGTTTCTCTGTTTGTGTGTGATTCTTTTAACATGAGATGTCAAACTCGTATATCATTATAGATAAGCTATAATTATAACAAATGCAGATAAATTGGCACCAATAGAGACTTTATACACAAAACAACATTCGTGAGAATGTTAAAACGTTAACAAGCAATGCGAAGTAAAGGTAGAATGCTGATAGAAGTGTTACATTTATCGAGGCTGATGATGGAGCCGGCGATGTCCTTGCCGGGGTCGAGCGGCGCGGCGGAGTCGAGGTGGCGGCGGCGGCGCACGAGCCACCAGTCGGCGAGGAAGATGCCCAGCGCCACGATCTTTATGCCGCCGCATAGACCCACGTACCTGCCGACAACAGAACAGTTAGCATTTATTTTTGATTAATAAAATAATTAACCATGTGAACTATCATCATTATCATCGACAGCCTTTACCAGTCCACTGTTGCCTACTGGACATAGGCCTCTCCTTAGAAAGGAGACGCCTTGGCCTACTATGCCACGCTGGCCAGACGGGTTGGTATAGGGTTTGTGTGTGTGTGTGTGTGTGTGTGTGTGTGTGTGTGTGTGATATGTGTGTATGTGATGTGTGTATGTTGTCAACTATATTAACATTAAAATAAAATACAATGGGACAAATTTGAAACATTCACATAAGAAAAAAAACCGCGACAAGCAAAATTTTAACAAAATAAAAACCGACTTCAAGGTTCGACTCGATTTCTCTTGGATGCCATCATTAGATCTTAGTGTCCTTATCATGGTACCACCGTTGGGATATCTCCTTTCCATTAAAAAATAATCATCAAAATGGATTCATAAACGACGAAGTTATCCGCGAACATACATAAAATATATATTTATATATATATATATATACGGTCGAATTGAGAAACCTCCTCCTTTTTTTGAAGTCGGTAAAAAACTGTTGTTACGCTGTTAATAACTTAACTACCCTTTTTTGTTTAGGTTGAACTAATAACGGATGAAAAACTAATGGATACGGCTACACCAATATCTATACCGACTCACCTATATCTAAATTGTTCAATATCGTAGAGTAAACATCTGCCTCCTTTTTCTCCGCTACAAGATTGTTTCCACAAAATGCACGTGGAGTCGATGAGGTTGCCGAACAGGATGGGAGCCGGGATGTATCCGAACAAACGGAATATCACGAATTGCATACCGAGGGCGAACGAGCGTTCTTCTTCACTCACAGATCTATAAACGACAAAACATTTCATGTAATTTTAATGAGATGATTAAGTAATCTTTATAACAAATTTTTTATTTGCAAAAAATTGTCATACAGATGACTTTTTCGTTACGACGTTTTTATCAACGATGTCTTTACGGTATATTATTTTTGGAATTAATATGCCTTAGTTAGCATCAACGTTATAGTAAAACACGTCGCTCGGTCCACGCTACGCATTAGGCTGAGGCCGCACTACGGTTTTTTCCAGCTAGCGGTTAAACCACCAAACAGCAAAACCGCCCGAAGCACACGCACTACGGTTAAAAACCGCGAACAGTGTTGCCAACAGATAAACTAGCTCTCCACTAGATTCAACTTCTAAAACCACCAGAAAACCACTAACAAATATACAATACAATGGTTTGGAATCTTATAATCAAAGCAGCATTTGCCTTCCGACCGTCGAACTTTCAAGAAAAGAGCATACTCCTTTTTAAAAGGCAGGCAACGCACTTGTGATGCCTCTGGTGTTGCGAGTGTCCATGGGCGGCGGTAATCGCTTACCATCAGGCGATACGTCTGCTCGTATGCCCCCTATTCCATAAAAAAACACAGCGTACTCTAAATATAGTAGATAAAAGATTTAACCTCATTCTATTTCTCTGCTTATTTTTTAATATTTTCATACTGCTAAATAGTCTCTCAACATTTTTTGTATAACTTAAAAGTAACCAAGAGATGATAAATCACCTGAAACATTACAAAAGTAACCTTGTGGCGACACTGGCAGAACCACCCGCGGTTGTCGCGGTTTTAAAATCAGTCGCGGTAAAAAACCGCCAGTGCGGCCGCTTCCATTCGTTTCCTTTAGTCACAAAATCAGGCGGTTAAAAACCGCGACGGTTTAAACGTAGTGCGGCCTCGGCTTTACACCGATTCAACGCGGCAACAACTCCACTTTAATTCAATTCACAGTGTGGCATTGAAATGTAAGCTTTATGTTGTATTACATAAGAGTGAATTTGTTAACATGTACGTTAAAAGTATGCAGCACGTGTTCGTTGTTGCGCGTGTTCACCTTTGACTGTCACTTACATATAGACAAAGTCACTCTTAGTAAACAACATAAAGCTTACATTTCATTGCCAAACTGTGAGTCGAGCTGGAGTAGAGTTAGGGTGTAATGTGCGAAGAGCTTTAGGGTCTGCGCCGACGGACTGAGTGGCGGTGAAGACGAAACTAGACTTTTATGGTGTCGTACGAGTCCTGACCTGAGCACGATCATGAGCAGCGGCATCTGCGTGACGGCGACCACGAAGGTCATGAAGAACAGCAGCACGAGGAAGGGGAAGATCGTGGTGCAGGGCGGGTTGCAGGCGCCCGCCGTGGCCACGGGCACCACCGTGACCTCGCTGTACAGCGCCCCGCCCGCCACCGCCCCAACCGCCCCAACCGCCCCGCCCGCTCCTCGCAGGGCTGCCACGGACGCGCCACTCACCACCGCTGACGCCAAGCTCTCGCGACTGTTCTCGTGCACGCCTGGAAAGTTAAAACTCTATATATTAATCTATACAATAACCACGGGTAGCACCGCGGAGTTCAGCTAGTAATAAATAAATATTTCGGACATTTCACACACAACGTCCATCCAGTCCTAAGCTAAGC
Source organism: Diaphora mendica (assembly GCA_949125395.1). Lineage (NCBI taxonomy): Eukaryota > Metazoa > Arthropoda > Insecta > Lepidoptera > Erebidae > Diaphora > Diaphora mendica. Next base: position 20,316,759 of record OX421315.1, read on the forward strand.
AGAACTTGTGTTATGGGTACTAGACAACTGATATAAATACATACATACTTTTGTTTTTTTTTGTAAATACATACATATTATAGATAGAAAACACCCAAACTCCGAAACAAATATTAGCAAATCATATTGGTCCGACCAGGGAATCGAACCCGAGACCTCAAGCACAGCAGTCGCTTACGCTACCACCTGCGCCACCGAGGCAGTCTAAATTATATAATATATAATTAATTATAATTAATATAATAACGAGAATTATGCGAACGGAAGAATAACAAAGGCACTGTTACAATTTACATTGAGAATGAGTGAAGAAGGCTAAAAAAATATAACACTTACAAGCACAGTTGGTGAAGTTGGAGCTTGATGAGAAGGCGGCACAGCCAGCGTGGCAAGGGGAGAAGTACGTCAGGCCATTGTTCCCGCACACCGGCTCCATGTCGGTCTCAGTGCATAAACAGTTGAAATTGCACGCCGCTGTTAGATTCACTTTAAATGGTTCCAGATTGCTAAAATAACAAAGAAAAAAATATTATCAGTATTATTAATTTATATAATACTAGCTGATCCGGCAAACATTGTTTTGCCATTAAAAAATGGGGTATAAAAAATAGATGTTTGACGATTCTCACACCCACCCGATATGCACACCAAATTTCATAACAATCGGTTCAGCCGTTTCAGAGGAGTATGGTAACTAACATTGTGACACGAGAATTTTATATATAAGATTTTATTAACCCTGTTGACCTAAATATTTTTAATTTAATTTCGACTTTAGTTGTCAATTTAGGTTTTTACCCGACTGCGTCAGAAGTAAGGTAATGTTTTTTAGATTTATAGAAAACTAAACTAAAGGAAAACCCTGCCACACTTCGCTGTGGCACTCCATAGTTGCACTGAAAAGAAAGGTGGAGCGAAATATACATAAAAACAATCTTCGAATATCGAATCGAATATATATAAATGGTGTTAAAATTTAAGCCCATTTGGTGCAGAATTTTAGAGTTTTAAAGTTTTCACAAAGCAACTTAACATTACTCAAATACATAATATAGTGTTTTAGTATGTTTCTTTGAAAAGTATCTTCAATTGAAAAATATGTGTACAGCGCGTAGTCTATATTGATCACCGATTAAATGTTTTGGAATGAGATAGAGAAAAGGCTTTGTTTAAAGGCTGTGTGATTATGTATAGGTTTTTGGGGTCCAAACCCCCCCGAAATGTTTCTATGCTATTGATATTTTTTACACCTCAATTTTTTTTCATAATAATATTACGGTTAAAGGGACATGGTCATTTTATTATCTTGAATCCCCCCTGCCCCTCACGAAACTAAAACGCTACGCCCAAGTGTGTGATATAGCTGCAGTTATGCCGCCATGTTTGTAACTAAACAATTGAGGTTTATTGTCTTTATTCGCGTGACAAACAGTAATTTTACTAATCACCAGACGGCGCGCCTTATTGTCTTACTTTGTTAATGGCGTCGAACAATTTAATATCTCCATTGAGATAACTTAGTCAACTAAGTTCTACTTAATTACTAATTCATTGCTGTGAGCAGTAGACTTGTGCTTAGTCGGACATTATACGGAGCGATCCGATCTGGTTCATTGAGCCAAACGAACTAGTTCCTTTAGTAAATTTAGTTCAGTAGTTCATAGTTTATTCGGAGCAGCAGAACTGAGCAGAATTAAGATTTTCAATTCACGAAACATCAAAGTGCAAATCAAACAGAAAAACATAGATAAATCAAGATTTGTGATTTTGTAATTTTTTTTAAAGATTTTTATAGGATAAGCACCAGCTTACAAATAAAAAAATAATCATCAAAATCGGTCCACCCAGTCGAAAGTTCTGGTACCAGAGGTACCAAACATAAAAAAAACAGTCGAAGTGAGAACCTCCCCGTTTTTGAAGTCTTCAACGAAATAAAATGGTACGTCATAAAGTTTCTCTTAAAAATGAATATTTACGAACCTGTTATTTGTGTACGGTATAGTAGTGCCGGCCATCTTGATATTGTCGCATCCGAGGAAGAATAGCAGCGCATAGCAGGACAAGCAGACGGTGTTAGATATGAGCACGAACTGCACGGCGCCCTTGGGCCGCAGCTCGAGTCTCTTGAGCAGACACCCGCCCATGAAGATGCCAATGCAAGCGCCTGGGATCGCGATGGAACCTGGCGTAACAAATAATTGTAAGTTAATTAACTACTGCGATACTTATTAACCTTCTTATACTGTCGGTTTTGTTTTGGACCCAGGACAAATGTTTGTGTAATGAAAATGATAATTTGTAATGTCTGGGTGCGGTATAACGACAACCAGGCGGGGGGGGAGGTCACAGGGGACATGACCCCCCCCCCCCACAAAATCGTACCCATGTAACTTTTTCCCTGCTACTAGAACCTGATTATCAAATATTATCATCCCAACTAGACAAAAGATATATATTTGTTTTTAATGTTTGCAATAAAATTGTGTATTGTAAAGTCTAATTTACTCGACTTTTATATATTAGTGACCCCCGCTAAAATTACCGGCTGCGACCGCTCCTCAACAACCGCGATTACGACGCAAGGCAAAGTAAAAAAGAAATATTCCTATGTCCGTCTCCTGGTTCTAAGCTACCTCCCCACCAATTTTCAGCCAAATCGCTTTGGCCGTTATTGAGTTATAGTGTAACTAACACGATTTACTTTATATTATATACAGATATGTATGTATTTAGAAATATATAAGTACTGGCTTTTGTCCTCCGCTCAGCTCGCGTTTTTGTCGGTTATCGCGGTATAGATTACACCTGGTGTCATTCCTGAGGCATCAAAGTATCTACATGCCAAAATTTAATTGAAATCGGTGCAGCGTTTTAGTCGCGAAAGCTTAACAGACAGAGTTACTTTAGAACTTATAATATTAGTATGGATGTTTAAGAGTCTAGTCACCATAGTACGCTTTGTTTGCGTCAGATTGCCGTCTATGTGTGAGAGGATATTATTATTATTGATCTCAAACTATGCAGAATTTTTTAACCAAACTGATAATTCGAAAATTTCGTTTTTTTTATGAAGTAGGGGGCAAACGAGAAGACGGATCGCCTGATGGTAAGCGATTACCGCCGCCCATGCACACCCGCAACACCAGAGGCATCATAAGTGCGTTGCCGGCCTTTTAAGAAAGAATAGAACATCTTATCAAGCCTATCATACAATTATCCTGGTCCTGGTCGTTAATTCACAGTCAGGATCACGATCTGCTACACTAACGTGCCACTCTTGTCTTCGTATTAATAGATCTTACTAATATGATACTATCACAATAAACGCAAATTCTTGCATGCAGGTAATTTTTTTTTTTTAAATACAAATCTCGCACTAGGAATAAATCCTGTGTCGCGGGGGAACTTACAAACATACATGAAACGGACACAAAGAACACCCAGACTCAGAACAACAATTTGTGGATCACACAAAGTGTTGTCCCATGTGGGATTTGAACCCACGACACTTGGCGTAGTAGAAAACGGCGTGGTGACCGCCAAACCACTAGGCCAAACGTGCAGTCAATTATGCAGGAATGTACTCAACTCACCTGTAAACATGCTGGCTTGACTTTTGCCTAGACTGAACTGAGTCTCCAAATACTTGGGCAAGAAGACGACGAAGCCAGACACTATCATAAGTTCCATGCAGGCGCCCAGGCACGTCACTACGTATACTGGATTCTTAAGCAAGCGCCACATAGACACCGGTATATCTGGAATATAGAAAAACCAATGTTAAGATATTTTATAGAAAAAAAAATGTATTCGAACCTTAATTGTGTGTAATTTGAGGGAGATTGGTAATATAGACTTTAAATACCGCAGAACAGGATTTATTATCGTTTAAAAATTGTAATAACTGTTCCTTTCCGTTTTTTTATTCCCGTAAATGTATATTGCAGTTAAAATGTTCCCAGTACCAACTCACTCGTATGTTATGATGTAAAATATTTTCATGTGACTGTGCAACAATGGTATTGTTACTTATATCGACAAACATTTGTGACAAACTAATTTCGCTTTTAAAAGTCACTCATTTAATTCACACACAATTTCAGAGGGATTGGTGTGAAATTCTTTCAAATCAAATCGTCACGGTGACTGTGTTCCAACGTTGCGATTGGCCCGCACTAAACTCTTAACCAATCGAAACGCCGAACGCGCTCGATGTCAAAAGCGAGTGATGCACACACGAGGCTCTAGGATAAGTAGAATATTGAAAAGATATAGCGAATATCTTACCTTTTATATCTTTCCCGTATCCAGTATCTTTTATATCGGTCTGTGGTTTTGGCGGAGGTTTAGATGTTGAAGCTCCGTTAGCTGCTGCGGCCTTTTCTACAAGTCTGATTTTCTCTTTCTCACGCACTAACACTTTTGGGAAGGAGAAGAAAGGAATTGCGACTAAAATAAGCAGAAACCCACAAAGAAGGAAACCGCCCCACCACATACCGACCCAACGGTGGTCGCCAGGACCTGAAATATGAAAATATAATTATAAAATAAAATTAAAGATGAAAATTCCCTTTGCAATGTTCTAAAATTCAGGAAATCTATTGATTTGCTGTTACTTTTTGTGTACAGCAGTGTTGTTTTTAATTGCTGTTGCTATTTATTTTGGTCACTAATACACCTTTCACTTGCACCTTTTTATATAATAAATACTAGCTGACCCGGCAAACATTGTTTTGCCATAAAAAAAAATTGGGGTATAAAATTAGATGTTGGTCTATTCTCAGACCTACCCGATATGCACACCAAATGTCATAAAAATCGGTCCAGCCGTTTCAGAGGAGTATGGTAACTAACATTGTGACACGAGAATTTTATATATAAGATTTACATATGTTGCATGTGTATGTAATTTGTATTGTTACTTACCAATTGATATGTTAGCACTGGAGAAAGAGTCCATGTGAAAAGATAGCAAGTAAGCACCGAGGAGGAAACCCAACACTGGACCAAAAGCTGCCATGCTGTACATGCAACCTATTAACAAAAAAAAAACATATATTAACTTCTTTAAAACTATTTTATAATACGCGCTATGTTTAAACAACTAGCAAAGCAACTGATTGACGCTTATCGTGACCAGAAGGCCGCCCTTTTTCTAGCACAGAGAATCAGTATTGCCATTCAACGTGGTAATGCTGCCAGTCTTTTGGGAACGCTGCCAGTAGGCGAAGATGTGGAGTTTTTTGACGCTTGTATGTAAATATTGTTATTGTTTTCTTTTAAATTATGGTTATGTGCATAGGTTTCTATTTAACTTAGTTATTTTATAAACAAAACTTAAACGGAATAAATACAGGAATCATGTAAAGGAATTAAATCCTATCATAATTTGTACCAATAATGTGTATGTATACCAAGTGCATGAATCTGTATGTATGTATACGTGTTGTGATTGATTTAAAAATACGAAGTGTCACCACTCCTAAACATTCGGATGGTGTTCTAAGCTAGAGCTAGCTACATGGACAACAGTCAGCGACGACCATCCAAAGATCGACTGGCAGGAAAAGACAAAATATTTTAGTATGTGTAAAGGCGCGTCTCCACCGAAATTGTTGGCAATTTCAGTGTTTCCAACTGTTGGCACCTTTTCAAAAAATTGCCAACTTTTGTTTCCATTGTGTCTACACTGAGTCGCCAACAATTTGAAAAACATTCCAAGTAAGCGTCGCCACAGAGCCAATAAATATCTGTAACAAGCGTATTCTTTTGATGTTTACCGCCAAAAACAGAAACACGGTTCCCAACATTTGTTTACAATTTTTGTTGCAAAAAAAGGATATTATATACAACAACTTTTGTCACTAACACGTGTTGACAACACAAAAGTTGCCAACGGTTGTTCAGTGGAGACTCGGCTTAAGAAACATTACCTATGAACGAGTTTTGCATTTTAACTTTCAAAACTGGTCCAGTCCCAAAATCAATTTGGGAATGGACTAGCTTTATCAAGGTTTAATTATATTTTTATTTGTATTAGTCAGGTATTTGGCAGAGACGCACATTACAACTAAGAGAAGTCATTTAAGCTAAAAATTACTGTTGACAAATCTTGCTATTTTTTGCTGTTTTAGATGATTAGCTGTTTTATATTGAAACAGAACATGTCATGTAATCTCCAAACAAGTAAATTTCAGCATTCCAGAAATGTTTTCAAATTTAAAAATAGTATGAAAACAATAAATAAACATACTTTAAAACAGGTTCGAAAATGAAGGGTTATTCAATCTACACACATCAAAAGTGTCTAGGGATCAAGCATTTTTATGCGGATTTCTTGAGATTGAGATGTGGCTTTGGCCCTGGCCTGCTCAGTCGCCAGACTTGAACCCGATTGAGCATGCATGGGATATGCTACAGAGAAGAGCTCTGCCGAATATGGAGGGTATCCAGTCGCAAGAAGACCTTTTTTTGTTGTTGCAACGAACATGGGCGGCCATTCCACAGCGTGATTTGGATGAACTCATTTTGAGTATGCCAAACCGATTCTTGTGTTGTTAGTGTTCGCGGTAGAAACACGGATTATTAATTGTTTAAGTTACCTAATAAAATTTTAAAGAAAACTGTTATTTCAGTCTTTTTTTCGAACTTTAATGTTAGTGGTTCAAATGTCAAAAATCCCTTTATTAGGAAAATGGCAAATTTCTTTATTAATGCAAAGGTGACTTGGTTTATCGTTACTGTGACAAACGAAAACACTTTATTTGATGAATCCTTAAAGAAAATTTTAATTAATATCAATCAGGAGAAAAGTTATTGCAAAAATATATGTTGATCCCTAGACACATATGTTGATCCCTAGACACTTTTGATGTGTGTACTTAATACTTTGAATAGTTCAAAGTTAAAATAAATCAACAATTCTACGTTTTATAATAATAATAATTTATAATAATAATAATTCTAAAGAGCGCAATTTTAAACGGATTTACACGTTTTTCACGTGAAACAGCGAATCAATGAATCAGTATTTTTCTTAAATTAAACTACACATGGTTTTTAACTGTCGTTTATAACAAATTCGTTTTAGTGTTCGCGTCATTTGCGATTTAGTCGATGTGCAGTAACGTTCTCGCGTTATGACTGGAAATTTTCTGTATTCTATTAATATTGTCATTAATTTATAAATTTCATGTATTCACACAAAAATAGTATTCGTTGTAATAGGTTTCCATTAAATAAATTAATAACTCGGACATAAAGCAGATAAGCGCAAACCAGTACGGCGATTTTGCGGCTAAAACTAGGTCACTCCTGTTTGGTAACAGTGCAAATGGCACGGCTTTTGCGGTAAATTAAATTACTTTAGTCTGTATAAATAAATAGCTCTGCATGAGAAATAGTTCTTTATACTTTTTGATTTACGAACTTGAATACCTTTGTTATATTGGATATAAAAAAACATTAAAGTCAGGCACTGTATAAAGTAGCTACCTTCATTTAATAATGAAAACGTTGCGTGTTAGTTCTGAACGCTTCCATAACTTAAATATTCATTCACACATATTGTACATAGCATGTATAGCGATCGCACAAACGATAAACCTTTAGTAAAAAAATATTTGACCAATCATAATACCGATGACGATGATACTCTTTTATGAATGTCAAAATATACAATGAACAAAAGTATCAACAGGAACAAAACATATTTGAATCTTTCAACATTTGTAAAACGCTGTGTGCAGAAATCGATAACATAAATCTTTTTCTGACAAAAGTGGCTCTCGAATCCAGGACCCGTTCTGAGTCGATTGCAAGTACCCTATTAAAACCCCTCGCTGTTATCACACTTCAGTCAAGAGGCCGCCAGCTTAGCTTAGTTAAATAAATATCAATATTATATATTCAGAAGAAAACTGTCTTACCTTTGAATTGTTATAATTTAATATATAAAATATCTATACTAATATTATAAACGCGAAAGTTTGTGAGTATGGATGGATGGATGGATGTTTGTTACTCTTTCACGCAAAAACTACAGAACGGATTTGCATAAAACTTTACAGTAATATAGCTTATACGTCAGAATAACACATAGGCTACTATTTGCCGCGATAACCGACATAAACGCGGGCGTGGCCGCGGGCAACCACTAGTTAAAAATTAAGAGATTAAACTTTTGGTAGTAACTGGAATTTTGATCTATTTTATCACATCACATCAACAACCTAAGAGTCTACTGTTGAACATACATTTCCTTCGAAAGAAGGTTTTGGCCTAGTTATACCACGCTGGCCTATTTATGGCCTAATAATTTCGCATATATAATTATTTCAACTAAAACATATTTAAAATACATATACATGTCACGCTATTTAGAATGGGAAGCTTGCTTATCGACAGTCCTTTTAACCAGGTCAAGGACTCACGATAGCTAAGTCGAATTACCAAGGTTTGTCTCTGCGAGTCATTCAGTGACTATGTATAATGTTAGTTATGTTAGTGAACGCATTTGAGATTTTATAGGACTATGTTAACAGTAAATTGTGTTATATAAGTGTATTCAGTTTATACCCTTCACTGGTCGTTGCTACTCACCAGTAAAAGACAAAACCAGTTTAAGCCATTATTTAAAGAGACTGGAAGTATTGGGCTCCGAAAAGTTGGGAGGCATTGGCTCTTTTTTTTAACCGACTTCAATAAAAGGAGGAGGTTTCTCAATTCGATAATTTGATATATATATATATATTTTATGTGTGTTCGGGGATAACTTCGTCGTTTATGAACCGATTTTGATGATTCTTTTTTTAATGGAAAGGAGATATCCCATCGGTGGTAAAATGATAAGGACACTAAGATCTGATAATGGCATCCAAGAGAAATCGAGTCGAACCTTGAAGTCGGTTTTTATTTTGTAAATATTTTACTTGTTTTAAATTATAATAATAACAGTATACTCCAATGATCTTCTTCTTTTATATAATATCATTGGTGTACTCTATATTTTTAGGGATTTATGAGTTTTTTTCAAATGTTTTTATTTACTTATTACATCCATCGTTTTTACTTTATATTATGCAGCGACCTCAGATTATGCAGGATCTGAGAAAGCGACGAACAAAAGAAATGTTGTGTGAAACTTGATTGATTCAGATTCAATCAGAAGTTGAAGTTTTCTAATTTCATAACAATTTCCGAATGAGTTGACATGGATCATCTAAATTAAATGTAGCACTGGAATGTTTTTGGGCACCAGAACTTGTCTTGGCACTACCAAACGCGTGGGTAAAATTATAGGACCCTTAAAGTTGTTACGTAAATTATTTATTTCATCGTGTGTGTCGACGAGCAAACTATTTTTTAACTGCAAAGTTAAGTAATGAACTTTTATGTTTCGTAATAACAATAATAGGACATATTGCATGTTTACCTTGACATCTATTTACGGGTTTATTGTCGTGTGCTAGACTATATAGTTACTATCCCATAAAATCAGTTTCGTGGAATTCTAGACGTTCGTTTTATTTTCTTACATATGCTATGATAGTAGCCGAGTAGGTTAACAAATTGTAAAATTAAGCAATCCTAGGCAGGTCAATCAATAGATAGGTGACAGTTTTAGCATAATGAGACACCTCCGTTCGTCTGAAAGGACGTTAAGCACCTGGTTCATACGAATATCTATGGCGACCGTAACAGGTACTTGGTGCACTAAAAAGTCCAACAACAGTCCTTTTGTAGAACTTCCATAGCGCTTGGTATAAGCATTTTTGTATCCTAAACCATTGACATTTGTAGGTGTTACAATTAGCGAAATAATTAATTAAATTCTTGTTTAGTCGGGTGACTGTGGGCCGTTAACATTTCATATTGTTGTGCACAATATATCAAAGAAAATGAAATGAACTATAAAACAGAGCGATGTGCGTGTTTTTACTCAAACATTATTTATTTAGACTTCGTATTTCTAGATCTGTACAACATAAACAGACTGTTCAGTCTAAGTATAAAACACGTTCAATTTACACTGGTAAAACGATGTGTTTCAATGTTTTTTATGTAGTTCAGTGACTTGTGGTGTCAGAGTATTTGGGATATCGCTGACAGTTGAAGCATGACAATAATATAGACATGCAAAAGGAAGAAATTATAAGGCGTGCGCGACACAATGACACAATTATAGCAATGATAGGTAATTAAATTGTAAAAGATACGGCACATTACGGCATTTGACGTCACTTTAAAATACTAATTACTGTTTAAAATGGTACGAGATGATCAGTTTCACGTACTTGGTTATTGTCAAAACGTTGAGATTTGATTAAAAAATAGTTTAACAGTAGGAACTACCTTGTTTTACTCTTAATTCAAATTTAGAAAGATGCTCTTATTATTCCTTAGTACTTAAACAGAGACAACATTGTTTACACTACTTAAAAGCTACAATAGCACTGTGTTATAAATATGTGCATGTGTGATGTAATTTTTTGTTAACAATATGTTTTTATTTCATTGTATACAAAAAATAGTGTTATCATGGATGTGTGACACAGGAATCAGCATCATTGGAACGCAAATTATCGTGGATGTTTGAAAATTAGGATATGAAATTCCATGTTGCTTACCAATATACATGCTGGAGGATTCTGGACGCACGTGGTCATCCACATAGGTGGTGCCGAGGGTGAGGAGAGGCGAACCGCCGCAGCCAAGCAACAACTGAGCCACTATGAATACCATCACTGGCAGAAACGTGCTCGGAGTACTCTGTTATATAGAAACAAATTTGTTAGAATAGTGACGATCTTATTTTTACAAGCTGACCCACGCAACCTCGTTTACGTCTCCTATTACCCGGAGCGTAATAATTTTCCCCCGTATTTGTAACGTTCTTCATTGGTGCTCCGCTCCTATTGGTCTTAGCGTGATGATATATAGCCTTCCTCGATAATCTATCTAACATTTCAAATTTTTCAAATCGTACAAGCGGTTCCTAAGATTAGCGCGTTCAAACAAACAAACTCGTCAGCTTTATAATATTAGTATAGATTAGTTACCTTTCGTAGAAAAAATAGTAACAAATCAAAGATTTATAATATACAAACCAACTTCAAGAGACTTGCAACATTAAGAGCAAAAGAATAGAAGGAGAGAACTGCCATTTAGTTTAATGTTTAGCAGTTCTGGTATTACGAGCGTCTTACCTTGATGCAATTATCAGGCCTCAAGTTGCTAGGCGGTATACCCGGCGACAGCTGCCCCAAACCCATGTCCTGAGCTAAGGCGTGCGGCAACCGGCAAATGTTTTCTTCGGACTTATTATTCATCAGCGTTTCACTGTTTACTTCAGCAATAAAATGTGGTACTACGAAAACTAATGATCCGATCCCCATTATTACAGCACCTAAAATATATACACAATGAAAATATTTTGCCTTGATAAATTGACTCAATTAATACTAGTAGTGGCCGCCCAGTGGTCGAAATTCAACTACATTTTTTTGAGTGCCCGTGCCCAAATTCCATACTCCACCGTTCGTGTAATTTTCGTTAAAGGTGTACAAAGTTTTTGTTTTACGTATTAATATATGGATTAATACCGTAGCCAAAATTTGACGTCCTTTGAAAACTATTTTTAAATGTCAGAACATCAAAGGGCTTATAATTGTTGGCATGTGTGTAAACGTATAGTGATGTTTATGGCATGGCTTTTATCATAACAAAATAATAGAAAATTTTAAATTAATTAATTAGTAAAATTTTCTATTATTTTGTTAACTAAGTTCTAGTTTTCGTCCACGATCTGGATATAAAAGTTATGTTGTCTATTCCTAACGAGCAGTGCTTCTATTCTGGAATCTGTACTTTTGGCAAAGTTTATGAAAAAGCGGGATGATGATCGGTTCAGTAGTAGTAACTCAGAGACGGATAAGAGGACAAGTGATACTACAGTAATGGCATTAAAAAATGTGTTTTGTAATGATTTTTCGCCTAAGTAGTTGTGACTGACTGACATAAATTATATTGATTTTATCCATCAGGTCAAGGCTAGAACGCAAAGGCGCAGCGTATAACATTAAATCCTGCTCTATTCAAAAAGCACGCTCTTCAATCAGGTGTGTACATATTTAATAAATGAATAAGTTCTTATATATTTGTAGTAAAAGTTCAGAAAGCTAAAATTTTGGATCGTCCCGCTTTGTAGCAAATAAACAATACAATATGCAATCGCTCTTTCGTGCTTTAAAATGAATTTCTCTTATTACTTGAGTATTCTGTCTCAGTATAAATACAAAAAAATTAGATCCATAACTGCCACCTGAATTTGGTGATTATTTTCTTAAATGAATATTGTGGTTTCCTATTATTAGAGATGATGATAGTGATCTATTAAATTATTTATTATCTGACGACCTGTACTACACTCGATTTATGTATTTACTAGTAGGACCTTAAATATGCTTACCGACTGCGATCCATACTGGAATGTGTCTTCTGCTGCCGAGATATGATACAAAAATCACCGTAATGACGTTACCAATCTCATAGCTGCTCGCAATAAGTCCTGAGAGACTCGAAGGGATTTCGAACCGCTTCTCGATTGTTGTGATCACAGAATTTATATAACCCGAGCTCAATGCTTGTTGCAATGTCACGAGGAACGAAAGGAAAAATACAAACACCTGAAAATAAATATTGATTAGTAAGCTATAAAAAGAATCGACATATTTCACTTTTAGATAGTTTATTTCTTACTTTAATACTAGAAAATCTCTGAATAAATAGCGGTCTCCACGATAGAATGCCGCAATCTCTTGCGTCATGAGGAATGTCTAATATTTCTGGGTATATCTGTCGAGGTTTCTCTCTTTCCTTGTCCCTTTCGCGATCTCTGTGGATATGAGAAAGTTAGTTTTACATAAGCAATTCATTCTACATTTTAGGTATATTGTAGGAATAACATGAAAATATATAAGGCTACAAAAACTGCCTGACAGGTATCTGTAGTAGGACGCACCTGTATATTATCAATCAGATTACCACCTGCTAAGTAATACATATTATTATTAGTATGTAGTGATGTTATATTGTTAATATGTGTGGTGTCGATGGGTGAAAATAGGCTGATAGATTGGTACAAATAAGTAGGTATATGGGCAAAAACGTTGTATAGGATATTAAAGTGTGGTTAGTTTGTAGCAGTTTCTTAAAAATTAATTACTGTATAGTCATAGGTTGAAAAATATATCACCTGTCGCATATACCAGCCGAGGGATTTCGGCTGTGGCACTTTATTGACTCTCTTGGCGGGTGGGATGGTTGTGGCAGAGCGCTCGAGCCTGCCTCGTCGCCGGCACCATCTACACAACCCGATTCTGCATACAACCCAGTCATCGCGTACATTGATTCTTGCCTCCTGAGAAAAACAATCAGATATTTGCTCTCATCGTAAGATCGTACATTTTTTCACATACAACCTCAAATTAACATATCATGTGTCTAAAATAACCGTGAGACAATTTCAATAGCTGGGAACAGGACTTGTGAAATTGCGTCCGAAAATAAGACAATACATCATTTAATTATAACTTTAGAAAATTCTGTAACCATACAATTCAATTTCACGTCTTCTACTATATCTACGTTAAACAGACCTCAATCTAACGTCCAATGCAGCAGTCAAATAGGATTTAAAATAAAGGCGGCTTTGTCAGGGCTCAGTAGTACCCATGTAAATTGGGATGTTAGATATTAAGACGATTGAGTGATTATGATTCCAAGTTTTAACAAGTGATTTTGAAAGCACACATATACCGTAATTTAACTTCTCGGTTGACAAATAAAAAAGTTTTATCAGCTTAAAAAATCACCGCTATTACCGACAATACGCAGGCAAAGCTCTCCAAAATAAATTTCGTTTTGATCGATTGCACAGATGTCAACCTTCATACAGATGATTTTCCAACATCTATGTTAGCTCTCCATTTGAAAATCACGTTCCAAATATCATCTACATTTGATATTATTTTGGAAGCTTCCGGCAATTTGGAAACTGTGTAATTGAGGGTTAGAAATATAATGGTAGGCGCGTGTTTAATATTGTATACAAAATATATAATTATGAGGTTCATTTTGAAAGGATATTGGCATAGTTTGTTCGTACACAGTAATTATTTGATGTGTGGTACATTAAAATAATTCTCTGTACGGTTCGGTTGAGTTCCTTATCCTGAATCAAAATTAGTTGTCATTAAAATGCTATAAGAAGTAATAAATATGGTGATTGAAATGACAGGTCAGCAGTATCCGCAATCGGTATGATGTAAAGGATCGGTAAAGGAAGTTTGAAAACGGATATAAAGAATCTTAGCCTAAAAAATCCATCTAATATATCCTATATTAGATGGATTTTTTAGGCTAAGACTAGGTTTTTTTATGGAATAGGGGGCAAACAAGCAGAGGTATCGCCTGATGGTAAGCGATTATCGCCGCCCATGGACACCCGCAACACCAGCGTCACAAGTGCGTTGCCGGCCTTTTAAAAAGGAGTATGTTCTTTTCTCCTAACTAGAAAAGAAAACTAGTATGCAAAGTTTTTATGTTACAATCGGAATGTAAAGGTTTTCTAGATAATCACAGGCATTTACTTTATGATGGAAAGTGTAAAGATAATTGTGGGAATGGTAAGCATTGTTTATTTACAAACAAGCAAAACAATAATACAATTGAACACTCGGAAAGAAATACAAATATTTTGTTTTTGAAACACAAACCTGTGCCTATCTAATAAATGATGTTTTTCCGTCATTGTGGATCACGATTACTTCACAAATGATAAATACAATAACTTCCTAATGTCGCGTTATTGAAACAAGTGTCCTTTATGTAGGTTTAATTTCGAAAAGCGTGGTGCGTGCTCAAACAAAACATTGATACTAAGATGACTAAACTTCAGGCTTTGTCTATACTGGATGATATCAGACCGCGATGTGTACTTACTGTATATGGGCCAGGTGTTGCAAATGGGCCGCCGTTATCTGTGTGATATGATGTTATCATCGAAAGGGAGTGTAGGAGTGTTTGTCTCGTTCGGACAGCTGACGAGGGCGGGATGAGGTAATGTTTTAGAACAGTTTAAAGCCGATAACAGATATCCTCGATACAAACAGCACGTACCTGTTTAGGTACACCTCTGTTATGCTTATGACGTAAGTTCGTTTATAGGAGCCGAAAATAAAGCCAAGCTTTTTTTTTGTAAAAGTCATCTTTTATAGACATTCCGATAATCAATTTGGTTTAATTACATTACGGACAGAGGTACGCACATTAAATATTAGTTTTAAATATTTTTGGAGAAAATCACTCTAAAATAATAAGTATATCCCCTATTGTAGAATATAATCCATATGCTAGAGACTTTATAAGGACACAACCTAATACACCAGACTCGGACAACTTAAGGGGGACCATTTGCACCTCGCATTAACTTTAAATTGAATGTTTACACCCAGCTTCCTACCAAACCAACTTACGGCCGTTTTCAATAACCTATCTATCCTTAGTTCTCATTACTACAGTTAAACAAATCTATCTTTTTACTCTTACTTTCGTTTCAATAACCTACCGGCAGATAGCATTTCCTATCGAAGTTGTCTATCTATCACTGGGAGGACGGATAGTCAACTAGAGATAGGAACTCTCATAGTAATCGGACTAACTTGCATTTCAATATAAGTTTCGAGTTACTCTCCGATAGGTGTAGCTAACTCTAGTAACGTCAGTTGCTTATCTGTCAATATCGGCCAGTTACGCGCCAACCCGGCCAGATAGAATTTCGAAAATAATTATTTTTTTATGTAAATATAAAAAATGGAAGGTTTTATCAGTGATGATAGCGACATGGAATTATTATGGATTATGATCAAAGCAGTGATAGTGATACTGAAGAAAACATACCTTTACAGTTACAGAAGGAATATAAGCCGCGTGTGAATTATATGAATAAATTATATGACTACGAATTTGCATATAAATCTAGACTAAATAAAAGTGCTGTGAATCAGTTAATAAATTTGATACAACCATATTTAAGTGTAACATCTAAAAGGTAAGTTAAGTTATCGTTTTAAATCTCAACTTTATACTTCAGCCAAATTTGATAAAAAATATAAAGAACAGATAGGTGTTTAACTATTCTTTAATTTGAAAATTACTAGCAATTGTATTATATTTTCTTCATTGGGTTTGGTTCAAGTGTAGACTCATAATGGTGCTAGTATTGCCATAATATCAAGTTTTAACAAAGTTCTTATTTTTCCAGAAATCATGGTATATCCACCCTCCATCAGATACTTTTGGCTACGATTTTATACATTGGGCACTATGCTAGTGTCTGTTGCAGATTTATCGGAGTATTAATAGCATCTGCATAGACAATACGACTGTATTGTCTATGCAGATGTATCCAGAGCCATAGCAAGATTATACCCAAACTTTGTTGTGTTACAAAATCACACTCAACAAGAGTTTATAATATTGCTAGATTCCCCAGAGTGCATAGTGTCATAGATGGCACCCATATATTAATACAATCACCAAGTAAGTACCTCATCTCATATTGAACTATCTCATAGGTGCTGGTCTAACTTAATTTTTCGATGTTTTCATACTATCTGTACATACATATTAATACTGTTTTCATATTATTTGCAGACTCAAATATTGGAGAAGAATTTAGAAACAGGAAAGGAATATTCTCTATCAATGTACAAGTTGTGTGTAATATTGTTCATTAGTGTTTCTAAATGTTGTTGCCTAATGGCCAGGGATGTCCACTCGGGATGCAACTATATTTAACCACTCTATTTTAAAAGGTCACTCATCTAGTTGTTTATTCTGTTAATAATTAATTTTTAGAAGCGGCTGTAGCCTAGTGATAAAGGTATTGGACTTGCAAAAAAGAATTAAAGAGGTTGTTGGTTCTAATCCTGACCGGTACACTACCGACATGAACCCACTCCTAACACAAGCAATTTAGCTTAGCTGGAGGGGTTAAAGAGAATACTATTATATCTTCAATAAAACACCAAATATCGTTAATTGTGTATTTAGCTAAGTAGCCTAGAATTACAAGCAAGTTCAAGTCACAAAATCATAAGAGTAAGGTAGGTACACAATTATGATGGCGGGTAGTTTCATAACCCAATAAACATCAACTTATAAGTAGGAAGTATGTAGGTACACTCATATACAACATACCTTTCCCCCAAGTATACAAAATATATTTAAACTTTAACTTATACTTAAAGCTAACAATTTTGTACTTATTTAAATATTTAACATTATGTCTATTGGATATACATTAATTCAGGCTTTGGCTTTTCATAAGGGCTTTTTGTATGAGATAAAACTTTACTTTTAATCTTACCCCCAGAGTAGCCAGACTCATAATTACTAGGTATACCTAACATCTCCGCCCATTGTTCCTGACTCGGTATTTCAATTATTTCCTCACTCGAGCCTGTACCTCCTATTTCCATATCTTGATTTTCCATTTCCCGACTGGCCTTTTCATTATTTACTTCTTCCCTCTCTCCTTCTCGGTCTGCCTCTTCTGTGTCTTTCTTTTTAACCAGTTGATCAATGTGTCGGTTGACTATATTACCATCACAAGTTGCAATTTCATAATTAGATGGTCCTTGTCTTTTAACCACCGTACCAGGCAGCCAACGAGGTCCACCACTATAATTTCTATACATCACACTTTGGCCCACATTAGTTTTTCGAGTTACATTATGAGCATTACTGGTAATCTGTTGACCAATTTTATTTTGAACACGATTATCTGGATGTATAACATCTAACAAGGTACGTAGGCGCCTATTCATCAAGAGTTCAGAGGGACTCTTGTTAGTAATTGTGCAGGGGGTTACCCGCAATCCTAGTAGCATTCGAGGAATCTTAACATCCCAAGAAATGTCATCCATTTTGCTCAACTTGTCTTTAACAGTTTGCACCATTCTTTCAGCCAAACCGTTTGTTGCAGGATGATAAGGCGCTGTTTTTATATGTTTTATTTTATTTGCGTCCAAAAATTGCTTAAATGCAGCTGACACAAAAGATGGTCCGTTGTCGGAAACCAATGTCTCACACAAACCATGGGTAGCAAATAAATTCCTAAGGTGCCTGATGACCGTGCCCGCTGTCATATTGTTAACCAAGATCACTTCAGGCCATCTGGAATATGCGTCTACCACAATTAAAATATATTTACCCAGGAGCGGTCCCGCAAAATCCACATTTAATCGAGACCACGGCTTTGTAGGTGTGATCCACTCAGATTTAGTTTTCGGAGGCATGTGCCGATTTTCAAGACATTTGTCGCAGCCGC
This sequence comes from Diaphora mendica, assembly GCA_949125395.1. Taxonomy (NCBI): domain Eukaryota; kingdom Metazoa; phylum Arthropoda; class Insecta; order Lepidoptera; family Erebidae; genus Diaphora; species Diaphora mendica. The sequence continues at coordinate 20,335,153 of OX421315.1, forward strand.
CTACCAATGCCTCAATATTTTCGTTCAGTTTTGGCCACCAAACATAACTCCTGGCCAGTGATTTCGTTTGGACGATGCCGTTATGTGTTTTATGTAAAGCACGTAGTATCGTTTCACGCAATGATGATGGTACCACCACTCGACATCCCAGTAAGATACAATCTTCATACATAGAAAGTTCTGAACGATGTAACCAGTATGGACGCAGTTCATCATCGGTAACTCTAGCTGGCCAGCCGCTTAGTACATGGTGACTGACACGAGATAATAGCCTATCTCGCTTCGTTGCTAATGCTATTTTGTCGGCATCCACAGGAAAGTCAGTAGGTGTCTCTGCCAGCAGCAACACGTCACATAACTGCTGTTCAGGTTGGTCAGGAACCGACTGTGGCCATCGGCTCAACCCATCAGCGTGACCGATCTGTTGACCCGGTTTATACACAATTTCGTAATTATGTGACGTCAATAAAATTGCGATCCGCGTTAGCCGAGGCGACAAGACCGTGGGTATAGGTCGCTTCGGATCAAATATACCCAACAACGGTTTATGGTCTGTAACTATAGTAAAAGATCTTCCCATTAAATAGTTATGAAACTTGCTAATTCCAAATGAAATCGCAGTGGCCTCTTTATCTAATTGTGAGTAACGGCGTTCGTGAGTATGTAAAGTTCTGGAACCCATAGCTACGGGGCGCTCCTGTCCATCTTCCATAACGTGGGATAATACAGCGCCGACGCCGTATTCTGAACTGTCACAGGTGAGTACCAACGGTTTATTTAAATCGTAATGAACGAGCGTCAAGTCAGATGACAGCAACCTTTTAGCCGTGTCAAAGCTCCTTTGCTCCCTGTCTGTCCATTGCCAAGGTTGTGCTTTGTCGAGCAACCTATGTAGGGGCTCGAGCATAGTGGCTTTGTGAGGTACGAACCTCTCATAAAAATTGTATAATCCTAAAAATGCTTGTAGCTGTTGAACGTTCTTTGGTTCGGATGTGTTGAGGATAGACTCAACTTTGCTGGGTGCAGGATGAATACCCTCAGAGTCTATGACAAAACCTAAAAACTCTACACGTTCTTTGGCAAACTTACATTTGTTCCGATTTAGCCGCAAACCTGCCTTGCCGATGCGCTCCAGTACTATGTCGAGGCGCTGCGTCATCTCCGACATGGTACGGCCACTGACGATGACGTCATCGATCAGTACCGCGACGCCGGGAACGCCCGCCAGTAACGCCATCATCAAGCGCTGAAAAATTCCCGGACAGGCTTTAACGCCAAAAGCCAATCTGTGTACTGAAAATAAACCTTTGCATGTGTTTAAGGTTAACATCTGTGCTGTGTCGTTTGTGACGACCACCTGTGTATATGCACGGTCAAGGTCGAGTGTCGTGTAAAATTTGCCACCAGTAATCGTAGCAAACACTTCACTTGCAGTCGGCATAGGGTAGGTATCAGACTCGGTAGCCTGATTAACCGTACTACGGTAGTCACCACAAAGACGAATGTCCCCGTTTCGTTTGGGTATTGGAACAACCGGTGTCGCCCATTCTGAAAAAGACACAGCGCGCAGTACCCCTTCCCCCACTAAACGATCTATCTCTTTTTCAACCTTGTCTTTAAAAGCATAGGGTACGGGACGTGCCTTCAAAAACCTAGGAGTCGCACCTGGTTTCAAATGTATAGCCACAGGGTCCCCCCTGTATGTACCGAGTCCGTCCCTGAAAACCTCACTATGTTTACTTACAATGTGATCGTTCACAGACATGTCAAGTTCAGATATCATATTAACAATTAAAGTAATACCTAGTGCCTCGAACCAGTTACGTCCCAACAGATTCGGTCCTGAGCCCTTAGCTACAATGACATTCAAAACACACTTAATGTCTTTAAATTGTACTTGCACTTCAGCTTGTCCCATCACTGTAACCGGTGAGCTGTTCCACGTGCACAGGCGGTTGGGTACCGCGCCTAAAGCGCTGCGTGAGCGTACGCGCGACCACGTCTGCTGGTTCACTAAGGAGAAAGCGGCGCCAGAATCTACCTCCATCGCTACCTGCACGCCGTCCAGTAGTAATTTCACTACGTACGCCGGAACGCGAGAGCTCATCGTGCTCTCCATGTTATATATGCCATTAAGGCACATGTCAGTCTCGTTTTCGGTTAAGTTGATTTTTTGAAAATGACTTTTCTTTTTAGCTGTACATATTCTCTCGATGTGACCTTTCTTCTTACAAAAGTGGCACACGGCGTTAACGAAACGACATTCGCCCGCGTGCCGGTCTCCACATCGATAACACAATCGAACATTTACTTTGGATTGCACAGCGTTGACGTCCATAGGTACACCTGACAGCGGCGGCTTCGCCGCGGCGTCCACTGCCGTAGCTTCATAGCTGACGGCGGCGCCGGTGACTGATGCGCTCTGCATCATCCGAGCGTCCCTGCCCGCACTTTCAGTTGATAGCATAGCATCTACTACGTCATGGTATCGCAAATTATCTACCTTTAACAGTTCGTACTGCAAATTGTGATTGTTCATGCCGCATACTAATCTGTCACGAAGCATCCTTTCCATGTCTGTAAAGTTACAACCGGCACAGATTTTTCTGAGTTGCGCTATGTATTCCGCGGCGGATTCACTGCGTAGTTGATCACGCTTATAAAATTTGAATGACACAGAAATCTCATTAGGTTTTGGGCTGTAATGTTTAGTTAGGATTGCTTCAATTTCACTGAATGTTACTTCACAAGATTTTTTAGGTGTAATTAACGCCAGAAGAGTCTCGAACACTTGTACACCGCACACTGTATAGAAATTTGCCCTTTTTAACGAATCTAAGACGACGCCATTCGCCTCAAAACAATACTTAAGTCTGTCGATGTAATTGTCCCAATTGTCACATTTCACATTAAACTCATTAAATTTCACTGTATTACACTCCATTGTCAAGTTTTCTACTCGTCGCCAATATTATATCTTCAATAAAACACCAAATATCGTTATTTGTGTATTTAGCTAAGTAGCCTAGAATTACAAGCAAGTTCAAGTCACAAAATCATAAGAGTAAGGTAGGTACACAATTATGATGGCGGGTAGTTTCATAACCCAATAAACATCAACTTATAAGTAGGAAGTATGTAGGTACACTCATATACAACAAATACTAGTAATTTCCTTTTAAAAAAAAAAATAAGTACACTGTTCCTATTGCTTAAAAGACTTATATATAATATTAAACTTGCAGATTATTGTGAACAAGGTGGACTTGGAAATCGCTGGCTGCTTGGTGATAGCGATCCATGTACACCCTATCTATTGACACCCCTACTCAACCCAAATACTCCATCAGAGCAATGTTATAATGAAGCGCACATTAAAACAAGAAATACTATAGGTTTGTTTTGTTTACTAAATACTAGATGCATGGTAAATGGTTTAAATACACTATTAATACCTACTGTAATATTGCAGATGCATTGGAGTTTGGAAAAGAAGATTCTCCATACTATCTTTAAAAATGAGGCCAAATTTAAAAAATATGCAACATACAATATTGCCAGGAACATGAATTTGGCAAAGATAGAGCCTAAAATATCGATTTCAGAAACAACACAGGAGGAAAATGTAATTATTCATGACAATTCTCCAATTTTAAACATGTCAGAATGGCAATTGGTAATAAATATATACTTTAATGTGTAAAATAAACAATAAATAATCATATTTTATGTAATTTTTATTACCTTTCACAAATTTGAGATCACAATACAATATAAACTAATCACACAATGAAAATGTAATGATAAAAATTTAAATTAATTTAAATCCTTTTCTTCACTTCACTTGTGGAGGTCCCAGCTCTTCATAACCTAACACTTCAATGTTTTCTGTTTCATCCATCATCAAATTAGTATCTTGCACAAGTATAAGATACTTATAGGATTCATTTTGATTTACAAATATATATCAATAATTTAAATAATCAATATCAATATTTAAATAAATATCACAAGATACGCGCGCACAAACAAACGTCAATTCGATATGTCAAACGTTTTATTTCATTTTGAATGTGGTAAACAAATAAAAAAAATCAAGTTAATGTTGATTCACTATAAAATCTTTAAAAAATACAAACAACAAGTACTTTTAATAAAAATAAATAAATAGTGAATATTTGTTTTTAACATTAAAGATTTGTGTAGCAAAGCACTAAACGTATCAAGAGGGAAAAAGCTATCCGTCGTTGGTAAGAGATAGATAGCGCTTATCCTTGATTGTGAAACGCAAGTTAAGGATAGATAAGATCACGCTGCAAATCGGAGATAGCGATCTATCCTTAACTGGCGATAGGTTATTGAAAACCGCCGTTAACCAGTTAATGATTGCATAGATGGCGTAGTGGTTTAAGCGGTCACCACTTTCGCTAATCGCTACACTGCGTTGTGTTGTGGGTTCAAAACCCACAGTGATCAACAAATTGTCTGGGTGTTCTTTGTGTACGTTTCATTTATCTTTGTAAAGTTAACACAGGAATATTGCCTCTAGTGCGGGAATAGTCTTTTTTCGACAAAAAAAAACGCTTTAAGAGACCAAACACTTAAAAAAGCTGGTTCTGGTGAAAATAAGAAAGTACAGGTGATAAAAAGAAAGGTATGCAAAACTAAGAAATATATAGAAATTATTTAATTAATTAGGACCGGTTGTTGTGGAGAACCTTGGGGGAGGCCAGCAGTGGACGTCTTTGGCTGAGATGATGTGTAGAAGGAAATCGTATTTGAATACTACTTGAGATTTTTTTCTTGATAAACCTGAGCATCTTTACCTCCAATATAATTCATTAAGAAAAATATTAGCAAATAGGTTTGATAGAATGAAAATATGGACTGAGAGTAGCTTTCTTTGCGATCTGAGAATCGACTAATCCCAAAATCCTACTAATATTAAAAACGCGAAAGTTTGTAAGTATGGATGGATGGATGGATGGATGTTTGTTACTCTTTCACGCAAAAACTACTGAACGGATTTGGATGAAACTTTACAGTAATAATAGTATATGTGTAATATGCCACCGATTAGCGTGGTGAGCAGACGTGTTTCAAGTTTTAATTGAGTATAAATAGTAACGTGCTAAAATAGATTAAACTTAATACCACTGGAAATAAAGTATAATCTTGAGTGATAGTGAGTGTTCGGCTTTGTTCAATCATAGTGTGCGTAGACGCCACTAGGTAGTGCACATAGTACACAGGCGGAGCGACAAGCGGAGCGGGTAACATGCTAAAATCATTTAATTAGTAATAAATATTATTAGTATGAGTGCCTTAAGATCACCTACTGGCACCGCTGGAGCTACTAGTTCTCAACCAGATTTATCAAGTTTCGGGATTACTATACCGGAATCTATGAACAAAGCTACACGAAAGCGAAAAACTCGTGACAATGAGTTCTCGCAACAATTTACTGAATTGAGAAATGAAATTCTTGAAATGTTTAGGGAGTTTAAAACGTTTCAGATAGATAGTTTTACTGCCATAAGGCAGGACATATCTTCTGTAAAGGAACAATTGAATGATATGAAAATTACAACGGAAAGACTGACTGCTGATAATGTCATGTTCGATGCAAAAATAGCAAGTCTCACAAGTGCTGTTAACGAAACTCAGGAAAAAATTAAGTTTTTGGAGAGTGACCTCCATACCCTACAATCAAATAAAAAATTTTCGGCATCAATGGATAACCTGGAATCATTAACTAATTATGATAAAATAATAGCAGAAGTTCAAGAGCGCACTGAACGTAGCAAAAATATAATAATTACAGGTATTGCTGAATCGTGCTTTGATCGCGCTGAGCAAAGAAGAGAGGAAGACAAAAAAGGGGTATTGAATGTGATATCAGCCATTTATTCAGCCTGTCCAAACCCGATAAAAATTATACGCTTAGGCAAATACGACAAGAATAAAATGCGCGCCATTAAAGTTTGTTTTGAATGTCAGAACACGGCCCTTATAGTGTTAAAAGAGAAATCTAAATTCAATGATAAAACTATTCGAATCTATTCTGATCAGACCCCAAACCAGCAGCATATTATGTTGAAATTGCGAGAAGAGCTACGTCAACGAATAGAAACAGGCGAAAAGGACTTAATTATAAAATACCAAAAAGGTATACCGAAAATAATTAAACAACAATCAAAAAACTATGTGCAACAGTAAAAAGTGTAGGATCAAGCAAGTTTATAACATATAAAATCTGTAATAAATATGCTCAACTATCAGTTACCAATAAATCTCTAAAATTCCTATATGCAAATGTGCGAAGCATAGTAAAACCAGGCAAAATAGACGAAATAAGGTGCATATTGGAATCTATTCAAACTACTATACATGTATTAGTATTCACAGAGACATGGATCAAAAACGAAGAGGAAGCTCACAGAATAAGTTTACCAAACTACACCCATTACTTCAATTACAGAAAACATGCCCGAGGTGGTGGAGTTTCTATATTTATCCACAAAAATTTAAAGCATGAATTATTGGATGAACAATGCGAGGATGGGAACCATTTTCTATGGGTACACTTGGACACATTTTCTATAAACATTGGAGCTATATACAAACAACCAGCATCTAACACTGATAAATTTCTAGAGACCTTAAATCAACATCTTACTAAAAGAAAAAGAGTAATCACCTTTGGTGATCTTAACATTAATTTACTAAGTACTGAAAATTCTGTGAAAGAGTATATTACAATTTTACGAGAGAACAACATCAAAATATTGAATAAAACTAGCCTAGAATACTGCACTCGCGAAACAGCAACAACAAAAACAGTCCTCGATCATGTGACTACAAACTTACAGGATAATACTTTCCAAATGTCTTTAATTGATTCTTCTCTCTCAGACCATAAGCAAATATATCTGGAAATGAACAGACCAAAACCTATATGTATACAGCGAATAAAGTACGAGGCTATTAATTACTCAAATTTATATAAAACCATTAAAAATGTTTTTGGTACAAAGAAAATGGATGAATTTTCAGAACTGGAAACTTTGTTATTAAACTCAATCATTGAGAATAAAGTGCAGAAGACGAAGATATTGAATCCACCACGCAAGGAATGGATAAATAATAATCTTTTAACCTTAATTGATGAGAGAAACCAACTATATCAATACCTAAAACAATCCTGGTGATGCTCAATTGAGTATGGAGTTTAAAAAGAAGCGTAGTGTAGCGTACACGTCAATTCAAAGTGCAAAAAATCGATACTACAATGATGCTTTTAAAAACTGTAAGAAACATCCTTTGAAAGTGTGGCAATTAATCAATAGACTATCCAATAACAAAATAGAAACTATTTCTGGGCCTTCGGTACTCAAAACTGCTACAGGACAAACCAGCGACATAAAAGAAATTTGTGAAAGTTTAAATTTATTTTTCTGTACAATAGGTAGTAACCTAGCTAACAAAATATCCCAAAACGATTTTACCCATAATTTAACATGTATACCAACCAAAAAAAACTGTGAAAAATCTTTAAAACTTAAACCAACATCTTCATTCGAAATAATCAAAATAATCAACGATCTCAAAACAAATACTAGCTCAGGCATAGACGGTATTAATACGAAGACTATCAAGTGTATCAAAGATCTAATAGCCCAACCACTTGCAAACTGCATTAATAAATGCCTGATCAACGGTTATTTTCCAGATTCCCTTAAAATTGCAAAAGTTAGACCCATATTCAAAACTGGTAGCAGGATTGACCCTAGCAACTATAGGCCTATATCCGTGCTACCATTACTATCTAAAATTTTTGAAAGCATATTATACAACCGTTTAAATGAATTTTTAATGTCCAAAGATTTTCTTTTCAAGAAACAATATGGTTTCAGAGCGAAGTCTAACACTGCAGCCGCAACTGTAGACTTAGTGACAAATATAAGAACGAATATTGATCGGGGTTTGATAAGATTGGGAGTTTTCATCGATTTAAAGAAAGCGTTTGATACCGTGAGCCACAGCATACTTTTATTGAAATTGAAAGACTTGGGAGTTACGGATGCAGGGTTCTCCATTTTCGAATCCTATCTTTCAAATAGGTCTCAAGTTGTTAAATTTGATAACCATCAAAGCGAGCCAAGACCCATTACATGTGGCGTACCTCAGGGCTCGATTTTGGGTCCACTGCTTTTCTTGGTTTACATTAATAGTATACACGAAATTGGACTTAAAGGAGATATCACTCTCTACGCTGATGATACTAATATATTTTATTCAGGTAGTTCTATAGACACGGTAGTTGATCAAGCACAATATGATCTGAATACATTAAATGTCTGGCTAAACATAAATTTATTGACTATCAATGCCTCAAAATCTCACTACATTATATTCTGTGCTAAAAATAAAAAAATTGGCAACTACAACCCATTAATCATTAGCGGCGAAAGACTAGGCAGAGTAAATGAGGAGAAGTACTTGGGCCTAGTATTGGATCATAGACTTACATGGAAGCCACATATTAATAAAATACGAAGTAAATTAACATCATTATCGGGCGCTCTTCGACCCTTGGCTCGTTGCTTGCCCAGAAACGTAAAATATACTGTCTATAACTCTTTGGTAAAATCCCACATTGATTACCTGATTGAGATCTGGGGAGCTTCGGCAAAGAGTAATCTAAGACAATTACAAACTTCACAAAATAAACTAATAAAAATATTGTTTCTATACGAGTATTTTACACCCACTATTAAAATCTATAAGGAAACAGGAATAATGAATCTCGCTCAAACACATAAATACAATACCATCATATTTATTAGAAAAATCTTGACAAAAGACATCCACTCACAGCTAACATTTACGAAAAAGATAGACAGCCACAAACGGTTAACTAGGCAAGCCAATAACATCTCTCTGCGAATGCCTAGGACAAATTACGGAAAGAAGAGTATTCTATATGAAGGAGCCCAATTCTATAATATATTGCCTAAAGATATAAAAGAAGCCAAAACATTTAAAACATTCAAAAGATTATTAAAAAGCTACATTTTAAGGGATGTTTCGTTAATAAAATCATAAAACTACTATTTCTAAATCTTAATGTTACACTACTAATACTAACCCTACGTCTAAAAACCATACATATAAAACTACATACATACATGAGTAGGAAACATTTCTCATAAAAAAAAAAAAAAAAATAGTAATAATAATTCTTACACTAATACAAACACATATTTTTGTTTTATATACTTGCTAAGATAAATATAAATTATAATTACAAAACACGTATATTTTGTCACTAAGTCATAGGCCTTACAAATTGTTTCACCACAAGCGTTTTGAACCTACAATCTTATAAAAGATATTTGTACTACCCATTAAAAAAAAAAAAAAAAAAAAAAAAAAAAAAAAAAAGCACAACTACCTTACTAACCACGCTAATTAGGTAATATGTTTTTGTTTAGAACTATATTTTTCTCTGTAAGTGATTATTGTAATCTTTTGAGAAAATAAATGTCTTTAACCATAATATAGCTTATACAGCAGAATAACACATAGGCTACTATTTGCCGCGATAACCGACATTTACGCGGGCGGAGCCGCGGGCATCCACTAGTTAAATATAATTCTAATATTATTCATATCTGTTGTGTTTTGAGTAATGATTAACATGAATTGAAGTATACTAACATGGTTGGGACATAAAATATCAACCACAGTATTAATAGGGTTTAATTCTAAGATTGCATGATTTTGCCATAAATTAAGTCACTCATCCATGACTGCCATAGAAAACATTCAAGACTAAAGTTGCCTTTCTTCAAGATGATTTCAAGAGTTTAATATATTTATCTACAACTAGTTATTCATAACACTCTCTGTGTAGTGGTGTCTTATGTTTTTAAGTATTTTAGCAACGTAAAATAAATAGTCTTAGGATGTATGTTTCACGTGTATCATCAGAGTAAGCTTTATTTCAAAGAACAATAATACAATCATATCAAGTGCAATGTTCGATAGCTGACTATCGGGTGACCTCGATTTAGTAAGTATTTTGCAGTAATATTTTCCGCCTAGTACCTATTATGCTATTACCTCTGTTTTATCTTTTGGAACCACTGTTTAAATTTGGTTTCTTCTGTAAATTGTTTCCAGATGTTGCAAACAAACCTGTTGTTCCTTAAAGTAAATGAAATTCAGTCAAAGGAAATTAATGTTTGTAAAGTAGTTTAGTGTAGTAAAGTGTAGAATTCTTGCCAGCTAGGTCTGTGGTATAGCAGCTTGGAAAGGGAGGACCAACTGACAGAAAAAAGGTCTTTGGTATAGCAGGGGTACAAATACTACATATTGCAAACACTATAGGTGGGTTCCTTGTGTTCCAAGAGTTCTCATGCCAATAGAAAATATCAGGTACCGTTCCTGAACTTCGATTTATCGTCTAATTTTGTTAAAGTAAATACTTAATTACATTGCATTTAATATTCATCATTATCATCATCATCAGCCTATTGCGGTTCACTGTTGGACATAATAATAGTAATATAATAATAATATCTTTATTGTATCCAGAAGATTATAAAATGGACTTAGAACTAGGTATGTAGGTACAAGTGGCGGCCTTATTGCTCGTAGGCAATCTCTTACATACAGGCAAAAAAAAAAAAAAAAAATTTAATTGGTCCTCAGTAAGATCTAAATAACTGGCATCAGCATAATCAAGGATGGGGAAAAGAAGGGATTGTGTAAGAGCAATCTTGGTAGAGGTAGGTAGATAGTTGCGTAGTCTTCGCAAAGATCCTGCATACAAACATTTTGCGACTGAGCTCTTGCGGCTGAGGACCCCAGGAAAAGGTTGTGTCGATATAGATCCCCAGGTTCTTTACCTTTTCGCTATACGAAAAGACATATTATGTCTTTAGTCTCCCATTGCACGCACGATTTTGGGTTTCTCGCAGATTTCATATTTGATGTCCATTAATTAACTATATTGCAATCCTTTCATTTATTTTCATTTTTATGATAAAGGTGAGAAAGATGAAAAAATATTAAACATATATTTTAAAAAGTAGCGCAGCCGCTAATTACGCATTTTTATGCATGCACGCAGGTCAATGTATGGTTGTTGAGGTCATCTCGCCAACCATTTGTTAAATATTAATTAAAGAAAATAGTCATATTTATTTTCGTTAATTATAATATTTAACAAATGACTCTGAATTTTTCGTTTTTTGGGTGAGGCATAATGTTTGCAGTGGACTACAACAAGCTGCTGCTGATGATGGTGGTGGTAAATTTATTTTTAAAGATTAAATGTCAAAATATCTAAATTACCATGTTAAAGACTCGTATGAGACAGCCGAGAGAGATCTTTGCGAACTAAACTGTGGCCTTTCAGATTCTAAGTTAATGACATTTAAACAATAGCCGACGCATGTATTTACATTTTAATTAAGACAATATAACATAGATATTGGCTGCATGATCAGTCAATATCATTCATAATCTCAAATAGCGACAGAATTTAGTACAGACGTTTTTGCTTACCGATTCGATAAAAAAGAAAAAACACAATACTTTATGACCGCAAGAGGACGCCTCATTAGATTTAGTGACACGTCATATAGCCTATAACCAGCGGACAATCAAGACGCTTCAAACGATACCTCATTTATAGAGTTCTAATAAGTAGTTGAGGAGCTATTAGGGAACAGATGAACATACATATATAGATAGCCTGTCAAAATAATAACCCTCCTTTGGCTTTTCGGGTAAAAATAAAGAACAAACAAATAATATTATATTTCCTCATAGTAACACGCTAGGAAATATATTTTATTTTTATCTTATGATATATATATATATTATATTTTATATCAAGACATGATGTTATTAATACTATATTTCATTGTCAGTTCAAGAAATTTAATAGGAATTAATAACATGTACATATCTAGTGTTATCGAATACATATGATACAAAAGTTCAAAGAACAAAGACTCAGTAAAGTTAAATATAATAAAATGATAAAAGGTAAGGCGAACGGAATCATACGTACAGACAATAAGTGGGTCACAATAATTATATTGAAAGATGAACAAACATAAATCATCTCGTGCCACGGATATGAGTATTATATTATACAATTTATTTATGTTCCCATCCTATACAGATGTAGAGTAAGTATAGAATAACTAATAGGTTTCGATATATATTTGAGAGCACGTTATGCAGGTAAAGCGTAGCAAACATGATTTGACACAGACGTGGCCAATATCCATTTAAAATTGGTTAGATGAAGTAATTTTTCTTACTTATCAAATACTTGTATTGTTGGCAACCGATGTCGCACTTCACTTGCATAACTTTAATAAAACCAAATCTTATACGATTTAAAAAAAATCTATTAAAAATGTAAATGAGAAATAAGAGTATATATTATTTTATGAGTATTAGGTATTTTAATATAGAGTAGTTATCGAGTTCGTCAACAGCTCTCTGGAGCTATATATTATTGCAAAAATGCATCTTAAAGTAGTTCCTATTTATTTTTCACCTGTTTAATTATACACCACACTAACTATGGCCAATGTATGGGTAAACGTATACTAAGTTAAGTAAATAGAGCTTTTTAGTATATAACGTGTACCTATCTGCCTATGTGCCGGGCAAATAAAGTATGTTCCAATAATAATATTTTATGATGAAGAATCCTGCATATAGTTTACACCTACAGTTGTCTCGAATGCAAAACTCAATGTTTGTCGACAACAGGAATCCAGTTTGAATTTTTATAAACGATTTTCAAAATAAATTTGTATACGTTTTACAAATAATCGGTACTAAAGTAGCTATAAAAACGACCAAAACTACTTTTTAACTATGGAACTTATAACGCGAAGATGAAAAAAAGATTTTGCTTTTACAATTTTTCAGGACCTATTTCCACAATGAATGATTAATTTCATTCAATACTTTTTAATTTAGTTGTGTACGCTGATGACGGTGCCAGCCAACATTACTAAATGAAATATTAAAGTTCGCAGAGTTCAGCTATTACATACCTGTGACCCTTTCTGTGCTGTGGGGCGGCGTTGGTGCCACCCGCATTTTGCTGCCTCTCGCCTTCCGACATCTTCGTGGAGTATGCTGCTTCTCACCGTACGCCCATACCAGTTGCCAGAACAATGCACCTCCACCTAGAACAAGATAGCAATTACTAAACACTGACACAAAAAAAAAAAACGTTTAAAAGTGAAACAAAAATTCTAAAATTCCAATCGTGAGTTTATATCATTTAGTGTGAAATCTTTTTAACCGACTTCCAAAAAGGAGGAGGTTCTATGTTCCACTGTATGTATTTTTTTTTTTTTTTTTTTTTATGTATGTTACCTGATTACTCCGTCAGTTGTGGACTGATTTTGAATTTTTTTTTTGTATTCGACAGGGTATGCTTCCGTGGTGGTCCCATTGCCAGCATATCAGGATCTGATGATGGGACCCCAGGGAAATAGAGGGAAACCCTCAATTTTTATAGGCACATACTATGTTTTTCATATATTTTCTGAAGTTACACCGCTATTTGCGTCTGGTAGTCATCATTTTATGATGATGAGCTGATGATGTAAGGTACCACTCCTTAAGGGTTAGGAGTTGGAGGACAAATCTTTAAATATCATATGTATATAAGTTACCTTTAGTCGTATTCTTACAAATTATTTAGGTAAGCTGATGATGGAAGGTGGAAGGTACAACTCCTCAACGGTTAGGAGTTGGAGAATAATTCTTTCAATTTTATACGTATCTAAAGACCTTCAGTCGTATACTTTCAAGCTATTTAGGTGAGCTGGTGATAGAAGATTAAACTCTTCAACAGTTAGGGATTAGAGGATGATTTTAATATTACACGTACCTTAATTTGTATTCTTGATGATGAAATTTGATGAAATAATTCAACTTACTACTTACCTACGATTGTTTGCACTAAAAACTGTAAAATAAAAACTTTTTATAAAAAAAAAAAACCGACTTCCAAAAACATCCAACGAAAACTCTCTGTCAAAAAACACTTAAAAGCGTAAAATAAACTGGTTCTTCATAAATTGCCTATACCTAATTCTTTATTCATTTAAATAGTAGTATTATAATGGGTGCTAGGTACCTAAAATCTGTTTGAAGTCGGTGCTAAGCCAAAAAGAATACAAACGAACAATTACAAAAGTCTAAGCGATAGTCACTTGGCACCGACTTCAAACAGATTTTAGGTACCTAGCACCCATTATAATACTACTATTTAAATGAATAAAGAATTAGGTATAGGCAATTTATGAAGAACCAGTTTATTTTACGCTTTTAAGTGTTTTTTGACAGAGAGTTTTCGTTGGATGTTTTTGGAAGTCGGTTTTTTTTTTATAACTCTATGTTTTAAATCGTAACGAATCGTAGGCGTAGAAAGAAAAAAGTAGTTCCGTATCAATCTATCAGTTACAAATATTTCTGAATATTAACATTGGTTTTAAATTTTAGTACTTATTGTCGTCTGTCGATAAAATTTCGACCATAAACATTAAAGTTAGGGGTTTTGTTTTATTTGATTATAGTCTACGTAAAGAGTGTCAGCATGTCGACTTTAGATATTATGCCGTGCAAACATTACTAGATCTTTGCTTTTATTCGAGCTATTGCAACTTTTAAATTTATGATAGCGTTCTCATGCTATCATACACATAAAGTTCATAGATTTCGGGCATTATAAAATAATATCTAGAATCACGAGAAGCGGATGGACATTTGTGATGAAGCTATAATTAGCGCTGTCATAGCATAACACGCGCATGTGGTGTTATTCTGTCATTATTTTACAATACACTTACATGCTAACATTACAAGAAAAAATAGATATTTATAGCCAATTTTGATACTAACATATGATCTAAATTTATTGTAAAGTCAAATAAATATCACCTACTAGAGGTGTAGGTTGAGAGGTGTACAGTGCAAGGATTTTTTGCTGTCTTTTTTCTAACAATTATCTATGGTTACTGGCTGGTGTAAGTAGTAAGAATAAAACAGATGGATGGATGATCCATTTGTCTTGCGAATATTTATTTGCTAGAATATGCACAGGTTTACTTTACTTGAAAACAGAAGCAGTATTATGTAATTTCACGAAGAACGTATTGATTATGTATTTTCGCAAATGAAATTCCATAAATCTAAAAAGGCTATACCGAGCTGACACGACAAGGTTAGGCCGCTGGCGCCTCGGCCGCCCGTGCCAACGGGGACCTTGCTAATGGTCGTTTGACTAAGGGAGCTTAGTTAATATACATTCATACCTATACATATAATTGCAGATGTTACTGCAGACTGTGCTATTTTTCTGTTTGTTTTTTAAAAAGGGTTTCCCGTTAGATGTTTTAGTATTTATTTTATACTAGCCGACTAATTTTGTCTGCGTCTCTCGAAAGGAATACATTTTCCCCGCTTTTTAAACTTCTTTATGCTTTTGATGCTTCTTTTATTTTTTATTGTGATGTTATATAGCCTATAGCGGTCCGCAATAAATGGAATATTCAAAACTAAAAAAAAAACAATTAAAACAAATATTTCCTAAGATTAGTTCGTTTAAACAACCAAACAAAACAAACGTTTTAGCTTTTTATCCGATTTCAAAAAAAGAAGGAGGTTTTAAATTCGATCGTATTTTTTTTTATGTTAGTTACCTCATTACTTTCGACTGGGTGAACCGATTTTGATGATTCTTTTTTTATTTGAAAGCTGGTGCTTCCCGAATGCTCCCATTTAAATTTGGTCCAGATTGAAGTTTTTTTTGTTAAAATTTGTAATTACATATTAGTATTAGTATAGGTTTTTCTATTAATAACTTTTTCAGTTGTCATTTAATACAAAAGGAAAGATAAAAATATACATGCGCGACTTTTGACCCTTGAATACCCTTTTTATTGATACATAGTATTTTTGTCGTTTTCATATGTATTAATTTAACCTTGAACGCCTTTTTTGACAAGAGTATAATAAATGTGATAGATAAAATAATAAATATGCACTGAAATATACACTACCATAATAACTTGTAACGAGGTCGTAAATTCATTAAAAATATTATTGTTATGTTTTCATAAAAATGATTATTGAGCGTGAACACTACTATATTTTTTCTAATCAAAGTAGGTATGCCCCAAACGTTGTTTATTGTTAACTAGCTGACCCGCGTAACGTCGTTTACGTCTCCTATTGCCCGTAGCGTAAAAAAATCCAGCGTTTTTGTAACATTCTTCATTGGTGCTCCGCTCCCATTGGTCTTAGCGTTATATATAGCCAGGCTATAGCCTTCCTCGATAAATGTACTATCCAACACTGAAATAATTTTTCTAATCAGACCAGCGGTTCCTGAGATTATCGCGTTCAAACAAACAAACTCTTCAGCTTTATAATATTAGTATAGATTTAACTTTATAATTATTCATTACCAGCCCACATACGGTCGCTCCGCCCGATAATCGTTGGCATTCGCAGTTTTACTTTACTAAAATATGAACTATAAAATAAAATATGAATAAAACTTTCCTCTGCAACTGCATTCACTCTTTCTATTGGTAAAAACTGCATAAAAATACGATGGGTACTTTAGAAGATCTAAGCGTACAAGAATAAAAAGCGACTTCCTTTTATGTGAAGATGTTCTTTCTAAAAACAATAATCCAATTCTTAGAAAAATTGTCACTTGCCAACATTAACTTTGTTTCTATCAATCACTCACAAATGAGTAACATTTGTGAGTGATTGATAGAAACATCTATGTAATAATAATTGGAATGTATAATTCTCACAATAACTTTAATTAAATTTAAATGACTACATTATAATTTATTTTACCGAGTGATAGTCATAATATTACGTAGGTATTAAGTTATTCAAGTACTACGTACTAAGGTAGGTAACCAAAATCAGGGTTAATGGCACATACTTTAAAACATACCTAAATCATTGTCATGTCTGCTAATGAGTAGTTTTAGATAAAATTTATTGCTAATAAACAACATTTAATGTGGTAAAACATCGACTTGTTTGGAGTGAATAAAATCGCGTTGGCATGTGTATATTATTGGTAAGATTCATTCTATTGACGATGACCCCCAGTGTCGTGGCATATGTTTCTTTATTCGATGATTCACAATCTCACTTGCCAACATTAACTTTGTTTCTATCAATCACTCACAAATGAGTAACATTTGTGAGTGATTGATAGAAACATCTATGTAATAATAATTGGAATGTATAATTCTCACAATAACTTTAATTAAATTTAAATGACTACATTATAATTTATTTTACCGAGTGATAGTCATAATATTCTTATTACGTAGGTATTAAGTTATTCAAGTACTACGTACTAAGGTAGGTAACCAAAATCAGGGTTAATGGCACATACTTAAAAACATACCTAAATCATTGTCATGTCTGCTAATGAGTAGTTTAAGATAACATTTATTGCTAATAAACAACATTTAATGTGGTAAAACATCGACTTGTTTGGAGTGAATAAAATCGCGTTGGCATGTGTATATTATTGGTAAGATTCATTCTATTGACGATGACCCCCAGTGTCGTGGCATATGTTTCTTTATTCGATGATTCACAATCTACCCATGATGTGTTTACTTAACGCACAGGTGGCTTTTTGTGAACGTTTCTGAAAGCCAATATTACTTAATAGTACGAATAACATGCATGTTTTAGTTTAAAGTGATGGAAAATATCTTTTGTTGTCAGACAGCATGTTAACTTTATAGCAGGCATTAATAATACACATATCAAAGTTAATGATTTCACGACAATTGAAATTTAATCTACAGCAATGTGATTTTATGATAAAAATTAAAGGTTTACCTTAAGCCCAGTAGTAATTCAATCCTTTAATAATTTGCAACTAAATCTTAAAAGAACATTCTGCATTTAAAATATCAGTTTACTAGGACCTTTTAACCTGTATCTGATTGGAATTGCTGTTAAAATGCAGTAGAATAAATAAACCTAAAATAAAAGTAAAATATAAATTCATAGGTTAGAATGGCATAGTTTATTTGCATATCTCGATGTTTATTTCCTAATCTTCCGTTTACAAAAACAAGAGCACATTCTTTCATAGTACAGCGGATGTAAGTCCAATTATACGTCACCGCGGGCGTTTCAATAATGATTGTTTTGTTTGAATGAAGATTTATCATAAAAAAGTAATCTCAGTATTCATAAAATCTGTTCAAATTTAGATGGCCGTTGCTATACAGCTGCGAACAATAATTCTGTGTAGACTGTGCCAAAAACTAAAGGCAAAATATTACTGTTTCCAGCTGTAGGTACTTGACTCATAAGGCCGTCGATCGGAAGGTCTCTTCCTTTTAATTATTATCTTTAGGAGCTATGGAACGGTCAAAACAACATTAATTATTGTTCGCTTAGATCGATTTTTGTTCAAATTGAAGTCAACCAGACTCGTTCAGCACCGCCACGGAAGACAGTGGTTAGATCCTAGTATATACGGATACATATATATTCAAATAACATTGGAATAAAATCGGATGCCAAAATTATCATGTTTTAACATTATTGTATGAGAATGACAAGCCATTGACAATAACGGAAATCTTAAAGAAAATAATGATATTTTAAGTGACGAATAACATAAAACAAATAAACTGAACGGTATATCACATTCGAATCGAACAGATGCCAGTCGTTGACATTTCTCAGAACATTTATTCCGATTCGTTGATTGCGGTCAAACGAGAGAACACTGCTCCGGCATTATAACGGATAATACTTGCGTGTAAAACATTATGGTGTAAAAGCAAAAGTGCTACAGTTAATCGTGAGAATTGTAAATTTTACAGTATAGTATTTTTTCGTACTGAATTTTGCAATTATAATTAGAAAAAGCTTCATATACCTACATGACTAGGCAACAACTTAATAAGTCAAGTATAGTAATTGCAAAATATTACCTATATTCAACGCGTTAAGCACAACAAATCAGTCCTAATTTATCAGCAAATATAGCTGATTTACATATTTATGACGATAATTGTATTGAAGGTCATTTAGCAAAGCAAAGTCTTTAGCATGCGTTGCTAATTTAGTCATTATAATAATAATAATAATAATATATTTTCTCCAAACTGATGTGGGCGTGCATCGCAATGTAGTTGCAATGGATACCGGACTGACTCCGCTCGCTTTGGCTAAAGAGAATTGGCGCAAACCTGTAGTACTTGGTACTGATGATCGCAAGGAGGTATGGAAGGGCAAAGAACTTCATGGTCGATTTTATCGGGCCCTAAATGGGCCTGATATAGATTTTAAAGCATCTACGTCCTGGCTACGGTATGGTGATCTCTTCGGAGAAACCGAAGGTTTTGTCTGTGCGATTATGGATGAAGTTATCATGACGAATAACTATCGGAAGTATATCCTGAAGGATGGTACGGTCGACATCTGTCGGGCATGTCACCGTCCTGGAGAATCTATTAGGCATATTATTTCTGGTTGTTCTCGGCTTGCTAACGGCGAATATTTACACAGGCACAACCAAGTAGCCAGGATCGTACATCAGCAACTTGCCCTGAAATACAAACTTGTGAGTTCAGAGGTGCCATATTACAGGTATGTGCCCGACCCGACCGACCGATTGTGGTTGATTAGACGAGATATGGGGAGAAAACTAACGCAAAAAATATATATAACCTTTAAAGCGGTTTGCATATCAATTTGAGCTCAATTATTGCAGATCTTTTGGAATTATTGAAGCACAGATAACCGTATTTGTGTAGTTTCGAATTAAGAATACGGAGTTTTACCATTCGTAGTCATCTCATAAATGTTTTAGCATTGGAAAGAGAAGGAAAACTTGACATAAACCCTGTAACAACCGTCTGGCAAACGTAGTATAGTATGCTAAACCTCCTTTCTAAAGCGAGGATTATGTCCAGCGTGGACTATTAAAGGCTGTTGACGTGATGATGATGATTTGATACAACTAGACAGCTTGTGTATTTATATTAAACTAGCTGTGCACGCTACTTCGTACACGTGACATTTGGATTTTCAAGTTATTTTTAATTTTTCACCGTTTAAACCTTCCCTGGACTACGACAAACATTTCAAAACCAAAATCAGCTAAATCCGCCCAGCCGTTCTCGAATTTTAGCGAGACAAACGAACAGCAATTGATTTTTATATATAAGAAGATTTCATCCGTGTAACGGTGTGCAATACAAGAATGAACACAGTGGAAAGAATACTACCGTCGTGGGGTCTCACGGTTAGTGTTACAGCATTATAACTGTCGACTAAGCAGGTCGAATAACACAATAAAATACATGACGGCAAAGTATCAGAAACTGAAATCTCTTGGAATAATTTATTTATAGAAGCAACTTAATACATTCTTCCATTTTAAAATGCCAATGAAACTAGCCGCTCGATTTTCGCCAGGAGAACTATTATTTTCAGACGCCTGTTTAGACACATTCAGATTTATTAATAGGGAATGATGGAGAATCCCAATTAGTGGTTTAATTTATTTGAAATTTGAAATCTCTCTGAACGATGCAATTTGCACTTATTTGACAGTAGTAGAAATAAAAAAGCGAGCAAATCTACATTGTGGTAGTGTAGTAGACTCTAAACAATGGTCTCTGGAAATTTTCTTAATAAGCAAGCCCTGCGTTTTTATATCATAGGATGGGATAAATTAAACAAGGTACGAAATATTTTCAAAACAATAGTACAAACCATTACTTTGCGCATACACTACACACATTATTTATTAAGCGTATATTAACTGAGTTCTTTGAATAAACTCGCAAACATTATACATTTTCAGAAACCATTTGTCTTTATTAATATTCATATAGCACACAATGCACTACTCAAAATAAATATTAAATACCGTGAATTGAAAACTTTGGCTTCTGTCTGATGAGATGAGATGAGAAAATAAGAATAATTTTATTATTTTAAGTTAGGATGTACATATATGGATTTTTTAAACTAATATAGGTCAAGGTAGGCTTGACCATGAGTGTATAAGATGACTTGGATACATCGTAAATCGACTAAACACCGCGTAATGTGCGCGCATACCTGCATTGTGATGTAACTATTTTGCAGAGTAAGACAGATGCCAAAAATTTCACTTCGCACCAACTGCTACCCATCTATAGGGAGAAACGGTTTCACTGCGGGGTCGAGCCCGGAATACAACCTTCTAGCTCTTGCCAGTGGCTTACAGGTCTAATATTTTCTTTCTTTATGAATGAAAGTGCTAAGTGTCAGTTCTTCTTTGTACAGATTGATAACATTTATGCAAATTTTTAAAGACAACCAGTAGTCAAAGCGTGAAAGCGTAACAAACAAAGAAACAAATTCACTATAACACATTCAGATACTAAAATAAGATGTAGGTAGCTACCTCTACGAGTTTTCTAAAAAGTAAATACTATAATTACATAATCACTAAATCACAAGTTTTCCGCTTTCTGCGTAAAATGGATGAGCAACATTTAAAAACTATGATAATTTAGGGTATCTTTTATGTAATCATGCTAATAGCACACATATATTACTTTAAACACAGTTTTATTAAGTACTAGTTGTTGCCCGCAGCTCCGCCCGCGTATATGTCGGTTATTGCGGCAAAAAGTAGCCTATGTGTTATTCTGATGTTTAAGCTATATCACTGTAAATTTTCATCCAAATTCGTTCAGTAGTTTTTGCGTGAAAGAGTAACAAACATCCATCCATCCATACTTACAAACTTTCGCGTTTATAATATTAGTATAGAAGTATAGATTTTTCATTCCGGAAAAACTACAGTTATATTGTATTTTGTCCATTTGTTTTTTACTAAAACTGAGTAGATTCACGCCTTTCCCATAAAAAAGAGAGAAAGAAAAGACCGAGAGAGAGAGACATACAGACAGATAAATAGACATCCGGCTATTAAAAAGAAAATATCTTGTAAATGTTGCTACCGAGGAACCAGAAGCTGCATTTAAAACGTAATCGTTATAATATCGACGTCATGCGTTGTTCAGACGCACAAAAATAAAAGATTGTGACGTCAAATTCTATTTAGTATACTATATATGGTATTCACGTGGGTGTAGTGCATATTACTTTGTCAACATAGATATTCTTTATATGATGTTTATACAGATATTTACAAAAGCGCACAGTTTATCTAAGACGCTGCAAGTCAAATTATAAATACAAACAGTAGCCATACTTTGTTCTATTTGATTGTTAAAACGAAAAAAAAATTTTTTTGTGTGCCTTCTTAAAACCGCGCAGAGCGCAACTGAATTTTCTTGTATTTTATGTACAAAATTTAATTAATATTGGTAAAGTATTTACTTATTGACTTTATTTTTAAAATTAACAGGGAAGTTTGTGAAGTTTTTTATCGAGTGTTTTTTATTACAAGCTTTATATTAACTAGCAATGTACGAGTGTGTATGTATGTTAGGGTGTAATTTTGCAACTCAATTTCGAAGCTGATATCTTCATCCGATTTTGCTGAAAATTTGCAAGCATATATATATATATACAGCGTGACAATGCAATATTATGATGACATGGAGCTGATCTGATGCTGGAGTTGGAAGGTGGGCATAGGAACTCTGTAAAGAAACGTCGTAACACCATCAAGTTTGTACTCCTTTGATTCGTCTCGACGAGTACTTTATGAGGACATTCCAATAAAAGCTTTTTAAGAAGATTTTTTATTTAATTTATTATTAATCGTGTTTTCGCATCACTTAGGACTCAGTGTATATCCTCAACCATCAATACTAATAAAAAGTAACTCTGTCTGTCTGTTGCACTTCACGTCTAAACCGCTGCACTAATTTCAGTGAAATTTGATCAAGGAGAAATTTTTATTCGATTTGAGTATTGATTTAAAATTGATTTTATGTGAGTATTCTTAACTCATTAATTTATTTTGCTAAGGAGTAAAGTAGATTGTAATAGAAGAGGCCCAAAATAATTTAAATTTTGACTCAACAGGTTTTAATCATTTGAACATGTTACCGGCTAGTTATAAAAGTGCCATAATGTTTATAAGAGTACATTCCAAATTCAAATTTTTGACTGAGCCTGGTTTTCAAAGAAAACAACTTTTAACTACATTTTGTGGCGCGAATTCCCTATAGCTAATATCGACTCTAATTAACTTTTTGACAATTTTTATTAAATTATCTGATGTCCTTGACATTTAAAAGTATTGTTATTGCTGTTTAGCAATCTCGAAAATGGTAGATAAAGTGATAAAAGCGAGCAAAATTATTGCGCTGCTTGAAGAAGGTTGCAGCCAATGCTTCGTGGCTCAGAGGCTAGATGTGAGTCGGTCGACAGTTCAAAGGACCTGGCAGCGCTATCAAGAGACCGGTTCCGTCAAGAGAAGGCCTGGTTCTGGCAGAAAGACATGTACCGAACCACGGGATGATCGTTTTCTAGTTAGTCAAGCGTTGAGAAATCGCAAATCTTCTTATGTGGACCTCAAGAACAGCCTCGAAGAAGTAAGAAATGTGCAAATTAGTCTATGGACGGTCAGGAGGAGGCTTCTCGCTGCTAATATACACAGTCATCGCCCGGCACGCGGCCCTAAATTACTCCGTAGACATCGAGTTGCCAGGCTTAGCTTCGCTCGAAATTGTGAGTCATGGACTCATGAAGACTGGGATAGGGTATTGTTCTCCGATGAAACCAGGATATCTCTGCATGGTGAAGACCGACGTCGGCGAGTGCTACGTAGACGAGGAGAACGCTTTGCAGAGGCATGTTTTGAAGAAATCACACCTTATGGAGGGGGCTCTGTTATGTTTTGGGCAGGAATAAATGCTATGGATCGTAAGGAGTTAGTCTTCATCGAAAACGGTACACTGACTGGACACCGATACATAACGGAAGTTCTAATTCCTTATGCACAACCCGCTTTAACCGCTCTTGCCGATAACTCAATTTTTATGGACGACAACGCTCGCGCCCGCGATGTGGCGATGTGGAAGCGTGTATGCTAGAAGTCGAAATTCGTCGTTTGGACTGGCCAGCTAGAAGTCCGGACCTCAATCCCATAGAGCATGTCTGGGACGTTCTGAAGCGACGAGTGAGATCAGTGCAGCCGGCTCCGCAGACCAGAAGAGAGAGAGAGAGCTAAAGAATGTGATTACCGCGGAGTGGGAACGTATCCCCCAAGAAACCATAAAAGATACACTCGCTAGCATGCCCAGACGAATGCAAGCCGTGATTTCAGCAAGAGGGGGTCACACTCAATACTAAACTTTTATCTGCTTTTAATGTATTCAAGAAAAACAAAGAAATTAACGCGTTTCATTTTTATTTAGCGAGCAGGTACAATAATAGTGTTTGGAGCTTTAACATTATTTCTCAATAATTTAATCAAAATATTATGATAAAACTGACGAAACTATTCCTTCCCAACTAATTTATAAAATTCTGAGGATAAAAATACCTTAAATTGACAAACAACCTAATAGTAACTATAAAATAGTTCTTTGCTTAAGTGCCCTTTTTTTTGCAAAAGAGTTTATATGTAGCGCATAATATGAAAAATTGTTGAACCCGAAAATAATAACATCACATGAATTTATAGAACATCATGGTATTGGTAGGGAGTAGCAGCAGTATACGCAGGCGTTCCCATCTGTCAAGGTATAAGCCCAAATGGGCTTACGTATTTACCCTGTTAGACACAATGTATTCATGTGTGTGTGAAATTATTATTATGTTTTGTTATAATTGCTATGACTGAGTTCTTAGTGACAGGCGATTGCTTTTGTATGTGAATCTAAAATATGTGTGTGAAGAATAATAATTTCTTCCGCAAAAAATGACAGGCTGTTTTGTATCTAAAAAAGAAGCTGTGGCTATACCCCTATAGTCCGCCGGCCTGTTTTGCCCTATGTATGTATGTATTTATATCAACATAGTTTTGTGTCCATCTATTTCTATTGTAGTTAGTTTTTTTACAATATTTTCAAAGCCATTTGTATAATGCTCAGTCATAGAAAGAACAATATGAGTCATGTAAAGCGTTTTATTAACATGTGTTATCCTTTTCTTCTCGAGTTCTCTGTATACAGGGAGGTACCTATTAACTGAAACATTCACCTAACTTAAACTGTGACTCACAGAAACTCTGTTTGTAAACAACCAAATTTACACCTACATTTTCCATACCGTGGACTATTTTTATGTAGGAGTTCGTATGCACCTAAGGTTAATGTGTTTGTTTCTATATGTGTATATATATCTCATTCATAGACAACGGTCGATACAATCACTTTTTATCGGAACACGCTTAGAACGTTCCTTAGGCGCTAACGATGGACACAATGTTTTAATTCATGTATTGAACTATTGATTAATTAGTAAGCATTCTTTGTTTAAAATTGGGACCAGTGAAAGTTTTGCAACATGCCAAAATTCTCCTTGCAAATGAGCGCATTTATTTTTCTGACAAGTTAGAACACGTTTGTATAAATGATGGCTTTACGTTATACACGGCAAAAGGCATGGAATAAGTTAATAGGCTTTTATATAATTAATACAACTACGGTTGGGGGAATATCGCGTGTGTCAAGTCCGCAAGGTATTCTACGCAATCCATTTGATGATTGGATCTAGGTAGGTGCTTTGGTCTAATGTTTCATGTCTATAAATAAAATATTCATGTACATGAGAGATCCTTTTCACATATAAAAAAAATTCTTTGTTTTAATCCATTTTTATACTTGGAATTATAACACAAAAATATATATATATTTTATCTGGAACAGATAGATAGAAAGTTTTCCTAAGTAAAATTTTAGCTTTGCAAGAGCATCACTAGCCCGCCATGGTGTGCATCACCATGCAGCATTGTCTGCATTCGCAGTATGGTGACCTCCACTCTTGGATTCTGCTTTCCATCAGACAGAATAGTCATTTTGGCAGGGTCAAACATAAAAAAATAATGGCAAATTGAAACTAAATCGACCACTCACAAACGCGCTGTGAATATGGTGCTCTATTGCAAATTATATCACATTTGATTTTTGTCAGACAGAAAAATATATAGCAAATATTGTGCTTACTCCAATTCATGCGGATAATGGTATAAGGATTGATAAATAACGATTAACAGATTGTTCAATATATTTAATGCGCATCTTGAAAATCATGTCGTACAAACATACCTTCAGTCTATTGCAGATATTAAGGCTCGTACAAGTCATAACATGTTCTGTTTTAAACCAGGACAGTAAGTTACCGGACAACATGACTACGTCATTGAGGGAAAGGCTCCGAGGCCAAAGTGACGAGGCGTGGGCGATGCGTGGCGTGCGATCAGAATCATTTAAAAGGTCTATTTTGCCAGCTATAATTTGAAAAAATAAATACGATTTTTTTCCAAACTCATAAACATTGGGATGTGTAATGCCAAAGGTTTTGTATTCCGTGTCATGTCCAAATCCAATACATAATGCTCCGTAAACCTAATTGTGTACTGTCTGGCTCGAACGCGGATAACGGATCTCCTACATAATAATACAGGTATTTCTATCTAATCCCAATTATAAAAAAAAAGGTAAAAATACGTAGTAAATCCGGTTTGTCTGATCAATTTAGAATCAAAGGTATTTTAAATTTCGTTCTGTTACTAAATGTGATCTTTAGTCATATTTAGAGCTACAGCGTTTATTTAGGAACGTCTTTACATTTTTTTAAATTTAATTAACAATAACCTTCTTTATCTTCTATATATATATATACGAGTATATATAAATGAATCGCCGAAATGTATGTACCCGCATAATTTCCGATCGGCTGCACCAAATTGTTTTTTTTTAATGTGTTGGTTATTTTTAACCGACTTCCAAAAAGGAGGAGGTTCTATGTTCCACTGTATGTATTTTTTTTTTTTTTTTATGTATGTTCAGCGATTACTCCTTCAGTTGTGGACCGATTTTGAAATTTTTTTTTGTATTCGAAAGGGTATGCTTCCGAGGTGGTCCCATTGCCAGCATATCAGGATCTGGTGATAGGATCCAGGAGAAATCGAGGGAAACCCTCACTTTTTATAGGCACATACCATGTTTTTCGTATATTTTCTGAAGTTACACTGGTATTTGCGTCTGGTAGTCATCATTTTATGATGATGAGCTGATGATGTAAGGTACAACTCCTTAACGGTTAGGAGTTGTACCTCCTACATGTGTTAACTTTACTCGTATTCTTTCAAATTATTTAGGTAAGCTGATGATGGAAGGTGGAAGGTACAACTCCTCAACGGTTAGGAGTTGGAGGATAATTCTTTCAATTTCATACGTATCTAAAGACCTTCAGTCGTATACTTTCAAGTTATTTAGGTGAACTGGTGATAGAAGGTTAAACTCTTCAACAGTTAGGGATTAGAGGATGATTTTAATATTACACGTACGTATAGACCTTAATTTGTATTCTTGATGATGAAATTTGATGAAATAGTTCAACTTACTACTTACCTACTATTGTTTGCACTAAAAACTGAAAAATAAAAACTTTTTATAAAAAAAAAAAACGACTTCCAAAAAACATCCAACGAAAACTCTCTGCCAAAAAAACACTTAAAAGCGTAAAATAAACTGGTTCTTCATAAATTGCCCATACCTAATTCTTTATTCATTTAAATAGTAGTATTATAACTGGATGGCAGGTTTACTATAATGTACTGTTAAAACTGCTTTTTGTATTTTTTCAATCTGTTATCTGTATCTGTACCTATTGAATAAAATAAAATAAAAATAAATAATGTGTGCTAGGTACCTAAAATCTGTTTGAAGTCGGTGCTAAGCCAAAAATAATACAAACGAACAATTACAAAAGTCTAAGCAATAGTCACTTGGCACGGACTTCAAACAGATTCTAGGTACCTAGCACACATTATAATTCTACTATTTAAATGAATAAAGAATTAGGTATAGGCAATTTATGAAGAACCAGTTTATTTTACGCTTTTAAGTGTTTTTTTGGCAGAGAGTTTTCGTTGGATGTTTTTTGGAAGTCGGTTTTTTTTTTTTATAAAAAGTTTTTATGATAATTTATTTTGTTAAAACAAGGTTTGTGTACAAGAAAAATTAACAGATAACGGAAATAGTCTTTTTTTTGTCCGCGACTATACACTGCCTGTGGGAAGCTGAGACATGCATGTAAATAAGGCGATACGAAGTTCGCCGGGTCAACTAGTTAGTAATAAATCAGGTTCCGATTCAATTGTTTCTCTATTTGAATATATGATTCTTAACTATGATATGGAACTTTTGAACGTATACATTGATTGAATAATTTTTTGTAATCCTCTTTAAACAAATATGGCGCACGGAAGTATAACAAATATGGAACATTCAATGTTTATGAGCAGTTAAACAAGTACGTAAGGGGGCGTCCATAAATTACGTGAGATGTTTAAGGGGGGGAGGGGGTCGAGTCAAATCTCATCTAATCTTACGTTGGAGAGAGGGGGGGTCTCGGCAATTTTTTTTCTGATTGAAACAAAAAAAAAAAAACTATTTTGATCCATTTAATCCAGATTGTACATGCTTAAGATTTAATCTTAAGCGTAATCGTAATACGA
Source organism: Diaphora mendica (assembly GCA_949125395.1). NCBI lineage: Eukaryota > Metazoa > Arthropoda > Insecta > Lepidoptera > Erebidae > Diaphora > Diaphora mendica. The sequence goes on from OX421315.1 coordinate 20,363,882, forward strand.
TTGAGATCATTCACTAATTCGTTCGAAAGAAAATAATTTCATTCATACTTCGACGTTACAGCACCAGCTATAGTTTGTCCGATCTAAAAAAGTGATTTTGACAGGTGAAACTGACGTTCCGTAACCACAGAATGCAACCATGCACTAATGGAACTCCCCATAAAACTATTCTAATTTAAGTCAAATAAATTTTATAAATGTAATAAGTAGTTTATACTACTGAGTTGAATGAATGTAATGGGGCATATTTCAGTTTAAATTTCTACAAATAATATTAAATAATCGCGTGATTCTTCATTTCTGCACGGTGTCCTAAAACAGTTACATTCTATGATTTTTATTTTTTTAATTTAGTGATGTGACATTTTAATCATTGCGAAGGCTAAGATTAATCGTTTTGATTTACAAATCGGATGTAATCGACTTGCTAACCAGTAATCATTTTAGTTTTAATTAAGTAGCTGATACTTATTCATGATTTTTTTTTACTTTAATTTTATGCTTTTCGTATAATGAAACTGAAGTGATATATATAATAATCAACTAATATTACTATCATTCTTCTATCATTCATTTATAAATTATAAAGGACAATTTAAATAATATTAATATGTTTTCCAAAAGTATCATACTTTCGTATCTGTTTCAGCATCATAAGTCATTGAATTATTTCTAAAGTTAAATATCTATTTTTTCGTCACTTTGTTTGAGTTAGTTTGAGGCCAAATGTGTGTGAAAAAAACTAATGTCACGTATTGAACAAGACGTTTGGGTAAGAAGTAGAATCGACACTAAAACACAATTTAGAACATACAATGATCAAAAAGTAAGTTTATTTCTTTTTTATCTTTTGCAGCGCGATGTTATATCTAGACATATACATAGCCTAAGGTTTTATGTTTAAAACTGTAGTGCATTTTTATGCCAATTCCCAAATCAATTTCTATTCCGGAATCCAATACGTAGCCATAATAGTGTCTAATTTTAGCTTAATTTAAGAAATACACCCGTGATTTTTAACTATATTTGTGGAATACAACATGTAACATAATTCTTAAAAATAAGAGAAGAAATTATTCCTATTTTTTTTAAACTATTAACGATGCTTCATATAATAGGTCTTTACCTATGAAATTGCCGTTTTGTATGCAATAAGTGAAAGTACTTATTTTCTCAAACTTTTTTATATCTGTTATTCGAAGTAATCACCCATGCAATCGACGCATCTTTGCCAACGCATTGGCAGTTTATTGATGCCCTTCTTGTAAAAATCAGCTGGACAGGAGGCAACAAACTCCTCAAAGGCATTTTGTACTGCCTCTCGGGAATTGAAATTTTTACCCACTAAAAAGTTGTCTAAATTTTAGAAAAAGTTATAGTCGGTAGGTGCAAGGTCTGGTGAGTATGGCGGATGAGGGAGACCTTCCAACCCCAGCTCTTCTCAAAATAAGTACTTTCACTTATTGCATACAAAACGGTAATTTCATAGGTAAAGACCTATTATTATATTGATGATCGTTCATTTGTAATCGTTATCGAATATTTTCACTATGGCATAAAGACACCCAAGCACTAAACGTCAACTGTCATAATCACTCTCTTAGATCAGTCAGACAATAAGCAAGCGCGTATGTTCCGCAAAGTGCGACCCTCACGGATTGTCACAAGACGAGCCAATGAGTTACTGTGCGCAAGCGCCAACGGCTTAGAGTGGCTAGTCAGACCGAAATTGAAGGAGCAGATTATTTTACTGAAAATCATATGGACATTTTGGTTCCAATAGTCTCTCTTGAGACCGCGCATGATTCTCCATGGACTGAATTAAAGTAGATATTCTTTTTTTTACCAAAGTAGTTAAGATTTAAGTTATACTATTGTTAAATTTTTATTACACTTATAATTACACTCTCAGCAATATTGATTACTAGTCTTAACTAGTCGTAAATAAAAGCAAGAAGGGATTTTTTTTTCTTTTTACTATAACAATCCAACGCGTTTACGTAAGAAACGCACATTTTGAAAAATCTCACGTGAGATTGGGGGATGGGGGAGGGGGTTGAATAAAATCTCACGACATCTCACCAGGGGGGGAGGGAGGTACAGAAAATTCAAAAAAACAACTCACGTAATTTATGGACGCCCCCTAACCTATAGGCAGCCAGTATATTATCTTCTCAAACTTCATGTAGTCAATAGAATAACAGTTAGACGATGTCTAGTATTCGAAATGGACCACTAGAAGTTCTGTTTCTTATTCTAGGTAGGTTTTACACTACTGGGGACAGGAAAGCAAAACTCCTCTCTAGGAGGTAGGTATGAGAAGCTTGCACTCTCAATATTCTTCTTTGTAAATGCGTTAACTAATTTTTTTACTAGGTGGGCAAACGAGCAGACGTATCGCCTGATGGTAAGCGATTACCGCCGCCCATGGTCACCTGCAACACCAGAAGCGTCACAAGTGCGTTGCTGGCCTTTTGGGGATGGGGGGGGGGGGGTAGGGGAGGGGATTGGGGTATGGGCCTTCGGTATCCACTCACTCGGTGAAACACAGCGCAAGTACTATTTCACACCGGTTTTCTGTGAGGCCGTGGTATCACTTCGGTCGAGCCAGCCCATTCATGCCGAAGCGTGGCTCTCCCACGGTAAATGTGACGGTGATTTAGTATTGTCTTAACGTAAGTGCAAGAACAAAATAAGGAAATAGCAAAATTTAGTTTTTCTAGCACCTCCACATAAAAAGGTATTAAATAATTCGAGTACCTAATATATCTGTTAGTATGCAATTAAATTATAATAATTATACAGTTTGTAGGCCATCAAAATACAGACCGTATTATAAGTACATATTTGCACAAATATCTTGGCTTATAATAAATAGTTGAGATATTTATTTTGCACTTTCGTTTACTTTAATATTCGCTGTAAAATACATATTGCATGTAAAATCTGAGGCTAACTTTCATGTACGTTATTGTAAATCAAAGATATTTCTAAATCAAAAGTGGCATTAATAGACCATTCAATAATTTCATTCTAGCATAAAAATGATGGCATATTAATAGAGAAGGTTAAGCTGTAGGGTATATAAAAGGTTGCGTGCAGTGGCAATGAACCACTGGCACTCAAACGGAAGACCGGTTTGGTATTGACCAGACAGGCGTAAGAACATGTCGAATGATTACTCACTTGCCCGTTGTCCATGTAGATGTACCTACATAAAATCTCAAAGACAAGTTTTCCCGATGAATAATCCGATACGATTAATCCTTTGTTGACTTCCAATAAAACACAATAATACATTGAATTTTATTATGTTCTTGCAAACAAAGCAGATAAACAAATTCCATATATTTAACACAATTTGTTTTGGACGAAGGTACAAGTTACTATCGATTACGTACGTTACTTGGAGGCTTATACTCGTAGCAGAGGTCTTATTATAAGAACTTGTCTTCTATTGTGTTATTATACCTTCAAGTGAAATAGGAAGTCATGTAACTAAATGACGTAAGCGTAATTGTTAACCGTTGATTGCTTTTCATAGTAACATCACGTGTAATGTGTACTGCAAGTAGGTACTTTATAAGATTTAGTAAATTGTCGTATATCAAACTTGAACACACGATTATGTTAATTGACATACAGTACAGAAAACTTGACTGTCAGTTTATCGATCAATGATAACATAATCAAAGCTATTTGGTAAAGGCAGTGTTGTTTACCAACCTCTCAAGACGTTAATGCATCGTATCGTAGACATAATCGGAGATACATAATGTAGTGCTACTTTCTTTCCAGTTGGCATTCTGACCTATTTTGAGGGCCGTATTGAAAGGTTCCTTCAAGCGAAGACCTATTTCTTAGCGTTCCATGGATTCACCGTGCGGGTGCCGGGTCCATCGCGTGATAGATGGGGGCAACACATGCGACTTCGACAGTGCCTGGGAATTGCGACCCAGGTTTAGGTTTAAGGAGCACTCCTTACGACGCGTCAACGCTCACCTCCACTGTCCGCCGTGTTACCCCCTCTACCTAACCATATTTGAAGTGAGCCTAGCAATGCCGCTTTGGATATTCGTTCAAGAAAAGAGCTTACTGAAGCTCTTGGCAATCCAAGGTCTTTAAGCAGGTTATAGAGGGATTTAGCTGGCATACCCCTCGCACCCACTTCCACGGCATTATCTTCTCTCTCTTATCCCAAAACGAACCACGTATCTTAATTGAAATCGGAAATACATATGGGTATAAAAACATTATTCAAATATAAGAACTATACAGGATGAAAATGTATTGTTTGAAAATAACTTGGGAAAGTTATATGATTTTAAATACAAAATCACAAATCTGTCATCTTTGAATTATTAAAAAAATAAGCAAATCAGTTAGATAGACCGGTGACATCCATTCGGAATAGATTAAATATTTTATTTTAAGAATGTAAATTACTTAAAAACAGGTTATAAGAAGTGTCCGTCTTTGGTTGCCGAGCAACATTCATTTATAAATAGAGAACTATACCAAACACTAATTTTTGGCAATTTTTTGGATATCAGAACATACCTTTACTACTTTTGTTTTATGACTGTCGTTGTAGGCATTCCAGACCTGTTGAAAAAAGCATTGATATTTAATGAGTTAGGTAGTAAGGTTAAATTATGTAATACTACATTTATTTAAATACAACAAAAACATATTATACAATATTTCTTTTATTTTTAAAACGTATCAACGAACTTGAAAGAAACTTTGAAAGGACGTTCCAATGAATCCTTCTAATATTATAAACGCGAAAGTTTGTAAGTATGGCTGGATAGGTGGATGTTTGTTACTCTTTCACGCAAAAACTACTGAACGGATTTGGATGAAACTTTACAATAATATAGCTTATACATCAGAATAAAACATAGACTACTATGTGCAGCGATAACCGACATACACGCGGGCGGAGTCGCGGGCAACAGCTAGTAGAAAATATTTATAACGTATCTATTTTTTAATGGTGTGGAGACGGATTAAAAATACGGGATGTCACCATTCCTATGCATCCCGTGAGCGTCCGATCCCGACTTAGGGAGCAAACTATCTATGCAGGACAAAGCACTGCAAAGAGAAGGTAAACTTGAAACAAACCCTATACCAACTAGTCTGGCCATCGTAGTAGGCCAAAACCTCATTTCTATCATGATTATCAACAACCCATAACGTCCCACTGCTGGGCTCGGGTCTCCTCTCAGGAGAGGGTTAAGGCTATACGTCCCCACGCTGGCCAAGTGCGGGTTGGGGACTGGCAAGACAACGTTGTGGCTACGTAATCTTGCCGTTGGATGTTTTTTAAGCCGACCAAGGGTCTCCAACTAAGCTTCACGACTGTTATCATGATGACAACCGGGACCGACTGCTTAACGTGACCTCCGAATCAGGGAGACGCTCATGGTATCTTGCCACCAGCGGTCACCCATCCAGGTACTGACCGCGCCGTCGTTGCTTACCCTCGGTGATTGTTTCTAATCGCCGCGTGCAACTGGGCTATGAGCGCCTCATATGAGCCACTCATTTCTATGGAGAGGTATTAAATTTTTGACGCATAATAATTTGTTACTACTGTTAATACTAATTTTCATTAATAAACAACGTCAGTGTGTATTGCATTGTACATCCTCTACAGTTCAACGGAAACCTCTGCTAATGTACTGACGGACGGAGGACTAAGGACTCACAAATAAAAAAACTTGTTTCTTGAAGTGTCTTATGATATTTGGGATCTCTGTAAGAGGCATAAGTGTGTTAAGTGCCAATTTTTGTGATTATCTGATAAATAAAACCAATGCTTTCAAAGCACCTTGCAAGTATAACGGGAATGAGTCTTCGGTGTGGCAGTGCGATTCTAAAGAGTTCTGTTGGCACATTTTCTGTGTCAAACAAAAATGTCGAATTTAATTTCAATCTACTTCAGACCATTAATGTTAAGGTCAGCATTATCAAAACAATTACAGTTTAAACAGTATATTTCCTTCTTATGATATTTTTACAAGGCAAACTTTACTAACATTACTGCATCAAATCTTGTATTAGTTCATTTATAAACCTTGTATTAGTTATTAAGTTATTTACTACTAATGAGTAGTTTTCAATATTTTCTAAAAATTCCAAAAAACAGCCTTTAATTTAAAAAAAGACTTGAATTAAAATTTGTATACATTTAATAACCACGTCAACGCGTACTCTTGAACTTTAACAATTGAAGTTACGTTACTAAATCTATACTAATTTTATAAGCGCGAAAGTTTGTAAGTATGGATGGATGTTTGTTACTCTTTAACGCAAAAACTACTGAACGGATTTGGATGAAACTTAACAGTAATATAGCTTATACATCAAAATAACACATAGGCTACTATTTGCCGCGATAACCGAATACACGCGGGCGGAGCCGCGGGCAACAATTTGTATATTAATACAACAACAAAACAAAATTTAATAAAACTTTAACGTATTTATAAATATTGGATAATAAAGAGTTCTATACAGACAAAGAAGTTACACTGATAAAATAATAATAATAATTAATCCGTGAATATAATTAAGATATTTTTTTACTCATTTCAAAGGTACAAAACCTTCTGGTTTACATATTTAATACTTTATATATACGAATAGTAACACACCATCTTATCTCCACATATATGTATTGTTAAGCAGACAAGGAGGTTACACGGGCAAAACAGCAAACAAACACGAGATAAGACAAGTTAGTCACGTCAAAAAACAAATTATATCTACATATATGTAGTTCACAAAATATTCTTATAAAGCAGCACCCGTGGCGTGCCTCAAAGCTATCATTGAACAAAGAAAGAAGAATAAACATTATAGTATGTAGTGTGACGGTAGTCGTTATTAAATGGCACATCAGCACCCGACCACCTTATCACAATTCTTGATTCACATCAGACTCGGTATTAAAACAGCAATAAAAATACACAAAACGTGACAAAACTAATAATACTAAACGGAGCTCTAAGATAAGTGATTTATTTTGGACACTTCTGATAAAAAATAATGAGGAACAGCTTCAATTTTTTTTTATATCAGATATTAGAAGAACCATATTTATAACAAATCATCAATAGCTGGTATAATGGCTTAAGCGTTAGTATTGATCACAATATTTTCAAATCAATCACACTTTTAGAAAGTAGAAAGAGTCAAAACCGTCATAAGACTCAACCCTCTCAACCATCTTTTTTACATTGCAAAACGTTCGATCATTTTTTTTTAATTGAAAAAAAAAATTCGTTTGAAGTGAATGTGATGATAATATTTTTGCTTATTCTCTTGTCATATTATCGATTTATTTATACAGATAGTTGTCTGAACTCTGACTGCCTATCTCAATTTGGTGTGAATCAACACTGGAGAGTTCGAGACATATGTAAAAAATATTGTTATTTGGTATGTTTTGTAAAAGTAACAAAGTCCCTAAGACCTTAAAATATAAATTACTCGCTTTTGCACGCGGCTCCGCCCACTGTCTGTCGGTTATCACAGCAAAGAGTTGCCTATGTCTTTCCTCAAGAATCAAAGTATCTCCATGCCAAATTTCATTGAAATCGGTGCAGCAGTTTGGCCGTGAAAGCGGACAGACAGACAAAGTTACTTTCGCATTTATAATATAAGTATAGATTCTATGGAAAATAAATGTCAAATAAGAGAGTCGGGAAGAAATTTAACGCCTATTAAATGAATAAATGAGATGTCATCCCAAGCATGGCACACTGGGCGAACCAGACAAAAAATATAACGTCACCCTATGCCAAAGTCAATTAGATATTACTCAACAAGTTTTCCAAATTTATAAGAGGTTTCGGGTCCTTAAGTACGTACTCTTAAGAAATATTTCAAGGCTTAGTATAAGAGTCACGCAGATTTATTTTTATCCGTAGGAAACATTTTTAATCTACAAATACGTCGTGTCAAGTGCCTGTTGGACGGCGCCGAGTTGGAGCATAAGGGAACCAAATAATAAATATTGCTACATGAAGTGTATTTAATATGCACAGAAAGTTTCATTTTTGTACATATAAAATTTTTTGTTTGTTGAATTTATATCGTTCGTCTTGATTTTTAACCGACTTCAAAAAAGGAGGAGGTTCTCAATTCGACCGTATATTATATATTTTATGTTTGTTCGCGGATAAATTCGTCGTTTATGAACCGATTTTGATGATTCTTTTTTAATGGAAAGGAGATATCCCAACGGTGGTAACATGATAAGGAAACTAAGATCTGATGATAGAGAATAATCATCCAAGAGAAATCGATCGATTTGATAGCTCTTGAAGTCGGTTTTTTTTTATTATATGGCTCTAGCTTCGTGTACTTAAAAAAAAATTTTTTTTTGGGTAGATCCATTTTTTTTTGTACAAGGTAATAATAAAGTATTAGATACGTAATACGTTTTGAAAATATCTTTAAGTGTGAGATGAATGCAATAATTGAAAGGCGTGATAACTATTTGGGACCTTAATTTAGCATTAAGAAAATATTCTTAGAAAATTAAAGTTGGCTTACATTAACATTTTAATCTCCTTTGGGTAATATCTATTTTTATAGTCTCATAGATCTAATAACGCATCGTCCTCGTTCCTACGGCATGGAAGCGGTTACACTTTCCTAACTGTATCTCCTTTCTCTATGTACACACAGGCACAGATAGCAAAATATTATGAAGGTTTCAATGTAAATATTACTCCTTAGTTTTAAGACGAACTGCCTATTACGATAAAAATCATAAGGAAGTTTGTACATGTGAAAGCGACCTTGCCCGTTCAGAAATTTTTGTGCCTGGTTACTTGTTAAAAATCTTTGGTTGGTTGGAATTAATAATCTAATTATATTTAACATTGAATTTTTACTTTGCTGAGTGCACATTTAATTATTGGTGGTTTTTAAAACTTTATTCTAAGAACATTACACATATAAAAAGAAATTCTAAGAAAGATACACACATCAAAAGTGTCTAGGGATCAACATATGTGTCTAGGAATCAACATATATTTTTGCAATAACTTTTCTCCTGATTGATATTAATTAAAATTTTCTTTAAGGATTCATCAAATAAAGTGTTTTCGTTTGTCACAGTAACGATAAACCAAGTCACCTTTGCATTAATAAAGAAATTTGCCATTTTCCTAATAAAGGGATTTTTGACATTTGAACCACTAACATTAAAGTTCGAAAAAAAGACTGAAATAACAGTTTTCTTTAAAATTTTATTAGGTAACTTAAACAATTAATAATCCGTGTTTCTACCGCGAACACTAACAACACAAGAATCGGTTTGGCATACTCAAAATGAGTTCATCCAAATCACGCTGTGGAATGGCCGCCCATGTTCGTTGCAACAACAAAAAAAGGTCTTCTTGCGACTGGATACCCTCCATATTCGGCAGAGCTCTTCTCTGCATGCATGCTCAATCTGGTTCAAGTCTGGCGACTGAGCAGGCCAGGGCCGAAGCCACATCTCAATCTCAAGAAATCCGCATAAAAATGCTTGATCCCTAGACACTTTTGATGTGTGTATTTATGTACGTACGAGGGTCAAGGTTGCATTGAGAGATTCCATGACATTCTTGGAAGAACAAGCGACAGTGACGAATTTTAGGTAGTGTGACTCATCTTAAGTGAAAGTTACAAAAGTGGTCCTCGGAAATACCAAATATGTAGAGAGACAAAGCTTCTAAACCGCGTTCAATATTCATGACATGTTTTGGTAGTAATGTCACCGTAGAATTTAGATCATGCAGCCATTCAACCTTGTTTTTTTTTGTCAGCGGCGATAAGACAATAAACTTTAATAAACGAAAAAAAAAGTATTCAAAAGTAGTATTTTACCGTGGGAGAGCCACGCTTCGGCATGAATGGGCCGGCTCGACCGTAGTGATAGCACAGCCTCACAGAAAACCGGTATGAAATAGCGCTTGCGCTGTGTTTCACCGAGTGAGTGAGGATACCGGAGGCCCATACCCCAACCCCTCCTCCCATCCCCCAAAGGCCGGCAACGCACTTTTGACGCCTCTGGTGTTGCGGGTGTCCAAAGGCGGCGGTAATCGCTTACCATCAGGCGATACGTCTGCTCGTTTGCCCACCTAGTCCATAAATAAAGTATTCAATTAAATATTTTTATACATAGAAATTAATACTACTAAAATAGTGTTCAAGAAAAACAAACTACATTCATGAAATACAACTAGCAGTTATTATTTAGTGCAGAAATAAATGTTTAACATTATAAAAATATTAAGTATACTTAACAAATTACTTACTGCAACTTTAAATGAAATTTAAGTGAATGAATATTTATGAACAAAATTATAACGTACTTATGTATAAACGTTTATAAATATTTATGTCAGGCTACAACAACTACAGGTTAGTCCAATATTAAATTATGGGCTATTCTAATGATATGTCAATCATTGTGGTATGTAGTAATTTCTTTTGCACAGAAAAGTCGGACAAGTGCTATTTTCGTATAAAGTTCCATGTGGATACTTAGTTTGTCCATCTCGGAATTCGATCGTTGAATATTGTGATCGTATAAGTGTGACGTGTCTGTCTGTCTGTGGCACCGTAGCTCGCGAACGGATAAAGCGATTTCAATTTAGTTTTTCTTGTATGAAAGGTGACTTACGTGTGAGTGTTCTTAGACATGTTTCATGAAAATCGGTTGAGCCGTTTAAAAGTTAGGGGGGTGAAAGTGGGGAAGAATAACCGAATGTCTGCAAAAATATCATCGAGTGGGGTCTCAAATGAAAGCGCATAATGTGTTTTTTACATTAGGGAACTCAGGTTATGTCGGGGGTATTTTAAAATTTTGAGTATTTATAGTTATTACTAATTTTGTCCGAAGGAGTAATTTATCTTTGCCATTCCAACAATACTTTTTCGATACACCAAACATTAAAATTTCCAAACGTATCGTAAATACCAGTAGTAAATATAAGTTGTCCCAAAATATATGTTTTTTCCAAAGGTTTGTAAATCGAAAAACTAAGGATGGTTGAGAAATCTAAAGTATTGAAATATTTTAATGGCATTGACTTAAACGTTTGTTCTTTTTATAGCTTCAATTAACAAACGTAATTAAACTATTAGATTAAAGCCAGGTAAATGGGCAACGAACCCTATACGGCTTACATTTTCCTTTTTAGAAACGAAACTATTAAAATCAGTGAGTTATAGTAGCCCTAATATCATGTCCAATGAGCTAAATAAATCATAACTGTGTAACTTCATGCTTTAGTGTAATTAATTGCAAAATCTGTCCGATGTCATAAAATATAGCTTTTTTTTTTATTTATTCCTATTTTAGGAATAAATCCTGTGTCGCGGGGGGAATTAACAAACATACATGAAACGGACATAAAGAACACCCAGACTCAGAACAACAATTCGTGGATCACACAAAGTGTTGTCCTACGTGGGATTTGAACCCACGACACTTGGCGAAGTAGGAAACGGCGTGTTGACCGTTAAACCACTAGGCCAAACGTGCAGTCAATCTTTTGATTGATAAGGGGTAAGAAGAAAAAAGTATTTAGTAGTAATTCTTAAAATGACATCAACAATACAGCTAAACAAGTCTAGAACTAAGATTACGGATGAAGGTACCTCGACCATGAACTTTTAAAATAACTATGTGTTATCGACAAAACGCCGCCGCGCTGAAGCGAGATGAAGACACCAAGAAAACTAAGTTACGTCAGAGTATTTTCTAAACAAATGACGTGTTAACTCTGTGATCATTGTAGTATCGCGTAGATATATAAATAATAGTACATTAATAAACACGTTTCATTCTCCAAGTGTCCGACAACACTTTTGCTACGTCACAAATTACCCCTTTTAAACTAAATAAAATTTAGGAGAGCAGGAACACGACACGGGATAGAAAAATCAAGCTATACCTCAATTTATCAGCACCCTTCCTCGAATATTTTCTTTTTATGAGTTGAGGGGAATAAAACGAAACTCACCCGAAGGTAACGAATGCATTATCTGTGCTTATTCATTATACCATGGAGTTTTTACCCAAGGTATTCAAGGGACAAGATTATAATAATCTAAAGATGCAAGTAGTCGTACTTCTCAAATTAGGTACCTAAAACTATAAACTGATGGTGCCATTCAGTCATGTCAGTCTTTATTTATAATTGTGGTAATATTTGTCAAGTCACAGTTGTTTACAAAAACTAGAGAAACTGATAAGTAATATGAAAAGAAAACCTTTGGAAATGGAACATAATTTTACAAGTTTTTTATTAACTTGCTATGTATGTATGTAAGCTAGTACCTATGTTTGGGTGGAATCTTGCAACTCAATTTTGAAGCAGATATTTTCAACCGATTTTACTGAAATTTTGCAAGCATATGTATACAGCGTGACAATACAATATTAGAATGACATGGAGCTGATCTGATGCTGGAGCTGGAAGGAACTCTGTAAAGAAACGTCGCAACATCATCGAGTTTGGACTCGTTTGATTCGTCTAGAGGCATTTCAGTAAAAGCTTGTTTTTAAGAAGCTTTTTAATTTAATTTGTTTAAAACTTTAAATAAGGTTCAATTAAATTCCTTTCACAGTTCAATAAACTTATTTGCACGATGCACGGCTGTTAGCAAGGTTAAGTTACGGTAATTTAAAAAAAAAGTATGTCTTTAGTTCATCTAAGAAATTACGGAAGATAGAAGTTTAGGTATAAAATTAACCAAATTATAATTACATACATTAATAACACGTATCAATATATTACAATTACCAGTAGCATAATGACTAAAATTTTAGCCAGATTATTACGTTGTTGATAACGTAACTAACGTAAAATGAATTGATAACGTAAAAACGATGAACTAAAATGAATATCATAAATATACATTGTAAGTGGCAACTGTGAAGCGAATCTACGCATATATTGAAGAGCTCGTGTTCACACGCAGCTACGCAGTACGGCGCGGCGATCAACAACACAGTATAGTAAAACAAATAAGCGGATCGTATTGTTGATGTCCTAGTAGTGGCAGAAGACAGATGGCGTTGTGACGGAGGTGAGCGACCGGTTGGTGGGTCAACGTCGCTCACGCCTTGTGCCACGCTTGCACTGATTCATCTCCTTCTTGTGCAATACTCCGAAGGTCCTTTATTTGGTTGGTTCTATGGTGATAAAAGGTGATGATTTTCTTAAAAGTATTGCAACAAGATTTCAAGGCTTTTGAAGTGGTCAATCAACTCAAAATTTTTTGGTCTTACAAAAGCAGTTAATTGTTTTAATTTAACAAAAATTAAATACTGTCAATCTAAAAATTAACTTTACAGATTACTATGAGATTAGAATATCAGACGGCATACAAGATTTTCTTGAATTAAAGCTAAGAATAATTTCGATCAAGTCACCATTGATATAAAAAAATCATCATTCGAGCGTTTATAGGCGGCCGTGGTCGATGTATCGAATAAACGAAAAACTTTACAAGCGTTTATGAATCAGCACATCTCCAATTTTGGAATAAAACTGGTTAAAATTAACTTTTGTTCAGAACTGAGTTCTTGTTGTTGCTTTGGAGAAGACATGTAGGTATTAATGTATTTAAAAACCTGTAAGAGGTTTATGCAGAAACGATTATTTGCTTCAGGAAACAAGAAAAATATTGGTTTTGTGCTCTACGGCTTTTTGTTACTGCTACTAAATATTTATTTCACACTAGTTGTTGCCCGCGGCTCCGCCCGCGTGTATGTCGGTTATCGCGGCAAATAGTAGCCTATGTGTTATTCTGATGTATAAGCTATATTACTGTAAAGTTTCATCCAAATCCGTTCAGTAATTTTTGCGTGAAAGAGTAACAAATATCCATCCATACTTACAAACTTTCGCGTTTATAATATTAGTAGGAAGTAGGATAAAAGACCAGTATTCGCCCTTATGTCTCCAAGCCTAGCCAAGTTGACATTCTACGAACCTTAACGTTATTAGAAAATTAACAAATGATGGGAATGACTTCATCAAAATGCTAATTCACGTGGTGTAAACAAAATATTAGCCAATAATACAAGACGATAGAGGCGTTAGCGATTGTAGAAAGAGAATCGACGGGTCGCACTCTCTATCAAGTGAACCATCAGCTCGTTTGCCAACTGTATCATAAAATCCCTCTGCTCATTATAATGAAAAAAATAAAAATCAATGAAACTGCTAAACTTGAAATTACATATTCAGAAGTAGGTTAATTGGTATGCTGATTTTAATACTTGTCTATTGTTAATGTTTGAAAAGTAAATAGTATTGTTAGGACATAAGTTCAATGTTACTTGAACTGGTTTCTAAATGCAAAACAATAGCAAGTACGGTCAGTGTGTGGTTATGAATGTACGTACTTGACTGTTTTACTTATTTATGCACTTACTACTACAGACAATAATACGATATTTTCTGATTGAATGATTATAGTGTCACAACGACTCACGGAGAAAATGGCGTAACAAGTTCACATTGCCACTGCAATTGGGTAGTTGTTTGTTTCAAATAAATTAAGTATTTAATTATTCTCAAAATTTAATATAATTATAGAGGAGGAATATGGTTTGACCTGACAGACAATTTAAATGTTATAAGTTAGATACTTTTCATTATCATGCAGAGATTTAACCATATTTTTGATTCATGAACGCTTCGATCAAATATATCACATGAACGTTATATAAACTTTAAGCAGCTTTGGGTTATTTAAAACTTTAAATATAAGGGGCTGAATTGAATATATTTATATAGAAAGATTATCAATACTTAATGCGGATATATTGTTAAACTAGTTGTGCCCGCTACTTCGTACACGTAAAATTTGGATTTTCAAGTTACTTTTAATTTTTCACCGTTTAAACCTTCCCTGGACTACAACAAACATTTGAAATCAGTTAAATCGGCCCAGCCGTTCTCGAGTTTTAGCGAGACAAACGAACAGCAATAGATTTATATAGGTATACAAGAAGATTACACGGTCTCTTATTTTTTTTTGTTTTAATGTCATGATGGGAAAAATACCTAATGCATAGCGCTGGATACAATTGTTTATTGCTTTTGGTTCCCATTTATTAAAAAAATGGTGTGGTACCTTAGAGACTGAAAGATCAATTAATAACAGTATATTGCAGAGATGTTCTAACAGCGTTTGTCATTATTTAGTTTTCAATAAAATAACAGTTGTTAGCAACCCAATCAATGAAAGGCGTGAAGTCGATTAGAAATCGGGCCGCCTGTTTAGACGAAAGTGAATCTTACGTAACAAAGTCAATTTTTCTGAGAACGAACTAAATTACATGTAATTTTGTATCTATTGTTCTTTTATGTTTGTCCTAATGGAGCCGCGTTGGTTATCTTAACGAAATCAACATTTGAATTGGAGACAGAATTGTCGTGACGTCGCAATCTTTAGTTGTGCACTGTGCAGCATTCTTCTAACTAAATAATCGATTAATAAACATATTTTTACAGAATATCTGTCCTTGGTTAAGAAAAGTTTGCAATGTATAATATTATCGTCAAAAACATTAACGATTTCTGGTTGACGCATATTGTTGAATAATCCAAAAAAACGAGATCCAAGAAAGTTCTAAAATTTAGTTCTCAGTTGTCCTTATGTAGAGCAACCGCTATTAGAATGCTCGACGTGATCCCGGCTCGCAGTGCACTTTCTACACCTTTGAAAAACAGTTCTTAATAACCACAAGTAGGTCTCAGATTTTTTTGAATCGTTTTATACAAAATATCCTATTTAATGTGAACCTTTTTCTTCCTAAACGTGGACAAACTAATAGTTAGGACTTTGAAATTTGGCAAATGAGATTCAATTTACTTTATTTTACTGTTTTTTTTTAAATTTATTTTTTAATATTTTGACACAATTTATATATAATATTTTGACATCTAACACACAACGCCATCTAGTCCCAAGCTAAGCATAGCTTGTGTTATGACTACCTAGACAACTGATATAAATACATAATATATATACTTTTTTTTTTCGTAAATACATACATATCATACATAGAAAACACCCAAACTCCGAAACAAATATTTGCAGTTCATACAAACATTTGGTCCGACCCGGGAATCGAACCCGAGACCTCAAGCACTACAGTCGCATACGCTACCACTGCGCCACAGAGGCAGTCGAATTGATGATGATAATGATTGCATATGGCAATATGATTATTATTATAAGTGCAAATTTCTAAATTCTGGTATTCCTACATAACTCTTGGATGCCATAGAACATATCTTAATAGTTATTGAATATTGTTTGGATTACTAATGAGTGTATGTGTCTTTTTTACTCAAGTAATACTCTAGCAATGTTCCGTCAAAATGAGTTCATCCATTCCACAATTTCTGAGACATGCGAATGCCAAGACTGCAATCGTCATATCTATCTATCTTGTAAGTAAAGAGAACCAACACAGCCACACGAACACCACACAAATTCACCCACATTATTTAAGTTTCTTAGTTAAAACTGATATCAGACTTTTAAGTTTAACCTTATTCAAAAGACATCGATTAATTGCCTCAATTGTTTGACGGTGTCACAATTAACCGCCCGCCATTGTAAAAGTACTAGTATACCTACTTCAATCTGACTAATAAAATTTAGATTTTCTTATCGATGTACATAAAGATTCTCAGTAGACACTTATTTTTATCCGTTAATAGTCCAGTAGCAAGATAACCTTAATTTAAAGCTCTACTAGAATTTGAGAGAGAATTATCAAAAGCCTTTAACAGTGCCAATACAAGTGAATAATCTATACCCTACGGAATCAGTAGAAAGTTATTCTTGCTAACATGTTAACTTATAAAGAATTAGCGGGATGTTAATCACAATACTCTGGAAATATTATCATGCTTTACACATCGCTGACGAAATTCTTTCATCAGCCAGTATGAGCTGATTGCTACTTTTTACAACGGAGATTATGTTTTGTATCCTGAAAAGTAAAGATTATTTGTATCCATGACGATGTCGTCATGGATACAAATAATAATATCAATAAATATGAAATAAAAAAATAAAAATAAAATCAATATAAATTTGCAAAGTTTTACACATGTAAAACTTTGCAAATTTATATTGATTTTATTTTTTATATTCTCTAGATATATTTTTATTTGATACAATTTATACTTTAATATATTATCTTAAAATTAAGTTAAAATACTAGGAAATAATAAAAAAGGAAGCAAACAATATTTACATACAGGCGTCAAAAAAAATCTCCGCATCATCGTCTACTGGTAGTGTTCCCAAAAGGCTGGCGGCATTGCCACGTTGAATGGCAATGCTAATTCTCTAGAAAAAGGCTGGCATCCTGGTCACTAGAAGCGTGACAATTTATTTTTATTTTATAAAACTGATTAATTTTTTTAAATATAAATGTACGTATCACCTTATCGGGTGTAAGTGTGTGTTCTGTGAAATTGATCTGTGGTTGGTTAGCCTAATTAAAAAAAAAAACAAGGATCATTAAAGTTACAGTTAAGTTCTGAAAACATTTTTATTCTGTGGTTTCAATATAATAAAAAATGATTTTAGAATCATCAAAGTTTCTTTTGGTTTCGAAATCATTTTTATTTTGTGATTTTAATACAACCAATTTGTTATTAGTTTTCTCATATATTTTCAAATTCATTTATTTCGGAAAAGAGTCGGTAGAAAAAAATCACTTTTTAGTCAATTAATTATAATGTGTTCAAATATTAATTATCTTTGCGATATTAAACACACTGTCCCTGAATTTGTGGGCACACTGCAGTGTATTCATGATTGGTGGGGCGATATTCTTAACTTTTTTAGTATGGGTCAAAAGAGCAATTACATATTAATAATTCAGACTGAGCACTCAATTCGAGGTCAGTATATTCAAACTATTTATCAGTCTTGTTTGTGACCTCGCTGTACCGTCGCATTGCGCAGCTATACTCATTGCTAGGGTAGATTTTAGTGCCACAGAAGCCTAATTCCACTTGCATTTATTTTATCACACAGTACATTTTCTTTATTCATCAACAACCCATTAGGTCCCACTGCTGGGCTCGGGTCTTCTCTCAGAAGAGGGTTAAACTTGATTAGCTACGTTAAATTTAAAATCATTTATAAAATTTCAAATTATCTTCATGATTAAGTCTTTGTTTAACGATATTATGCATCACATTATGTTAATTATTGTCTAGAGTAATATCGTCTGACAGAAAATAGTCTACGGTGCTTCAATATGGGGATCATTTAAAATCTAACAAAGAGTTTCACAATGGACCTTATGGCTTCTTCATCAGATCATCGACAAGACCATATTATTAAACTTGTCAAAACTAATGATATGGGCTGAAACTCCAGGGGATTTTACTCTTTTTGGTTCCATGGTTCAGCTCCAAAATTTCCAATTAAAGTTGCTATCCAAATTATTTACGTACAATAAGCTTCATATCTCAGAAAGTGTGTTTCAAACGATGTTGTTTCATTGTTACAGAATCTATGAATTGCAATGCATATTTGACTGTCGATAAACAATGAAACATCGATAAAAAGCTGATAGTAACCATCATGTATGTTTAATTAAACAAAAGAATCACTATATATTTGGATGCAAATAGTCTTATTACTATACGGAAATCGATAACCCAGAACTGGCAAGGTCAATTCATAGTCATTTAATTTGGGTGTAACAAATATACACCTGTATAATAGTAAACTATCTAAAATTACTTTTTGTTATGTCTGTCTGTATAACCTATCCTGGCTAATTAGTTGCTGTATGATTTTTTCTATGTTTGTAAATTACTACCGTTTATTTCTTTCATACATTCTCGTCCAGTATTACTCAGAAAGCGAAAACCCCATGAGAACGATAGTGTCTTTTTTTATTAATTCGAACTTATACTGCAGATAAGTTTTACCGAATAGTTCATAGAAAGTTTTTAAAGTCATTAGGCGACCCTGCGGGTAGAATGGAATTGGTTTCATAGCAGCTGTGGTGCTTCAAAGCGTGTTGCGTACACTCTCTACGGCATAGCAGCACCAACGACCTTGTAAGGTCGCTAGTTTTACTCACCCCACAAATCTGACAGTTGTTTTATGATCGTTTATTTAATAGTGTTTTTAGAACTTTTTCTATTACAATGAAAACTCACACCTCCAGACTACTTCTGTATAGGATTTCTCATGTTTACGTGCAAAGACATACGTCTTTTCCTATTGTTTCAAACATACATTGTTTATTATTAGCGTCGTTAGATGTTTTATTATATAAGGGTGTCACTTTTGGGGGCCACATTTATAATATAAAAATACTTTCTTTATATTAGGTAGATACCTATTACATTTGTAATTAATCGTGCAAACAATATAGTTCTAAACACTGTTCTAAGAATATGGATTTTATTGTTCGATAATGAATACGTGCTAAATGATATTTGAAGTAGGTTAACACATTATTGAGGACGGGACACTGGACTGGGTGGACTCTGAGATAATAGGAATGCACAATTGCTACAGTGGTTGACATATCGTGCGCCATGACGAATCGAATCGAATCGGAACGATCAACAGGAACTATTATCATATCAATAATACAATTATTCGATAATGTCTGTCAAAGTGGTTTGATTATTAGAACTGTAATTAGTACTATTGTGATATTTTGAACTGATGGCGAATAATTCGTTGTTAAAAGATATCTATATTTTTATTACTCACACGTGAGATTAAAGTGAGTACCTGATTATAAACTCGCGTGACTAATAAACTTACGAAAGTACCTATATTTTGTTGCTTGTTTAACGATACATTACCAGATCTGTGGTTTCAAATGATATTCTTATGCGAAATACTATTTAGGGGTAAATTTAATGTTTTTAAAAAAAATAAAAATACTACTAAATAACACCTAGATTTTTGTTAAATGCATGAAAAAAGGGTTGTTTAAACCTATAACTTCATAAATTTCATATCCAATAGCAATATTAGATCATCATGTGAATATTATCAAGTATTGTTATTTCAAACAATATAAAAATACAAATGAGTTTATCTATACTAATATTATAAAGAGGTAAAGTTTGTAACTTTGTTTGTATGGTTGTAGGGGGTAATCTTCGGAAGTACTGATCCGATCCTGAAAAATCAGAAAGTGACACTATTCAGGAGTAATATAGGCTATATTTTATTATGATTGATCAAATAATTCAGTTAACAGTAATTAAGACCAAAAAAAAAGTCAAGACGGAGGGCAGGGCGCTCGTTGCAAGACAAACCATATTAATATGACGAAATGGCGCAATGAAGACGATCGTTCGTTAGTCGGTCTTGAGTGAGCGAGAGCGCTGGACGAAAAGTTGTGCACAAAATAAACCTAATTATGCCTTCATGTTGTTATCAGGAACTGCAAAAAAAATCCAGTGTAGTTAAAAAATCGGATGGAATAAATTTTCATAAGAAAGTAATGCATTTGCTGTTTAATTCAATGTAAACACCAAAATAATTTCGAATAATAAATTCAAAATAATTTGTAATATTTCTTGGACGCCATTGTGGCAGTGTTGCATGTTAAGAACATATTTTTTGCCATGAAATGGGGTGCTTTAAGTAACTTTTCGCTCAAACGAATTATTATAACATAACATCACGCCTGTATTCCCCGAAGGGTTAGACAGAGGTGTTTAGTACACCCACGTTTCGCCAGTGATTTTTTGTGGTGTTTCGAATTATTATGTTATACAATTACCTACGTTATAACAATTATTATTGTGTAATAGATTTTTATTTTTTTTATTTCATTATAATAATCATTTTAGGTTTCCTACTGAAGTAACTACTAAGGAAAGCTGGGTCGAGATTGTGAGGAGAAATATAAATGATAGTGTTTGGTATCCATCTCAATTCAGTGTTGTTTTTCTTCACATTTTGAACAGTGTGATATTTATAACACGAAAGATGGCTTTCATCGAATAAAAAATAATGCTATTTCCGAAAAGGTATCTATACGAGATTGTTTCAAAAAATATTATTATTTTTCATACGCGGTGAGCATTTCCAATTTGTACAATTTACAGTTTAATATAGGAACATCCGTACTAAAGCATACCGGAATATTTTTTCCAGTAATTAGGCACTTACAGTACAGTATTAATATCGTTTACAGAATAAAATATAATTATTGTATAGGTACTTATAGTCATATCACACGGGAGTCGCTTACATCACATGGGAGTTTGTGCACTACGCTTGAAATACTATGCCGGCCTCGCCTACCGTATCGTGACGAAGCCAATGCTAGCAATGTGTGCGTGATTACGCATACGTAGAAAAATCTGTGTTACACTTTTTTCAACGCAATTGTTCGCGACGGCTACGTCTTGACTTTTATTTTGGTCTGAGACAATAATATGTAGTATATGTAAATCAAGTCGCAGAAAAGCGGCCCTTTAAGCAATTTGTTGACATGACTGAGAAGTGTGTAAAAAAGGACATTTTTAGAACACTACTGAAAACAATGCAAGTTGTATAAATCATACTAATATTATATACTTGAAAGTAACTTTTACTGTCTTTCGCAGCTAAACTGATGCACCGATTTCAATGAAAGGCATGGAGATACTTTGGTTCTTAAAGAAGGACATAAACTACTCCTTACCGGGATAACCGACATACACAAAACGTTATTGATTAAGCTATTTATGTACGTCATTAAATTTAAAAATGCTGATAAGTATAATATATTGATTTCAAGAGTAACCTACAACGTCATTTTGATGGTAGTTTATTTACATCTGGTAATACATACTTTTAATTACTAAGATTTGTGTTCAAGTAAAAAAACTGTCGTAGAAATAAGGAACGGAAAGATTTCATCAACAGCCTTCAGCCTGTCCATATGTTTCTCTTTAGAAAGGAGACCAAAAGGTCTACTATACCACACTGGCCAGACGACTAATAATACTTTATCTTATCGTAATTAAAGATTACTTAATTATGTAAGACGACGTAATATAAATGTCAAACTAAGACTACTTGTGGCCTTATAACTGTAAGAAGTGTCTTACAAGCCGTGATTATTTTTGGATGTTTAGTTAGACTCGATTAAATACAAGTTCTACTTTAAGTTCAGTTCATACAAATATTTAAAAGCAAAAATATAGTTATGTAAGGCTGTTAGTAGTGAATAATGAATTGTCAAATCATGACAGGTCTATGGTTTAAATTGTTCGGAACGTGTTATTCTCTAATGCCGGGGCCTCACATTGGGTATATTGGCTACAAGTTCTAGTCTTGGATCCAATACACCAATGTGTAGATCGGACTTGGACAGATATTGCTCGTAAACGGAATATTGCGTCCAATAGCCAATGTCAACCCGCTATGTGTCGATTTTTTGTACACGATCAAAGGCAAGGGGAGTGTAGGGGGTACGCTGGCGGGCAGTTTGCGTCCAACGTCGCTTCTCGATCCACACATATATAGGAGCGGTGACGTTTCGTATTCTAAATCCGTTTCCATACACACATAGTCTCCACAAACATGCAGCAAACGGGGTGTTGGACTCGACGTCGATCAGGCCTGGTGTCGGTTTGTACACGACACTTCCTGGTATCTTTTATATGACTACCGCGGTGGCGCAATAGTTGCGTATGCGTCTCGGGTTCGATTCTCGGGTCGAACCAAATGTTTGTATGATCAGCAAATATTTGTTTCGAAGTTTTATTTTTTTAATTTTTATGTATGGCCCGCCATAATGACTACTCTGCCTGATGGAAAGCATAAGCAGAATCCAAGAGTGGTGGTCACCATACTCACTGCGAATGCAGACAATGCAGTATGGCGACCCAAACCATGGCGGCCTAGTGATGCTACTGCATCTTTTAGTCTAGTCAACAAGTATGGAACTTGTAGACTAGACTATTTGGGCCTCCGGTCTCGCACTCACCAACGAAACACGACAGCATGAACGCTGTCATTTTACGTTGATTTTCTGTGCGAGGGTAGTACCGCCCCGGTCGAGCCGGCCCATTCGTGCTGAAATCAGCGTGGCTCTACTACCTACCTTGGGTTTGGGTGTTTTCTATGTATAGATAGTAGTAAATAGTTAATAAATAATAGTAGCAAATAGTTTCCCGTCCGTCATGACTACTGTTCGCAAAGAAACCTGCTCGAATAACAAAGGTCTAACTTTCCAAAGCTCTTGGCTAGTGTGTTTGCCAAAAGGTATTGCAGCGAATGTGTGGCCGCGTACCTTGGATACATAATTGGCCATTCAAATCGTAGCCAAGCTTGGATTCAAATCATTTGAATTTGAATTTCAGCTGATTTCAGCACGAATGGGCCGGCTCGACCGGGGCGGTACTACCCTCGCACAGAAAATCAACGTAAAATGACAGCGTTCGTGCTGTCGTGTTTCGTTGGTGAGTGCGAGACCGGAGGCCCAATTAGTCTAGTCAACAAGTTCCATACTTGTTGACTAGACTAAAAGATGCAGTAGCATCACTAGGCCGCCATGGTGTGGGTCACCATGCTGCATTGTCTGCATTCGCACTGAGCATGGTGACCACCACTCTTGGATTCTGCTTATGCTTTCCATCGGGCAGAGTAGAGTCATTTTGGCGGGCCAAACATAAAAAAAAAAAAAAAAAAAAAAACCAATGTGAGGCCCCGGCATGATACATAAACCTTCGTCAGGAATAAATTTCTTATTTATATTTATTAAAATGAAAATTAGCCTTTTATTTAACATAAAATTGGTTTCAATACAGTGAAATTGTTGCTGGTAGTATTAACCAAGGTTCTAGACTTTTCTAGGGTAAAGAAATGTTTTTTATGCTTACATGTTGATTTAGTTCGAAAAGGTCTGCATTAGCAGTAACAGAATTATGACCAAGTGTTGATTTGTTTCTAATGACTTTTTAACTAAATATATACGTACATTAACTACGGTTTTATTACATTTATACTTTTCTTACAATTTATAATGTACGGATGGAAACAAAATTGATGGTAAGTAGTAGTTCTATTAGCGTTTAAAAAAATTCTGAACGTTTTCGATAAACGAATATGGTTTCACATAACTACCGTATTATCATGTGTAGTTAGTTACTTAATACAAATACACGTGTTAAACGAACGAAAATCTCGTTGTAGGATTCCAGAAAATCGTAGAACTGTGCGATTTAATCCAATATACAGGATTAATAAAATTCGCAAACGTTTTTCGCTAATAGCTACTTTGGAGGTAAGGCTGTAAATAAACGACCTTCACAAACGCTAAAAGATTACAACCATCGATTTTCATGTTTGTTGACAACCATATAATGTACTGAACAATGCCATATAGAGGACAATGAAAGGCAAAACAAACAGCTTCTGATAGTAACTCGTCGCGGAGCCTGTCCTTGTTCAACCTATTGTGTTTGAAGCTCTTAATGTGAATGCAACAGTCTATTTCTAACGTTTCTGATATTAACAACGATAAACGATATTGTGTAGAATAAACACGTGCATCTATCTATATATCATTCGACGTTTTAAAGAACTATTCAAATCGTTGAAAATGCGAAAGCTTGAAACAAACCTTATAACCAATTCGTCAGGTCATCGTGATATACTCGTAGTAGGTCAATCAAAACCTTTCTAAGAAGGTTGTTAAAAACTATAAATGGAATGACTAATTAATGACAATAATTCCCTTCCTCTCAAATATATTATTCGTTAAATTCTAAATATTATGATATTGCCAGTAGTCGGTGGCAAGAGAACGAACACGACATTGTCGCAAAAGGAATACGATCCATGAAGCGCATTTTATCTTGGTTTAACACTTAAGATCCGTTTATCTTATTGAAGGTAATTGAATACATTTTCTTGATATGCTGACAGACTTGTTGGTGGTCTTTCTAAATGATACTACATCTCAGTTTGCAGTGACTATAAAATCAAAGCAAAGGTGTTGTTAATATTTTATGGATTTAGACAACTTGGTTATCTGTACCTTTATTGATGTTTATCAAACATTTAAACGCTTGTTTATAAAGCGCATGTTATAATAAAGGGACTGTTTGTCTTTTCAACGTTTGTTCAAAGGCAGAAAACGACAGCTTATCAATACATCTAAAGGACATTTTCTTTCTTTATTTTTTCTCTGAACTCTCTTTTTTATCTGAACACCAGGTTTAATTGGTAGCTTAATAGTGGATGGATGGAGGTTTGCATATACTGGGACTATAGAGTGTAGAGATTTGCAAGGAAGTATTAGTATTATGTATATAAGTATTAGTAGTTATGGGCTACGCGTATGTGTATCTGATTCTCTAGACGCTCTACGCCACAGATATTGATCAAGATAGATTGGTGACGAAAGTACTTTGCCATATAAATCCTGCGTGGCAACAAATCGCAAAGCCGCGCCCCCTAAAGGCACCCGATTGGTCAATGCGCGAGCGTCGACTAGTGAAGTGTCACACTTTCATGTCTATTTATCGAAGAATGGAATCATTGGAAAACTGAAATGCAACTTAATATTTAAGATAAATTTGACAATTAGGTATATAAAGTAAGTTCTAAAACTAAAAACCATCTACACACATCAAAAGTGTCTAGGGATCAACATATATTTTTGCAATAACTTTTCTCCTGATTGATATTAATTAAAATTTTCTTTCAGGATTCATCAAATAAAGTGTTTTCGTTTGTCACAGTAACGATAAACCAAGTCACCTTTGCATTAATAAAGAAATTTGCCATTTTCCTAATAAAGGGATTTTTGACATTTGAACCACTAACATTAAAGTTCGAAAAAAAGACTGAAATAACAGTTTTCTTTAAAATTTTATTAGGTAACTTAAACAATTAATAATCTGTGTTTCTACCGCGAACACTAACAACACAAGAACATCGGTTTGGCATACTCAAAATGAGTTCATCCAAATCACGCTGTGGAATGGCCGCCCATGTTCGTTGCAACAACAAAAAAAGGTCTTCTTGCGACTGGATACCCTCCATATTCGGCAGAGCTCTTCTCTGTAGCATATCCCATGCATGCTCAATCGGGTTCAAGTCTGGCGACTGAGCAGGCCAGGGCAGGACATTGATGTTAGCTGCGGCGAGAGTCTGTCTTACAACTCTTGCGGTGTGCGGTCGTGCATCATCATGCATTAACTGAAATAAGGGACCGATTTGCACTTGTAGAGGAACGATGACGTCTGATACAATCGTCTCAGCATAAATTTGAGCGTTGAGGTTGCCTCTGATCCAAATCAACTCAGTTCTTCCGCCGATCCAAATACCCGCCCATACCATGATGGTTCCACCACTATAAGGATGGACTTCCTGGCAGGATTTTAATCGCTGTTGGCGTCCAGGGGTTCTCCAGTGTCGTATACGTCTTGTATCCGGTCTCATACCAAAACGAGACTCATCAGAAAAGCACACGAAACGCCATTGTTCTTCTGCCCAATTTCTGTGTTCAAGAGCCCATTGATATCGAATTCTACGATTGTGCATTGCTATAGGTGGTACCCGTAGCGGTCTTCGGGAATGAAGGTTCACTTCATGCAAGCGGTTTCTGACTGTTTGGTCGCTAATTAAGTTCCCTGAAGAGTGATGAAGCCTCACGGCTAACATCATGGCGGTTATTGTTGGAGCTCTTCGAGTTAAGATTTGAATGTATCGGTCTTGTCTCCGTGTGGTGCAGCGATACCGTCCTCCATGGCGCTCAGCCACGGTACCAGTGCTTCGGTAACGTGTCCAAAGTCGACTGATAACACTCTGACTTGTATTCAGAGCTAAAGCCACAGTACGTTGCCGGGAACCAGCTTCTATCATTCCCACGGCTCTGAGCATTTCTTCCCTGCTTAAATGACGTCGCCGCTCCATAATAACGTTGGTTTTAATCAGTAGTAGGGAAACAGAAGCACTAATAATGTCTTCAATGCGTTGTATGTTTTTATAGGGAAAATATTGACAGCTGATTTTCATCTTTTACTCTAATTTGATTGACAGTTCCTGATTCAAATTATGAAATGCACCAAAAAGGATCCATATAAATTTATAAAATCATAAATTTATTACAAAGCCACATCTCAATCTCAAGAAATCCGCATAAAAATGCTTGATCCCTAGACACTTTTGATGTGTGTACTTAAAAAGATTATTTATAAAAAAAATATAATAAACTTTTAGAACAGCATTTTTTACCAAATTTATAATATTTATCGGTTATAATAACATACACGTAATTTAGGTAGGTATATAATGGATGTTTTTGAAATGTGATAATAAAGCCTTTTTATTTAATAGGATCCTGGTAACTACAAAATGTATATATTAATTTATGTAAATATTTTGACTAATATACCTACCAAACTAATTTTTTATTTCAAATAGACAATAAGTTTCACATTCTCATTCACAGTTCGTAGTTGAACAATATAGAAATAATACTACCAGATTTAAATAGTCTCTTGCCTGCATAATAACTATTTCTCGATACATTCACCTACGTAATGTATCAAGCTCTAGCGCAAGTCGCATCGGGCATCCGTACTTCGTGCAAACAGTTTAATTGAGCGTTCGGAACGATTGTTTAGTTCGATATTCATTGCGCGGTCACTTCACAGGAAAAACTACGAGTATTGTGTATTGAACGTAATGGATCCAGTACCTTAATGAAAAAGTAAATAGATAATTGCTTCTAGTTGACAACATACATAATACTAGTTGAAAGAACATTTTGATTCTTGTTTATCTTTGTTTTTACTAAAAAATAGTACTTACTGATGAAAGGAAATGCCTCCTTTCTTCAGACTAACTTCACTACTCTTATTTTAACAGTTAGTGATTGCACAATACGGCATCGTAATGAAGTTTTTATTGTTTTGTTACGCTGCGAACGCCGTTCCGTGAATCTCGCTGCGTAATGAGCGGGCGACATTAATACTATGCACTATAGTGCACGCTTTCGGCACACGTGCCACGCCTCTTTCACCATTCTATCGTGTTCTGTGCTCTACGCCTTTCTCTTAAATAAAATCAATTTTGCCTATCGCTACTTTGATAGTGGAGTGAACGATTAGACATAATAATATAAACCTTAAATTTTCTGCAATATTTTATGATAAATACATAAAATGTATGTATGTAACGAGGAATGAAAAATTGTAACTTGCGAAAAACAAATATTAGTTCAATTATATTCCGGTACATCTTATGTATTATTTTAAGTAAGTAAGATGTTAATTTCTTTTATAGGTATAAATTTACATCTTATATATAAAATTCTAGTGTCACATTGTTAGTTACCATACTCCTCTGAAACGGCTGGACCGATTTTTATGAAATTTGGTGTGCATATCGGGTAGGTCTGAGAATCGACCAACATCTATTTTTTATATAATTTTTTTATGGCAAAACGTTTCCCGGATCAGCTAGTAATCATAGGTATATATTTAATTTATTAATAACCATAAATTCTCAAAATAAAAAAAAACCCCGACAATAACCTGAGTTCCCTTTAAAAAGTAAAAAACACGTTATGCGCTTTCATTTACTCGATGATATTTTTGCAGACATCCGGTTATTCTTCCCCACTTTCACCCCCATAACTTTTAAACGACTCAACCGATTTTCATGAGACATGTCTAAGAACACTCGCACGTAACCTTTCATACAAAAAAAACTAGATTGAAATCGCTTCATCCGTTCGCGAGCTACGGTGCCACAGACAGACAGACACGTCAAACTTATAACACTCCTCTTTTTGCGTCGGGGGTTAAAGAAATGTAGAAAAATCATCAGTGCTGACAGTTCTTTGGATGTCTTCGTAGATGTTAGTATGTTAGATAGTAGTATTTATGTGTAAATTAAAGATTTTTAGTACGACATAGATACATATTTGTAGCGGTTACCTAAGTACGATAGAAACCAGTTTGAAATAGCATTTTTAATCTATAAATATATCGTGATACAAATGTATAGATGTGATATAATATCATAAAGGTTTTAATTTTATATTTATTTTTGCCCGAAAAGTAGTTTGCTATGTAGAAACATGGTTCAGACTAGAGATGCCACGAATAGTTATTTGGCCGAATACTGAATATTCGGCGAGGCTCTTGGCCGAAGCGCCGAATATTCGGCAACACTTAGTACTTTCCATGGGTGTCAAGTCACAACTAGTCACGACTCGTAAGCTACAAATGTAAACTTGCATCGCTGAAGTAATTAACGTAGGCGCGGGCAGTATTATTTCATTGGTGATTAGGTCGCGGTCGTGTCACAACAAGCTTTATTTGTTGATGTTGGTGCATCATACTGTACGTACTGTATACTAAATATTAATTTTAATGTGATTGATTACCTTGAGAAATGTCACGATTTGATCGAGAAAAGCTAAATAATATAAATAATAAATAAACATTCCGGACATCTAACACAACACCATCTAGTCCCAAGATAAGCAGAGATTGTATTATTGGTATTAGACAACTGATATAAATACATATATACTTCTTTCTAAATAGAAACATATTATACATACAAAACACAAAACTCCGAACAAATATTTGCAGATCATACAAACATTTGGTCCGTCCCGGGAATCGAAATCGAGACCTCAAGCATAGTAGTCAATAACCATATATAATCATAATATATCCAACCCTTTCACAATTTGCTAAGATTTATTTATAATCTCCCGGTAGCAGTGTGTAGTGAGCGGTTGTTTTCGGAAGCAGGAATAATTTATGAAAAAAAAACGCAATCGTCTGCTATCGACAAATTCTGAAAAAAAAAAATCTATTCATCATAACCTAGATAGATATCTATACCTAGGTAGATTTGAAATATTAATATGTTAATTTGTCTGTTAAATAAACATCTTTGTGAGTATTATTTTGAGTTTTTCTTTATGATATTGCTATTCGGTTTTTTCGTTATTCGGTATTCGGCCGAATATAGCAAACTATTCGGCCGAATACCGAATAACAAAAAAAAGTGGACGAATAGCCGAATAGTTGCCGAATATTCGTGGCATCTCTAGTTCAGACCATGTAAAAAGACTTATCTAGATTTATGATATAACAAAAGAAGTTCAGTCTTGAAGCCAATTTTACAATGGTATTCTTCGTTTTGATTATGCAGTCCACGACTCGGTCTCTGCGACCTTGTTAGATTTAACTTTCTTGCGCTGAGCTTGGGCATAAAGTACGCTTACAGACCTTTTATAAAATGTCACATATAGTGACTAAGTATTGCCATAATATTCTATACAATTGAAGGATTACAACATTCTCTTGTCTCGATATTTTAATAGTGTTTTACTTATATCTTTACTTAAAAGATAACTAGAGCGCTAAGTACATTGATTTAAATTGAAACTAGCGACCCGCCCCGGCTTCGCACGGGTGGATTTCAGATGCCTCCCCCCCCCCCCCCCCGACGACACGATTCGTGCATTTTAAATCTGTAATATCTTCGAATATATTCATTTAAATTAGATACTGTAAAGGGCCTTTTTGATCTAAATTAAACGCACAATGTATTTAATTTACTTAATTGTATAAGGATTCATTCTGTATTGCTTAAAATCACTTCGTAAATAAGCCATTATTTCTCGTAAAAAGAAAGGAATAAAAAATGGTTGTTGTGGGTTATCCCTAAGAGATAGACCTATACCGTCGCGGACTTTTTTGTAGTACTTTTTATGGTGTACAATACTGTAGTACATTATTTTGATCTATCTCGTAGGCTGCAACCAGCGCTTGCAATGTAAGCGCAAAAAAATGTGTTTATTTGCTACATCACATTAGAAACCTCGAAAATTATTTGTGTTTCCATACTATATTATGCATTTATTATACCTAAAAACCTTCCTCTTGAATCACTCTATCTATTAAAGAAATCCGCATCAAAATCCGTTGCGTAGTTTTAAAGATTTAAGCAAACAAAGGGATATAGGGACATAGGGACAGAGAAAGCGACTTTGTTTTATACTATTGTAGTGTTGAGTATAAATTGAGCCAAAGATGTTTTCGTCATCCATTGACCGGTAGGTAGGTTATAGACAGACCAAACGGCTCATTTGAAAATAGGTAGCTCCCACTTATTTATTTGCAAACGTGGCTTAGTTATAAATATTAAAACTTCAATAACATATTGTGCGTTTTTTTACTGTAGTGTGTGTTTAATCATGCGTAATGGTGTAACGTACTGACGTCATCTTTTATGCGGGGGTTTTGCTATACACATTTTATGTTACAAAAATGTGAAGTGTTTGTACACACACAACAGAAAACTGTACAGAGAATTTAAAGATACCTATGTATCAAACTTAAATTCAATTATCATCATCATCAGCCTATTGCAGTCCACTGCTGGACATAGCCTCTCCCAGTGCATGACACTTTGATCGATTTGATTCTATTATACCAAGATACAATTTTCAAAATAGGAATTAAGGACGAAGATAGCAACGAAACACTTCTAAATGTGATCACTAGGCGACCGAGCTGCGCTTGCGCAATGGGTTGCGTCAGGCCACTGCTCTGACTTGGGCTTCCAGCCCAGTTACTGCTAACTGAGAAACGTTGCGTCGTCTCACAAGTAGATTGTCTAACTGTGATTCAGTCTCTGTATTTAAGAATGTAGATGAATGGAAGTAGGTATATTCATGGACGAATGGTTGCGAAAAGCGTTAGTAACGAACCATTGTACTGTCAAGATCTTTATAATTACTCTCGTATGATGAAAAAAATTTAATAATAAGACATTTTTTGCGTTTAATTTTTGCACGTGTAGTTCAAAGACGCGAAGTTTATTCACTAACTAAATGCATATTGATCGGTGTCGTCCATCGGTCAATAAGCATTTAGTGAAAAGCAGTTTATTAATTACAAACAGACTCTTCAATTTCATTCATGCTTTATAGATATGTAAAGATTTGAAGGCCAAGTGTTTACGGGGGCAATTTATAACAAAGAATTGTGTTGCACTTCTGACCCTTTTGACATTAACAATACGTGATAAGCAGCGGTTAAGTGAATTATTGAATTAGCACGAATAAGACTTCATCTGGGTCAAGATTAAACAGTGTGTGCAAAAATTAACTAGTGCAAACAATTCATAAAATCAAGATCACTACACACAAAACCTTTGTGAGAAATACAATACACGTACATAAAATGTAACTGACTTATGTATATGACAATACTAAAATTGCAATATATTTGTATTGTATCACAATTAGGCGTTATTTTACGGCGTAACAGGAAGTCGGTGCGGTGCTAGAGTTTGACTGACAGATGGTGAATGAGATCTCAGATTTTACACAACATATGTGACTATTTTAAGTCTCACTCGTCTACCTTTCCAAACAAACAAGAACTTTACCATAACATAACTCCTCTTTTTTGAAGTGAAACTTCTAATGCGAATTCCAAAATGGTTGCGTTAAACGTTTATGTAACGGGTATGAAAGCACTGTTGCACATTACGAAATTTCACTTCTTCCGCGCAGAGGGATTCCACGCGGATCTTCACTTTTTTTTGCTAACGGTGGATAAGAGGTGAAATATGTATTACGAGTATTATGTGCTAAGTCCATAATTTTTCTCATAGGTATGAAATCGTTTTTATTACAATATAGGACTTTTTTTAGAACTTTTAAAGGGGATAATTTTTTCATAAATTATTTTTGCGAAACTTTAAGCGCAAAAGAAGCTCTCAAAAGGAAAAGTTTTTCTAAATTTTTGGTACTTTGATACTCCGCTCTTACTGGTGGCAGCGTACGTAATGATATATAGCCTTCCTCGATAAATGGGCTATCTAACACTGAAAGAATTTTTCAAATCGGACCAGTAGTTTCTGAGATTAGCGCATTGAACCAAACTCTTCAGTTTTATAATATTATATTAGTATAGATGATATTTGAGTTCAGAATTCCCTCAACATCATCTCTGCCGATAATAACAACGTTCCCAAAGCCAGAGAAAGTATGTTCTCTCTCTCAACCTTTTTCCCCTTGGCCGAAACCTCCAGGAGATAAGCTCCCCAGACTACTTTGGAAGTCACTCAATAGGCTGCGTACCCAGGTTGGAATCATCAAGGAAAATCTGACAAGATGGGGATTTACCGACCCTAGCGCAAATAAATGCGACTATGGCGTGTCTGCAGACAATGGGCATTTGCTAACATGCCTCGAGAGTTCAAAATCGTGAACGCTTTGCGACCTATACCAAACAAGGCCAAACGCCATTCGCGTCGCGCACTGGACCAAAATCGCATAAGTGTTACCATCGATACAAGAAGAATCATTCAGAATCGAATAAACCTTCATCAATGAACTTTTCGCTGACCGCTGAAAACACCCTTCGTCCGAAGTCGGTTCTACAAATTATAGTTCACCTACGAACGATCCGCCGAAAACACCCTTCCTGATGGTTTCTTGACTAAAACAACAGTTGTAGGTTCGACAATGACATCCTTGCATTGCAAGACTTTTAAGTTTCATAAGAAAAAAACAGTCATTATTATAGAGCTTCACCAATATTTGTATCTAGAGCAGTTAGAATTAACCTAATTATCGTGAAGTGTATTGGGTAAAGATCATTAAAGCAAAAGTCGGTCTGAGAAATAGTAACACAAGTGCTGTTTGTTGGCAAGTGGTACGCATTTCTGCTGACACGAACGCGACTTATCGATACGGAAGCGCATACTGACCTATAATACTTCTCTGTCCCTAGTCAGCTTGCAATGTAAATGTATCTTTAACGCCACACAATTGAATCGAGGTTCAAAATAAAACTATCATTAGAGTATGCGTCACGGACTTAAATAGGTGCACACGTAGAAGGTGAGTATTTTGACTTATGTACATTAGTCAGGTGTGTCTGTTACTACTATACACAGCATGATAAATTCGCGTGTATAGTACATTCGTTTAAATAGTGTCGTACACCCGCACGCAATTGTGGTTACTGTTGTGAAATACGAATAAGTATATCAATTCATACAAGTTAGGTGCTTGCCTAAATAGTAAAGACAAATTACATGAAAAAAAAAAAAACTGATCTTCCTAGCCTTGATTAAAGCATTTTCAGATTACACGTTAGCAGAGTCAACAAACACAACCATTCACTACACTGCTTTGGCGTAAACTGACAAATCATATTTTACTTGTGGGTGTACGCCGCAGGCTTTGATTTCATGGCGGCTTCCCTTTGACAAAAAGCCGCACGAGGAACGGCGGCGCAATCAAAGCGACCGTATCCAAGTGAATGGAATGTATGGCCCGCCAAAATGACTCTACTCTGCCTGATGGAAAGCATAAGCAAAATCCAAGTGGGGGGACAATGCAGCATGGCGACCCACACCATGGCGGCCTAGTGATGCTTCTGCATCTTTTAGTCTAGTCAACAAGTTTGTAGACTGTATCTATAGATAAAAATAAGTTTTCTGGGTTCGTTCTCTAATCAAACATTGAAGTTTAATACCAGCATCTAGTTTTTGACTGGAGCTATTTTGCGGTTACAACTAAAATCTTGCATGAAATAGGGCGAACTAAAAATATATGCAACCAGGCCTCAGGTTTCCTGATTCCTAGGCAGTACTCTGAGGCCTAGTTTAATGGACTCGTCTACAGGTCGCTTAGAATATCATATCCACATTGGAAACTAACAAAACATGAAGAAGAACAAAGTCCAAGTGCTAACTAAATACCCATTTCATCGTCGTTATAGTTACGGTACTTTATTTAATGTAGTTGACAACTCTACTATGCTCAAGCTAGTTTAAATAAAATAAAAGAAAAGAGTGAAAAATAAAACAAGAAAGTTCTTAAGGGAACGCTGCTCTATAGAAGACCTGAAAGCTCAATTTAATATAATTGAAAGCTTCCAAAGGTAATAAGTACGGCTTTGATAATGAAGTATTAAAACCAAGTTCTGGATCTCAAAGGAAAAGATACAAAACCTGTTCAGCAGAATGAATCTTTACCGGATACTATTATCTGAACAAATATCATTATATCTCTATACAAATAAATAAAATTGGAGTGTGTTTGTAATATTAAAATAACTACTTTTTACTAAATGCATATGTATACAGGGTGCATACCCCAAAAAAAAAATTTGATGGGACTTTCACTGGCAGATAGCTGATGATGTAGGGAGTAACTTCTAGATTAAACTTATAGATTCTATCTACAGGCAAAACAAAACTGCAACATATATTCTTTGCTTTTGCAGCCCACTAATCCAGTACTGAAGTATCAATCACTGTTACTAAATAACTGGTGGTTTCTCAGTCAAGTTTTAGGGTCCGTTAACACAGACCGGCTCGGAGAGCATCGGCTCGCATTTTTCTTTTCACACAGACCGGATCGTATACGCTTGGAATTGGCCGGAGCGGAGCCGCCAACTATTTCACATAGACCGGCTGTGGAAGAGAATCAGAGCCGATCGGCTGCGCGAGCGACAAGAAGCACGTAATCGGAGCCGGTCCGCTCCTCTTATTATTTCACACTAAGAGCGTTCATTCTTGATGACAAAAGAAGTGCACATGCAAAAATAAACCTTACTACAATTACTCAAACCTCTGTTTCCAATGTGATAAAAATCTGCTCTCCTTCCAGTCGGTCTGTGTGAACAGACCCTTAGCAGTAACAAAAATCAGAAATGGCTGATCTAGCTGGGGTTCTAAAGGTAATGGGCTCTGTAGAATTAGCTTTATCATTACACCAAAACAAAAGGTTTAATCCGAGACAAAAGAAGTCTCTCAAAATTACTCAGTAAGTA
Organism: Diaphora mendica; assembly: GCA_949125395.1. NCBI lineage: Eukaryota > Metazoa > Arthropoda > Insecta > Lepidoptera > Erebidae > Diaphora > Diaphora mendica. The sequence continues at coordinate 20,399,764 of OX421315.1, forward strand.
TTACAAGAGAATTCTACAATGATATTAAAATTTCAGAAATCTGTGTGTTGTTTTGTTTATTGTCATCATAGCATAAGTGATGATAGACTCAAACCTTATGTCAATATTTTATATGTCTCATGCCTATAACACTTAACGAGTTTAACGCATACAGTTAAATATTTTCTTGCTAGATTTACTTAGAATTGCAATCAGTCTTATTGTCTTGATAATTCTGTGTCTAAATTATGACATTAGATATAAATAAGATGTTATTTTAATAATTTTGGCATTGTAAAAAGAATTATTTTTATTATCACAATATTTACAGATACAAGTTAAATGTATCATTTGCACCTAAAACTAAAATTTACAAACTATGTACTATGTAAAATACTATTTAATTGAATAAATATTATTACAGACAGTAAAAAGTATCTGCCTTGATAGTCAATAAAAAAAACTGAATTATAAAATTTCATCATCAAAATGTAAGGAAGACCTGTGTCAAGCAGAGGACTATAATAAAGTCCTTATATATGTAATAAGGCACTTCTCCACCAAAATTTGACAACACAAAAGTTAACAACTTTTGTTCTATGGAGACTCGGCTTTAGAAGGATTCAAGTTCTGTAACTGCACAGTGTCATATTAATAAAAGGTGGTTAATGTGAAGATATACCTAATTTATAATAATTCACATACTTAATTATGTATGTTCTACAGACTATAAAATGTTTGTGCAGATGTAAATGTATCTGACTGGAGTCAGGGAAATGTGTATTCATTATATATATATCAATAGCCAAACTATAACAACGTTCATCATCATCAGCCTATCACAGTCCACTGTTGGACATAGGCCTCTCCAATTGTGCACCACTTGGTTCAATCCTCGGCTTCTCCCATCCAGCATATAACAACGTTAATCTCCATTATTCATGTATTTACTTGTAATAAGTAATTTTTTACTCTGTTGGAAACACACATCTTCATCAAGTATGTAACAAACAGCTGCAAATTGCACATTAGTTGGAAGGAAATTAAAGATCTGGTGATAATATACAATTTCCAGAAGCAAAATGAAGGTGATAGATTACTATAATACTTACTAAAGCTTATTGATATTATTATGTACCTTTTGGCTATATGTTGTCCACTGTTTTACTTTTAATGAATTGATAATAAGAAGCTATTGTTTCTGAACAACACACCTCTCAATGCCTCTCAAGTTTGTGTCAAAGTGTAAACCCTATATCATACATAACGACTGAGGAAAAATCAAAAACACTTGTACTAATAATTGCATACTTGCAGTCAATATTTTAAAGTACCTACATAATCGTCCATTTTAAATTTCGTGTCTTAATATTTTGTTCCATCATCCAGAATGAAATCTAGATTAACATAATTATTATTAAGAACATTCTAGAGTAATACTTGGAACAATAATTGTTGTACAACCTAGCTAGGTTAGGTGCGAGGAAAAAGTAGATATTCTTAGATTACCATCACTAACTAGATAATCATATAGGTGCAGCAATAAAATAGTAAACGGTGACCAAACAAGGTTAAGTTGATCACAACAAATCAATTGAGAATTCCAAATTAGGAAGTATCTGTACTTCTTTAAGTTTATGGAGTACTTACTGCTAACATTATAAGATTTGTAATCAAGTGGAATAAATAACACAAATATAGGACAGAAATGGAAAATTCAGGTATATTACTAATATAATCTACATATCTGAATATGGCAAATGATGTAAAATGATTGATACTAAATTACAATGAGATCATAATGAATCTACATAAACTCATAAAACAGATTCTAACAAGACAGGTTACTGCATGTGATGATGGAATAAACCTGAAGTTATACACTACCAATTGGATATCTATGACATAATCTTGACCCATTATATCACTTTTTTCATTTACAAGACTATATAAGGATCACGATATTTTCTTCGACATGATATTTTATGCTTGGCAGCCTTGCTAGACATGGTATTGAATAACACAGATATTTCGGTAATGGTTTACCTGTCAACTCAGCTGTCTGACTGCAGTAGGTATTGTAAGATAACAATCGATGGTTCTCTTGGAATTTTTATTAAAACACATCGCAAAATAGTTTCATTTTAAAAATAATTTTCCGTACCTACAGAAAAAATCGAGTAAATATAAAATTTTGAAGACTTCAAATCAATCAATACCTAATTTAAGAATAAACCTTCTCAAATAATACAGCATTGTAGTATACTTAGCTGGATATGTTATATCTATAAAACATGAAGAAAAATCAAACTTACGATGGGCAATGTAGATTATTTCTGTTTAAATGCGCAAGTGTACAACACGTACGTCTCCCGTTTATCCTTTGTGAAAGCAGTCCCCACGGATACACAAGAATTCCTATGATCACCACTATTTGTCAGTCTAAAAACATACCACTTTTTCAACAAGGTAAGTAAATCAATGTTGGTTGCACTGTTCAATAAATTTACTAACAAAATAATTGGTATCCAAACGAATCAATGTACTAACGCAACACACACAAAATCGAACACGAACACGAGTAAGTTCTCACTGGCTGGCTGATTCTGATTGCTGGTTGGTCAACGTGACTGAAGTTGGCTACAATTGAATAGCGGCCGATTGTTGGTTGGATGACGCACCTGAAGTTGGCTACCATTGAAAAGCAAAACATAATCATAAAACAGCTGTTTCAACGATTTTAGTGCCCTCTAGAACTACAATTAGAAAACTTCATTCAAAACTTGCTAGTATGCATAATAGTAAATAGATGGCATTTTATTAAAAAAAGTCAAACTAGGCTAAGTTCGATGCATGACAGTGGTGGTGTTGCGTTTTTTAAAAAGATGGCACTATTAAATAGCTTATTTTAAAAATAAAAAACCCAAGGTGGGCGAGCCACGCTTCGGCATGCATGGGCCGGCTCGACCGGAGTGATACCACGGCCTCACAGAAAACCGGTGTGAAAGCGCTTGCGCTGTGTTTCACTGAGTGAGTGAGGATACCGGAGGCCCATATCCCAACCCCTCCCCCATCCCCGTCCCCATCCCCCAAAGGCCGGCAACGCACTTCTGACGCCACTGGTGTTGCGGGTGTCCATGGGCGGCGGTAATCGCTTACCATCAGGCGATACGTCTGCTCATTTGCCCCCCATTCTATATAAAAAAAAAAACAAAAAAAGAGAAACAAGCATTCCAAATAATGAAAAAAAAAATTCTTCTACCTACCATAAAATATATTTTTGGAACAGATTAAGATACGAAAATGCCTGTAAGGCTCAAATATGCGGCATGTTTTAGGCTAAGCGCGATTAAAAATCGGTGCGAAATAATATCGCAAATCTGTGAACAATAGAAAAACACTACAATCCGCGCACTAAGAAAATAAATCGTTTGCGAAATGCGAAATCGTATGTAAATAAATCATACTGCGCATAGGAACGATTGTCGTTTGCGATTTTATTTCGCACATAAAAATCGCAACGAATAAAAATCGTAGTGCGCGCTTAGCCTTAGGTGTTTTGAAAATAGGGAAACGTCAATATCGCCAAAACTGGACTTATTTAATTTTCCAACTACGCGGACTATATATTCTTCTAATATTTTTCTATGAGTGTAAACGCCAGTGGCAAAGTGGCAGTGTAATTATGCAGGTCAAACTGCTGCTTCAACTAGCCTCGTCCGCTGCCCTATTTGTCCCGAGGATCGTTTTTTAAAGGCGAGCGAGGCTTGAAGGTACATTTTGGTAAAGTTAATAAGTCAAAAAATGTGATTTCCTGTCCCTATGATCCAACACATAGGTACTAGTCAGATTTTTACCAATAGCACACAAATTCCTTTTCGTCAAAAAATCCTATTCCAGTTCTTAAGAATCTCTCGGGGTCAGTCGAGGTGCAAGGTCTACTGTTGTTGATATAATTTAACCAAGTGTGTAGGTCTTGTTGTTACTGTTCAGGATGTTTTTTCAGCGATTTGGTCCTTTAGAAGTGGATCTGCTGGCGGTCTCTAGGGCTTGACACCACAACATCTAAAAGATCTAGATTCTTCAAGCGCTGGAGAGGCTGGCGATGCTCTCTTAAGGGAGTTGACGGCTTTGGTGAACCTCATAAAGCTCTCCGGCAATGTGGACGAAAGCATCATCGACATTTTATATGGCGCCAACATAAGTGCTCTGCGTAAAAATGGTGACATTCGTCCGATATTGGCGTGGGATGTACGTTACGAGCGACGCATAGTTGTTTATGGAGAATGGCAGATCCTGTACCGCTGGCAATATGTTATGAATGGTGAGATTTATAACGTTTATTAAGTGAATCATCCTAATTATTTTCATGTATTTATTATATTTTTAGAACTGTGCTAAAGTAATTTTAATCCTGCTCTTAAAGTTGTTACGACTTCCTAGCTACATTAACAAAACGCGTTCCTGTGTGTTCTAAACACGCCATGCTAATAGTCTATTTAGTCTGAAAACTAGATGGCGTTGTGGGTCAGATTGCCAAAAATATTTGACATTATTGATAGCGAGAAGATTTCCCTAGTGGCCGTTTACGGAACTAACGTATGACAGATACTTCTACCTGACAGTTTAATATACAGAGCGAGTGCATTGTTATTAATTCATTGATAGACGTCTACGGAGTAGTAAAAAATACTATAACCACTTCGTGAGGGTGAACAGTATTTTAAAAGTGGAATGTTATCGTGTATACGTATTTTTATCTGTCATACGTTAGTTCTGCAACCTGCCGTTAGGGAATCTGCTCGTCACCATTTAAATTCTTTCTACAATGATTTCATTGATAGACGTCTACGGAGTAGTAAAAAAAAAAACTTTAGGACCACTTCGTGAGGGTAAACACGGCGTGAGGGTAAAATCGACTGCACGGTTGGCCTAGTGGTTTAGGCGGTCCCCCCCAATGTATCCCTACGTTGTCGTCGTGGTGGGGCTTGCGTGAGTCGATGATTTCTGGGGCTATGCCGGTAGAGCCACTCATGCCGGATAGGCCCAGAAGGAGACTCCAGACTAAATGGGATACCAGACGGAGTCTGGCTACAGACTGCCGCGTGGGGCACTCTAAACGTCCCTCTGCTCAAGCAGAGGGCGTATTAGAGTGCCAGTAGTTCCGAGAGGGACAGGGGGCGGATGGATCCGGTCTGGTGCAGACCCCGTCCGGCCCAGCCGTAATCCTGAACGGACAGGACCGGCGGCTCTTCGAAGTCACGAGGACGTAAACCTCTATAAAAATACCCCAAGCTCACGCTCTGACGCCTGGCAATGAGCTGAATCGCTGGAGGGAGTCCAGTGCCAAGGGCGTCCTCTGTCGGAGGACATTAAACTTCAAAAAAATTATGACATGGAACAAAATAGGCAAAAACCTACCCAGGAGGGTCCTAGACGCGACGCGTCTGGGGAATCCCTCCCGGAGCCAGTCGGCTCCGGCAGCCCCCAATCGTATTATGGGGGGGGCATTCAATGTCTTACACGCCCGTTGCCGAGCGGTAAATCCGGCAACCAAAACATCGCGAAGGACGCGGATACAAGGGAGAAGGAGAAGAAGAGGAAGGCAAGGAGGAACGCCAAGGGGCAGTTCCTAAAGGCGGACGACCAGTCGTCTACCGAGGAGGAGGCTGTTTCGGGTACGCCTGCGTCGGTGGGGCTCCCAAAAGTCGATCTGACTGCTGGGAGCCGAAGAACATCAGAACGCACGCGTTCAAGGTCCACCTTATCATCGGATGGCTCGGATAGTAACTCCAATACTGATGCATTGGAGTCTATGGACATGGAGCCATGTGAGAGCCGCAAACGGGGACTTTTCAGGGGTGGGGAGAGCGACACCTCCCAAGAGATGTTGCCTCCCTCTAAAATCCCGAGCAGCCACAGAGGGAGGTCACGTACTCCAATCTCGGCCCCGTCGGGTTCCGCCTTTTGTAAGGCGGAATCCTATAGGCGGACTCGGGCAGACGGCGAATTGCAGGCGGAAGAGGAGATCGCTGGTCTCCTGCTTACGATCGGGGAGACGGTGGAAGGGGATACCGTGCCCCAATCACCGGCCTCATTGCAGGAGAGGGCGCAGGCGGCGGTGGCCATCATCCACAAGGTGGCCACCAAGTCAGTGAACCTGAAGGGCCCTTTTGTGAGGGCCCTTAAGGACTCCTCCTCCACCTTAGCAGGAGTTGTGGAATCCCTCGCAGGGGACGTGGCTCGCCTGATGGAGCAGGTGGCGGAGCTGAGTGCTCAGTTCTCCCAATCCCGGGCGGAGCGCCCCGGTCCGGCCCCGTCTGCGTTTCAGCCGGCCCTGTCTGAGCCGCGGCCGGCTCCGTCTACGTCCCAGCCGTCCCCATCTGCGTCCCGGCCGGCCCCGTCTGCGTCCCGGCCGGCTCCGTCTACGTCCCAGCCGGCTCCGTCTACGTCCCAGCCGGCTCCGTCTACGTCCCAGCTGGCCCCATCTGCGTCGCGGCCGGCCCCGTCTGCGTCGCGCCCGGCCCCGTCTGCGTCCCAGCCGGCCCCGTCTATGTCGTGGCCGCCCCCGTCCACGTCCCAGCCAGCTCCGTCTACGTCGCAGCTGGCCCCTACCGTCCCTGGGGTGTCCGAAGATGTCCTGCAGCAGATGCTGCAGTACATGCTGCACGCGATGGGAAACCTCGTGGATGGGCGAATTGCGGGTCTGGAGGCAAGACTACCGCCGGCCCCTATTATTCGGCCGCCGCTTGCGGCGCCAAAATCAAAGGTCGCGTCGGCACCGACCCCTCTTCCCGTGGTGGGGGGTCGCGTGACGTACGCGGCGGCGACGTCGGTGCCGGGCACTGCAGCCGCGCGCAAGACGCAGCAGCGGGCGAAGGCGTCGGCCAAGACGGCTGCACCGCAGCCGAGGCCAAATATGGCAGCGACTGGAGCGGAGATTGCTCCGCTCCCCACTCCAATACCCCTGCCTGGCCCCTCCACATCTGCCCCCTCCAATGAGGGTTGGCAGGTAGTCGGGGGGTCAAAGAAGTCGAAGAAGGCCAAGAAGCGGGCCAAGAAGGCTGCCCAAAAGGCGGCCTCTGGCCCGCAGTCGTCATCGGTGGCAAGGGCCACCCCAAAGAAGCCGCGGAAGTTGCAGCCGCCTAAGACCGCGGCTGTAGTGGTCACGGTGTCACCGGAGGCGGCAAGTGGGGGACTGTCCTACGCGGCCGTCTTTAAGACGGCCCGGGACTGTCTCGCCGGCGACTTCGCGACGGCAGGGGTTCGACTGCGCCTCGCCCAAACGGGAGCTCGAATCCTCGAGTTCCCTGGGGCTGAAGGCGCCAAGACTGCGGACACGTTTGCTGAGAAGCTGCGGGGTGTATTTTCGGACACGGATGGTGTCAAGATCGCCAGGCCTACGAAATGCGCTGAGTTGCGCATCTCGGGCCTGGACGATTCGGTGACGGCCGAAGACGTTCGCGTTGCAATCCGGGCAAAGACGGGTTGCAACGCGGAGAGCGTCAGAGTTGGCGCCATTCGCCCCTGTCCGGGAGGGCTTGGCGCAGTGTGGGTGAGTTGCCCCGTGGCGTCGGCCAAAGTTTTGGGCGACGCCGGCAGGCTTCTCATCGGTTTTGTGAGTGCCAGGGTAACAGTCCTGGCGGCAAGACCGATGAGATGCTATAAATGCCTAGCATCGGGGCACACACGCGTCAAGTGCGGGAACTGCTTCGACTGCAGCGGTCTCTGTTTCCGCTGCGGTCGACCGGGGCACAAGGCGGCAGAATGTTCTGCCGCCCCTCACTGCCCTATTTGTGCGGCGGACAACAAGCCCGCCAATCACCAGATGGGGCAGGGGGGCTGTAAGCCATCCCGCGCTTCTCAGCAGATATCGGGGGCTAGCCAATCGACCCAGGCTGCCTCCGATGTCGTTCGTGCGTCTTCATCGTCGCCCATGGAAGAGGTTGTAGAGACGATCCCTTAATGGATCACGTCTCCAACCTCCTTGTCCAGACGAACCTAAACCACTGTGCCGCGGCGCAGGATCTCTTATTGCAAACCATGGCGCAGTGGTCGATCGGTGTTGCCGTAGTCGCGGAGCCCTACTTCGTTCCTCCCCGTCCAAACTGGATGGGTGACTGGGACGGCTCCGTGGCAGTCGTCGGTTCCGCGGCGGCTCATTCCCCGCCCTTGTCGCTCAGAGACAAGGGCTCTGGATATGTTGCCGCCGAGTGGGGGGGGGATCACCGTTTACGGTGTTTACTTCTCCCCCAACCGGAGTTTGAGTGACTTCGAGGTCTTCCTTAACAGCTTGGAGGCCTCGATGCGGCGACTAGCGTCTGGGCACGTCCTCGTGCTGGGGGACTTCAACGCAAAATCCATTGCGTGGGGGTCCCCCAGGACGGACGCCAAGGGCGAAGCCGTAGAGGAGTGGGCGGCTTCGGTGGGCCTCTGTTTGCTGAACAGAGGCTCCACCAACACGTGCGTGCGACAGCAAGGGGGGTCGATAGTGGACCTTTCGTTCGCTACCCCTGCTGTTGCCGCACGAGTAAGGAACTGGTGTGTCCTGGAAGAGGTCGAGACGCTCTCGGATCATCTCTATATCCGATTGGAGCTCTCCCGGTCCCAGGGCCCCAGTAGGGGTCACACGGCGCGGCATACATCCCGCTTTCCGCGGTGGGCTGTCGCCAAGCTCGATAGGGACCTACTAGAGGAGGCGGCCATTGTTCAATCTTGGCTGTCTCCGCAGGCCCCGACCGGGGAGGTCGGCGTGGACGTGGGGGCTGGCCGTTTTCGCGATGCGATTACGCATATTTGCGATACGGCCATGCCCCGCATCCGAGGTCGTCGGCCTCCTCGGAAGGAGGTCTACTGGTGGTCCCAGGAGTTGGCGGACCTCCGTGCGGCGTGTACTCATGCCCGGAGGTCCTACACCCGCAGCAGGCGACGTCACCGTGGAGACGGTGGCGGGGACCAGCTTCATGAGGAGTACCGCGAAGCGCGGAAAACTCTGAAGCTGGCCATTTGCCGCGCCAAAGAGGTAAAGAGAAAGGAGATGCTGGAGAGTCTCGACCGTGACCCCTGGGGTCGCCCATATCGTGCGGTGCGTCAGAAGCTCCGCACGTCGGGCCCCCCCCTTACCGAGACTCTCCAGCCCAGCTTCCTGCAGGAAGTGGTCGAGGGCCTTTTCCCTGAGCGGGCGGAGCACACACCCCCGTCGATGGCCTATGCGGTCATAGACGACGGGGGTAGAGAGGACGATGTGCCGCCCGTTAGGGAATCGGAGGTTGGGGCGGCTGTTCTTCGGATCCGTTCCAAGAACACCGCCCCCGGGCCGGACGGGGTTCCAGCCCGAGTGATGGCCCGAGCCCTCGACCATATGTCGGACCGCCTCAGGGAAGTGTTGGACGCTAGCCTGGCGTCCGGACGCTTCCCTGAGTGCTGGAAATGCGGGAAGCTGGTCCTGTTGAGGAAGCCGGGACGGCCTGCCGATTCGGTCGCGGCCTATAGGCCCATCGTGTTGCTGGACGAGGCGGGTAAACTTTTTGAGAGGATACTCTCTGCCCGCATCGTCCGGCACCTCTGCGAGGTGGGGCCCGACCTGTCGGACGCCCAATTCGGATTCCGAGAGGGGCGTTCGACGGTCGATGCCGTGATGCGCCTTAGGGCCGTGACCGAAGAGGCAGTGAGCTGTGGCGGCGTGGTGTTGGCAGTGTCCTTGGACATCGCCAACGCCTTCAATAGTCTGCCATTTAGCTGCATCAGGGAAGCACTCCACTACCACGGGGTGCCAGAGTACCTGAGGCGGCTAGTGGCAGACTATTTAGAGGAGCGTACCGTCGTGTACGAGGACCGAGAGGGCGTCTTGAGACGGCGACCCATGTCGTGCGGCGTTCCGCAGGGGTCTGTCCTTGGACCACTCCTGTGGAACGTGGGATACGACTGGGTCCTACGAGGTCGTCTCCCCCCCGGGCTGGGCGTAATTTGTTACGCCGATGACACTCTTGTCACAGCCCGGGGGGCGAACTTCCAAGAGGCGGCGCGCCTGGCCACCTGGGGTGTTTCTCTGGTGGTCGGGCGCATCGAGGCGCTGGGCTTACGGGTGGCCCTGGACAAGACGGAGGCCCTATTATTTCATGGGCCCCGTCGTGGTCCGCCCCCCGGCGCCTCCATAGAGGTCAACTCGGTCCTCGTACCGGTTCGGGCCCAAATGAGGTATCTGGGCCTGATCCTCGACGGTAGGTGGCTCTTCGACGAGCACTTCCGACAGCTTGGTCCAAAGCTGGTCGGCGCTGCCTCTGCCCTTGGGAGACTCTTGCCCAATTTGGGTGGAGCCAGCGTCGCAACGCGACTCCTCTACACGGGGGTGGTCCGGTCGATGGCGCTGTATGGTGCACCGGTGTGGGTGGGGGCTCTGACTGCCCTAAATAAGGCCCGCCTCTGGCGGCCTCAGAGGGTATTGGCAGTCAGAGCCATACGCGGATACCGCACGGTGTCGACCGAGGCGGCGTGCGCCCTGGCCGGAACACCCCCGTGGGATTTGGAGGCGGAAGTACTCGCCGAAGTTTATCGACGGGTGGCTGAATATCGGGCGGAGTATGGCTATCGCCCTCCGCCCGAAGAGGTACGCGAGTGGCGTGAAGCCGCCCGTCGAGCCACTATGGCTAGATGGTCGTTCCGGCTGGAGACTCCACGTGCTGGCTTTGCCGCCGTGGAGGCTCTCCAGCCGGTCATCCTCGAGTGGGCAGGGCGGCAGCACGGGACCCTTTCCTTCCGACTGACGCAGGTCCTTTCCGGGCATGGTTGCTTCGGGAAGTACCTGCACTCGGTCGCTAGGAGGGAATTGAGTCCCGCCTGCCACCACTGCGACTGCAATGAGGACTCGGCGCAGCATACGCTGGCGATCTGCCCTGCATGGGCGTCGCAGCGCCGGGCCCTCACTGCAGTCATCGGAGGAGATCTCTCGCTACCGGCCGTCATACGCTCCATGGCCGGTAGCGATAGCAGTTTTACCGCGGTCGCAACCTTCTGCGAAGAAGTCATCTCGCAGAAGGAGGTGGCGGAGAAGGCCCGGGAGGATGATATCCACTCGGACCCAATCCGCCGCCGGCGAACCGGGCGGCGGAGGCGCGCCTATCAGCGCCTCATGCCGCCCTGAGTGTGGCCGCGGATGGTCGGGACGGGTTTTCCCCTCCATCCGCTCTAGTGGCCACCCGCGAAGGGGCGACGTACGCGTGTGCCGTACGTCGCCTAAATTGAGAGTTTTACAGCAGACGGTGCCCGCTTCAGTGCGGGCAAGCGCTGGGAGGAGTCCGGATGTGTTAATAACTGCAGTTCCCGGATTCCTCCCTTCACAGGCGCAGAGTGGCACACCGTGTGATTTTAGTCGGTTCGTGTCCGACACACCGCCCCGCCGTAAACCCCGGTGGGGTGACGGTCCGAGGGGATTTCCACACGTTAAAAAAAAAAAAAAAAAAGTGGTTTAGGCGGTCGCCACGCCGCTTGCCAATTCGCCAAGTGTTGTGGGTTCAAATCCTACACGGGACAACACTTTGTGTGATCCACAAATTGTTGTCCTGAGTTTGGGTGTTAATTGTGTCGGTTTCATGTATGTCTATAAAGTCCCCTGCGACACAGGATGTTTATTCCTAATGCGGGAGTTGTCTTAAAAAAAAAAAAACAATAAACAGTATTTTAAAAGTGGAATGTTAACGTTTAGGCCGAGGCCGCACTACGGCTAAACAGCCGCGATTTTTAACCGCCTGATTTTGTGACAAAAGGAAATGAATGGAAGCGGCCGCACTGGCGGTTTTTTACCGCGACTGATTTTAAAACTGCGACAACCGCGGGCGGTTCTGTCCAGTGTTGCCAGTAGGTTACTTTTGTAACGTTTCAGGTGATTTTTCATCTCTTGGTTACTTTTAGGTTACACAAATAAGATTTTTTTTTGAATACACTCCCCTATCTGCCTCTGCCAAAATTGGAATACTTGGTGTCGACATATCGAGCGAAGTCCAGTTCAGATAATTGCATTCTTGCAGATTCCTCCGTAGAGACGTTACTGAACTGAGGGCCCTATACTCGTATTAAGCCGCCATAAATCTGTAATGTCGTAGGCTGAGGCCGCACTACGGTTTTTACCAGCCAGCGGTTAAACCGCCAAACCGCCCGAAGCGCACTGTTACGCGGATAATTGCGATTTGGTTTATAAAAAAAGGAAAGTTTAATTTAATTAATAAAACACTTTAATTAGAATATTGAAGGTCAATAACAACACTTCGTTAATTTAAATATCTAATGGCAACCGCACTGATTGAAGGATGGACACGGACTGGCGAAAAAGACCAGTGGACGAGCAGAGGGCTTGGAGAGGAGAGATGCTGACTAAGGAAAGTAGCAGCCAGGGCAGCACTAAGGGGTGCATATCTCAGATATAACACCTCCCCCTTTTAGAGGAGACTTGGGGTTGATTTCAAGTCTCTGTTAAACTCTAGTTCTTAGTGGGGCAACAGGGTTGGTCATGTCTAATTCAGGATTGTCAGGGTCTTGTCTGTCAGTGGGATCTGATGGTTTAGGCGTAGTTTGAAATGAGGGTTTTATATTAAATCTAAATTGGAAAGGGCGGTTGCTACCAGATTTACAAAATATTTGCTTATTAATAAAATAACATATTAAGAGAATAATAATTACGAATATTATAATCATAAGAATAGAGTAATGTGTCCCATATTTCATGATGTGTGGATTTAGCGGGTGTTCAATGGGTTTTAAATCCTCTAGAAGAGCCTTAATTCTGTTTTTATTTTCCGAATGAAAATCGTCTAAATCAATATCATTTAGATGAATAGGAGACACATTATTATCAATTACATCATTTAGCTTATCTAAGTTACAACAAGCGTCACTGATTAAATTAAAATCTGGTACATGGTTAATCGGTGAAGTGATATTTAGAATATTATATTTAGGAATTAATGTAGTACTTTTACAATATCCAGTACAATCTTTAGGAATACTAACTATGCCTGTGCCTAAAATATTTGCTTCGTATAATTTAGAATTACGACAATCTATTGAGATTTTGTTAGGTTCTGATTGTATGTAGATCCACTTATTATTCGACAATGGTTTCCAAATGTCCAATTTACCGAATATAATTTTAGATTCGCACTGTAACGGTTTTCCACTTATCACTTTTGCCAAAAGTTCACTTTGACAGGTTGTTTTCGCATCTGTTGAATACAGGTTTTCGATGTCACAAATAAAGTCTTCTGGGCTTACGGATTTACAGATTTTCATATCGTTGAAAGTACAGTAATGAGATTTGTCTTTGGTCATTGCAATATATTTATGATTAGGTATAATCAAACTAAACGAGTTTGGTTCTTCAGGTTTGTATGGTGTAGGGAGAGCAATGGTGTGAAATAATACATATTCTCTGGTGTTGACCAGCGGCACTTGCAAAACAAATATAATCCTATCCTTAAAGTAGAACATACTAACTTAGAAATATTAAAAATAAGATACACAGAATTAATGTCTAAAGCTACAGGCAACTCAAGGTCGTTAGGTAGATGTCTGTAGTTATCGGCAAGCTCTTGGTGTAATTGACTTGGTGTTATTATAGCAGGGTGTAGAATATTTTGACTGCTAAATAAAATAGCATTAGTTATATCTTCCAGTTGGAATGACAAAGTAAGTATTGATGTTTCTAAAATATTAAGTATTTCGTTTACATTAGCGCGTATTTGCAGTCCGTTAGTGATTTCAGAAATATTTCTTACATTAAAAGAGAGCTCGTCGATAGCTACATTGAGGTTGGCTTCATTATCTCTTATTTTATGTAAAGTATTATTAAAATATGCTAAAGTAGAGCTAGTGATCAGAATATTTTCTTTCATAAGCGAAGCTAATTTCTTTTCGTTGTTCTGCAATGATGTTATGGCTTCATCATATTTTAAACCATCATTTTCATCTAGGGAACCGAAGATCTGTTTCAAAATTGTTCCTATACCTCCTATCCATGCACTACGTTTGGTTTTATTGTCTACCAAGGGAGAGATGGATGAATACTCTCTTCTCATTTCCAGAAACTGTGCAGCTAATGGTTGTAATGAGTTACGGCATTCTGTATCAATATTTATAATTTTAGTTTGGTTGCATAATCGCTTTGTGATTTCAAAAACATTTTCAAGGTTTTGTAGGTGCGGTCTAAAATGTGATATATCTACCGGTATTACAATTTTTAACTGACCATTATTTGTTTTAAGTTTCCCTAGATAATCATAGTAGAGACCTGAACTTGAGGTAATCGGCTGGATGAAATCTCGATGAGATTGACCTCGAGCTGAGCTGTAATTAATAATTTTAAAACTATTAATAATCTTAAGGTAAGTTTTTAGATTTTATTATATAGATATTTTTAGGAGTTCATTTCGACGTCAGCTAGCTTTACCTCATCGAAGTGATGAGTGACGTGACGTCGGTTAATAAGTAAGGTAAGTGTATTATTACTATTTACTTTTGCGACCTTGTAAGGTCCTTTCCAAAGGGGTGAAAGTGCTTTACGCATTCTCAAATGATTTTTAACATAAACATAGTCGCCAGTTTTATATCTCCTTTGGCGAGTATGGGTATCGTAATAGGATTTTGACGATTCCTTGGATCGTCTTATGTAATCTAGAGCTTTCTCCCGTGAATACTTTAATCTGTTTTGGAGCATTCTAACATAGTCGGGATATGTGGCTCCTGGTGACTCTTCGTAAATAGAGTTCGGGATTACGGGTTTACTTCCAAACATTAATTCGTAAGGTGTGAAATGAGTTGTCGAATGAACAGTTGTATTATATGTAAGCATCGCTGTGTAGATATAACGAGGCCAATTAGTTTGTTCTTCGTTAGTAAAGGATCTAAGGTACTCTTTGAGGGTTGAATGACTCCGTTCTAGGGCACCTTGGGTTTGCGGATGATATGGGGAAGCCCAAAGGTTTTTAATTTTAAGGAATTCACAAGTTCTTTTGAAGAGATCAGATGTGAAATTAGTTCCTTGATCCGTGAGGATCGTTTTAGGAATACCAAATATCGATATGTAGTGAAGCAGGCACTCGCTCGTTTCTTCGGCGGTAGTGCTGCGGATGGGATATGCAGAAGAGAATTTAGTAAGGTCGTCTTGAATTGTTAAGATGTATTTTAATTTTGCAGGTCCAGCTTCAGGCAGTGGCCCGACAATATCTAGGGATATTCGTTGGCAAGGTTCAGTGGATGTGCTGGTAATCTGCATTGGAGCACGGTTTGTTTGCCTAAGGGCTTTATTAGTCTGGCATTGAGGGCATCTCCTCACGTATGATTCGATATCACTACGCATGTTACTCCAATAAAAACTGTCTTGGATTCGTTTAAGCATACGGGTCATGCCGAGATGTCCAGCAATTGGTTGGCATGGTTTTCTTTCAGAATTTTGGGTATTTCCGAAAGTGACGGATAAATAATTTTGTCTTTGTATATGTGTATACTAATACGTGTGTTGTGGAACAGGTAGAGAAGCATATTGTATATTTTGATGAATTGATATGTATCAAAAGGGTTCTTGAAATCCGTTATTGCAATTTCTGATGTATTTTCTGTATCAAGGCTAACAATGAGTTCATTTCTAAGGGATCTAAGGCTGTCGTATAGGTCTTTGTAGGTGGATTTGTCGAAATGGTAGACCTTGAAGAAGAGGAAATAGTATGATTTGTTTCCATGTGTAAACGTGATAAAAGAGTTAATTGTTCTCTCTCTTTCTAAAATTTCTGAGTTGTCGGGTATTTTATCCAGAATGTCTTGTACGAAGGGGTTGGATTCGTCAAGGTCAATAGAAGTGGGTAAAATAATAATCTTACATTCGGTTTTGGTTATGTTTTCATTGTGTTCTTGAATTACCGTATTATAAGAGTTATTTTTATCGGTAATTGCTTTTAGATAGGTAGGATAATCATCATTGGGTAAATCTAAACTTGTATCCGTGGGTGGTGTTGGTGCAACAATGGCTTGGTTGTCAGAAGTTGTTGGTTGTTCTACAAGATTCTCAGGTGAGCTTATTATGTCATTTTCTGTTTCAATTCTAAGCGTATCGGGATCGTTAGAGGATGGGTTTATTCCAGGTGCAGGTAATGGTATGATAGCTTCATTTGGATCATGAGCACTTGGAGACGATGGACCTATTTCAGGGTTGAAGGGTTGGATCTCGTCACTAAGATCGAGAGGGTCTAGTAAGTTTATTTCGTCAGGGTCGAATGACGGGGGAGACAACAACAAATCCATGATATCTATGTCTAATTCTTGGGCGGATTCTTCCACTACGTTGGGATTTGAGGATGAAGGAATTTCAGGTTGTACTGGATTGACAGGAAAACGTGACAGGGCGTCAGCATTAGTGTTTATTTTCCCTTTTTTGTATTTAATATCATATTCGAACTCTTCGAGTTTTAAGCGCCAACGGATAAGTCGTGATCCCGGATCTTTGCATTTGAATAACCATTCTAATGGTTTGTGATCCGTAAGGACAGTAAAACGGTGACCGTATAGGTAAGGTCTAAAGGTTTTGGTGCCGAAAATTACGGCAAGGCACTCTTTTTCAGTGACACTATAATTGCACTCTGCTTTATTGAGGGTGCGAGACGCGTATGCAATGGGTCGATTTTGTCCTACGGGGCCTTGTGATAATATAGCGGATATAGCATAGTTAGAAGCATCACACGTCAAGAGGAAAGGTTGCGTAAAATCTGGATAAGCTAGAATCGGGGCTGAGACGAGTTTGTTTTTCAAGGACTCGAAAGCAAGTTGTTGCTCGTTTTGCCATTTAAATGGTATATCCTTCTTTAGGAGAGAAGTCAATGGTTTGGCTAGTTTTGCAAAGTCGGGTATAAATCTTCTATAATATGAAACGAGACCCAGAAAAGATTTTATATCTTTGGGGGATCCAGGTGTAGGGAATTCGGTTACGGCTTTAGTTTTATCAGGGTTTGGGTTAACGCCATTTTCGCTTATTATATGGCCAAGGTAAGCCACTTCCTTCCGGAGGAACTCACACTTATCTGGCTGAAGTTTTAGATTGAAATCTCGGATTCTTTCAAAAACGGTTTCTAGGTTGTTAATTTGAGAGGGTAAATCTGAGGAGTACACGACGATATCATCTAGGTAGACAAAACATCGCGTGCCTTGAAGGCCAGAAAGGCAATTATTCATAAGTTTTTGAAAGGTGGATGGTGCATTTTTAAGTCCAAACGGCATTCTGTTGAATTGGTAATGTCCCTGAGGGACGGAAAAGGCAGTTTTAGGGGCGTCTTCTGGAGAAATCAAGATTTGATGGAAACCGGAAGTAAGATCTAGGGTGGTAAAATATTTACTATTACCCAATTGGTCAAGGATTTCGGAAATTTGTGGAATAGGGTAAGTTTCACCAATAGTAATGTCATTAAGCTTCCTGTAATCAATGACAATTCGCCATTTTCTTTGTCCTTGGGAATCGAGCTTTTTAGGGACGACCCAGATGGGTGAGCTCCAAGGAGACGAAGATGGTTCTATTATATTTTGTTCGAGCATATTCTCGATTTGGTTTGACACTTCCTTTTTATGAAATTCAGGAAAGCGATATGACTTAGTGTGTACGGGAATATCAGTATTAGTTCTTATTTCATGGCGAAGCGCTGTGGTGAAAGATAGCTGATCACCTGAAAGGTGGAAGATATCGGAATATTTTGAACAGAGTTCTGTAAGGGCTTGGGATTCTTCTTTATTTAGGTGAGAAGTTCGGAGTAAGTTGAGCACTTCGTTGGTACGGCTAGAAATGCTTGCTGAGTATCTTGTGGGATTCTGGAAGGCACAGTGATGTATTGGTTCTAGTTTCAGTTTCAGGTTAGTACTGACATTTATAGGTTTTTCGGAGATATTAGCGACAGTCACTGTAACCCGGTCGTTTTCTTTCACTCTTGTTAAACAATTTGAGATGAGTAGTGAGTCTGATAGGTGCTGGTCTATAATGACACCTTCTGTTAACTAAGGATTTCTGACGGTACACTCTATGACTGTTTCGGTGCGTGGTGGAATAATATAGAATGGATCACAAAAGTAAAGTTTCATTGTGTCCTTGGATATTTTTAGGGTATCGTTAGTGTAATCAGTGTAATCTATGTTACAGTTAAATGCTGTGAAAAAGTCGGAACCGATTATACCGTCATAGGGTAAATTAATGTCTTTGACAATATGGAATTTATGAGAAATGGATTTATCCTTTCCAGGTTTAAATTTTAAATTAAAGTGACCCAGGGTACACGTTGTGTCCTCTCCCGGATCGATTCCTTTGAGTTAAATCGTCTCTCTTTTAATGACGGGGTTTTTGGAAATGCATGATTGTTTTAATAGGCTTACAGCGGATCCAGAGTCTACGAGTAGGGTTAGTGGTAAGTCTGAAATCTGTGTGTCGACTACCACGTGAGGTAACATCCTTTTTGATGTGTCCACATTTATTTCATAGATTAAAATTTGACCGTCAGTTTGGGGCTGGTTACCCTGTTGGTTGGTCAGATTGGGTTTTCGGATTTGACCGTCAGTTTGGGGCTGGTTACCCTGTTGGTTGGTCAGATTGGGTTTCTTGATTTGACCGTCAGTTTGGGGCTGGCTACCCTGTCGGTTGGTCGGATTAGATTTATCGATTGGACCGTCAGTTTGGGGCTGGTTACCCTGTCGGTTGGTCAGATTTGATTTTAGGATTTGACCGTCAGTTTGGGGCTGGTTACCCTGTCGGTTGGTCGGATTAGATTTTTGGATTGGACCGTCAGTTTGGGGCTGGTTACCCTGTCGGTTGGTCAGATTTGATTTTAGGATTTGACCGTCAGTTTGGGGCTGGTTACCTTGTCTGTTGGTCGGATTAGATTTTTGGATTGGACCGTCAGTTTGGGGCTGGTTACCCTGTCGGTTGGTCAGATTTGATTTTAGGATTTGACCGTCAGTTTGGGGCTGGTTACCCTGTCGGTTGGTCAGATTAGGTTTTCGGATTTGGGCGCTTATTTGGGGCTGGTTACCCGTGTGGTCCCTTGGAATGGTGTCATTGGATAAGTGTCGTTGAGTATTGTATGTATTTATGAGACTGGGTCTCGCGAGACACTTCCGCGAGCCCACTATTCGTTTAAAGGCTCGGCTGGGTAATCGACTTCGTCCCGGCCGTGTTCTTCTTCAGGATTGTCGACAAAATTTACTCGTGGGGATTGGTAGGATTTGTTACTTGGGTTCTGCGGAACCCTAAAGCGATTGTTGTTGTACTCGCGTTTTTTTACACGTAGAGATATCGTGGCCAGGGATCTTACAATAACGACAAAATACGTTAGGAGCCCCTTGTGATGTGGGGTAAAATGGTTTTTGTAAAGAAAAGGATGAATTTGGATTTAATTTGGAAGGACCGGCCCTGAATTTGTTGGTATTGTTATTATTTAATTTTTGATCTATTTGTGGACGTCTATACAGTGTCTGTTGTATGCGCTCCTCTGAAATAGCATAATTGATTGCTTCATTTAATGATTTGGGAGATTTACATCTAATGATATTTGAAATTCGGGGATGAAGTCCCATCACAAAGTGATGAAGGGCAAGGTCTTCCATAGCCGCGATGCGGCCGGCTAATTCCTTAACTTTAGTATTGGAAAGCGATATCTCGGTTAATAATTGCGAGAGGCATGTCTCTGTGCGTAGAGCGTATTGACTCACGGAATCCTGTAGGCCTTGTTTATTTTCTTGGAGTCCCATAGGGAGATGTGAATAATGTTTTCTTTCACTAAATTGTGTTTTCAAAAATTCTTTTAGTTGTTCCCACGAGGTAAATTCTTTGATGGAACAGGCGATTTCCGCCTTCCCATGGAGTTGGCTAAGGATAAATTTAAATAAAATGGGCTTCTGCGTCTCCGCTGCAAGACCAAAAGCATTGTCACAGTTTACTAGGAATGAGTTGAGAGTTTCCCTGCTACCATCGTATGACTTAATGAATCTGAATAAAATATTTAATTCTAGCTCAGCCATGGCGAGAGTTGCGGCTGTTTTTCGAGTGACGCGAGGAGAAATCTGTGGTGATTTAGTGTCTAAGATACCTGAATTCGGTTTTGTTTCGGGAATCTCGACAGATAACTGATCTACTTCGGGTTTTAAACCTTTTGGCATAATTAATTTCAATACGTAAACTTAGAAAGTCCGGTTACAACCGATATACATTGAATAATGTTCACAATTAATAATTAGTTTTATAAAACTTATTATAAAATAAACTGGTTGATAATTATTGATAATTTGTAGCACTGAACTCTAATTAAAACTTAGTCTAAACAATGACCAAAGACTTACAGTACAAAAGCTGCGTGGGCGACGGATATGAACGCGACGGCGGCCAGGAACATTCCGATGCGATAAGGACGTTGTAGGTTGAGTTCTTAGAGACTTGAATAATCTTGAATGACGACTTGAATTTTGATTTAGATTTTTAGGTTCAGGATACCACGACGAACAGTCACGGAGTATGATGGAAGCAAGGTATATCACGCTGGAGGTCTTCTTTTGTAGATTGGAGCTTAGAGAACTTCGCAGAGCAGGTAAGGGATTGCGGTTCAGGATGCAATCGTTTCTTCTTTACAGGACTAAATTATCCTTTCAAGGATCTGGATGAATTTTGTTGCACAGCACTTTAAACAGCACAGTGAGTTATTTATTACACTTATATTTTATTCACTGACACAAGGTAAGTTTTAGGATTAGTATTTCTCACAAATTTTAGGATAAGGATTCGGAGCGAGTCCGTGGGGCGGTGCCTGGGCACTGGGGATTTCCGAATCCCACCGCTGCCACCAATTTGTTACGCGGATAATTGCGATTTGGTTTTAAAAAAAAGGAAAGTTTAATTTAATTAATAAAACACTTTAATTAGAATATTGAAGGTCAATAACAACACTTCGTTAATTTAAATATCTAATGGCAACCGCACTGATTGAAGGATGGACACGGACTGGCGAAAAAGACCAGTGGACGAGCAGAGGGCTTGGAGAGGAGAGATGCTGACTAAGGAAAGTAGCAGCCAGGGCAGCACTAAGGGGTGCATATCTCAGATATAACAGCACACACTACGGTGAAACCGCGAACAGTGTTGCCAACAGATAAACTAGCTCTTCTTTAGATTGAACTTATAAAACCACCAGAACACCAAATCGAAATGAAATGACAGATCTGAGATAATTACTGAGCTTATAATAAAGCAACTTCAACAGCATGATCTTTTAACTAAATGTGTTGCATTTTCTGGAGATAATTGTAATACGAACTTCGGTGGAATAGAGCGCCATGGAACCAACAATGTTTTATAATTCCATAAGTTAAAACAAAATCTGAATTCGAAAATAGTTGGTGTGGGATGCTCTGCGCACACTATCAATAACGCACTGCACCACGCATGTGATTGACTGCCAGTAGATGTTGATTCAACAACATCAACAAAAAAAAGTTTTTGCCACTTAAACAAGCCGACGACAAACGAACAGCAATTTTCACAACTGTGAGATTTTGCTTTTCTATCACTGATTTCGATGAAAAATAACTAAATTTAATGAAACTAAATACCTATGAAAATAAATAAAAGAACTATTTCGACTAGTTGAACTATGTATTCTTTTTATTTCGACTAAATAAAATTAAAAAATATAAAAGTGTTCGGATTATGACCGCAAATATCTGGGGATTTTACGCTTGTTGTCCTGGTTTCAAAATTTTTGAGATGGCCCTATCTCTAGGTCAATGCTTATTATATAAGAATTTATTTAATAATTTCTTAAAAGTTTTATGAAAATCCTAAAACTTTAGCATACGACATTACAGATTTATGGCGGCATAATACGAGTATAGGGCCAGTTCAGTAACGTCTGTACGGAGGAATCTGCAAGAATGCAATTATCTGAACTGGACTTCGCTCGATATGTCGACACCAAGTATTCCAATTTTGGCAGAGGCAGATAGGGGAGTGTATTAAAAAAAAATCTTATTCGTGTAACGTTAAAAGTAACCAAGAGATGAAAAATCACCTGAAACGTTACAAAAGTAACCTTCTGGCAACACTGGACAGAACCGCCCGCGATTGTCGCGGTTTTAAAATCAGTCGCGGTAAAAAACCGCCAGTGCGGCCGCTTCCATACATTTCCTTTTGTCACAAAATCAGGCGGTTAAAAACCGCGGCGGTTTAGCCGTAGTGCGGCCTCGGCCTTAATACGAGTATAGGGCCCTCAGTTCAGTAACGTCTCTAAGGAGGAATCTGCAAGAATGCAATTATCTGAACTGGACTTCGCTCGATATGTCGACACCAAGTATTCCAATTTTGGCAGAGGCAGATAGGGGAGTGTATTAAAAAAAAAATCTTATTTGTGTAACCTAAAAGTAACCAAGAGATGAAAAATCACCTGAAACGTTACAAAAGTAACCTACTGGCAGCACTGGACAGAACCGCCCGCGGTTGTAGCGGTTTTAAAATCAGTCGCGGTAAAAAACCGCTGTGCGGCCGCTTCCATTTATTTCCTTTTATCACAAAATCAGGCGGTTAAAAATCGCGGCGGTTTAGCCGTAGTGCGGCCTCGGCCGTATTCTAAATTTTTAGGATTTTCATAAAACTTTTAAGAAATTCTTAAATAAATTCTTAAATAATAAGCATTGACCTAGAGAGAGGGCTGCCATCTTAAAAATTTAGAAACCAGGACAACAAGCGTGAAATCCCCGGATATTTGCGGTCATAATCCGAACACTTTTATATTTTTTTATTTTATTTAGTCGAAATAAAAAGAATACATAGTTCAATTAGTCGAAATAGTTCTTTTATTTATTTTCATAGGTATTCAGTTTAATTAAAGTTAGTTATTTTTTTAGTATCAGTGATAGAAAAGTAAAATCTCACAGTTGTGAAAATGCTTTTCAAACAGTAGTATATTTTTCACAACCTTTTTTTTAAACCAAACTAATTTGACAAAAATATCTTTAAGTTGAAACTCATAAGATATCATTCCAGTATTCAAGCTCTAAGTTTTTTAGTCTTATCTTCTTCTTCTATATAAAATTCTCGTGCCACATTGTTAGTGACCATACTCCTCTGAAACGGCTGGACCGATTTGATCAATCCGTCGACCTGTACAAGTTAGCTTGATCTTTTTGGCAGATGTCAATTTTTCTGATCGGCACAACTTTGCAATGACGAACATATTATTTTCTTAATTTAATAATTTTAAAAATTATAAAAATAATAAAAAAATACATGCAACACAAAAGTCCCTGAAGATTCAAGCGTTATCCGCAAAAAAAAAAACGATCATGGGATACGCCAGAGGGTACAAAAGTCCCATACAAACCTGCCATTGTCCTTTGCTCCAAATATTACAGCACCGAACTTGCAGCAAATCCGCCGCCACGCCATCTAGTCCCAAGCTAAGCAGAGCTTGTGTTATGGGTACTAGACAACTGATATAAATACATAACATAACATTTGGTTAGACCCAGGATTTGAACCCAAGACCTCAACCACAGCAGTCGCATACACTACCACTGCGCCGCCGAGGCAGTTAAATTCCAACCAGTGCAACTTAGTTTTGGCTCGAAACGCGATTGTGAGGCTGCCATACACGCTGTGTCCACGTATCTTGGTGACGGTAAAGGGGAGGCGATCTTAAAGCTTGACCTGAGAAATGCTTTCAATTCTGTAGACAGGGATACCTTGTTGACACAAGCCTAAATTGAAACTCCTAAAATTTATAATTTTCTTTGGTAATGTTATAGAAATCCAACAAAATTAATGTAAGGACCATCTTTTAGACTCTGCCGTTGGATGTCAACAGGGTGATCCACTGGGTGGGACCAGTTATCTTCAGTTTAGCAATACATCCCATTATAGAGCAGATAAAATCTAAATTTACATTTGGTACCTTGACGACGGAACTTTAGGAGGGGAAGTAGATACAGTTTTAAAAGATTTATCTTTGATTAAATATAAATTTAAATCCATTGTCTTAGACCTCAACTCTGACAAATGTGAAATTTGTAACAAAACAGACAGATCTCGACATTATTTGGTACCTAACATTAAAGTTAGAGATAAAATGTCTCTTCGCCTCCTTGGTTCTACGGTCGGCAGATGGTTTTCAGACATTCGTAGAAGATAAAATTAAAAATTTTGATGAATTTTCGGATCGTTTACTTAAAATTAATATTCATTCAGCTTTTACTATTATTCGTTATTGTCTTTTTGTACCTAATTTTACACATGCGCTTCGGTCATCACCCCTTTGTAAATATTCATCACTTTTAGAAAAAGTTGATAAAATTATACAAAACAAGCTTAGCAAATTTTTGAATGTGGCTTTAAACGGTCGAGCCTGGCTCCAAGCATCCTTGCCAGTTCGTTTGGGTGGTCTGTGAGTAC
This sequence comes from Diaphora mendica, assembly GCA_949125395.1. NCBI lineage: Eukaryota > Metazoa > Arthropoda > Insecta > Lepidoptera > Erebidae > Diaphora > Diaphora mendica. The sequence continues at coordinate 20,424,188 of OX421315.1, forward strand.
GCAAAATCGTAGATGTCAGCCTTCCAGCATTTCTGTCTTCGGTTCATGGCACAGAAGAGTTAACCAGGAAAAATCTTATAAACACGCCGGTTGATTCTGAAGTATCATGCAAGACCATTGCAGACAGAGAGACAGATGCTTGGCAGATAGCTTGTCCCAGTACTGCATTACCTGCTAATCCATTTTCTCAGCGACAATGGGACTCGCTGTTATTCATTTTAAAGCGAAAGACACTTTTAGATACATCAACCAGTCTTGCTGAGCGGGCTCGTTTGGGAATCAGGTTTATGGATTCAGGCACTTCCATCGCTCAACATAGGCACCTTGTTGGACGATACTACTCTTAGCTTTGCCACTTGCCTCCGTTTAGAAGCGCCTTGTATTTCTCCGCATTATTGTCACTGTGGAGAAGCTGTTGACAGTCTCGGACATCATGGCCTTTCTTGTAGCAGAAGCGCTGGCCGAATATTTCGACATGCCAACATTATCCGTCGTGCTCTTTTTTACCGCCGGCCTTCCAGATGTACGTGAACCAAATGGTCTGGTACGGGACGATGGCAAGAGACCAGATGTCGTTACTCCCATGGAATATATATGTATAGTAAGCCTTTGGTGTGGGACGCAACTTGCGTCGATACCCTCGCGCCATCTCATCTTCCAAGTACAGCTGCTGCTGCTTCTGCGGAAAGCCTCAAACGGCGTAATTGCCAAAATATAATATGTAATAAAATTTTTGAACTGTTTGGGGTCGAGTCGCTAGGTTCATGGGGTCCGAGTGCCCGCGCTATATTTAAACAACTAGATAAGCAACTGATTGATGCTTCTCGCGACCAGAAGGCAGGCCTTTTAGTAGCACAGAATCAGCATTGCCATTCAACGTGGCAATGCTGATTCCGTGCCAGTCTTTTGGGTACGCTACCAGTAAGCGATGATATGGAGGAGTTTTTTGACGCTTGTATGTAAATATTGTTATTGTTTTTTATATTATTGTTATTTATATAGGTTTCTATATTTTTATAAGAGTATTGCAATATACACATGTATGTACATATATTTTAATCAGTCAAACTAAATACTATAAGGTTCAGAATATGGTGACAAACGTAGTTTTGATAGATTATTATTTGCCCGTATGGACCTAGCGCTATTCCACCTGGCCTGTGGACGTCCCACACTACGTTCGCCCAGACGAGGTCTACACTCAAGAACCCGTTTAGCCCAACGTTTATCGGTTCTACGGCAAATATGGCCAGCCCACTGTCACTTCAGCTTGCTAATCCCGTAAGCTATGTCGATGACCCTGGTTGTCTAACGAATTACCTCATTTCTGATACGATCCCAAAGAGAAGCTCCGAGCATAGCCCTCCCTTTCAGACGTTATTCCTTTTTATTTTAATAAAAAAATAATTTAACATGTTAAGTATTTGATAGGAATTACGATAGTAAAAAATAAGTAAGTAAGGTCACAGCTCAGTTTCCTCGTTACCATTAAGCCTAACAATTAAAATAAGAAATACTGAAGATAGCAAATTCATTCAATAGTTAAACTTTCGGTCACAATAATGATAAAATCACATTACAGTCAACTTTGGATGTTTAAAACTTTAACTACGACAATATATTTTATGACATTTGTGAGATCGAAAGTTATTCGAAGCGTTGAAAGAATTGTTTGTTATTAAATAAGAAATGACTTAGAAAGTTTGATGTCATAGGTATCGTGAGCACGTATATTCTCGCAAACATAATTATTTTTTTAATAATTAACGATAGTTTAAAAGTTACAATGCTATACAAGTTAGAAAGGTCTCATTAGTGTTCAAATAATGTGCCTGTCTTGGCTGTCTTTTATCATGAAACCTTCAAGGCTCCCAAGGTGCTGGAAATGTTTCCGTGGCATTGCCCTTCGAAGCAAGGACGTTCATAAGATGTTACAAGTTTTGAAGTGCTAAGTGTTATGTTTTTCTTTTCGTTGTTGCTAAATGTTATGACATCAAAGGCCTGGTAAGCCATTCGCGATTAACTGTTAAAGTATTATCTCATAGTTTAGCAAAACAAATACAGATACCCGGGTAAGGCTCAGAACGTACAGAATTAGTAGTTCTTGGCAGATCAATAGGCTTATCCTAATTGACATTCTTCAACCGTAATTAAAAAAGTAATCAAATGTATAGGAGTGACGTCATCTCGGGTCACGTGGTCAAAAAAAAAAAAGAAATACAATCGAAGCTAGCGTTTGTAGAAAGAGATTCGACACGAGACACTAGTATCTAGGCTAGGCCTGCAGATTTATACGAGTACGTTTTAAGTAAAAACATTGAGAAAAACAAAGGCTTTTAATTTAATAAACTTAATTTGGCAGCTGCAATCTTAGTTGTATATAAATAAAAAAGACTGTATGTTCCATAGTCTTGTTAATAAATCATTAATTAGAATCCGAGTTTAGTGGTGAGCTAAACTGTGCCGTCCTTTGAATTTAAATTCTAGACAGATTTTTTTTTAACACGTATGGGTAAGTTTTATTTCAAATATTAAGTAGTAGGTCATCGCCTTTTGCGTGCTTTCTCCAGGATTATTAGGAGGGGGGAGGGGGGCTTCGGCAACCCCACTCAAACGGTGAACGTGGCAACGAACATTTGCTTAGCACGGGCGACGTATGTACCGAAGCATGTTATTTTACGCCACGATAATTATTCCTTCTGTTTATAAAGGGGCCTGCCAAAGCGACCTACTCTGCCTGATGGAGAAAATGAGCCAATCCAAGAGTAGTGGACACCATTCTTATTGCGAATGCAGACAATGCAACAATGCAGAATAGTGTCCCACACAATGGCGGCCTTTTAAGATGCTTCTGCATCTTGCTAATACTAAAAACAGGAACATAAATCAAAAGCCTTCTTAATCGTAGACGTTATTTCATTCAACTTGCAGTTCCGTCTTATTTTTATCGGACTGCGAAAGAAGGAGGGTTATGTTTTTCGAGTGTATGTGTGTATGTATGTTTCTTTGGCACGCTCTAGAACCTAAACGGCTTGTCGTATTTTATGCGAGTCGTGTCAACGATTTTGTTTTAGTCGTGAGAGTGACACTGGGTACATCAAAATTAAAAAAAAAAAAAAAACTTTTCACTTCTTTGTATTTTTTCAGTTCTTCAATCTTTATATATATAATTCTTCTGTGAGTGTGTATGTCACTGAACTTCTCTCAAACGACTGGACCGATTTTGATGAAATTTATTGTGTGTGTTCAAGGGGATCTGGGAATGGTTTAGATTCACAATTTTGTCCGCTGGACAATGTTTTTTTAATTAATTATTGAAATTTTCAAATTAAAGACGTGTAGACAGGACAACGTCTGTCGGGTCCGCTAGTGAATTTATAAAGATGGCAGATATTGATGCAGTCGGGTATTTTTTTTTAATAATTCGTCTCTTGTTAACTTTTAAGCTGTATAATTTAAAGTTGAAAGTAACAAAGAACCGTTTGCAAGTTAAATAACGTTTATGAATAAGTAGGAATGTATTTGCAAAAAGGGGAACTACTGTACTTAAACAAAATGTAATTTTTTCTCGATAGTTCTTCACTTATTACAAGTTCTCTCACTTAACCTACATGCTTCTAATCACTTACACTCACAGTAAAGAGGTTCCACGGTCATATGAAAACTATTGACAAAAATTTCACAAGCTGCATGTTATTGGAGGTTAAGTAATAGTTGCTATCCTTGATTATTTCCTTTGAGTTAGTGGCTAGTGTGGAAAACCACCAAGAGTACCGTGTTCTTTCTGCTCTTAATTCATAGGGACCCTTTGAATTAAGAGTATTAAACAAACAAAACTGTATGTAAAAGTTATACACCTTCTATCTCGGAAATCGAACGAGATTTTTTGCCCGTTTTTACTAGACTATGGCAAAGCCAGAAGGAATGGTAATAGTTTTGGCAGCCTGTGTATGTTCCACCATAGTGTCTAAGCTACTACACTGATTTTATTGAATGAGGTGTAAATAGATTCGTAATATTGGCCCGGGAGACATAGGCTTTAGGCTATAAATTTTATTGACATTTTTAGGGTTCCGTACGGGGAAAAAACGGAACCCTTATAGGATCACTTTGTTGTCCGTCTGTCTGTCTCTCAAGACCCTTTTTCTCAGGAACGCGTGAAGGTATCAAGCTGAAATTCATATGAAATACTCAAGTCCACTGCCCCTTGGAGCTGTGAAAAAGTCAAACTTATAAGCCAACGCATTCAAATGATATAGCCGTATATGTTGTAAATTTGCGACATTCGCAAGAGAATCAAAACCTACAGGGTACTTCACGTGAAGTCATCTTCTTGAAATTTGGTACGAACCTTATAGCATAAATAAAGGAAAAAAATTAAAAAGCATAAATTTTTCGTTCCATCATATAATAAAAATAGTTTTTAAATTTTAAATTAACAGCCCTTATGTGCGCGTAGAGATATTAAATTGAAATTCATATCATCTATTCAGGTCTATAATACCTTTAAGCTGTAACAAAATCAAACTTCTATGTTAACGTAATCAAAAGAAACAGCAATTCAAGCCCCAAATTTTGAAACTCGCAACTACGCAAGGAAACCAAAACCTACAGGGTACTTCCCGTGAACTCAGGATCTTGAAATTTGGTACGACGCAACGTCTTATAGCATAGATAAAGGAAAAATTTCGAATCTTTTTTAAAATTTAAATTTGTTACCACTTCCCTCATGAACGCGTAGAGGTATTAAATTGAAATTCATATCAAATACTCAGGTCTATAATACCTTTAAGCTGTTACAAAAGCCAATTTTTATATTAACGCAATCTCAAGAAACAGCAATTTAAGCCTCATATTTGGAAACTCGCAACTACTCGCAAGGGAATCAAAACCTAAAGGATACTTCCAGCCGTCCTAGAATCTTGAAATTTGGCAAGAAGCAACGTTTTATAGCACAAATACAGGAAAAATTTCGAAAAATTTAGTTACATCACACGTTTTTTTTAATAATTATATAACTTTGTATTACCCTTTGCCTCGTGTACGCGCAGAGGTATCAAGTAGAAATTTATATCAAAATTAGGTCTAATTGCCTTTAAGCTTTGAAAAAAAAATTTAAGTCAACGCAAAACGCACAAAAGGTACAACGATTTATACCGCATATTTTGAAACTCGCGACTGCTCGCAAGGGAATCAAAACATAAAAGCTGCTTCCTGTTGACGTAGAAAAATGAAATTTGGTAAGAAGCAATAGCTTAACAGCATAGGTAACAGAAAAATTCTGAAAACTTTTACTTATAAAAACCTACAGGTTTGTACGGAACCCTCGGTTTTCGAGTCCGACTCGCACTTGACCGGTTTTTTTATGTAGTCGGGTTACAGTTATTAAACTTATTCTTGTTTAATAGATTTGAATCTTTAAATAGTTTATAATCGTTTTAAACAATGAAAATGTAATAACATATTCACAAATTGACGACTTTAGTTTCTTTTACTTTAACTGTAACTTTTTGTCTATTTCCTTTTGATGATTTAGAATCTTCATTTTTTAAAGCTTCAAGAGGCTGGAGATTTATGTGAGTACATTTGGTAAAAGACTTTGCCTCCATATTTAGGTCATAGGTAGGTCATACCCACATATTTTACGACACTTTCACGCATTCCTGAGAAGAGGGTCTTTCTTGACAGTTACATAGAGCCAGACGACCAAGTAATCCTATAAGGGTTCTTTTAACTTTTGAGAACCAATCTAATTTATGTATTTAAATTGATGGCTATTGCACTTTTCAGTTTTTGTATTTCTTTTTAACAGCTTGATGAGTTTTTTGACCGCTTACTAACATATCTACTAATTTTCATCCTCATTTAAACCAATCAGTCAGAACCAATATTGCCCTTGCCAACTGCTTAGCTGCGACGGATACTGCAACAGAACACTAAGGCAGAACACCAGATATATTGGTCCAACCTTTGTACCTGCAGGCAGACCCAGGAGGCCCTCCCGTCTATCAACCCCGGATTGTCACGAAAGCTGAACCAACTTAAGAGGCCGCCGCTTGGACTTCTGATCGGAGCAATAACTGGTCATGCACTACTAAACAAACATCTTTTTACTATTACTTATTATTTACTGTTTGTAAAGTCCCCCGCGACACAGGATGTTTATTCCTAATGCGGGAGTTGTCTATAAAAAAAAATAATAAGTGAATGATAAAACTAAAAAAGATATTATGATGTACATTACCATGCAAACTTCCACCGAAAATTTATTTGAACGAGATCTAGTAAGTAGTTTTTTTTAATACGTCATATATCGTAAACCGCAAAAAAAATACACTATTGTTAAAACATCGATCAAAGTTACAACGAACTACAAGAACTTTTATATTATGTTACTTGCTGCTTCGGGACCCTTCATGGGCGAGTCCGACTCGCACTTGGCCGCTTTTTTTAACATTATGATACATTTATGATTTTTAAGATAACTGATAATTTATAATATAAATATCTATACAGCATGCCATATATATAAAGTTTATTTTATGAAACCTATCATAAACTATGAGAATATCTTAACTCAAAGCTAAAAGTAATCGTGTAAAATTAAAAAAAATAAACGCTGTAAATAAATACTGCTAATCTTGTCTCTGGTCTAAGGACTAGATCTAAAATTTGTGAATTCGATTTTGTATATTTCATTCTCTTTAAGACCTGGGCTGGGTACCTCTCATTCATTTAAATGAATTGTTCAAAACTTTTACTATATCTCCAACAATGTCACTGTTACTATTCAGTATTGTTTCAAAGTTTGCATTAGGTGTTAAAAAATTCAATAATATATCTTACTAAAAGCTAAATAGCTCTCTAGTGCTAGTGTGCTAGTAATCTACTTGCATAGAAATGTATAGCGGCTCCTTAGCAATCAATTCTATCTGTACGTGTTTAGCTTTTATTAAGCTAACAAAAGATAAATGTCCGACATGATAATATTACTAAACGTTTGCAATTGGACTATGTGCGACACCTGTGATTACAAAAAATGTTTGCTTAGTATGTTTCCAAATCTAACGGTCCATGAATTGAGTAAATAAATTATGTCCGACTGACAAGGCATGAGGCGTTCGGCTTGGAGAAATTAAATTAAGAGTGGGTTTCTAAAAATACAAAATAAATGTGACCTTAATGACTTAAAGAAAATCATAATAAAAGAAAAACAAAACCTTCATGTTTTGCCGAATATATGATTGTAATTGATGTGTAATTTAATATAATATTTTGATGTGTAATTTTGTACAATATCTAATATTAGTACCAATTCTTATTGCTACTACTGATCCTTAAAACGATTTCTTTAAAACAGAAAATTCTAACAGAAACATCTATGTGTAAATTTGTTACATAAGACAACGTTTAAAGAGTCAATGAGAATCCTTAACGTAAATTATGTACAACACATTCTTTCACAAAGATTAATGGGCGAAAATTACTTAGTTTATTTATTAACCATCCAATGAGTTGATTTGTAAGGTGGACATGCAGGACATTAAAACTTAGTAGTCAGGTCCTATAGAGCACGTGGTGTATTCGGCATTTAATGTAACAGCCTTATATCATTTCGACCACGCAATTTGACGTAATTGTAAATTACATGAACAAGCGCAACGCGGTACGAAATAACTGTATAGGAACCTACCGAGCGTTACCGAACATGATAACCAATGGGCTGAAACTATTGTGTAATTTTATACGTTTTTCAAACTAAACATTTGATTACGCCTACCTTTTAGTTTCAAGTATGCAATCATACCTTTTACATTCGCATAAATGAGCATGAGTGAATCACGCACCTGTGATGATTACATTAATTTGTATTAACATATTTTGTGCTTTCTACTTCATTGAAAGCCGTCGCCGAAAGATAGTCGACTATGAGCAAGGCGCTTTTATGTAATTTATGAATACAAGGTCAGCTTTAAATCTAAAAAAGTTTTAGTTTTTTTAAGTGAAAACTTAGGCGCGTTGAGCACTTTTTGTGCGAACAAAAATCATGGAACTAGCGTTATCATCACCGAACGCTTTCCATGAGCTATATTTTGTACTTCTTTTTATCGCGCATTTTATTTAAAGAGCAGAGGTTCATTTCAGGCGAGCTTAAACAACTGTTTGTTGAGTTTTCACTTCTGGCAGTCCTCATGACTTGTGACTTTTTTTGATGACCTATGATGATGGTCTAGTAGTAATATAGTGACCATGACATCTAAGCCAGAGGTCATAGCTTCCATTCCCACCCGGGATAAATATTTGAGTGATGAACACGACCATTGGTTCTGTGTCTGGGTCTATGATTTGCATGTATTTAGGAATATATATAGGAAGGTATGTTTACTAACAGCCTGGTAAGGACGGTACAGGTTCTGTGTAGTTTGGAGTCAGACAGCTGTGTGTGAGAAATACGACGTTGATATTATTATTTCAATCCATTAGAGTACAATTGAACATAGGTACTAGATACCTCATCTAGAGTTCACAGTCGAAGTGCACGGCGGTTTAGACATTTCTAAATGTCATGTTCATATAATATTTAACATCGACATACCCATACTTTTATATGGACATAATTTACTTCTCTAATTACGAATCCTATTGTTAATAAGTTGTGTAAAGATTTAGAAGGTACGATGGGGGAACATAACTCAATGTTGTGTGTGTTCATGACACTGACGATTGACGTATTATCTGAGGTGCGACTTCGTAAATGGGCCTTGACCACCGTGTGTGTGTCTATTTATCAATGTGCGTGATCATCGTTACGAGACATTCAGCAGACTCGCACTTGTGTGGTAATCAATAATTCGGTACAAATTGGTACGCGTACGGTATCAAGTTGTCTTGAAAATCCTATTCTTCCGATTGATTGTTAATACCAAATATATTTTTTTATCTCATTTGTAGATGTGTCATATAAAACTATTTTTATACAGGTATAGGTGGCATACCAATAGGTGATATTCTACTGGGAATATTCCAAATCTCATCTGCTCATAGTCGGAAGGACTGATTGCGTGATAAGCAAATAAAAAAAACCAGTGTTGGAGAACTATTTTCTGAACATGAGAACTTGATTAATAAAAAATTATAATCATACAAACATACAAACTTTATGTGTGTCTGGCCTGTTGGTCACTAGTTACTGACACTGACTGTAAAGTCATATTTCATCACGCAATTATTTGTCTTAGTTTCAATGGAATTTTCACTCAGGACATGAGTATGTTGAGCGTGATCAAATTCTTCGTCTAATTTATGCATAATTATGTATGTATTTCAAAATATATGTAAATTTAAGTTTGTTTATTACCAACCTAATTACCTAACCTAATTACAGGTTCGTCATAGTTTGGGATTAGATTAGTTAAATGCTGGACATAGGACTCTCTTCTGAAAAATTGTATAAAGCTTTTAAATGAAATACAAACATCATTTTTTAATGATGTTTAAAAGTTGATAATCATTCTGAGTCAGCATTATGAATCAATATTGTTAGGTAAATTTTCATTCAAATATAGAATACAGCCTTCGCGGTCAATACAGGCGCGGCTCCTCATTAGATTGCGAAATGATGTCTCAAGTTGTGAGCATTATGAGGCTTGGATAAATAACGGGAAGGTCGTCGCTTCGGTTTTTACGATTTGTCTTTGAGAACTTAGAAAGAAAAAGAGTAGAATGAACTATGATATTGAACGCGTTGAGGATACATCAAGAATAGAACGCGTTTTACGTTACATCTTCTATTTTCATGTATGAAAAGGCCGCTAACAAAAATATCTAAGAGCAACTTTATTAAATTGTAAATAAAGAAGTCAAGCACGAGTTTATATCGATGACTAAAACAGCTGTTCATAGTAATAATATCCAACCACCAACCTTCTTCAAGCTACTACTACCCCTTATCCTAAGTCTCTCTCTCCCCACTTCTTTTCTAACCTTAATTTACTTACTTCCATTGTGCATATGAACGATTACACTACATCAATAATCACAAATTTCAACAAAAAGAAAAAACCGACTTCAAGAACTGGACCAAATTAAAATGGGGCCACGCTAGAAGCACCAGCTTTCAAATAAAAAAATAATCAAAATCGGTTCACCCAGTCGAAAGTTATGAGGCAACAAACATAAAAAAACAGTACAATTGATAACGTCCTCCTTTTTTGAAGTCGGTTAAAAAGGATTGACGTCAGATAGAGGGCAGTCCAAATAGTTTGATATTTATATGTTTGTTTAAAATGGACAGGAAGATGATAATATGCTGGTTTAGCTAAGTTGTCAAATAAACACAAGGACTGTCTAATGACTAATGAATATTGTCCTGTCTGTCCTTCATGTGTAGTCATTCCTTCCGAACAGAAAAAAAGTGATTTCCTATACCGTGATAGTGGTCACTTCTTGAAAGAGGCCTCCGTTTATATGGATAAAACATCATTAACTTAAGGATTAGCCTAAGGTTAATGATGTTTTATGCATCCCATTTTATCACTCTTTCTCTTGGAGGATTATAGTACAATATTAAAAGTCAGGCAGCTCGTAACAGAACCACTAATCTGCGTCACATTTTTATACATATATCTTTGCTACATGCAAGTAGTGTTTTTTTTTTATGTATGGCCCGCCAAAATGACTCTACTCTGCCTGATGGAAAGCATAAGCAGAATCCAAGAGTGGTGGTCACCATACTCACTGCAAATGCAGACTATGCAGCATGGCGTCCCACACCATGGCGGCCTAGTGATGCTTCTGCATCTTTTAGTCTAGTCAACAAGTATGGAACTTGTTGACCAGACTATTCGGGCCTCCGGTCTCGCACTCACCAACGAAACACGAAAGCACGAATGCTGTCATTTTACGTCGATTTTCTGTGCGAGGGTAGTACCGGCCCGTTCGTACTGAAATCAGCGTGGCTCTACTACCTTCTAACTACTTGAACAGAATTGAATATCATGATAGGAAAAAAAAAATTCATTTGCGGAAAATATTGTATTATCGAATAATTAATAATATTAGTGAGTTTATTAATTTAATTTTTAGTTTTATTTATTTATTGCATAATGCATATTTATTTATCTAGGTCATGCGGTCATGGAGACTATTATTGAATTTTCATTTTTTTTTCTTGTAAATTCACTGCAATATACCGATGACAATTTTTTTGTGGGCAATCTCTTGCGTTGCCGAGATTTAAAGACGCAAATGTGAGCTAACTCATGGATCATCTTCTGTCCAATCTTACATTGACTTAGAACTAGAAAATTGCTTCGTCATCATCATCACCATAAACAGCCTTTAACAGTTCACTGCTGGACATAGACCGCGCTTTAGAAAGGAGGGTTAAAAGGAAAATATAGAAACAGGAGACTAAGGCTAAGCGCGCACAACGATTTTTATTCGTTGCGATTTTATTGAGTAGGGGTTTTCTTAAATTTTGAATTTTAGCTTGTCATCCCAAATGCAGCTAGGGACTGAATACACCGAAATGGCGTTGATGATCACTACGTGCAGGCATTGTTAATTATTATAAAGGTGTTCACTTCGTAATTGTAATGCAACTTCCTTGAACCCTGCGTAGTCGATGCGGCCGAATGCCCTCCCCCGTACATCAGCTATTGCAATCTATAAAAGAATTGGATACCAGCTTATTGTCATCTGTGTGTCAGTCGCTGCAGTGGTGTGTTGTGTGTTCATTAACAAGTGACCAAGGTACTTGATATGTACTCGTTATGTAAAGTCTGTGTATCTGCGGTAGTGAAAATTGTCGCTAAGGATCTCGCGCGTTTTACATAAGTTTTAAGGATTACCTCCTTTACCTGATAAATAGTAAAATTTTAAATAGTTAAGGGTTAATGAAGTACTACTTGAGTTGTTTTAAACGTTCTTTTTATATCCGTACTGATCTCATCCTCTTTTAAAAAGGTTTAACTTTTAAAACCACTTAATGGTATCTCGTTCAATTTACGTTCTGAATTTCTGCTATTTATTACTACACGGTGTGGCATATTCCAGTTTGATGATACATTTAATGGCTAATTTATATTTGATATTTGGCACACCCAAACTCTACGTGTCACTCGAAATAATGTTTTAATAAATGAATCATTTCCATTGATTTGTCGGGCGTGGTAATGATGCCCCATTTATGTGTAGTTTTATTACATACTGCAAAATAAACTAGTTCAATTCAAATTGTCACAGTTTGTATAAACATAATTCTCATAATGTTTTTCTCGAATTTTCGTATACTTTTGTGTAATGGCGTGCATCAGTGCACCTGTCGATAGGTAGCGAAGCAAATGTTTTCTCCGAGGCAGCCGCAACCGGATTGGCAAGGAGATGGTTAGGAAATGTTGAACGAAAACCAAATAGAAATGTCTCAATTTCCGTTGGAACGCTTCTTAGCGAAATTGCAACATTTCTTTTTGAGAAAAATGTTTTCCTGAATACTTTTCGTTTTATATCACTTTTAAATTGAACTAATATTCTTGTGAAGAATTTAAATCACCCCGTACGAGTTATATACTGTTTAAACATTTATATTAAACGTATAAATATTTATCGGCAACGTTAGGATAGCGATTTGTCAGGCAATTCCGTAGACGTATCTTTCGCAATCTAAATTATTTGTGCTCGTACAGCTAATTAACATAGATTAAGGAGCAAGTCGAAAAACGAATATACGTAATTCCCCTGTAAAGATAACTTGGGATCAATTCCGAACGGAGTGTACAATTATAAGCTTTCTTTAATGTGTTTACATCATAAAATCTATTTTTTCATGTGTTTTAAATACACGTGTTTAGGGGTATTGAATAACATAAGATTTGTACCTGAATCTAGAAGCTTATGTGGTAGCTTATAACTAGGTTTTAGACATTGAAACACTATTCCATTTCGTTTCATATTTGTAGACCAGATGGGATTTATTGCTATATGTATTTTTATTGGATTGTGAGTGGTTAAAATAATAATAAATAGATACACTCATAGATGTAGGTATTTAGGTATGCCCGAAGGGTCCACCTCTAACAGAGACGGACACCCAAACTTTTAATATTGTAAGGGGTAATACTGATTGATTGGGAACTGTTCAATCGAGTACGCCTAAATGTTACCTAAAGTATTAATAAATCATCGGTGTAAAACCTTCGTAGTTGTTAATATTTGGGAGTGCTATTAAAGTTGTGTTTATAACAAATGATGAATAATACAATAATAAACACACAACTGCAGTACTAAGTTAAATTAGAAAACCGTTGTTTATTTCATATTTATTTTTATTAAATACACATAACAGCAGTACTGGGAGTGACAGTCATGATTGTGGCTAAGCTCCTTAAATAAAGATTTTTTTTTAAACTGCAGTACTAGCAGCTAAAGTAGTTTCATGCTTAAGGTCTTTTAGTTTATATTTAGTTAAGTGACATCATTAAAGGAAAAGGAAAGATAGTACTTGATAGTAAATTCGTAATTGTGTTATAAAAGTGAAAATATGAATGTCAAAGATATTGATGAGTGCTCTATGTTTCATGAATTTTATTCATATTCTTTTTCAATCCAAAAGACGGTTTGGAGTGGACCACTCATAGTTCGACGACTTGATGAAGCCCGCGGGAAGCCATTGAATGCGGGCCTTACAGGACCGTTTTTTTAATGTTTGGCCCTGCCAAAATGACTCTACTCTGCCTGATGGAAAGCATAAGCAGAATCTAAGAGTGGTGGTCACCATACTCATTGCGAATACAACAATGCAGCATGGCGACCCACACCATAGCGGCTTAGTGATGCTTCTGCATTATTGGGCCTCCGGTCTCGCACTCACCAACGAAACACGACAGCACTGCTGCTGTCATTTTACGTTGATTTTCTGTGCGAGGGTAGTACCGCCCCGGTCGAGCCGGCCCGTTCGTGCTGAAATCAACGTGGCTCTACTATCTTGCATTTATTACATATTTATTGCTTTATGGTTTTTGTTGAGAACCTTAGGGAAGGCTTATGTCCAATAGTAAACTTCTTTCAGCTGAGATGATGATAGTGATGACAGCGTGGTGCATTATCGTACTTTAAACCAATTTTTTTTAATAAAAATTACCGAATAAGGCAAAACTGTTCGATCAGATACGTCGAATTAATTTTTGATTGATGAGTCTTTAAAAAGGCATGTTTATAAAAACTTGTTGAATAGTCAATCCATGCACTCTTCGATAACGGCTCCCGTTGCCATAAAAGACTGATTTTAATAGCTTTCAAGCTTCCTCAAATTATACGAACGCGTCTTCGAGGTATAAAAACCATTTCATGTGTTGTTTCATTTACGTTGTAATTTTATTTTAGTGTCATTTCATTGATTGATAAATTGGTTACAAGTTGTCTTCACTGGACATTGTCTATAGTTTTATCTCTTTTGATAATCGAATTAATCGTTTCTAGAGAACGTATTTATTCTGATAACGTTTCACTTTTTAACGTGGACTTTACAATTGTTCATCTTAAAGAGCTGAAACGCTACATTACGCTTGTTAAAACAGTAGTTTTGAAGAGAGTACTCTTGTAAGATCAGATAGTTTTGAATTTAATACTCGTACAGTCAAAAGGCAACACTTTAATAAGAAAACAATATCCTAACTCTTTAAATGTCATGTCCACAGAATCCAACAATGCAGACCTCAACTCTCGTAGTTCTTGCTTGCCTTATCGCCGTTGTGGTTGCTCGGGCCCAACAAGAACCGCAGCCAGTTGCCGACACCATTCAAGAAACCGGCTTCGACACCCCTGTCCACGACAGGAGTCCAAGGACCAAGAGAGGATTGTTACTGTTAAAAAAGAAGTTACTCCTTGGTAAGTATTCAAACTTTGCGTTTGAAAATCCAGCAAATTTTATTATCTCATAATTTGCTTTTAAATATTTTTTAAATATTTTTTTTACATTAAGACTTAATTTGAAAATACGCTTTAATTAGCTTCTCATGTATATTTATTTGTTTGTAACTGACTATCGTAAGCGTTATTAAATATGTATAACGTTCGAAATTTTTACCCAAATAGGTCCATCCTAATTGGTTAGTCCTAATTCTGTCTGAACAACAGTGCGATCAAATATTCAACTGCTATCAAATGAAGGTAACTTCTTTGAGTTGCGATAGTTATTTAATAAATTAAATTCATTACTGTCTAATCTAAAGTACTTTCGCGATTTTTCCATTTTAAAATTACAGAATCAAATCCCTCTGCATATGTAAATAGACTTAAATAATTGTAGAAGGTTAGCTATTTTAACAAAAACAAATCGTCAATCATTATTTCATTCCTGTTTAGTAGTTTCACAATACTACTAGTATTTATCATTGCTGTATCGTAATACAATGTGTTTCGGTGGTCATCGGTTGAATGTAAATGTATTATTTGTATGTAATATATTACATGACATGGTCACACAAACTATGACCATGGTTATAACCATGGTCATAGTTTTGTTGGTCGCGACATTTATCGAGGACATACTATTTGTACTTCATAGTACATATGAAGTACTAATAGGTTGTGTGATGACCTTATGTACTTCTTTCAAACTTTAACTAAACGGTTGTATTATATATATATATATAAATTGCATATTCGGCTATTAAATATTTGTTGAGTAAAACATTACTTATTAATAACTTTTCTAATAGTGTTAAAGGTTTATCTTTGATTACATTATCATATCATTTTATGTTAGTTATCTATTTGTGATACACTTCTATTATTTCATTAGAGTTTAGACCATTATATATAATACTAGCTGATCCGGCGAACTTCGTACCGCCATATTTATGACCCACGTAACATCGTTTACGTTTTTGTGAATCTAAACCATTCCCAGATCCCCTTGAACACACACAAAAAATTTCATCAAAATCGGTACAGTCGTTTTTGTGAATCTAAACCATTCCCAGATCCCCTTAAACACACACAAAAAATTTCATCAAAATTGGTCCAGTCGTTTAGGAGGAGTTCAGTCACATACACACGCACACAAGAAATATATATATTAAGATTTAATTTACGAAAACATTATGAATGTTAGATAAAAACATTATTAGACATGAGTGCGGTATATAAGCCATACCATAAAATTACTTGATAAATCGGATACTCTGCTTTTGTAGTATTTATTCTTTTAAATTAAACCATTAGTGGACACCGTCATTAACAGTTATCCACGTATTTCGTTATCAACTCCGTTCTGGTGAAGGTTCAGATTTTCCTTTATTTGCTACACTATTCTAGGCAGAACTCACGCAAAAAAGCGGAGTTAACATTCTTTTTATCCTGGGTTACATAAAACTGATATCCTAAATTCCATATTTCAGATTCTAAGTTTTTTTTGATGATCAGTTAAGAGAACTTTTGCGAAATTCATGTCATCTAATTGGGTAGTCTGTCTGTTACTGTGTAATTAGTACTGGTAGTTAATGAACCGTCTTACCTTCGTTGCAGTCTTACAAAATAAATAAACAAATAAAATGTTCTTTGTAATATTTATAAAACTTTAATAACTTACGATGAACATTTCGAAGAAACTTTATTTAGATTAGTGTTGTAATTTATTCAGCATTGAGTTTATTTACCTGACATTAAATATTAATAAGAATTTGCTTGAGTCAGTTCACTGATTAGTTTTAATGTTAGAATTTTAAGTTTAGATAAATCTCATAAAATCGTTCGTACAAGAAAATTATCTACTTACTTGCACAAACAGCAAACACTCATGACTGTTTGTAGAGAACAAATGAAGGTCTAAAAATCAGCAAAGATCATAGAACTGAGACTATATAAGTGCTTTCAACTGTATTAAATTCGAAATGTCGCTAGTTGGACACATTAGACTCTTGTCTATATTCAGCAAACTCATTCAGCTTATATAAAGGTCGATTGGTACTTATATGTATTTAATTATATACTCACTGTAATCACACTATAGCCTGCCTGATACTAAAAGCCCTCTCTTCAACATTGCAATTGATATTCACAGAACAGTAAATTTTCAAAGGATGTCTCAAGTTTGATGGGTTTTATGCATTATCCAACTCACGTAGCTTGAAGATTACGCCATTAACTTTACATTATATTTTTCCGAGCCTTTGAACACTGAATCCGATTAACTAATACTTATGTTTTCATATGTGGAACCATGGCTCTTGTTAAGAGCTAAATAATAAGAAGTAAACTATTTTTGGTTGGTCGCACTAATCTCTTGAACTGAAACTACGCAAAAAAATATTTTTGTTTTTGGTAGTCCAATCCGAGATAAATTTAAGTTATACATTTAGGAGGCAGGCAAAACAAGGTCTTTAAATAAGTAATTATCATTCTTCATGATTGTCAAGTAGGTAGGTACCCCCTTATTCATAAGCCTTATTTAACTTTCAAAACGGTTCTGTGTTATTTTCAACTTTAACTGTGTAAGTTTAAAGTTAAAAATAACACAGAACGTTATAAATTTACATAACGTTTATGAATAAAGGGGTAAGTGATAGGTCTTTTAGTAATTCAGAAACAGAATTGTGAAATGAAATGCTACTTGAAATTGAATGCTACTCGTACTTTTTAAAAATTTTCTTAACTATTTTGAGCTTGTTATTTTTTAAATTATCATACAAAACACAAAACTGAGTGTTAGACGATTACCGAACTAAGTTAGACGTTTAATGAAGAGAAACTAATATGACTTGGTACTAAATTAAGGTAATTAACGTGCCGAGAGAATGTCAGTGTAATCTATCGTCTAATGAGTACATAACACGCATTCACATTGTACATTTTTATTAATACTTATTAGTAGTGTCCGACCGAAACTGGTTTTTCAGCCGAAACCGAAACTGAACCTTCGGCCTGGCTCTTAGTTTCGGCCGAAACCGAAACCGAACCTTTTTTGGCCTTGAAAAATACGTGAACCAAACCCATTTTTTCAAAAGTTGTTATATTTTTGTATGTGGTGTAAATTATGGTATGTATTTTTTATGTATGTTCACCGATTACTCCGTCAATTGTTAACCAATTTTGGAAATTGTTTTTGTATTAGGAAGGGCATGCACCCGAAGTAGTCGTATTGGCACCAGATAGGATCTGATGATGGGATCTCAAGGAAATCGAGGGTTACCCACAAATTTTTTTGGCACGTTCCATGTTTATCCTATATTTTCTAAAGCTATTCCGGTGTTTGCGTCTGGTAGTCATGATTTTAATCACCTCCAAATCTCAACCCATAAACTGCCATATCAAAATTAATGACAGTCACATAGAACAGGTGCAAAGCTTTAAATATCTGGGTAGCCGAATAACACAGGATTCGAGATGTTCACCGGATATAGTAGAGAGACTCGCAATCGCTAAACAAGTTTACAACCGAAAGAAACACCTGTTTAGCGGCAAAATTAACAACAAAACAAAAAAACAGCTAATCAAAACTTATATTTGGAGCATTGCTGCGAAACTTGGACACTAACTCAAAGGAACAGAGACAGGTTGGCGGCGTTTGAGATGTGGTGCTGGAGGCGGATGATGAACATCGGTTGGACAGAAAAAAGATCCAACGAGGAAGTCCTAATAATGGTTGGTGAAAAGAGGGAATTGTTGGAAAGTATTGATAACAGAAGAGGCAAAATGGTTTGCCACTTGATAAGACACGACAATCTGTTTAAAACAATACTAGAAGGAAAGATAGAAGGCAAGAGAAAACGAGGAAGGCGTAGAATAAGTTATTTACAGCAAATAAAGGAGAAAGTAGGGGTCGTGGCCTATCAAGAGGTCAAACAGATCGCGGAAGATAGAGAGGAGTGGCGATTGCTCCACCGACAAGGGACCAACCCTTGAATTGAGAGAGAGAGTCATGATTTTATGATGATGAGCTGATGAAAGAAGTTAAAACTCCTTAACAGTTAGAATTTGGAGGATAAATCTTCAAATGTATGTTACCTTTAGTCGTTTTCTTTCAGTTATTCGCACATAGGGGTACACACATTTTACCACTTTGAAAGTGTCTCTCGCGAAAAATATTCAGTTTCGAAAAAAATATATTAGAAACCTCAATATCATTTTTGAAGACCTATCCATAGATACCCCACACGTATGGGTTTGATGAAAAATAAATTTTTAAGTTTCAGTTCTAAGTAACTCCCGTTTGACGGGGTCCCGGGACCCCAAAATTTATTGTTTTTTTTTCTATTTTTGTGTAAAAATCTTAATGCGGTTCACAGATTACATCTGCATACCAAGTTTCAACATTATAGTTCTTATAGTTTCGGAAAAAAGTGGCTGTGACATACGGACGGACAGACAGACAGATGGAGGGACAGACAGACAGACATGACGAATCTATAAGGGTTTCGTTTTTTGCCTTTGGCACGGAAACCTAAAAATGACTTCGTGACACTGAATAAAGGACAAGATTAGAACTGTGACATTGCCGTGTCAAGATGATTTAGTAGCTTTAAAAAAAGCTCAAAGTGATGATAGTAACTTTTATTGGAATAAGAGTTAAACATATATGAAATTCCTGATATATACGGAAATTTAATGGATATTTAAACATGTATTTGCATATTCTATGATTAAAGTACGTATTAAATATATTTTTTATGTTTTGTGTCATAAATATGTCTTAACTAAACAAATACAGTATGTCATATGTTAATCATACATATTATGTTAAACATAAAATCAATTCAATTCGATTAACGATGGAATTAAGGGCAGCGAACTGAGCTGGCCATGTGAGCGTGTGAGCACGAGTGAGTAACAAATTATTCACACTCATTCGAGTTTCGGCGCGGCCGAAGGTTCGGCCATTTTTTGGCCGAAACCGAAACTACGGCCGAACCTAGATTTTTTGGCCGTAACTGGCCGAAACCGAAACCGAACCTTCGGTCGGTCACTACTTATTAGTAATTGCGTGGTTTTAAATATGATTCATATTCATCTCCAGTACTTATACCAATCAACTTATTGATTGGTTATTGTTAGATTTTACATACCATTTAGGGACAACATATAGCTTGATGTAGTCATCTTCATAACATTTTTGTGTATACATTACTAACTGACCCGGAGAACTTCGTACCGCCATATTTACTTATTTGACTCAGCTTCACGTCGCGATAAAAAAAAATGACTTTGCCCGTTATCTTTTAATTTTTCTTGTACACAACCCTTATCCTAACAATAGCAAACACATAAAAAAAGAATTATTCAATTTGGTGCAGCCGATCGGAAGTTATGCGCGTACATACATTTCGGCGATTCATTTCATCTATATATATATATAATTGTAGATGTATATTAAAAGTAACTTTTTTCATTTCACTTATTATATAAACTACTAGCTATAATAAGATCACATATTGTACTAAAAAGTACGAATAATACATAACGATAGGAACAGTATTATTCTACAGATCATAAAACGATATACTACTACTAACGATATACATTACTAACATTACATTTTAAAAGTTTCTGGTACAAAGGACTTGGTAAAAAATTGATAGTAATAAAATAGATAACACCAATTAGTACGTTACGTTTTTGTAACTACCGACAAAATAAACAAAATCTTACTTAACTATTTAATCACGTTTAAGTAAATGCGTTTTGCAAGTGATAGCAGGCTTTGTATTGTCTGATAATAATATGCTTGAGAACCGATGGGAACGTAGTAATTGCAATTAGCTATCAAGGCGAGTGAAATCGATTGTTTAAATTATTATTAAATTTAATTGTCCATTACTAGTTTCACGGTACTAATTGTTTCTAATATTTAATGTTATTTACAATTTAACAAAGAATTATCGCTATTCTTTACTTAAATCTGCCAATTTGCTTACCAAGTTCGTAATATAAATATGTGAGTACGATTACATAAGAAGAAATAAATTAACCTTGCTAATTGAGCGAATATCCTTGACCGAATATTAAGGTATATCAGAGGTTTCCAGAAGGGTTATATGCGGGAACATTTTCGTATCTCAACAATATTTAATACCTCTTACCGCCTCCGAGTACCCTACTTTATGTAGTCATATATTTCGTAAATGCTTTGTAAACGTTTTATATTGATTAAGTTAATATTTATTAGTTGAAGTTTTGATTTAATATAAAACTCTTTACATTATCTTGTTTTAAAATGTTCTTATTGTAAAAGGGATAAGCTTTATTGATGTGAGTATATCGCACATTATCTTTTTAGGAAGTAGTATTTTCTCAAATGTACCTACTTCTGTATGTTGACTGTCTCGGGTTCGATTCCCGGGTCAGACAAATGTTTGTATGATCAGCAAATATTTGTTTTGGAGTTTGGGTGTTTTCTATATATAATATACACACATCAAAAGTGTCTAGGGATCAACATATATTTTTGCAATAACTTTTCTCCTAATTGATATTAATTAAAATTTTCTTTAAGGATTCATCAAATAAAGTGTTTTCGTTTGTCACAGTAACGATAAACCAAGTCACCTTTGCATTAATAAAGAAATTTGCCATTTTCCTAATAAAGGGATTTTTGACATTTGAACCACTAACATTAAAGTTCGAAAAAAAGACTGAAATAACAGTTTTCTTTAAAATTTTATTAGGTAACTTAAACAATTAATAATCCGCGTTTCTACCGCGAACACTAACAACACAAGAATCGGTTTGGCATACTCAAAATGAGTTCATCCAAATCACGCTGTGGAATGGCCGCCCATGTTCGTTGCAACTACAAAAAAAGGTCTTCTTGCGACTGGATACCCTCCATATTCGGCAGAGCTCTTCTCTGTAGCATATCCCATGCATGCTCAATCGGGTTCAAGTCTGGCGACTGAGCAGGCCAGGGCCAAAGCCACATCTCAATCTCAAGAAATCCGCATAAAAATGCTTGATCCCTAGACACTTTTGATGTGTGTATATATGTATATTTATAAAAAATATATATGTCAAATTATAAGTTAATGTTTCCTGCTTTAGTTACATAAAGTGTTTGTTTCTTCACCAGGTGCCCTGGGTTTAAAGGTAGCGAAGGTTGGAGCAGCTGCTGGAGTAGTTGGCGCACTCGCTTACAAGGCGAAGTCAAGGCCCAAGTCAGTGCCTCACGCTGAACACACATATTATCATCATGGGTAACTTGGCTTGTACTAACTTTCCTATCATTCGTTGAGCAAAACATACAGGTTGAAAAGATTATTTAATTACAGAACCAGAAAAAAATAACGAATTTTAGTCAGTTCTAAAAATAAGCTATTAGCTATATTATGATACCATCAAGTAGTTTTAGCAACATTAGATTTTTTACTAGGATTTTTAGTTGATCAAGTGCATTTTTACAATTATAATACTGTAAGATTAAAAAGTATCTGCAATAATGTTAATGCACGAATTAAAAATATATCAGAGTATAGTAGTTTAGTACCACATACTTGAATGATTACATTATAATATGGTTTTATAAGTTCTTTGGGTATAATTGCTAAATGTAGGTGAGTATATTTAAAAATAACAATAATTTCACAGATATTTCGTGTGGCTGTCTGTTTCCAAATTATGTAGAGTCTGTACAATTTCAACCAGACTGCTGATCATACAAACATAAATTACACCCAGACACAGAACAAGTTATTATGATCATCACATGATATTTGTATTGGGTGGGAATCGAACCTACGAACTCAGGCTCAGCAGTCTCCTCTAACCACTAGACCAACAGGGCCGAATTAAATTTATACATGGACGGATATAAATAATTATCATTATGTTTTGCTCAACGTCAGTCATACTATTAATAGCTCATATCATCATTCATTTAGGTTTATATCTCTCAGTGCGACTACAGAAGGTCAGATGGCAATTTTTACCTCCTACTTGCTAATTACAATGCTAAAATGAAATTAGAATTTGACTCCTATTAAAATATTATAAAACCTAGGTAAAAGTAATGTCCGACCATTCTAATAACACCAACATGTTGAGGGCTAGGTTCACCAGTTCCTGATAAAGTTTTACAGGGTTTAGTAATCTGCCATATAACATTACTAGCTTTAACCGCGCCTCCGCCCTCGCTTATATCGGTTATTGCGGTAAAGAGAGTAGCCAAATAAGAACCAAACAAATCAAAGTATCTCCAAGCCAAATTTCATTAAGGTCAGCGGTTTTGCTACATAGATAGACTTCGTACACGTTACATTTGGATTATCAAGTAATTTTTAATTTTTCACCGTTTAAACCTTCCCTGGGCTACGACAAACATCTTAAGAACAAAATCAGCTAAATGGGCCCAGACGTTTTCGAGTTTCAGCGAGACAAACGAACAGTAATTGATTTTTATATATAAGAGTGCTGGTCACTATTAAGCGAACGTGGACAATGGCACAAGTAGGATTGCATTTAAATAACTGTATCTATAGTTTTTTTTTTAACTGTAGCTATTTCCGAGAATGTTGTCTGTAAAACAATTATGTACTCAGTTTTCGGTATTAGATAAGTTTCGTTAGAAAAACGTAGCTAGTAACGTAACAATGATAAAGTAAATGAGTAATTCTTGCAACCAGCTGTACTGTTTGAACAGGCTTACATTCATTAACACCCTGAAAGGTTAAGTTGGATGCAGTCCAAGTCGGGACATCAGGCCACAGCGTCAGGAGGTCGTCGACCACATAATACGTGTGGGCCAAACACTTTTGTGTATTTAACAGTTAAAGGTAGAAAATTAGTAAACTCGATAAAAATAAATTCGATCGTGTGCCTAAAATGATCCTGTACGAAATTGCCCTAAATGATTGTTGGGCATCTTAAGTTAGGAGTTTAGATTATAGTAAAACGACATATTTATGATGTAAACTATTTCACAGCTTACATCCATCAGTCGACATTGAAGTCCACCGGTAAGTTACAAGGGCTTAAAGAAATAGCACTGTTAGAATTACCTATACCTTTACCTATAATAGCACTCAATCAATGAAGCAAGTAGGGCTTAGGCGCTTTATTTTTGCACAAATTTGCTAGTTTTTAGCAAGTAAGTACCTATTAGTAATAGTAGCATTTTGTTATACACTTATGCAAATAAAAAAGGACCGCACATGTATTTGCACATTTAGAAACAGTTGTCGCGATATAGATGTGCTTTTGCACATATTTAGTTATTAGTTTGTCTCATTTAGTATCGAGTATTAGTGGATTTATATGAGAATTTATGAAATTCATCGGTCCATGGTGTGCTTGCCGTGGTGGTGTATATGTTCTTTTCTAATCTGTAGAGTTTTAATAGAATATGAGATTATACTGATTGAGTTTTAATTTATCATAGTTTAAAAAAGAGTGGCTCTTAGACTACCTCCTTCTGTCCCGTTTTTATTATGGGGACTAAAGTCGATAGACTGGTATTTATGGTATCTAGAATAAAGCTTTTTATCCAATGTCATGATTTTTGGTATATACGGTATGTTTATCTGTTTTTAAACATATAGTTACGTTCAAAGGACAAGCATGAGTAAGTAACAAGTGTTGGGGAATTCAAATTTAATCCATGATAAATCAATAGTTTACAAAATATTTTCTGATGAAATTTGGCCTTACGGAATGTTCAAAGTTATGTGAAATATTTTAATGACGTAAGAAATTGTGGACAAGTCTACCAATTTAAATATTTTTATTATTTGGTAAATACTAAACCGGTATTGTCACCTGTGTCATTTTGTACTGTTTGAACTTTGCATACTAATGAGAGGTCTAGCTGTTACGGCGTGATGTGATCGGTAAAACCATAACGTGTTGATGGAATGCGGATTCATGGTGAAATAGGGGTAATAAAAATAATTTATTTTTTAATAATTAATTATGATTCTACGGTTTTAGGGACAAGGTACGAAATTTCTAAGATTAGTATAGTTTTATTTGAAAATTCAACATCACTGCGCAGTTTTCCTTTAAAACTTTGACATTTGCTTACAATTATTAATATGTTTTTACATAAATTACATTTTATATTTATCTGTGCTTCCTCTCTTCTATAATATTCTCTATTTCATTCATTTTCTTTGATATTATCAGTATTTCTCATAGAACACTAATTGTTAATGCTTTAATTTTTACTTAAAATTCGCTTATAATTTTTAATTGTATGTAAGTCATTCAAACTTATTTTATTAACTAGTTTTATAAATAAAAACTTTACTAAAAATTCAAATAAATAATTGTTCACTATTTCAGTTCTCATGAATGTGTGTGCTGTTAAGCCATCTGATCTCTTACGTAACAAACAATAAAATAGTGGCGAATCAACAAAATGTATCGTTCAAAGTAACGCTTATTATACTACTATTTATTACTATTTTGTAATATAATGTAACATAATAGCACGTCCTGAGTATATCCTAAACTAACTATAGCTAAGTGAAAAAAAACATTGTAATGTTGTTTAAAAACAGCTCAAAAGGATGCTCAGCTAATAGGATGGGTATTACACACGCCCAGATTTAGATGGCTTACACACCCGACATTTACATGGAAATGTAATAAAAGAGATCAACTTATATAACAAGGTGAAATGGAATTTCTGTTAGGTTGGTGTATAATGATGTCATCGATATATATTTTTTTACATTACAGTTGGTGATTGTCAGCGCTTGGATTTTCTTAAACACATCGATTCTAAGAGAAACCAAGAAGTATGATTACAATTAGTGTATAAGGTACAACTGATCTTTGGGTATTTTGTATGATGGGTATTACGACTGTACATACTCGTATATAGCTTTAGTAGATTTATTGATGTTTGGTTATCAAATGCCTACCTAGCAAACCTTTGGATTTGTAAAATTCACGAAAACTTAGCTTTTGTTAAATTTTGTTGTGCCGAAAATATTTCCGATCTTTTCAGAATAATAACAGCTCTCATAAAATTGAATCGTAATACTTTTCTTTACAATATACAGAGTCAGTTTCACCAGTTTCAGTACAATTATTTGACAGATAAAGGTTGCTGTTAAATATGTGTATCTTACATATTATGCCTCTATCCTAAACTTGTGAAACTGAAATCTGTAGTTATCTGGCATATAGATACATTAGTCTATTAGGGGCTTTAAAGTAAGCGCTGAAATTGTCCCTAAGGGCCATACTCTTATTGTTTTAATACTTTAAGGAACAAGAAACAGTTGTTACATTGTCCGATTAATAAGTCATTACGAATTTAACACACGACTGTGTGTCGACACGACACAAACTAGAACTAGAATACCAAATATAAATATAAAAAGTTTGTAGAACAAAACAAACTCGTTAAAGTTTAGAACAATCTGAAAATGGCCCTTAGGAAATCTATGGTCAATCGCAAAAAGAAATCTATTGAATAACAAATAATGAGAATCACATTCGTAACCAAACGTTACATAGAGCCTTGGAAACCATGTTCAAGACCGTTACGAAATATTCATCACGTACACTTAGGTTACGTGCATATGTAAATTCCCTATTGTATAACCCTAAGACCTAAATATAAATAAAACTGCTAAAGCAATGCCATAGTAGATAGTAACAAGTTGTATGTCAGTTGACTAAATACACATTAACTTTTAAAAAAGTAACTTGAATTTGACAGCTGTTCGGTTTTTTAAATATAGAACTGTCACATACACAATATTAATATTTAGATAACTAATCTGTGATTAGTTTCTGGACGAATCTGTGTAAAAGCTTAGCAATGTTTGTTATAATATTTATAACAATAAATGCAGAGCATCTGTATTTTTTAAGTTTGTTATGATTAAATGGGTCAGTCATTATTATAATATGTGTTTTTTATTTTATTAGCAACCCTTTCTACTTTAACATTATTATTTCAATTTTGTTGATGTTTACATCACTGGCAGACAAATATTAGTAGAGTTGAGAAGATTTTACACAGTTATTTGTGTGTATTATTTTCGGTGTTTTGACTTAAAGTTTCCAAGAGATAAAACTCTATTAACTCATTGCCCTAATAGAAATATAATGTAAAAGAAAATGGAGAAGTATCTAAAGACATTGAATTATTTAAAGACTCATTAAATCTAGCAAATAAACTAAACTTCTTAATATAGTAAAACCACTGCTGTGCGTAATTAGCATTTATTTCAATAAATAAATATTTCGGACATATAACACACAACGTCATCTAGTCCCAAGCTAAGCAGAGCTTGTGTTATGGGTCCTAGACAACTGATACAAATACATATATACTTTTTTTTTGTAAATACATACATATTATACATAGAAAACACCCAAACTGCGAAACAAATATTTGTAGATCCTACAAACATTTGGTCCGACCCGGGAATCGCACTCGAGACCTCATGATCAGCAGTCGCACACGCCAACCGCGAGACCAACGAGGCAGTCAAATACTCATATGATTTTTTAATGTTCATTAAACAGAATATTCTAAAGGTTAATGACCGTTGAGTTATCTGTTAAATATTACTGTTTATAATTAATTATGTGCTCTATAGGTTTTTCCCATCACTATAACTATTTATACATTCATATAAAAAACCGGACGAGATACTAGCAATCTGTTAAAAAAAAGACGTATGTCGCTTAAAATACTGTTATCCGGCTGCGAATAAATCAAATATATTTAGAAAGAAAAGTTTGTGTCGATAAGATCAATTTGACAAGGGTTAATAAAGATAAATTGAAAAGGATGAATCAAGTTAGGTGCCTTTTGTAGTCATCATCCCATTTAGACAATGAAGTTTTGTTTTAAATAATCAATATATATTTTTAATATGCTGTTCTAAATTATATTCTGAATGCTAATGCTCTGCATCACTTAAACTAGTCTCGAAGAATCTCCCCATAGGCAATGTAACTATCTGGAAGATGTATTTTTATTTATTCTTTATTGACAATAAATACAAACACACCTTTTTATATTTATATGTTGAGTGTAAATATAAAAAATAAAATAAAAGATATAAATATAAATATAAATATAAATATAAAAGATACAAGGAACTGTCACGTACAATGGCGAGCTTTACCTAAATTAAGTTTTCTTCCAGCAAATCCTGAGTAAATAAAATTCATTAGTGAAGATAACTTTCATCAAAGATCAAAAATACCTAAGCACAGTATTATCCATATTAATATTATACATTTTTACCTATTATAAATGAATTATGTAATACTAGCTGTTGCCCGAGGCTCCGCCCGTGTGTATGTCGGTTATCCTAGCCTATGTGTTATTCTGATGTATAAGCTGTATTACTGTAAAGTTTCATCCAAATCCGTTCAGTAGTTTTTGCGTGAAAGAGTAACAAACATCTATCCATCCATCCATACTTACAAACTTTCGAGTTTATAATATGTATTAGTATAGACATAGATTAAGTAGGAAGCAGAATTATAAATAAACCCTGTCTGTCTGTAACGCTGAATTCGGATGACTTTCGGTATAAAGACAGATTGGACCTTTTAGAAGGACAAGGGATTTCCTTTCTAGGGTGCAACTGGTTCCCCGGTTCGAGTCCGACACAGCTACCAGAGGGCGGTATCAGGAGGGATTTCCGCACAGAAAAAAGGCTAGGTATTGCTTGTCGCGATAATAACGGAAATGTTTAAAATAAATAGAACTAGCTTATGTCCTTCCTTAAGAATCAAAGTATCTCCATGCTTAATTCTATTAAAATCGGTGCAGCGGTTTAACCGTGAGCCCGTGATAATGTAACAGACAGAGACTTACTTTAGATATTATAATATTGGAATTGATTCCATATATATTACAGAAAAATCACAACCAGGCACAGAATCAATGATCGTACTCATTGCAAAATTATTTGTCTTTGATGGGAACCAAACTCACGACCTGTGTCTTGACTGTCAGTATCACTAACCTCTATATTGGAAAGCCTGCACTGGTGATGCTGTTATGTACTAAGTACTTAAATGTACATAGTCATGATATAAATCTTTACACGACTACTTCGAAGCAAAAAGGATGGGTAATAGTTTTGGCAGTCTATGTATGCTTGTATGGTATACCGTAACACATAAATTACTGAACGGATTTTAATGAATGAGGTTTCAATAGATTCATATATAAATTATCTCTTGGATAAACATTATTATTATTACATAATGGCGCGGGTATATAAATTTTATCAAAGTTCTTACGAAGTCAGAAGTATTTAAACTTTTTCTTTTGTTAATACAATGTTACATATTTTGGAATAAACCAATTCCTTACTTCATTAATAAGTCTCACTCTTTAGAATACAGGTTAAAATATAATAGGTCATCGCTCGTATGGGCGAATTGCCCTTTATCTCTTTTGCACACATACGTAGAACATTTTAAAAAGGTATCTAAAATACTTTACATATAAATCCTTCACAATAAACATAGCAATGAATCTTACAACTGCGTAGTTTCACAAACAATAAAAATATTAGGTAGGTATCAACGCGAAAACATTTCCAAGCTTTAATGTTGTATGGGTTCTAAAATACCAAGGCCTATAGAACAGAATGTTTAATTTATGTACATTTGTAAAAACCTGTGTCGCTTAATATATTTATTAATATAAAATGAGCAGATGTCATCGAACTAAAAATAAAGCAGGTGGAACTAGACGATATGCTTAGGTCAAAGACGGTTTCGTTGATTTCGATTCATGAAATTGCAGTGCTTATGCACGGTTACTTAGGGTCGTTAGTTTCGTCTCACTTTGCAAGGTAGTAGAGCCACGCTGATTTCAGCACGAACGGGCCGGCTCGACCGGGGCGGTACTACCCTCGCACAGAAAATCAACGTAAAATGACAGCATTCGTGCTGTCGTGTTTCGTTGGTGAGTGCGAGACCGGAGGCCCAATTAGTCTAGTCAACAAGTTCCATACTTGTTGACTAGACTAAAAGATGCAGCAGCATCACTAGGCCACCATAGTGTGGGTCGCTATACTGCATTGTCTGCATTCGCAGTGAGTATGGTGACCACCACTCTTGGATTCTGCTTATGCTTTCCATCAGGCAGAGTAGAGTCATTTTGGCGGGCCAAACATAGAAAAAAAAAACTTACACTACACTATGGCGATCTATTGAGATGCTTCTGCATCATTGGGTATGGGGTACTCACCAACGAAACACGACAGCACGAATCCTGTCATTTTAGGTCAGTTTTCTGTAAGAGGGTAGAACCGGCCCATTCGTGCTAAAATCAACGCTGCTCTCCTAGCTTCTCAGTATCATAGGTTTTACTTCTCTATTTCAAAACCGAGCTATATCTATTGTACAAAGGCGTACCTTTGGACCTTTTTAAGCCGGGTCAATGACATTTAAAATGTTTGTCCGGTCCAATCCTATCTGCTAAGCCACAGGTCGTCTGTTTCAATCCGATTATGCCAAATAATGATCATCTATTCCGTATAATTATACATTATAAGTTTGAAGAATTGTGCGATTGTCTGTTTGAATTCTTAACTCTGGAACAACTGTCTAGGATTTTTTGGAAGCGAATGGCCGTTTATGTTTTAGCTCAAGTTATTATTATTAATGTTTGTTATTCACGTCTGATGATGTCCAAAGCCCTCAGATAATTTCAATACCACTATTAGGGAAGTCTCTAGTCTCATAATTATGTTTTCGGTCTTGTTTTCTGTACATTTATTAAGTTTTCAACTAACTTTCATAAATCTCTCATTCGGAAACTTCTCGAGAGAAATAACGGTAATTAATCTATGCAAAGTAAGATATCTGATATAGTTCACTATAAATGTCTGGAAAAGGACAAGAACTGTGTCTCTTTGAGGAAGTGATATGAAATTGTCTTAAAAAATTACCCAGTGGATATGATACTGCGTACATCATGCATATTAAGTGCATTGGAGGACTTTATGTCTACAGCGATTAATAATTTTAATTCTCGACTACAGCGAAGCCAAAAAGAAGGTTAAAAGTTTTGACAGCCTTACATAGACTGTCAAAGCTAATTATAATTATGTTTGTATGTTCACAGTTGCGTCTTTGTTTAGGCGCTACGATAAAACAACACTATAACAAATATAAAAACTGAATTGATTTTAATGAATGAGGTGTCAATGGACCGATAGTTAATTACCGTAAAAATAACGCGAAAGTTTAAAAGTTAAAATAGATCAAAAGTTTTTACGTAGTAGGATTATAGTTTTTTTAAACTTTTCTTGTTGTATATAATGTAAATATATCTACAATTCAGTAGAAACAAATAAATTTTATTCTTAAAATTGAACCTAACTTTATAGATTCCTATAGTTGGGTCATAGATTTAAATCAATTATTCAATGTCTAATATTGAATATTGAACATGCAATTTCCTTAACAGTACCTAATAAATAAAAACATAACCTTAAATTTGTATTAATGTTCAATTATTTCCTTAAGAATAATGTAACAATATAAGGTTATAGGTTTATTAATAATAGCTATGTTAATGTTCCCTTAATAATTTTTGCCTTATTGAATTTTATCTATACAAATCACATGAAACCATCAATTAGGAGGTAAGGTTGTGTCGACAGATGAAATTTGATTTGTTTTCCTAAGACAGGTTTGCCTAGGCATTCCACATTAAAAATACAATTTACATGTTGAATATATTCCAGTGTCCATCTGGCCACTCACGAGGATCGATCAGCTATACTGTCAACATTCTATGTTTTTCTTCCATTCTCAGTGCTGCGTGAAAAATGTTCGTTCGGTGCAACGAAATACGAGTATGTTTTCACTTCTCAAATTTTCACCACAAATATACTGCTACTGTAGGACTGCGATTCTTCGCTGTTCTTGTGTAACACTGATGTATTTAAAGGGATTGTTTGTGCCACATGTTGTTTTGCTCAAAGTAATCCGATGCTTTATCATGTTTGTCTCAAAAAGAATGCGTAAGTATGTAGTCTATATTTTATTTTATAGAACTGAAAATGATATGAGGAAAATTAATTCTTTTAATTTGAAGTTAATATTTTAATATGTCATTGTAGGTTCGGTTATTTGATCAAGTGCCTATTATCACCATCTATGTATAGTTCTTCTAACTTTATCCACGGATCCACGTAACATAATTCTTTCATACATTTTATTGCCCCATGTGCGTCTTCGTAGTTAACTGCACAGTTAGGATTCTTAAAAATTAACAACATTAAATATAACATTAACATTTTCTGTTTTAGGATAAGATTTTTAATATCCAAAAAGGAAAGCTTCAATGTTTCACTCTACAAGCGGTTAAAAACGATCTCGATGTAAGTACATGAGTAATTGTGTGCAATTATATCTTTTAAAATAGTGCAATTAACCCAAATTAAACTAACAAACAATTGTTTTTTTAGCAATTTTGTTTTTCTTGACTAATTATTTAAATGGATAAATATAGGTTAAATTTGTACACATGTCGCATAGTACAAATTTGAAAACCTGCTTGTTTTATTAAATTGGTAAAAAAGAAGTAAAATCACAAGAAAAGAATATTGCTTTTATTAAAATAAAAAACAATAAAAACTCACATATACCTTATTTTCGTTCGTGACAAGCAGAGACGCAAAAAAAACACCATAAGAGTGTGAATGGAAAGTTTTTTTTTAAAAGTTTGAAGAGTATCCTTTGATGAAAAGTCGTAAGAGAGGCCATGAGCCCATGGCCGGAACCGGACCAGAAACATGGGCAAATTATATTAATGTATGTACATAATCAAGCATCTGTTGTATCGGTTTTTCCGATGACTTAAAACATGTTTAAGAAAACCGGTAAGTATAAACTTCCACTTTTTTTTTAAGTCGGTTAAAAAGTATGATGTAAAACCTGCCGACCGTACAGTTATGTATATGAAATTCAGAACTTAGAAAAAATTCTAAATATAAATAAATACAATAAAAAAAGGATCGGTGAAACATAAAACGCAGTATATGCACTGTTTTTTATTTACTAAATGATTCTGAGATCGAAGTCGACCCTTAAAATAATAATTATCTAATTATAATAATAATTATTTGGTGAATTATTTTCATTACTAGTTTTAAAATTAATTATAATTAAAATCTTAATATTTATTTTTTGTTCCATGTAATTTTCTGAAAAACGATACCAGTACTAATGTACCTCTGATGAATAAATCGACCCATATGAAAAAGAAAAATACGTGTGGCACTCGGGGACTGCCGCGGTAAAGCTATTGCATAGCATTTTTTATCAACTTATGCATTTTTTTTAAGCAGTATGTTCGTGCGTGACAGTGACACAGATTCGTTGATTCGTCGACTTCGTGCGTGATAGAGACAGAAACATTCGTTGATTTGTCGTGCGGAGCAGCTCATCTCGATCCGTGCGAGCTTCGGGTGTCAGGTTTTTTTGTTACGTTACGGAATTTCTGCACAAAGGCCCCAAAGCCCGCGATAAAAGCTATGCAATAGCTTAAAAAACTTTTTACAACTATTCATGAACCTTGTTATATCGATTAACTTCAGATCAGCTGTATCTATTGATTTAGATTTTGTTGACTTTTTTAGTAATGTTTTTTTTTTGAATTTATCATTTAATTTAATTACTACTATTTTTAAGCATATAATATAATGATAATAATACTTCTGTAAATAATCCGTCTCCGACCGTTTTGCCGAGTTTACTCTATTTTAAACAGATATTTATTTCATTTTGGTAATATCTTATATATAAAATTCTCGTGTCACAATTTTAGTTACCATACTCCTCTGAAACGGCTGGACCGATTTTTATGAAATTTCGTGTGCATATCGGGCAGGTCTGAGAATCGACCAACATCTATTTTTTATACCCCATTTTTTTTTATGGCAAAACAACGTTTGTCGGATAAGCTAGTGTATATACAACTATAAATTCTCAAACTTAAAAAAAACCCCGACATAATAACCTGAGTTCCCTTTAAAAAGTAAAAAACACGTGATGCGCTTTCATTTGAGACCCCACTCGATGATATTTTGCAGACATTCGGTTACTCTTCCCCACTTTCACCCCCATAACTTTTAAACGGCTCAACCGATTTTCATGAAACATGTCTAAGAACACTCGCACGTAACTCACCTTTCATAGAAAAAAAAACTAAATTGAAATCTCTTCATCCGTTCGGGAGCTACGGTGCCACAGACAGACAGACAGGCACATGAAACTTATAACACCCCTCTTTTTGGTCGGGGGTTAACAAAATATATATATTTTTATACATATATTTTATTAGAGGATACATTCACTAGTAGCTGTGGACATTCTCACCAACCCAACAGGTACTTAATACTTAAATAGTGCTCACTTACGTTATACATGTAAAGAACCTACATGCAAAATTTAAGGATTCTAGCTTCAGCGGTTTGGGCTGTGCGTTGATCTCTGGGTATGTCAGTCAGTCAGTCAGTCACATTACTCTTTTATATATTATATAGATTAGTATAGATACATGTTTGTGTTAAAAAGATGTGGCTTCCATGTGGGTTCGTCATGATGAGTTGTAATAAAATATATGTACTTCTTGAAAACTGAGAAGCTTTTGCTTATGTTAAAATCGGTTAAAAAGAGATTATTTATCATTTAATGTATTACTAGCTTTAGCCGGCGGCTCTACTCGCATATTATTATTTCCGTGGTAGAGCCACGCTTCGGCATGAATGGTCCGGCTCGACCGGAGTGATAGCACGGCCTCGTAGAAAACCGGTGTGAAATAGTGTTTGCGCTGTATTTCACCGAGTGAGTGAGGATACCGGAGGATACCCTAAACCCTCCCCCTATCTCCCCCCCATCCCCCAAAGGCCGGCAACGCACTTGTGACGCCTCTGGTGTTGCAGGTGTCCATTGGCGGCGGTAATCGCTTACCATCAGGCGATACGTCTGCTCGTTTGCCCGCCTATTCCATAAAAAAAAATGTCGGTTTTTGCCGTAAAAAGTACCGTATGTTACTTACTGGTGTGGCTTTTCATTGGTTAAAGAATTGTTAAAAACGGTTTAGTGGTTTAGGTGTGGAAGCATATCAAATAAACACACTCACATCCGCATTATAATATTAGTTATTATTACAATTTACTGGATGACATGTTTTTTTCGGTAAATTTTCTGAAAATGAATCCTAGTTAAATCAATTTATCACCCCTGAAAACCCCTGCACACTAAATTACATGAAAATCGTTGGAGCCTATTCCGAGATTCAGAATATGTATATTTATATTATGTTGTTTTTTTTTTCTAACAATTATAAATTTGGCACTAAGGGTGACTCATAACTCCTATTACATAATTTTTTTCAGAGGCAAACACGTCTGACTTTTAGAATTACGAATTGGTCGTTTAAATCTCCACAATCTAAAGGTTGAAGTACGTCGGATTCGATGCATAGAATAGCTAAGCTATTGAGTCTATTAGCAGTCATTGTAGAATGTAAGAAGTTTTTAACTCTCTTCAAACATGAAAACGATCGTTCTGCGCTACAGTTTGTTACAGGTAGCTAATGTCATAAATATTCGATAGCGATTTCCACGTTTGGAAACACAGTGTACAGGTCGTTTGCCGGCAACAGTTTCAAAAGATCGGAAGGCGAATTTTGTTCTATCATTTTTAGTGCAATAAGCATGGAAGTGCACAAATTCGTCATCTAATGAGGACTCGAGATCGTTTACGAATTTCTCTATTATCCAAGTTGCCAAATTCAGTGATAACTGAGAACTTTTCCTGATTTTATTCATATGCTGCACATCTTTTGCGCAATTCAGAATCCACATTGTCAAGAATGACATTAAAAGTGTGGCAACTTCCACATACAGCGCAACAGAAATATACTACAGCGCCATCTACCGAAGTTACACTGAACTACGTAGTAACGAAGGAAACTAAGAAACTACCAATCCTGAATCGCGCAGTGAAAGTTCTCGCGCCGATAATCATATATACAACATCCCAACATCAACCGTTTTTCTAGAAAGTGTTGTTTTATATTCTTGAATTTCCGAAAGCCGTATTTTCATAGATTCATTTCGCGTATCAGCAACAACTTTGATCAAAGCATGATAATCATCGATCACTTCAGCAATGTCACAGTCAACTTTTTGCAATCTTTGGCTAACAGCATTAAATCTTGAGAGTAAAAAATATCAAAGTATCTGCATAAATGTCGATGAAAACATTTTTTGCACTTTCAAAATTTTGCCGCCCTAAAATATTTGCCGCCCTAGGCACTGGCCCCGACTGCCCCCACTGTAAATCCACCGCTGGTCTTGTCTTACTTGTACAAATATACACCTGCCACAAAATTGCTTCGCAACACCCAAAGGTTTAGGTGGAAGAAAATGCCTATAGCATTAAGTCCGCCTTGTGCAATATGTTTGCAGGAAGTTTTAATAAATAAATAAAAATATATATGAGTGTGTGTATATTACTGCACATTTCTTTTAATAAATCTTTTATCTTCAGCTGATTAATATAATCAATTTATTATTTACCTTTGTTACCCCACCTTATCGAACAGTGGTCCTTTGGGAGGCATCGCTCACTACAATGAAAACGTTCCTTACAAAGTCAGGGAAAATTGGCTTGCAGTATTTGGATTTCTTTTGACGGTAATTAATTACGCATGGCAATTGATTTTTGAAGTTACATGTACAAGTAGTATACCACCGTCACACAGGATCAAGTTTGCCCAAAAGGGAGGTAGTAGAATTCAAATCTATCATATTTTTATTCAACTTAATCGTCACGCAGAAGCTCCTACCCATGAAGCTGGAATTTACTTGATTTTAACGAGTGACTAAATCGTTTTCAGAATGGCATAGAGGTATGATAAATACATTTACCGGTTTACGGAGTTATTCTTTTAAATTGAAACGTAAATAAATATTACTTATAATTTAAAAACTAAAACAACACATCGTTAAATTGGTTAATAGAAATCGCCTAAAGATTGAACTATGATCGATTTCTTATTGACTCGCCAATAGTTCTTTGAAATCATTTGGACAGGAAACAATTATTTGCGTATGCTAGTATAGGGCCACAATTACCAATTAACACGCACTGCATGCAACATCTATACAAATAAATAAGATTGAAGTGTCTGTTTGTAATTTCAAAAAATCTGCTTTTCACTATAAAAAAAAGCCATTTTTAATTTTTTTTGTCTGTCTATGTTTGTTACGGCTAATCTCTTGAACGGCTTTACTGATTTTGACGGGAAGTTCACTAGCAGATAGCTGATGATATAATGAGTAGCTTAGGCTAACTTTGTAAGTACTTTTTTAAGACTAGCCTCGCCCCGCGGCGTTACCCGCGGTGGTTGTTGTACCGCGAGTACCATCGCTTGGGTTAGCTAGTAATTACATTATACTAAGGCAAAGACTTTTCTAAGTAGTGAATTAAATATTTATTTTGTTATTTACTTTTATCCAATCCACTTAAATTCTTTTTCTTTTTCTTCTCGCACTAAAAAGTACCCATGAATTGGTTTTTTACAGTATATTTTTTCCATCCAGAGGTTGCCTGGAAGAATTACCTTTTGGCGATAAGACCACCATTTGTACATGGTCAATTGATATTCTCTTATGTAAACTGTATATTATTTTGTGTACAATAAAGGTTATTCTATTATATTCTAAATTAAATGACGAATTCTTAAATAAATTATATAACGTCACAGACTGAATGTAATTTTTCCAACACTTGTTAAACGAGTTAGTATAGATCGACCAATTACTAACCATCATTCATTATAGTGTGTGTCACCACGCTGCATTGTTGCATTTTTTGCAATCGCAATGAGTATGGTAACCACCACCACTCTTGGATTCTGCTTATGCTTTCATATGCAGGGCCATACAAAAAAATAGGTTTGGATTCTTTCTTCTGAATCTTCGACCAGTAGTTAAACTTGAATTGTCATTAATAAATAAAGAATAAAAAATAAAAAAGCCTTTTATTCCTTACAGAATTACAAAAAAGAGAAACTTAGATTATATTAAGTTAGTAGGTACAAATAGTTACATAGTTGTTATTTGTTATTAATTTTTGTTAGTAATTAAGTTTGTATTTTTTATATTTTTGATTTCACATAAATGTTTTGCTCATTCTATATTGTAATTATATATCATGTTCATTGTCTGTAAGAACCCCTCAGCAGGTGAAGGCCTCCTCCAAAGATTTTTACTCTAAATCCTACACTAAACAAGCCAGGCGTGTGTTTCCTGTAGCATAATAATATAATTTTCATACTTTTTTTTGTCATTGCTGTGATGTAATTCTTGTAGCTGTATGTACCTACATACAGTACATAACTTTTAACTTTGATTCAATACATTTATGTGTCTGAGATTGATTTAACACGTTCAGTGCGTTACGGGAACTATTTGGCCGTATTTGACTTTCGTACTGTGCGGCAGCTATCTGACCTTGTTTTGCGCTCGGTGCGGGGGATGTTTTACTAGGATCCCGTGAAGTTAGGAAAAAGACAACTATATATCCGATATTCTCGCTTCATTTAGTATCACTTACAATAGAAAAATAATACGGGAAGTATTTTGTCGTAACGCACAGAAGTGATATTTTTTTCGTTTGGTGTGGTTACGGGAACTATTTTGTCGTAATTGCAACCCCGTATAGCACCGAGGTGTGGGCGCGCGGCGCTTCAGTTTGCCATAGTGTTGAGCGCAGTTCGATTTTTTAATATTAATAAATAAAAGAATAGGGTTTATTATCACTTACAATTTCTCATATAATTTTCACTAAGCAATAGTGCTTTACCAATTAATATAAAGTAAAGATCTCATGTGAATGCTTATTTGTCAAAACATACTTGTTTAATTATAAATTAATCATAATTTATAAAGTAAAGATCTCTTGTGAATACTTATTTGTCAAAAAATACTTGTTTAATTATAAATTAATCATAGTTTATAAAGTAAAGATCTAATGTGAATACTCATTTGTCAAAAAAAATATGTTTTATTTTATATCATAGTTTATAACGTAAAGATCTCATGTGTTTTGTTAATTATTTTGATAAGACTGATTTAGAAAAAAATATATAACTCTTAGTCTATTGCGAAGATCCTCGTGCTACGGCAGCTGTATATGGATAAGGATATGATCTATGGATTGGTATAAAAATAAAATAAAAATAACGTTATTCCACGCCTTAAAGGACCTTAGAAGTCAGGAACTGATACGGGAAAATACAGGCCGTACCGCACGATTGGCATTCTTCATACGGGAACTACTTTAATTAATATCAATCAGGAGAAAAGTTATTGCAAAAATATATGTTGATCCCTAGACACATATGTTGATCCCTAGACACTTTTAATGTGTGTATATGACTCGTATAGCACTGGTAGTAAAACTGGGTTCAGGTACTGCCGCAGCGAATGTGTTAAAAGAAGTGATAAAGGACAAGATAATTGCAAAGAGAAGTAAAACATTACCGTGGGAGAGCCACGCTTCGGCATGAATGGGCCGGCTCGACCGGAGCGATACCACGGCCTTACAGAAAACCGGTGTGGAACAGCGCCTGCGCTGTGTTTCACCGAGTGAGTGAGGATACCGGAGGCCCATACCCCAACCCCTCCCCCATCCCTCTCGCTATCTCCCAATTGTCGGCAACGCATTTGTGACGGCTCTAGTGTTGCGGGTGTCCATGGGCGGCGGTAATCGCTTACCATCAGGTGATACGTCTGCTCGTTTGCTC
Organism: Diaphora mendica; assembly: GCA_949125395.1. Lineage (NCBI taxonomy): Eukaryota > Metazoa > Arthropoda > Insecta > Lepidoptera > Erebidae > Diaphora > Diaphora mendica. The sequence continues at coordinate 20,463,945 of OX421315.1, forward strand.
CCTATTCCATAAAAAAAACGATGAAACAAACACTATAACAACACGTCTGGCCAGAAGGGTATAGAAGGTGAAAACTTCTTTGCTAAGGAGAGGCCTATGTCCAGCAGACTGTTAAAAGCTGTTGATGATGTTGATGATGATATAATGATAAGCATGAATAGTATTGAAATGTAAACTGATCGTACTTAATATTAACAACAGCAATTGTATTATTTCCACATCTTTTTCCTTGAGGACCTTTTAATATTGACGTTTATGAAACATAGTCTAACTGCCTCGCTAGTAGGACAAGCATTTAAAAAGAAAAAAAAACAAGTCACCCCGAGACCCCTAGACGGAGTCTGCGAGAAGAACCTGAGAGACAAAAAAAAACGGTATTATCAAGTGTTCTTCGCGTTTTTATGGGAGTACTAACTTTTGCAAGCGCCCGTGTGTATGTTGGTTATCGTGACAAAAAGTATCCTGTATCCTTCTCCAAGGTCCAATCTAACTCTATACGAAAATTCATCCAAATCGATTCAGCGGTTTAACCATGAAGGCGTAACAGACATACATACAGACACAGTTACTTTCAAATGTATGATATTAGTATCTATAGATCAGTTTCTTGGAATGGTTCATAAAGAATTAGTCACCTTATAAAACAGGTGCTATGTATGTTTGTGATTTACTGGTGCTCTTCCAGATTAGCATACCGAAATTGGTATGCTATTCTCTTTTTAACCGACTTCAAAAAAGGAGGAGGTTTTCAATTCGATCGTATCTGTTTTTTAAGCTATTGCATAGCTATTATCGCGGGCTTAGAGCTCGGCAACTGAATCAAGAAATTCCGTAACGAAAATAAAACCTGAAACCCGAAGCTCGCAGGGATCGAGACGAGGTGCTCCGAAATCTGTCTGTCTTAGACACACAGACAAACAGGGACAGACAGACAAACAGTCTGGGTTTGCGCAAGTATACTTGAACGTGTATGTCCGGCTTAAGCAGCTGTTTGTGAGAAAGTATATAGGTATCTATCATATCTTTATAATGCCACACTCACCGCATGTGCGCCCCGTAAGTATACATGTTCAAAGAAAAAAAAAACACTACATAAATAAAAACCGGTCACCGCCATCTGTTGAGCTGTTTCGCAACTACGAGGTACACTAGCGCCAATATTAAATGAGAAACTGGCAAAAAAAATAATGCATAAGTTGATAAAAAATGCAATGCAATAGCTTTACCGCGGCAGTTCCCGAGTGCCACACGTCTTTTTTTTATTTATTTTTTATGTGTGTTCGCGGATAACTTCGTCGCTTATGAACCTATTTTAATGATTATTTTTTTAATGGAAAGGAGTTTTCCCAACGGTGGTACGTACCATGATAAGGAAACTAAGATCTGAGGATGGCATCCAAGAGAAATCGAGTCGAACCTTGAAGTCGGTTTTTTATTTTGTTATATTTTTTTTTAATGGTAACTTGGTAACTTTTAATGGTAATTACATAATATAGTATCATTTGTTATATTATTTGCATAGTTTGTATAAAAATTACAATATTCATGTTATGGTAGTTCGACGTAACACTGCTGAAGGTCCCGAGGGATATATCTACCTACGCCTAAAATTATATTGATTTTCTCTAACCTCAGCTATCGCCTTTTGTATCAGTTATTAAGTGGGATAACATTAGGAGTCTACATAATAACAAACAAATTGTAGGAGTATATTTATATACATTAATGTAACTTGGTATTAAGTGAACCAATATTTAACTTATCCGCTTTTAAACAGAAACATATCGTGTGGTAGCATATTATCATATTATTTGGAATACTGAGAAACAATTTTACCAGTCTTTAAGAAATAGGATATTTATATATGTATGTCATAGATAGTTTTTTATTTTAAAAATACCCAACTCCCGTATTAGGAATATATCCTGTGTCGCGGGGTCTTCACAAACATACATACATGAAACGGACACAAAGAACACCCAGACTCATTACAAAAATTTATGGATCACATTTTTTTTTATCCCATGTGGGATTTGAACCCTCAACACCTTAGCGCTGTAGAAATTGTGGCGACCGCTTGCTTAAACCATCCGTGTCCGTGCAGTCAAAGTTTGTATAATATACTAGCTGTGTCCGCTACTTCGTACACGAGCCATTTGGATTTTCGGGGTTTTTATAAGTTTTCACCGTTTAAACCTTCCCTGGACTACGACAAACATTTCAAAACCAAAATCAGCTAAATCCGCCCAGCTGTTCTCGAGTTTTAGCGAGATTAACGACCAGCATTTGATTTTAAATATAAGATTGTGATCTGTCATGGTACAAAAGTCTTCACAAAAATTTGTTTGTAATGCTAATAGCGTGTCGTCATATGCTACCGTCACTCACTTGACAAGTTCACGGTAAGTATTGAAGAAGGTGTGACATACGTAATCTGGCTGAATTAATCATCATATCATATCTAAGTCATGCTTATCTTTATTATTTATCATCATGAGTCCATTGCAATCCACTGCTGGACATATGGCTCTCCCATTGCACGCCACTCTGGGTCTTGGGATTTGGACTTCGGCTTCCAGCTCCTACCCATTATCTTGCGCAAGCTGTCAATCCTCATGGCCTGTGGGCATACTACACTATGTTTGCCGAGACCCGGTGTCTACTCCAATGGCCAGCCTACTGTCCCTTCAGGTTGCTAATCCGGTAGGTTGTGTCGAGTACACAGCCGTCTTATTCCAACCTAGTCAGAGGCAACTATAGCAAACAGGCTGGTGGTAAACACATCTTTAAATGTATAAATACATACATATTATGGATAATATATGTATAATAATAACACATAATTATATTCTATGTCTTAGGTGACAATCTTCCCTCGAGTTCTGGCTAAGCATTCAGGACCTTTACGTCATGAGGCCCGTACTTTCCTGATTCATTATTTTAGATTATTACGATGGTATGTTAAACAGAAACCGTGTAAATATCAGCCTTCTAGTAATTTCCCAACAAAAGGAGATATAAATCTTCAGCGCTGAAGCCTCGTCGTATTAATACAACGTAAGTGTGACGTCACTTGTAATTCATCTCATCTCAGGTGCCTGTTACAGAACCTTTTGATTAAATACCTTTGGAATTTCGTAGATACCAAAACAAAGTTAAGTTACCAAACTATGCTCATCAACAATTTCGTGTTTGTAATAACGTCTAATGAATATTGAATATCTGAAACTATTATGCCTGTTGTGTATACGTATTATTATCTATAATTTTGGAGGGGCGATGGCATACCTACTATAAGACGGGTTATGTTGTGATCTTGCGTGTGTGCGCGTGTGTGTGTGTGTATACTTGCTACGCCGACCTATAAAAGTCATTGGCAGGACATCTGCGTCCAGTAGAAAAGTGGTCAGTGTTGTGTTCGACAGCGGTAAAAAAACAGGTAGCTATATTTGTAAATTAAAATATCGAATTAGATTTTTTAACTACTCTATACTTAATGGTGGCCTTATCGGTCATTGAAAAATTGAATTAGTCATATATTTATTTCATTAGTGATTCTAAGATAATAGATGATACTTTAACAATAAAAATAAGTTTTATATTTATGAATACTAATGACTAAGAACACGAAAATATGTGTTTCCTTGCACAATTTTAGGTGTTATTTTTTATTTCTTTATAAATATGTGAAATATTTTAATCGCTCTAAACATTAATTCACGAACTTCATTTTTTCAAATCGACGTTTTTAGTTAAACACTAGCTGACCCGGCGAACTTCGTACCGCCATATTTACATGTCTGTCGAGCTTCCCACAGGCAAAAAAAAAGACTTTTCCCGTTATCTTTTATTTTTTTTGCTTTCTAGCAAAAAAAGAATGAAAAATCGGAATATGTGTTATTGAATTATAACTAAGTACATATTTTGACTTTCATCCCCTCTCTCCAAGAAACCGTGCTGAATTTCGGGATAAAAAGTATCACATGTCCTACCTCGTAGTATGCAATCAAATCATGCCAAGTTTCATTTGAATCCATTCAGTAGTTTCAGCGTGATGCGCGGCCAAGATACAGACAGACAGACAAAAAAAAAAAAAAATCTTTAATGTACAGAATTGGAACTGTTACATTTTTATTATAAGTAAAGATAGGTTCCTACTATTATTACATATCTGAATTTATCCACGTTAAAGTGAGTTTGAGGGTGTAGGCTTATATAGGGTGAGAGTCAAACCAGTCACTTCTCGATCGGAGGTCCATCGCCTGACTACTGCGCTACCGCTTTGCATCATAAATGATTTCATCAGTAAATAGACCAGAAGACTAAATATTGTGACATATAGTAAAAACTGATATTATATTTTAAATTGCAACAGATTAAGCAAAAGAGGAGGCAATTTTATTAGTTACAAGTACTTCTTGGAACCATTAGAAGTTAATATCAAAGTTATGGCAGACATGTTTGTTTATCCATTATTAAAAATCTAGTGACTTTAAAGGATCAAGCGAAGAGTAATGAATCAGTCTAGACAGATCCTCGAAAATTTGCGTGAAATATTATTGAATATAATACTTGTTACTAAAACAATTTCCAAATCTTTACTCGATAGATATATATAAGTAGATCTCAGTACTATACCCTCAGATAGTTTTCTAAGTACTTGGGCAATAGGGATAAATAATATACTCTTTTATTTCAGGTTAAAATGAAGCTGTGTACGATAATTTTTGGTATATTAGTAGCCTGTGTGGCGAGTTTGTCTGCTCAAAACGGTCCCCTGCTGAACGTCTTACAGCCAGAGGATGACTATGTCAGAGAAGTTGTTGTCGTAGACCCTCAGACGAGACAAAAGAGGAGTCTTCTTCTTGGTGAGTGTCTATTGGTAATCTATGTATAAAAAAGAGTAATGTGACTGACTGACTGACTGACAAACCCAAAGATCAACGCACAGCCCAAACCGCTGAAGCTAGAATCCTGAAATTTTGCATGTAGTTTCTTTATATAACGTAAGTGAGCACTAAGAAAGGAATTTCGGAAATTCTACCCCTAAGGGGGTAAATCAGTGGATGAAAGCCAGCGTGAGCGAAGCCGCGTGTAAAAGCTAGTGTTTAATAATAATTATTTATTCAAAGCGTAATAATTTATAACAGAATCATCTCTCATGATGCAGAATCATGTCAATAGGCCACCATACCGTGCGTCACCATGCTGCATTTTATGCGTTCCCAATGAGTATGGTGGCCACCACTCTTAGATTCTGCTCATGTTTTCCATCAGACAGAGTTGAGTCACTTTGACAAGCTCAGACATAGATGACTCAATATTCTATCTCCCCTTAACGAGGAAGTGTGTCCACAGTTTATTCTTGAGTTTCGCATTTGAACCCACACAAATTTTGACCTAACACCTACAAAGAATTAAAAGCAATCGTAGTGTAGTTATAAGCGCAAAGCGTTTGAAATTAGAAACAGAATTGAAATTAGAGTTCAATCATTTTTAAAAGGGGTAAAAAGTGGGGTGGAAATTAGTTTGGGGAATTAATAATCGTTATACCAATTAAGATGCAATTTTGTATGGAGATAGTTTAAGGTATGGGAAAGAGTAAATAATCATTTTTATCTCCAAAATCGTTCCGTAAGGGTAGGTATTAAATATCATATAGGAGATATTTTGGTTCTTGAGAAAAGATATTAGATGCTACTTTTTACCATGATAACCGACATACACACGGGTGGCGTTGCTGGCAAAAGTTAGAGTATATATTACGTAACAATTATTTAAAGAAAAAAACCTGACTGCGTCAGTATCTGCCATCTTTATTAAATTCAGGTTTTTTTAAATCATTTTTTTTTTGTTTTGTTTTTTTTTTCATTTTGATGTGCCCGGGCACATCAAAACTCTGGTCACTCTCACGACTAAGACGAATCTTTTGACACCACTCACATAAAAATACGACAAACCGTTTGGGCTCTAGGGCGTGCCAAAGAAATATACATACATACATACACTCGAAAAACATAACGCTCCTTCTTTCGCAGTCAGGTAGAAATTAGTAATATTCCCGTGCCAAATGTAATTAAAATTTAACCGTGATAGACAGACAGAATTAAACTAATTAAATTAATTAGTAGGGATGTATCATGATTTAATATGAGAGTAATTATCGTGGTCTCGATTTCTAAACAATCATGAATTCCCTTAAAGCGGGTAAATTGAATTCCGATCTCGACTGAATCAGCTAATAATGTTTTCAAGGTGAATATATATTAATACGCACGTTGTGCACGCAATGTACGCACGTCTTAGCCTAAATACATAATAGTGTTTGACTATGTGGGCACTGTAAATATTGACCTCAACTTGAACGAAATATGACTGTCAGTACTTAGTAAGTTGAAGTACTAAGGTAACATTGTTGTATCACTTGATTAAAGGTCAAATACCTAAAGTACTATTAAATTAACCTTTGTGTATACCTATTCAGTTTAGTAACAAGCGCTTTTTCTTGCACTCAATAGACTTTTTAGACATCAATTGATCTTTATAGAATTCTAATTATATTTTTTTAATTTTTTTTTTTAAATATTTTCGGACATCTAACACACAACGCGATCTAGTCCCAAGCTAAGCAGAGCTTGTGTTATGGGTACTAGACAACTAATACAAATACATATATACTTTTTTTTTTTTGTAAATACATACATATTATATATAGAAAACACCCAAACTCCGAAACAAAGATTTGTAGGTCATACAAACATTTGGTCCGACCCGGGAATCGAACCCGAGACCTCATGATCACCAGTCGCACACGCCAACCGCGAGACCAACGAGACAGTCAATATTCTTTCTTATTTATAAGGCCGAGGTAGCTAATTGATACAAGAAAAATAATTTTTTAACGAACATGTAACAAAATGGAATGATCATGACCCTTTTCAATAGCAATTGTTTTAATGACTATTTTACGGCTGCATTTTGAGTCTCTTCGTTTAGATTCGGGGAGGGAGTGGGTACTTTAGGCTTCGGTAACCTAACTCATTCGGTCTTCTACGTGTCAATAGGTAAATAACTCTAAATTTTATTCGCCCAATTTCACGCCACAGCCGCGGCATTTTACGTTCCTGTACAGTGCACTATACAGGAACGTAAAATACCGCGGCTAGAAGGACAATCGGTGAAAAACTGCGAAGGAAGGAAGGAATCGGTTTTATCTAGTAAAATCTCAGATCAAATAAAAAAAGGTAGAAAACGCACCGCCTTGTTCTTGTTGAAACAGAAAAAAGGCTCGTAGTTTGAAGTATACACACGCGTTACGCACTAACTATGCTATAAACTACGCTACTTTTCATCAGTATCGACAACTTATACGATACTGACGAAAAGTACCCTAGTTTATAGCATAGTTAGTGCGTATCGCGTGTGTTTACTTGGAACTACGAGCATTTTTTCTGCTTCAACAAGAACAAGGCGGTGCGTTATCTACCTTTTTTATTTGATCTGAGTGTAAAATACAGATTTTTGGGAAAATAAGCTTTTAAAATTATAGTGTAGATGAGATAACAATATTTATAGTTGTAAGTGGGGTTGAAGAAAAGGAAGCTACACTTTTGCGATTAAGGATGACGAATTGTGGACCCGAATAAGTCAGTCGTAGTTTTGTAAGAACGCACACTTATCTCACCTAGTACCCGGCCAGCCTCTTAAAGTCACAGAGAGATTTGTAACGTCCCTGTATTTACGGTGAAATATTGCACTACCCAAGACTGGGTTAAAATCCCGCCTGTGGTCCCTCTGATTATAGGTTAACAAGCACCATGTGTGGAAAGATTAGACTAGAAATATTTTATTTCAGGTTAGACTATTACTGTTTTAAATTATTGTGACGTTTAATTGTACTATACTCGTACTATATTCAAGTACTTTAAGTTCAACTTTTCGGGGAACCCTGCCTGTTTAAACGGAGCGGTTTATTTCCACTAGTAATCTGATAATGAGTTCAACGAGAATTTCTTAATGTCTGCTCTTTATTACCAAACTATCTGACACCCGCAACCTCGTTTGCGTCTCCTATTACCCGTAGCGTGATAATTTTCCCCCGTTTTTGAAACATTCTTCATTGGTGCTCCGCTCCTGTAAATGGGCTAGCTAACACTGAAAGAATTTTTCAAATCGGTCCAGTAGATCCTGTGATTAGCGCGTTCAAACAAACTCTTCAGCTTTATAATATTAGTATAGATTTATAACAGCGTTTACCGATTTTTTTTCCAAGTAGACTATTAAAAAATGTAATGCAGCATTTAGCAGTAGAATAGCACAATTCCCAACAGAATTTTGAACATTGTAACGACGCGTCAAGCATATTTGTAAGGTCGCTTTCCCGTTGAGAAATTGATACTACGTAACAAATACAGCATGTCGATCCCAGAAGACCTCGCTTTCTAGCCCTGGAGAGTATTAATATAATATTAGATAGCAGTTACGTAATACTGATTACTCTATAGACAATTCAGTAGGGATTCTAGTACGTAATAAATATATATATTAATTTTATAGTGATGGTAATCCGTGATACATAAGTCAAGCATTTCGTTTGAAGCTGTCTTCTCGTTTACCCGCTTTACCAAAAAAAAAGTTTATCATATAGCTTCAGTTATGATAATAATAACCACCAGTAATAATACCAGGAGTAAGACTCGGGATTTTTGTAGGATTGAGGGGTTTTCCGTTGCGTAGGGCACGGGTACTCATAAAAATTCATCTTTTTATCACTTTTTCCATTAACCTCCATATTTTTTCGCCTTGAATAAGATCCCAAGAGATAAAACAACATCTTGGCCACTTCCTACGTACCTCCCTGTAGTAGTATTTTATAATATCATTTTAAATATACCATTTTAAAATATGAAATGAAAGGAGATACCTACGACCTGTTAGGTACTTTAATTTTTTATATAGTATAGGTGTAAATTGCACTTTACGTTTGTGAACTACGATGTGTTTTCTAGTACAGGCAAAGGCGACGATTTTCTAACATGACGAGTAAATGGTGTTAAAAAAAGTATATTAACAAAAATGAAATAAAAAACAGAACAGCTTATAATACTACTCAACTTTGAACTTTTATCGTTACCATTATAACTTTATTTTATTGTTTAGCAACAGCATCAACAGAAAACATTAAAATGTAAATTCCTCGAAAACTTAATATCAAAATCGGAATAGGTAAAGGAATTAAAGCTTCTATAAATAAAACTGTAAAGATCAGTTAGGTGGGTGGCATCACGCGTGAATGCTGATCTTTTGAACAATTCATTTTTATAAACGATTGAAATTGTGTCTATTTAATAGGATAAGTAATAAAGATGTCGTCTTAACTTTTACTTTAAGGATTTTATCCTTATAAATCACCGCATGAGGCTCATAGAATTCATCTTGATTATTAGGTAGAAAATGTATGTTTAATGTATGACTTTTGGTTATGACTGGTTTTAATTTTGATTTAAATAGTCCTACACTTATCTAATTTAAAATTGCCTTAAAATCTATTATAAAATGTAGAAGAAAAATCAGAGAATTAGCATCGCTATTCGACGTGGCAATGCTACCATTCTTTTAGGAACGCTACAGTAGGTGATTATGCGGAGGAATTTTTTGATGCTTGTATGTAAATATTATTATTGTTTTTTTTTCCTAGTATTTTAATTTAATTTTAAATGTAGAATCGATTATGTACAGATTTCGTGTCACTTTGTTACTCAGGATGAACTCCGAAACTATCTAAACGATTTTCACGTATTTTTTAAAATGTGTGTTTTGCTAGCGTGCTTGAGATAGGATAGTTAACATCACGCTTAGACCAATCGGAGCTGATCATAATTGAAAAGAGACGCAGACGTAGTAAAATTATATAATGATGGCCGCATTATTTGTTGTTGCTATGCGAAAAAACGTGTTCGTAATTATGCTGTACGTGTTAATTTGGGCAGTGATAATTGAGGCTTACAAGTTTACAAAGAAAATATTAGCACAAACCGCTGGTAGATGAATTTAAGCCTTGTAAGCATAAGCGGGCAATGAACCCGAACATTTAATTTAAATTTTGACTATAATGTTGTAATATTGGAAATTGGAACTGATTTCATATGTATGAGAGAATTTGCATTGCTTTGACAATCGTCAATCTATATATATATATATAAAATTTTAACAAAAAAAAAACCGACTTCACTGTTCGACTCGATTTCTCTTGGATGCCATCATCAGATCTTAATGCCCTTACATGGTACCACTGTTGAGACATCTCCTTTCCAATAAAAAAAGAATCATCAAAATCGGTTCATAAACGACGAAGTTATCCACGAACACACATAAAAAAAAACATATATACGGTCGAATTGATAAACCTCCTCCTTTTTTTGAAGTCGGTTAATAAAATAAAATGGTAAAATGTATGTACGCGTATAACTTCTGATTAGCTGCACCAAATCAAATAATTGTTTTTTTATGTGTTCGTTATTGTTAGGACAAGGTTTGCGTACAAGAAAAATTAAAAGATAACGGGGAAAGTCTTTTTTTTGTCCGCGACTGTAGGTACACTGGCTGTGGGAAACTGAGACAGATATGTAAATATGGCGGTACAAAGTTCACCGGGTCAGCTAGTATTAAATAATAATTCTTTTTGATGTATCACTTGTATAATTAAAATTTTATAGATATACTATTTTTTCGTAATCGCAGTAAAAAGTAGCCTATGCCTTACTAAAGGATCAAATTATCTCCATGTTAAATTTAATTGAAATCGGTGCAGTGGTTTAGCTGTGGAAGGTAAACAGACAGACAGACAAAGTTATAATATTATAGTATGGATGGCATAGACTGATTTTGATAGGTAAAATAAACTAGTGGACTCTTTTTATTGTTTAATCTAAAACTGCTTTAACGTTACTACGTTCACTAGCGTCTAGTGGAATGTCCCCAAAAGAAATAAATATAGCAAAATATTATAGGACTGAGACTATTAATGTAAATTTATACAAATAAAAGTTAAAAAACAAAATGGGAAGTGTACGACGTATATGAAGAATGTAGTTTTATTCCATAAAACATTAGAAGTCTCTAGTTTGCTATATTCTAAAACTATTCACATAACATAGCTAATTTAGTTGACTTAACATTTTTAAACAATTACTCCTTTATATTTGGTGTTTTACTTAATAATAGATAGCAATAATTAACAGTTGTAATTAATGGGATTACACAAAGCATCTTATTTAGGGAGAACACACGACATTCAGCGCCATAGGAAGCGTTAGGTCCGACCGCTGGAACCTCTACGTAATTCATGTAGTTAAACTCATTACTAACATTTAAATTATACCAAGAAGTTTTTGTGGTGACATTAATACTTTATTTCTTTCTTATAGGTGCTGGTGTTCTTGGCGCTGGTGCTCTCGGAGTTGGAGCACTCGGTCTGGGTGCTGGTCTAGTCGGTGCTGGTCTCATTGGAGCTAAAGCTGGCTTTATCGGTGGCGCGCTAGCTGGCAAGGCATTCAGCGGCAGGAGTTATGGCGGCTACGGCGGTGGTTACGGCGGTGGTTACGGCTACGGTGGGGGATACGGCGGTGGTTACTATGGTGGTGGCTACGGCGGCTACGGAGGCGGATATGGTGGATACAGGTAAGTTTCATTTTAAATATGTCTAATTTATTTGCTAACATTAATCATGTGTCTCAGGTTTAGGGTGAATCTGAAATGTAAATTGGTAGTATAGGTTATATATTATTTTGACCTTTACATTTGAAGATGATGATTTGATGGAAAAACACAATTTGAGTATAGGTTGGGAATTAAAATACTATATTGTACTTCCTTACTCTGATAAAAGATTTGACAGCTTGTTCCTTCTTGAAAGTAAACCATTATCACATGCCATATTTTTGGGAGATTGTACCATTTATTTCTATAAAAAAATTTAAGATAATGAATCTGAATCCTCTTATATAACGAGTAATTCCACTTTGTTCGTGGTGATATCATCTAGGTGAAATACTTCCAAGGTGAAATTAGAAAACTCAAAAGTCTACTTTATTGACATAACCCAGTGACAAAGTGGTACAAACCAATATAACGACAGTGTTCGTCACAAATAGCACGTGACTGTATTGTCCCAGAAATAGAATGCAATACGTTTACTAACCTAATTTTATCAAAATGGTCAATTTCAAGTATTTTCTCTTCAATAGGCATCAAGTAATATGAATAGTTAACTCGCTGGAATTGATTGTTTTCCATAACTTTATTGAGGTTAGCAGTACTGTATTTCTGAATGGTGTGCGTTGTCCCCCTATCTATTTTTAGATGTAAAAAACAGGAAAAACTATTTGAATAATGATTATTTTGTCTTTTGCTGTTCTTGACCAAAATGAATTATTATTTGATTTAGGGGACACTAACTGGCCTGGATACTAACAACAAATGCCCAATTTATACGTCGGTGACATTGAATATGATAAATAGTGCGACCACCAGACAAAGACATTGTTCTTCATTGCAAAGTATACGTCAGCAAATAGACAATTAGAAATTTTAAGTGTATTGAATGAGCTTTAATTAGGGCCAGTTTCACCACATTCTTATAAAGTTCCTGATAGATTATATTGAACTTATCTTTTAGATAACTACCCATTTCGGTTTCACAAGTCTTTGATATAGACATAAATAAACATATATCACCACCCATTATCTGTCAAATAGTGTTATATGGCAGATAACTATCTGAAACTTTATCAGGAACTGGTGTTATTGACCCTTAGTGTTCCGTTTATACTTATTATTATTTACATTGTTGTATATTCTTTCTTAAATTTATATATTATTTAATTGTAATAACACTTTCTGTACTTCGAAAATGTTTATTTATTTGTAACTTAAGTTTATATTGTTATCTATATTATACATATATCTTACACTATTATCTATAACTCTCTTTAATGATATCACTTTTAATATAATATGTATTTTTGTATTTGTTTCTAATAAACGTGTTTTATTTGAACTAACTTATTTTATTTTTATTGCGTTCTTTAACCTTGCGCGTATCTACTACAAAATAAGTTAAACATTCCATTCTTTGTTTTCAGGAGGGCCTACATCGTTGAAGACCCCTATTGCAACTACTGAACCAAATGACTGAAAATATTAAATATGATTATTTATGTGTAAGTTGATATGAATGAAGTGAGAGTACAAAATAATTAAAAAGATAATAAAATTTATTACGTGGTTTATTTACTCGTATTACGCTGATTTTACGCCGTATTTCAATGAAGTTTTTAAATTATTTTAAAATGCTTCTATCCGAAAGTTTTTTTTAAATTTCATAAATATAATCTCATCACTTTTTGAGTTTGAGTTAATATTGCAGATTGTGGAAGATACTCATTACAGCATTAGTCAAATCTGTATAGTGTGGAACTATATGTAGCAGGTCTGGAATTACTTTAAAAAGTTGGAGTAGTTTTAGTAGTAATTTTCATTGGATTTGGATAAAATTAGGTGCATCTTGGTTCCATCTAGTAACACTTAACATATATACTTCTTCGCAACATTGTCATTTTGCAAGTAATTCATTATAACATTTTCACACACATCATATCTCAATGAAGACTAGCCAACTACGCAGGAGATAATAAATAAATAAATATTAATAATAATAAATATTTCGGACATACACACAACGCCATCTAGTCCCAAGCTAAGCAGAGCTTGTGTTATGGGTACTAGACAACTGATATAAATACATATATATACTTTTTTTTTGTAAATACATACATATTATACATAGAAAACACCCAAACTCCGAAACAAATATTTGCAGATCCTACAAACATTTGGTCCGACCCGGGAATTGAACCCGAGACCTCAAGCACAGCAGTCACATACGCTCCCACTGCGCTACTGAGGCAGTCGTATTAAAGTGCGCGAGTGTGTGTGCACACACAAAGTGCACTCTCTGTTCACTCACTCTCATAATCCGATGAGACGGTTATCAGACACCACCGGGGAGAGATCAGGCGCAGGATAACACGGGGTTCAGACCCCAACTTCCAAACTCCGAGCTGTTATTAAGCATTTCTATGAATCAGAAAAACTCAATAAAACTTTTTGGTCCGACCAGGATTCGAACCCGAGACCTCTTGATCGGCAGTCGCATACACCAACCGCTAGACCAACGGGGCAGTTAAATATTACACATTATATTACATTCCGATAAACTTTTATAGATAGTTTTAAAATGACTGTTAATTTATTTCGAATTCGATTCGAATGATGAATGGAAGCTCTGCACCTGTAACAAGTGGTATTACAACACTGAACGATATCTAGTTGTCAACCGATAAATTTGCTATAAAATATCATCGCGTTTGATTTGGTCGTGCATCACAGCATGTACTAGTGGATGGAGCGGTGCCCGTCGATACGGCATTAACGGAGATGGATGGCTCTTGCCCACGCCAACGCCTCTTTAATCTCACCTACAAAAGATATATATGAGCTGGGCTGCGATACTGGAGTTGACTATCAAAATAACATAGTTTATAATATTTGGGTTACTTTGTATAATGGCTAACTGTAATGGAGTTTAGAAGTAGTAATTCGAATTAAGATTGATTTGGTTAAGAAACAAATTAAAGGAAGTAACGACCAAATACAACAGGAAATTAGAAAAAAGTTGTAAAGCAAATTTATTAGATTGCGAAATAACTCCATAACCAAGACAGTCTCTTTACAAAAAAAAAATAATACTCTCTCTAACATTATCATGTTTGGTAATTCAAAAAAATTATTAACAGTTGATATTGTAACTTATCGCAACGGAAATGTGACGAACATTTCTAAAATCCAAGTCTTATTAGTCAAAACTTGCGAGACTTGGGTTGCCAGATGTTTTGTTTGTGTGTGTATCACAAATTTTATACAATGTATTATTGTACAAAATCAATACAATGCATCATATACCATTATCATCTCAGCCCAAAGACGTCCACTGTTTACCATAGACCTCCCCCGAGGCTCTTTAGGACAACCGGCCCTGTGATGTCCATGAATACATTGTATAAAATTTGTTATTGTATCTTAGTCACAAATTTAATAATTTTGTTGATTGAGAAACTTAAACTTGTAAGTTAAGAATATACATGGTAATATTATGCCTTTTTATTCAGGTATTTAAGTATTCTATCAGTCAATCTAGCTTTCATAGTTGAAGTTCTGCTTAGTTTGAAACTAGATGGTGTTGTATGTCAGTTGTCTGAAATATTTATTTATTTTATTTATTTAGTCATCCTAAATGTTTTAAATTCTCTGAGCTTTGTGGTTTCAAGAAAGGGTGGTGAGGCTTATTTTGTTTGATTTGACGGGAGTAGTATCATACTCCCAGATTTTAATAAGAAATCGTGCTGTCGTGTTTCGTTGGTGAGTGCGAGACCGGAGGCCCAAATAAAGATGGTGTGGGTTGCCATACTGCATTGTCTGCATTCGCAGTGAGTATGGCGACCGCCACTCTTGCTTATGCTTTCCATCAGGCAGTGTAGAGTCATTTCGGCGGGCCATACATAAAAAAAAATAATAATTGAAAGTTACCCCGCTATTCCCGGGTAACTCACATTTTAAATTACATACCAAGATTTATCATAAATCTATTTTATAATATTATGAATGCAAAAGTTGTATGGGTCTTTGTTACTCTTTAATACACACATCAAAAGTGTCTAGGGATCAACATATATTTTTGCAATAACTTTTCTCCTGATTGATATTAATTAAAATTTTCTTTAAGGATTCATCAACTAAAGTGTTTTCGTTTGTCACAGTAACGATAAACCAAGTCACCTTTGCATTAATAAAGAAATTTGCCATTTTCCTAATAAAAGGATTTTTTAAAATTTGAACCACAAACATTAAAGTTCGAAAAAAGACTGAAATAACAGTTTTCTTTAAAATTTTATTAGGTAACTTAAACAATTAATAATCCGTGTTTCTACCGCGAACACTAACACAAGAACATCGGTTTGGCATACTCAAAATGAGTTCATCCAAATCACGCTGTGGAATGGCCGCCCATGTTCGTTGCAACAACAAAAAAAGGTCTTCTTGCGACTGGATACCCTCCATATTCGGCAGAGCTCTTCTCTGTAGCATATCCCATGCATGCTCAATCGGGTTCAAGTCTGGCGACTGAGCAGGCCAGGGCCAAAGCCACATCTCAATCTCAAGAAATCCGCATAAAAATGCTTGATCCCTAGACACTTTTGATGTGTGTATTTACCGCGATAATCAACATAAAGGCGGGTAGGGTCGCGGGTAAAAGCCAGGTAGTTTATATTATAAATCAATAGGTTTAATAATAGCATAAAAAAAACCGACTTCAAAAACTAAAAAGTATAAAATAACCTAATTTGTATGTGCTATTCATAGGTTTGAAGTCAGTGCCAAGCCAAATGTAATAGTAGGTACCACACTCGCTATATTTCGAGACGAACGTCAACGACGTCACCGACGCTTCGGTTGTTTTGTTCTACGCGAAGAACAGCTATCCCGCTCAAGGTCACGCGCGGCGAGTGCGGTATTTGGCTTGGCAACGACTTCAAACCTATGAATAGGTAGCACATACAAATTAAGTTATTTGATACTTTTTAGTTTTTGAAGTCGGTTTTTTTAAACGAAGTTTTTTACTCTTTCTCAAGTCTCTCATCATCATTTCACCTAAATAACTTGAAAGAATTTATTTATTTATTTATTAATAGGAAACTCAACAGCTTTTTTTTATAATAGTCATGACATATTTACATGTAATAATGATTCTAAAGCCTATTAGAGAGTTTCACGACATGTATACAGGAACTAGACATCATTATGTAATTAAAAACATTACGAAGTTAACAAACCAAATAAAACAAGAGAAAAAGTATAAAACAAAGTAGCAACTACCAAAAATACGAAAATAAAATATACAAAGAAAATTCAACAAATCATTAATCACTGGTGAGTACTCTTAAGATTCCATCGCGAAAGAATTTCTTGGACAGGTGAAATATGTCAATACCGTCAAACTTGTCATTGTAGGTACGAAGTAGTCGTGTCATAACAGCATTTTTGCCATAATTCGTGCGATGAAAAGGCACATTAAAAAGGTGTGTATGTCTGGTCCGTGATTTTTGTGTGCAAAATTGTATGGCTGAAAGAAGGTCCGAACTGTCAAGTCCATCACGCAATATGTTAAACAATAACAACATATCCAACATGATACGTCTATCCTCGAGAGAAAGCAGATGATAATGCTTACTGTCAATAGTGTAGGAAACATGACGCCTCCGGCATTTAAAGTTAAGAAACTTTATTAACCTTTTCTGTAAACTTTCAATTCTTGCAACGTAAACCGAATACTGTGGTGTCCAAATAGGACAGCAATACTCCAGAACGCTACGGACGTAGGCATAATATAAATTTTTCAAACTGTGACAATTCCTGAAGGGTTTACACGTACGCATCAAAAACCCTAGACTTCGAGATGCCTTATTGATTATAGTATCGATGTGCTCGGAAAACAGCAGTTTGGAGTCCAACATCACACCCAGATCCCTGACAACCTCAACTCTTTCAACGACACTGTTACTAAACGGGTAGGAGTATCTAATAGGCCTCTTGGAGCGAGTGAAGCTAATAGTTTGACACTTGGATACATTGATCGTTATATTATTTTGTAAATAATACTGGTATAGTCTGTTAAGGTCCTGCTGAACGAGTTCACAATCCCGACCTGACCGAATACGCATGTATATTTTCATGTCATCCGCGTATAGGAGGTGTTCCGCAGATTCAAAGCATGAATTGATATCGTACAGATAGGCACAGTAGAAAAGGGGTCCTAACAAGGATCCCTGAGGAACGCCTGAGGGAATATTCACAAAGTCGGATCTAAAACCACCCACAACTACAGCCTGTGACCGGTTCGATAAATATGAACTCATCCATCTAAGTAAATCGCCATGGATCCCCAGCTTCTGCAGCTGCTCAAGCAGGATGACGTGATCTACTCGATCGAAAGCTTTTTCAAAATCAGTGTAGATCACGTCAACCTGCCCGCCCAATTCCATATTGTTTAGAACATAATTACTAAAAACAGCCAAGTTAGATACTGTTGAACGCTTCTTCATAAAACCATGTTGACTCTGGCTTATACCATTAGATATCACAGGGTAAATACTCCTGTGCACAATCCTTTCGAAAACTTTGCTAAGTGTGTTAAGGATCGATATAGGTCGATAATTTTTTACATCTGATTTCGAACCCTTCTTGTGCACCGGCACTATGTGTGCAGCCTTCCACTTTGATGGGAATACACATTCAACTAAGGACCTATTGAATAACAATGTTATTGGATATGCCAAACTTACAGCACAACCATGAAGGAAAACAGCAGGTAGGCCATCCTTGCCGGGGCCTTTTGATTTATCTAATGTGCGTAGAATGTTAAGCACTGCGTCGTCAGTGACATGCAAGCCAGATAGTCCACTATACGAGTCAGGCAAAGTATGTCGATTACAAGGTGGTGCACTACCTGTGGATTGATATATGGATGGCTTTGCAAACACACTGTGAAAATATTTGTTAAACGCTGTACAGATGCTATGTCCATCATTATAAATTTCATTATTGAATGTCACTGTTTTCGGGTACTGGGTGCCCCCTCTTTTACTCTTAACATAGGTCCAGAAAGCCTTGGGAAAGTGTTTTATATTTTCTTCTGTACATGTCATATAGTTCTGAAAACATGATTTTTGAATATTGTTCTGCCTAGCCCTGAGCAGTGAAAATTCTTGGTAGTCACGAGGATTGCCATATTTTTTCCACCTTGAGTGCACTTTATTCTTTTCTTGAATAATTTTAATTAGACTGCGGCTATACCAGACAGGATAGCGAACACCTTTAGGTTTATTGTTTAGCGGAACGTAGCGCTCGAACGTAGTCGGAATACGACTAAAGGTAACATACATACCGTGGGAGAGCCACGCTTCGGCATGAATGGGCCGGCTCGACCGGAGTGATACCACGGCCTCACAGAAAACCGGTGTGAAATAGTGCTTGCGCTGTGTTTCACCGAGTGAGTGAGGATACCGGAGGCCCAACCCCCCTGCCCCTATCTCCCCACCCCCATCCCCCAAAGCCCGGTAACGCACTTGTGACGCCTCAGTGTTGCGGGTGTCCATGGGCGGCGGTAATCGCTTACCATCAGGCGATACGTCTGCTCGTTTGCCGGCCAATTCCATAAAAAAAAAAAAAAAAAAAAACATACTGTATAGAATCGAAAGGCCTTCAGGTTATTTTTTGTAATAAAATCTTTATAGGTTACTATAATTCAAGTGATTTGAGGTAAACTGACAAGTTTACTCGTTAAGACCCGTTTTATATATTATGAAATTAAATGATGTCTACAGAATATGAAGGCATGCAGACAATTGCTTTAACTTCATTGCAGGCGCTTACGTAAATTTGAGGGTTTCCTTCGATTTCCTTAGGATCCCATCATCAGATCCTGATATGGTGCCCATGGGACCACATGGGGAGCATACCCTTTCGAATACAAAAATAATTTTCAAAATCGGTCCACAAATTGACGGAGTAAGCCGTGTACATACATTAAAAAAAAATATACCGATGAAATTGAGAACCTCCTCCTTTTGGAAGTTGGTTAAAAATGGGTAACAGTTAATATGATCTACGTGTTACCCACTAAGTCTGGTGCATTCCTACATTACTAAGATAATGCATAATATATGCGTACATTTAATTAAACCAGCAGTCTAGCACTAAAAGCTTCCATTAAGAACGTGCCGACATTCAAAGACATAATGACTGGCAATATAGTATTCACTGATGATGTTTCGCATTTTGTTCCAAAGGTCATAAGTAAAGTGGGAATATAACAATGAAGAAGTTCTATATCGCTTTGGAACAAATCTGTAGACGGGGGCAACAATGACATAGATTAATTACAGCTCAATAACGACGGTACAATCTTATCGTGCGCCATTGATGGAATAGATTATGAGAGCCATTTAGATCCAACACTCTGTTCGGAGTGTTTATGCTATTCGACTTGTGCCGTGAAGCTTCTATTAATAATTCCAATACCCATAACACAAGCTCTGCTTAGCTTTGGACTAGATGGCGTTGGTTTGTTAGATGTCTGCAATATTATATTAAAAAAAAATTCTACCACATTCACACGACGCCATCTAGTCCCAAACTAATCAGAGCTTGTACTATGAATACTAGACAAGTTATATTTAAACATTCAGACTTTTTTTGTAAATACAAACATATTATACATAGAAATCACGCAAATTTCGAAATAGATATTTGCAAATTCGAACCCGAAACGTCAAGCTCATCAGTTGCATTCGCTACTACTGCGGCACTGATGCAGTTACTGTTTTCCACATATTTTCACTTTCACCACTTGCTGATTAAGTCCCTGATAGATTAATATCAACTTGTCTGTCAAATAAGTATAGATTTCGGTTATACAAGTCTTGGATAGAGCCATATTATGTCAGTTAAACAGTTATATATCAGAAACTTTTATCTGTTAAATAGTGTTATATGCTGGAACTATCGGAAAGTTTATTAGGAACTGGTGAAACTGGCCCTAAGTTTATTATTGTAAGAAAGATTTAAACGAATTAAGACCTGTAGGCTTAACATGCAAAAGTCATCCTTCGGCACATATGGCGCGTCTCGACCGTAGTCGTAGCATGACTTCAAAGAAAACCGGTGCTAAGGAATTAAAAAGTGAGGATACTGGAGAGGGGGAAAATGCGGCTAACTTGTGACTCTTAAGTAGTAGAAGTCCATAGGCGGAGGTAGTCACTTACTATCAGGTTTTCTGTCTGCACTTTTGTCCCTTACCATAAATATCTATACTAATATTCTAAAAAGAGTTTGAGTTTGTAGGAGTAATCTCTGGACCTACTAAATCGATTTTGCAAATACTTTTCCCAATACAAAGCGTGAGCTTTATAGTAACCCGAAAATGATTACCGCGATATCCGACAGACACGCGGGCGAAGCCGTGGTCTAAAGCTAGTAACTAATAAATCAAGATTCCATCAGCGGTGAGAAACAAAAATGTCGTCAGGGTTAAAAAGTTTAAAGTAGAGTCATCTTTGCCTTGAATAACAAAAGTATACGGCCGATATGAATGTTCTATGTTAACTCACTACGTCATTGTACCCCCTCTTATATAAGGACAAGATTTTCTTATCAAAGATAATGTAAATTTTTCTAACCTGATTTTATCTAATGGAGACCGTGACGTGAAAGTGGGACGGCAGTAAACCGTGGTCATCGAAACTTTTCAAATAAAACCAATGAGACCCTTGTTTACGTACTTTGTTGCTTTATCCGCCCTTTTCTTTGTGCAAATCCAAGTTTGTCCTGTTCTTTCTGTAATTTGTGCGGTTTCAACTATTTTTATTGGAATGAAGAACATTGTGTTACTGTTCGAGTTTTGTTAGAATCAATAGATATTGTAAAGCACCAACGACATATTCTATTTCGAAAAATCAGTTCTCACAAGAAATCACTCACGAAAATTCGTCAGGGAAAATCTTTAAGATAGTTTATATTTTTCCGTTTATGTATAAATGTGGTGGTGCATTAAGAATACGAAGTGTCACTAGCCCTATTCATTCTATAGGTGTCGTAAAAGGCGGCTAAGAGAGCAAATTATGCTTGGCAGCATCAGTGCAAAGAGAAGAAGAACTTGAAACAAATATAATGAACCAAAATCTCCTTTCGAAAGAGAGGCCTATGTCCAGCAGTTTTTGATGTGATCAATAGTCTTAGAACAGAAGATCATAAGTAAAATAGTATTTAAAATTTGAACTAATAAAAAACCGACTTCAAGAACTGGACCAAATTGACCACACTGAAGAACCAGCTTTCAAATAAATAAAGAATCTGTTCCGCGGTAGAAGTAGAAGAAGAAAGTTCTGAGGTAACAAACATAAAAAAATACAGTCGAATTGAAAACCTTTTTTTGAAGTCGGTTAATCATAGTATGTTTGCTATGAGTATATTAATTATTATATTTATTAAATTATTATTTATTATAATTAACTGCACTGAATGTCGTTTTGAAATCTAGAATTTTAATTGTAACATAATTAAAATTCTTGTTGGGTATGTTGATTAGCAGGTACTATTTTTTAATAATAACGTTTTTTTTATAAATATTCAATTTTTATCACTTCTGTTTAAGCGTTTTCTGTTCTTAATATTTAGCTTCTATCGGAACAGACTTGTTAATGGCGTATTGTTGCTACTTTTATAATCTATGGTAAGTGTATTGCTGTAAGTTTCTATAAGATTAATAAATATATAAGTAAACTAAATAGTTCATTTGTATAATATAATACGTTTGCGATCTTTAATTAGGAGTAGATATGTTCATTAAATTTGTTTAGAGCAGATTAGTAATCATCTACATGTAGAGGCAAAGATACATGGGTTGGCAGTCTTTCTCGGGGGCTTGTTAATAACGATATGCTACAGAGAATTAAAGCGTTTATCGCTTAGATAAACCCTTTGAAGCTTCATCTACCAATATGAGCATGGCTGAATATTCATAGCATGGGCAAGTCATTAAAGCACTCCTAATATTATGAGAGCAAATTGACTAAATTTAGTAATTTGCTGGAGCTTTGGTGTGTAGTTGATTTAATATTGTTTCGTTACATCCACGGTTGCGGTTAAACAGCCTCATGAATACCATTAAATTGTATTGTGATAGCGATTTAATTTGTTTGGTGGTTAAAATTGTAATAGAGAATAACGAATGACTCCTACTGTGTGGGCAATTTTGTTAATGTGCATTAATGTTAATATAGTTATTATAGTGTTAGTGTACAAAGAATCGATATTCGGTTGTTATTTATCCCATTTTGCTACATCCTTTCGTTCTAGTGTTCTCAAACCGAAGATCGCATATTCTAGGAGTTTGTAGGTGTGTGTATACAACATAGTTCTGGCTACTGCGTCCCTGAGGAGCAATTTTCCATCCCAATATAAAGTGTGTATTTTTTGGTAATAATAATATGTGTACAAGGATCATATAAAGAAGCAAAGAAAGATAGATATACATATAAATATAAAAGAAATTAAAAAACCTTGATATTGAAAAACTTTGATCAAACGGCCACCCTGGGTTGTGGTCTGACCACACTTTCAAAGTTTCATCACAATCTGATCATATTTTTCGGAACGTACTGAGGACAAACTCATAAAAGTTGATTATTAGTTTACAGATTGCCTTATAACTCTAATAATTTTATAATAAATGTACATAAAAATAATGTGAGTTTAAAATCTGATCGAATCTGAAAATTTAATTAGTAAAAAATCATGATTATCACCAGAAAAACAAAAAATAAAATCCCTGAAATCACGTAACCCTTTTTAGATAATTATCGTAATAGTGTACTGGCATGTAAGTTTGCAATAAACCTCTAATGAGCGTTCAAATTGTTTTCTGTGAATTACAAATTGAAGTAATCGAAATCCTGTGGTTTGTTCCAATTCTATTTCGGAATTGAAATTGAATGAGGGAAACGAACTTAGCCGCTCCAATTTCGCTTTTGTAGATAATGCCTGTCGTAAAGTATGAAATTGCCATGCTATCGTGAGACGTTCTATTCTTAGGGGCGGTATACTTTATGACGATTTAAAAGTTCCACGTTGTAGTAAGATCACTATCGTAACATATCATCTGGGTTGAAATTTAAATTTTAACTGTGTAATAAAAGCAAGTAATATGATATGGAAACTTAATAGACCAGTGTCGATAAGTTTTAAAACCAAAAAAAAAAAAAATAGTAGAATGAAACCCATTAAAAAAGGAGGGTAATATTATAAAAATGAAAGGAAAAATAATTTACGGGCGATCTGAGGTCGGGAAGGGGGTGGGGGGAGGTTTTAAGGGTAAAAAACGGCAAATATATTAAAAATCTATAAAAAACATAAAAAGGACTTATGGGACATAAAAAGGTAAGTTTTCATCAAATTTCGTGAAAAAAAAAGATATTAATATTTTTCACATAAATTTTGAGGTTATGTGATAAAAGTGTAAATTCAAAAGTTTACATCTTTTTATTACCTACAACTTTGCCATTTAACTTTTTTCCATAGGACTTTTAGTTTTGCCGGCAATCGAGAAAAAACGTTTTTTAGTGATCGCGTTAATTCCCGTAAAAATAATAATAATTATATCATGGAACGCGAAAGTTTAAAAGTTAGTAACGTTTTTTACCCTTAAAACCTCCCCCCCCATCCCCTTCCCGACCTCAGATCGCCCGTAAATTATTTTTTCTTTCATTTTTATAATATTCTCCTCCTTTTCTAATGGGTTTCATCTTACTATTTTTTTTTTCACTTTTTATAATTTTTAAAGGCTTCTACTCTGGTCTATAATGTTTATTATTTCTTTTAAAAGTTGGTACAAATGTAGTAGGTTCTTGTTTTGACCAAATACGATAAAACTATAGTGACACTTAAACATACCATCGTTTAAGGGACACTATATAGTTTAAGGGACACTATATAGTTTAAGGGTCCGTTCACACAGACCGGCTCGGAGAGCATCGGCTCGAATTTTTCTTTTCACACAGACCGGATCGTATATGGGATTGGCCGGAGCAGAGCCGCCAACTGTTTCACATAGACCGGCTGTGGAAGAGAATGAGAGCCGATCGGCTGCGCGAGCGAGAAAGAGCACGCAATCGGAGCCGATCGGCTCCCCTTATAATTTTACACTAAGTGCGTTCAAGCATTCTTGATTACAAAAGAAATGCACATGCAAAAATAAATCTTACTACAATTACTCAAATCTCTGTTTCCAATTTAATAACAATCTGCTCTCCTCTACGAGCCGGTCTGTGTGAACAGACCCTTATCGTTTCATGTACAGTACATGAAACGATAAGGGTCTGTTCACACAGACCGGCTGACAGACTTAGACGCAAAGAGTTAAAAGATACGAGTAGCATGGAGTACATGATGTACTCCATGCTACTCGTATCTTTTAACTCTTTGCGTCTAAGTAAATATTTCTCTGTAAAAATATAAAATATACGCTGCTTTATTATTATAATAAGCTAAGGTTTGTTATTATAATTCTATTCTTATATCATTATCAGTCATTCAAAGGAATGTAAGACAGTAAGCAAAAGAGACAGCATTTGATTTGCGACGGTCCACTCAGCTGGAACGGTCAGCTTCTCTCAAATGTCATTTCATATTCATTGGCTTTTTCATGAAAATCTAACCAAGGAAATACATTCTCTACGGTTGTTTAAATAGGTAGTTAATTTACAACTAACATGTATATATAATAGGTCTTTACCTATGAAATTGCCGTTTTGTATGCAATAAGTGCAAGGAATTTTTTTTTCAAACTTTTTTATTTCTGTTATTCGAAGTAATCACCCATGCAATCGACGCATCTTTGCCAACGCATTGGCAGTTTATTAATGCCCTTTTTGTAAAAATCAGCTGGACGGGAGGCAACAAACTCTTCAAAGGCATTTTGTACTGCCTCTCGGGAATTGAAATTTTTAACCACTAAAAAGTTGTCTAAATTTTGGAAAAAGTAATAGTCGGTAGGTGCAAGGTCTGGTGAGTATGGTGGATGAGGGAGTGCGGTACCTCCTATTATATTTTGGCTTGGCGCCGACTTTAAACAGATTTTAGGTACCTAGCACACATAATAATACTACTATTAAAATGAATTAAGAATTAGGTATAGACAAGAATTGGCACATAGCAATTTATGAAGAGCCAGTTTATTTTACGCTTTTTAGTGTTTTTTTGCAGAGAGTTTTCGTTGGATGGTTTTTGGAAGTAAGTTTTTATTTTTTTATAAAAAGTTTTTATTTTTTCATTTTTAGTGAAAACAATCGTAGGTTATCAGTAAGTTGAACTATATATAATTTCTGCTGATGCGAATAACTTTAGTCGTTTGAACACGCATTAAAACTGAGTATGCCAAAATTATGTTGAGATGCAAGATTTCTGTTACCGAGAACGTGGTCTACGGGGCAATAGGAATCGTGTCCAAGCTTAAATGTCGTGATGAAATAGAAGCAGGCGAGTTACTTAAAGCAAAATATATTAAGAGGTTAGTCATCATAGCGCCTGTGTCGTAAGCTCACCTAAATAACTTAAAAGTATACAACTAAAGGTCTATCGATACGTATGAAATTGAAAGAACTATCCTCCAACTCCTAACCGTTGAGGAGTTGTACCTTCCATCATCAGCTTACCTAAATAACTTGAAAAAATACGACTAAAGGTAACATACATACATATTACATTTAAAGATTTATCCTCCAACTCCTAACCTTTAAGGAGTTGTACCTTTCATCATCAGCTCATCATCATTAAATGATGACTACCAGACGCAAATACCGGAGTAGCTTCAGAAAATATACGAAAAACATAGTACGTGCCTGAAAAAAAATGAGGGTTCCCCTCGATTTCTCTGGGATGCCATCATCAGATCCTAGTTTACTTGTCACGGTACCACCGTCGGAACATCTCCTTTTCAACAAAAGAAGAATCATCAAAATCGGTTCATAAACGACGAAGTTATCCCCGAACACACATAAAAAAAAATATATACGGTCGAATTGAGAAACCTCCTCCTTTTTTTGAAGTCGGTTAAAAAGGGTTCATTATACAAAAACTAAATATAAATACTGTAGATATTTACGAAAGATTTGACGAATCGAATATTGGCGTTCAATAAATAACAGTATTATTCTATCTATCAAATTATTTCCTTTTTTGTAAGCGCACCAACATATTTAGAGAATAGAGAACAGTCAGCCTGTGACCATGGCCGGTGCAACCTGGTCGAAACGTCAGGCAAATCAGAGGCAAATACCTTTGAATAAGTGATCGCGTTAATTCCCGTAAAAATAATTATTATTACATTTAGAGAAACTATAATTCTGAAAAAACATGAGTTTAGAACTCATTAATTTAAAAAGTAAATGTGTAACTAATGTGAAGAATAACTTGTAAATAACCGAGGAGGTATTAAATAAAAATCATGTGGAGTCGGATTAAGAATCCAGAGTGTCACTATCCCTATTCATCCCGTGGATGTCTGTAAAAGGTGACAAAGGGAATTATGCAGGATAACATCACTACCAAAAGAAGGAAAATTTGAAACAAACCCTATATCAACCCGTCTGGCCAGCATGGTATAAATAGGCGTAAACCTCCTTTCGAAGAAGAGACATATGTTCAGCAGTGGACTATTAAAAGCTGTTGATGATCAAGTAAAGAATATCTGTATAGTGTACAATGCACTTGTTCTTTTGTACTTTGCGACAGTCAAAAATGAACACAATGAAATCAGTAAGTACAAACCTACCCATTTCTTAATTACAAACTGCATTTCTGCCTTTATACATAATACAAATGTGTGGCTCAAGGTTATAAGAAAGAGATTAGGTCCCAAAGGCGTGATAGCCGCTTCAGTAAAACGAGTTGAGCCGGCAAAAGTTCCACTTTACGCTTTTTCCTTACGAGAAATTTACCAAAGTTTACAGCGGTCCGTTGAGCCGTTTATAATTTCTTTTGAAATTGTGGTTGTGTCTAAATGCAAATTTTTCCGGTTTTTGCCGACCACTAGTACTTATTAAATTATTATTATCCGGAGAATCTAATTTATTGTTTCAGTAATAAACGAGAAAGTTCTGAACATTCCGTCATGTTTATTTAGTTTATCAATTTTTTTTCCTATCGGAGCAACAAACCAATATTCAGTAATAGATAAAATTGCATACGTTGTAAAGCTTGAAAGTAGTTGTAAGTTCCTCCCATTGACTGTGTTTCTGTGTTGATGTGTAGAGGCAACCTCAGCTCATGGCCATATCAGAAGACACAAGTGCGTTCAAGGACTGCCCCTGTTATGATTTGAGACGTGACGTTACTGCCCTTTAAGTTTCTCTTCCAGAATCAAGAAGAGAGGTGTGAGCTCCGGTTAAAGTAACAAAACAGGTTATGTGAAAGTAATGAAAGAGTTTCTTAAGAAACCGTGAAATATTTAAAACCGGTCCACACGTGTGGATGAAATTCTTATTTTATCTTGCTTATTACCCGACTACGTTTTTAACAATAACAATGAAAAAACTTAATAGGTATAGAGTCGGGTTTCTAAGGAAAAATACTTGAAAACAAATACCGAGTACATTAAAGAAGCACTTCTTTTGATATTGTAACTGTTGGCAGGCGTCAAGGAAGCTTTATTTTTTAAACCTGAAACGTTTCCTTGTGCTTTGTTTTTCATCGTTTGAAGAAAATAAAAGTCTATATATTTTGTTTCGAAGACCGATAAAACGTACTTGTACTTATTTCTTTTATGTTCTCTTAGAATATCCAGATATCTATACGCATATAAACAATTTAAAACTATTGGTTAAGGTAATGAAATAATTAATATCAATCACTTAAACTACATATATTTTCTATTTTCATATAATAAACGGTAAAAGAAAGGTAAGGTCACATATAATAATTATATAGGATTTTCAGATTTACCTAAAAAAATAAGCAAAATTTCAATAAATATGCTTGTACTTACAGAAAGACATGTAGAAAAAGTAAGGAGAACTGAGTTTAGACGGCATATAATAGGTCTTTATCTATGAAATTGCCGTTTTGTATGCAATAAGTGAAAGTACTTATTTTTGCAAACTTTTTATGTATGCATAATGTAAAAAAGACGCTCGTTCAAGTTTCCACAAAGAGCTGTCATCGAGAAAATTAAGAAATGGAAATAGTATAGTATTCTTACCCTAAGTTTTCACGATCATTGATTAAAAGAGGACCTTACAGAGAGAAGGAATGCAAAGGTCGCTCTTATAATAGGTCTTTACCTATGAAATTGCCGTTTTGTATGCAATAAGTGAAAGTACTTATTTTTTCAAACTTTTTTATTTCTGTTATTCGAAGTAATCACCCATGCAATCGACGCATCTTTGCCAACGCATTGGCAGTTTATTGATGCCCTTCTTGTAAAAATCAGCTGGACGGGAGGCAACAAACTCTTCAAAGGCATTTTGTACTGCCTCTCGGGAATTGAATTTTTTACCCACTAAAAAGTTGTCTAAATTTTGGAAAAAGTAATAGTCGGTGTCGCATGTTTGCCAACGCATTGGCATGCGTTGGCAAAGATGCGTCGATTGCATGGGTGATTACTTCGAATAACAGAAATAAAAAAGTTTGAAAAAATAAGTACTTTCACTTATTGCATACAAAACGGCAATTTCATAGGTAAAGACCTATTATAAGAGCGACCTTTGCATTCCTTCTCTCTGTAAGGTCCTCTTTTAATCAATGATCGTGAAAACTTAGGGTAAGAGTACTATACTATTTCCATTTCTTTATTTTCTCGATGACAGCTCTTTGTGGAAACTTGAACGAGCGTCTTTTTTACATTATGCATACATTATTTAATACAAATATGACGCTTACGCACGTACAAGGTCTTAGCATATGGATGTAAACTCATAGGGATGGAGCTATCGATAAACGTAATACGATAACAGACCCGATATTTTTTTACAAAGTATAAGAAACTAAACCATTGCCGGATAATTTTGTACAAAATTATTAACTAATATTACATTTCATTACAAGATGTAATTATATTATGTTAATTCTTTATTTATTTATTTTAATCAAAATCTGATCTTCGAATGCCACATGAATTTCCCAATCCGACGCTATAATGTTTAACTTCCGCACATGCATTTTTTAATAAATCTTACATCTTGTTTGCCGTAAAAGGGGGATGGTATTGTTTCGAGCGGCGTGTCCTTTGATTTGTGCCCATATTAGTTCTATAGCATTGTACTGGCAATGATACGGCGGAGGTCGAAGAACCCAATGACCACATTCGGCAGCTATTTCGTCGGTAATATATCTTTTAGGGAGGCTTTTTTTCATCTTCATATTCACTAATTGTACTTTTAATAAAGTATTATCCACATTTTCGCCATGACGTTAGAGCCAGTCAATTATCTCTTGTTTTTTATTGGCCTGCGTCGGCATTTTATCAATTTGTCTGGAGTGTTATGTAACATTGTCCATAATAATTATCGACGGTTCTTCCAGAGATTGCACCATTTCTTAGATTGCATCATTTCTTTAAACCATCCTTCCTAAATCTCTGCGTTCATTTCTTCGTGGTAGTCCACTGTTTTCTTGGATTTAAAGGCCAGTAAAGCATCTGATACGAATCCTTTCGTAGACCCTGCATGGCATATGATAAGGCGTTCACCTTTTCCCATTGGCACTGAACTAGTGGAAGCGGCGGTATCGTCAGTCCAGTTCTTAGATACTGTGTGGTTTGCATTTAACCAAGTCTCGTCAGTGAAAATAACATTTGACCAATCTGATATCTTTTTCGCTTCGCTCAAAAATTCGCAGTGAGCCATAGCAACGTCGTGATGCTCCATCAATATTTTACGTTTGTTCGATTTTTATAAGAAAATCCAATTTCTTTCAAAACCAAGCTAAATGACGATTTTTGGCCATGGAACAAACCACATTCACGTAAAGAAACAACAAGTTTTTTAAGTGTTGGAATTTCTTTGCGCAAGTAATAGTCATATATATACGGCGAATAGCGACAGCGTCGAAGTTGTCAACCGATGTCATACGACGTGGTTGGCGTTTTTTCTTATGCGTTAGAAGCTTATTTTCCTGTGTGCCTCTTGTACTCGTAGTAATTTTTGAAATTGAAGGTCCACTAATTCCTAATGGGGCCTTAACGCGCTCTCGCACTTGTGACAGTGGTAATAGCGGCCACCATTTTGATACTCTGCTTCAAAGTAATTACGAACCTTGATTACCAGTTCTCTCACCTGCCTTTTTTCGGAACAGATCCTTTAGGCATTTTGACATTTGACAGCTGGGACAGCAATCAACACGGAGGAACACAAAATACACAACGTAACGTATGTATGGATAATGTGAAAAAACTCGGCGAACAGAAATGCAGTGACTTTAAGCACGACCGTCTTGTTGCGAGTGACAGACTAAAACAAACACAAAATAGTGGTGGGTCATTGAGTGTTCCCAACTTGCAAAAATATATTTGGATGTTTTGTTGTATTTGTCTTTGTTCAAAACATAATAAACATATGCGATCGATATCATTACTTATTTGGTCACAACACTACAACTATCAAATTAGAACTGTCATCGAGAAAATAAAGAAATGGAAATAGTATAGTAGTTGACCATGTACCTATAGTTGACCACTCACACGTATAAACCCATATAATAAGAATTCGCGGCATATTTTTAAACAGATTCCATATTTAAAAAACAATGCTGCACTCTGTATTTCAAAGCGCGCCAATTCCACATTTGCCTGGCAAATGTGGAATTGGCGCGCTTTGATGTGAAATTGGAAAAATTTGCCAATTTTTTTTCAAAATTACACAAGGCCGTCATTTTTATGTTGAGTGACGCAGCGTAAACATATTATTTGATTATTTATACCAATTTTCATAAAAATTACACTTTTAAAATGTAAAATAATAGGAACACAGTGACCTTGTTTATGGTAACTATTTTGATTTTCTTATTTGTTTAGGATTACTTAAGGTAACAAGGTATTTTAATTATGAAAAAATATTTCATTACTATTATTCATCTACTAGTTTTTATATGGTCAACTACTAACTTAAATTGATAATTTTTTATTTGTTTTCTATTTTTTATTTACTCTATAACTGTACAAGAAAAAACATTGCCCATGCTTAGATAAAATACTTTATCAGAATTCACAAATATAAACTGATTGAAGTCGGAACAAAATTCAGGTAAGACATGAAAAAAGGGAACTTTCTACTGGTGCTCTTATCTTAGTTAAAGTGATGTAGTAAAGAATTGGTACTTTAAGCACAATGTCATCAATCGTTAAGATTTCAAGAATGACGAATACAGTAATTGCCGGAACCATTACCCGTGGTATGAGAGAGCAAAAGTGCCTTCAAACACAAACGCACTAAGTCATCCATCAAATCAAAGTTGATCTTTGTTCGATTTATGAAAACCGATAGTTTATTTTCATACCACCATAATAATCTGTCATATTAGGTAGAAAACTTTATGAAGAATTACTGTTTTGCTCCATTCCAAATGTTTTAAGGCAATTTTGTTTTGTTTTCATCGGTCAACTTTATTGCTTTCTACGAATTCTGCTGAAATGAAATAAAATTTATATACTTATTTATTTAGTGAACGAAAAATTTTGTATAGCGTAGTAATCTCTAAGTTGTATGTAACAAGTATGGAGTAACTCTAGACAGAACTTGTTTCAGTAGAGATTACTAGGTGGCAGCACAAGTTACCAGTTTAGTTTTATTTTTTATATTCATTGATAAAAAATCTTATAAAAAATGTATACCTGAATAGTTATTTTCTTCATACCTCGCATATTTTGTCATATATATTTTTATAAATCATGTTAAATAAATAAAAAATTAAAGAATTAATTAATTTAAGTATATGGGTTTCTATACTATGTAATATAGATTGTGTATATTTTTTGAATAAAATAAAGATGTTAAGACAATTTTGTGTTTTTTAAAGAGCGTGAACGAAAAATTTTGTATAGCGCCATCTGTAATTATTTATTTATTTCGTGAACGAAAGTGAAAAATTTAGCACTATCTGTATTTTTGATAATGAACATCGTTCCTATCTAGTGTCCCACGACACCACACAACCTTTTTTTTTGTTTTTAGGGCGCTTCATACTCGAAGTGCTTAATTAAAAACTTCAAGATAGACAAAGATACTGATTGTGTTGGAAGATTATATAAGACGAAAATCACTATTCTGAAATACGCACCCTACAAGAAAAATATTGAATAGGTAATGTGGGAAAATAAATAAAAAGTAATTGTGGCGAAAATTTAGTATTTCAACAGAATCGCACCAACGGCTTGCAAAACCCTGCAAATTAAAACACAAGCGGTAAAAAAAATGCATCAGCATAATCTGTTTTTCTCTTGAACTGCAGGTGTCTACGGAATACGATAAACGCTTACCATTTAGTTAATCGTCTGGTCATTTACTCTCTTTTAAGACAATAAAAAATATTCTATATCTATATATATAAAAAAGTAAGGTGACTGACTGACTGACTGACTGACATACACAGAGATCAACGCACAGCCCAAACCGATGAAGCTAGAATCCTGGAATTTTGGATGTAGGTTCTTTACATAACGTAAGTGAGCACTAAGAAAGGAATTTTTGAAATTCCACCCCTAAGGGGGTAAATTAGGGGATGAAAGTCTGCGTGAGTGAAGCCGCGTGCAAAAGCTAGTATAATATATGCACCAACAGAGCGCTTTATAGCATAAGAATTAATATCACTGGAATTTCTAACATTGTTTAAATAGTCAGCGCTCGCTATAATGGACATTTTGTTATTCGCAAACCACGTCATTAAACTCGTGACTCCGAGTATAGCCTAGACTATAGTTTGGCAGGTTGGTGGGTGAAGTTTGTCGATGAGATGAGTCGACGGTAAAAGTTGGCACATCAATATGCAGGGGCGTCTGGCCACCGGCCAACGTAGGATACGCCAATTGAATATTTTGGCTTTACCAGGTCCCGTTACATATTTGCGATACAAACTCCCTACTAGTTTAGTTTGTAATAATGCGTTCATTTAATGCAGTCGATTAATAATGATGTAATACTAGCTGCTGTATCCTGCCACTCTTTACTGTGTTACTATTGACGAGAAATGAGTAACAAAACTAACTAACTAAGCGGGTTGTACAAAATTCAAGTTCAGTCGGTGCAGATTTTTTTTTAAATTTTGAAGTCTGCAAAAACTATTTTTACATTCTTAAATGTATAGAAGTATCTATTTAGAAGTATAAGCCCATGTTCAGATGACGAGCGCTCAACGCGCGTTTTGCTAACGCGCGTTAACAACTCCATGTAAAAACGCGCGTTAGCATGTGTACTCCTAGAACAAATTACATGTAGTTGTAAACGCGCGTTGAGCGCTCGTCATCTGAACATGGGCTAATACAATAATGTTTTAATCATATTCGTTTCCTATAAAAATAAATGTGACTTAAACTTTGTAAAAGCAAGAAATGAATCTATACGAACGAAATACCACTCACTGATTAATCACGAAATCTCAGAAACTATAACATCTACGAACTTGAAATTTGGCAGGTAGGTTCCTTATAGGTGTAGACAACCGCTAAGAACGGATTTTACGAAACTCCACCCCTAAGAGGTAAAACGGGGGTTGGAAGTTTGTATGAAAGTCCTATGTTTTTCATATATAATATATATACCTATATATATATATATATATATATATATATATATATATATATATATATATATATATGTCCTATAATATATATACTTATAAATTTATTCACGTATTTAACAGCAGTCTGGTTACCATGAGGATAGACTCTGTCTATTATTATACTTTGATAATTATTTCTTGTTAGATATAAAACAATAACATAACAATGGTTTTGTAGACAGCGGAACAAGCGTGTATGATTTTATTGTCGTGTTCGGTCACGCAGCGTAAGAGAGAGCGCGCACGTGTGACTTTTATGACTCTTGTTCAGTCAGATATGAGTTTTTAAATCAGTTTCTAAGTAAATAAACGACAACCAAGTCGTGTTACCTCGTAATAAAAAGTCCAAACGAGTTATATTAGTACTAACCCATGTCATCTCAATCAAAGTACGATCGAGTCCTAAGTGGTCTCAGTTTTAATAACAATAATGCTGTTCTTTTTATTTCATGGTTTGTAGAGTACTGCACTTTAAATAGTTCCTGATACATCTGTCGGAATTAAATTTTTAATTTCGGATTTTCAAAAAAAAAAACACTCATTTATATTTATTTTTGCTACCAATATGTCAATCTATAAATGATTTCTATACATAAATCAGTTACTTTGTTATGTAATTATTTCTTAAAGTTACTTTACTTTACGTTATTATAATAAGCAATTTACGGCTTCAACCGATTCGTACAATAGTGTGCAAACCCATTTAACCTGATTTGATCCATTTAATCTGGTCCATGTCCATGATTGACCCATTTAATCTGGTAGGTAGTAGAGCCACGCTGATTTCAGCACGGTTGGGCCGGCTCGACCGGGGCGGTACTACCCTCGCACAGAAAATCAACGTAAAATGACAGCGATCGTGCTGTCGTGTTTCGTTGGTGAGTGCGAGACCGGAGGTCCAAATAGTCTAGTCAACAAGTTCCATACTTGTTGACTAGACTAAAAGATGCAGAAGCATCACTAGGCCGCCATGGTGTGGGTCGCCATACTGCATTGTCTGCATTCGCAATGAGTATGGTGACCACCACTCTTGGATTCTGCTTATGCTTTCCATCAGGCAGAGTAGAGTCATTATGGCAGGCCATACATAAAAAAAAAAAAAAATATGTTTCAAAACAAAACCACTGCTCTGAAATGACTTAACTGAATGACATGAAAAGAAAGGTTCAATTTATGGTTGACAAAATGCCATTTTTAGGTTTCCGCTTCTCAAAATAATAAGAACCCTTTATGTACATCGATCTGTCTGTCTTTCCATCCCTTTCTTTCAATAAAGCGTGGACGAATCAAGTTGAATGGAACATCAAAGATTTATGTCTGCGGTCCCTTGAAGCTATAAAAAAACAAGCTTCTAAGTCAATATAAGCGAAAGATACAGCAATTTAAAAGCCTTAGGCCATTAGAAGATTTTAGGGAATAAAACTAAATTCTGTAGGCTATTTTAAGAAATGTATTTAATTTCATCTATTTTTTAAAGTCTTCAAGAAGTATTTCTTGGATGGAGATCTGACGACTAAGAACTATCATATATACCTACTAGCTGTTGCCCGCGGTTTTGCTCGAGTGGAATTTGATTATATTATGTATTTAATTAAAACTATGTAAGTATCTATGAATAATTTATTCATGGTTTTAAACGTATTTATTTATTTAGAATCAATAGTCCATTAAAATCGACTTTCATACACACTTTCGACCCTTATTTTAACCCCTTTAAGAATAGAATTCCCATAAATGCTGATATAAGTATTCATTTATGTGTAATCAAAAGCCTGAAGACAAAGTTTCAGGCTAAATTAAAAAATGACGGACTTCCAGAATAACCTAGGGATAGAATATCCAGAAATGCTTAAATACGTATCTCATCATCATCATCGCAGTCCTCTGCTGGACATAATTACACGCCACTTGGTTCTATCCTCAGCTTCTCTCATCCAACTCCTGCCAGCCGCCTTAGGCAGATCATTATTCCACCTGGCCTGTCTACGTTCTACACTACGTTTGCCGAGACGCGGACTCCACTCAAGAACCCGTTTACCCCACCGGTTATCAGTTCTGCGGCTAATATGGCCAGCCTACTGTCACTTCAGCTTGCTTATCCTGTGGGCTATGTCAATAACCTTGGTTCTCTGCCGGGTCACCTCATTCCTGAAGCGATCCCTTAGACAAACGTTGAGCATAGCACTCTCCATAGCACGCTGAGCGACTTTGAACTTGTGAACCAGCAGTGTCGTAAGTGTCCGCGTTTCGGCACCGTATGTCGTGACAGGTAGGACGTACTTATTGAAGACTTTCGTATTTAGGCACTGTGGGATTGATGATGAAAAGACGCGACGAAGTTTCCCAAACGCTGCCCAACCCGGTTGAATTCTCCTGTTCACCTCGTCCTCGAAGTTGTTTCTACATAACTGCAAAATCTGCCCGAGGTACCACACATATTTTTGAACAACTTCGAGAACGGCACCGTGTACCACAACCGATTCCGGGCGAACATGTTCGTACACACGTATCTACTAATTTTTTATCAGTAGCCCAAAAATAAAGTTGCATGTTTCTAACTTCAAAAATGACGGCCTTCCTTACAAACTTTCAACCTCTATTTCGCCCCTTTAGGGGCATAATATACAGAAACTCCTAAATACGTATCTACTTTTTTAAAATCAGTAGCTCAAAAATAAAGTTACATGATTCTAACTTAAAAAATGACGAACTTCCATACAAACTTTCAATCCCTATTTCACCCACTTAGGGGTAGAATATTCAGAAACGCTTAAATACGTATCTATTCCTCTTTAATCAGTAGTCCTAAAATAAAGTTTCATGTTTCTAACTTCAAAAATGACGGACTTCCAGACTTACCTATATACGAAATAACAACCCCTATTTCACCCCTTAGGGGTAGAATATCTAGAAATGCTTAAATACGTGTTTACTCATTTTTAATCAGTGCCCCCAAAGTAAAGTTTTATGTTTCCAACTTCAAAAATGACGAACTTCCATACAAACTTTCAACCCCTATTTCACCCCCTTAGGGGTAGAAATTCCGAAATTCCTTTCTTAGTGGGTGTCTCCTCAATGAAACAATCATACTCACCAAATTTCATAGCCCTAACTTTAATGGTTTACGCTCGGCGATGATGAATCAGTCAGTCACTCAGTCAGGACATGTTATTTTATAAGTATAGATTCGTAAGTTTTTTCGCCTATGAAAGTTTTAGAGTGCAAGTCAGATACGTACGTGTCAGATTTTTGGACCATTAACTTAACTTTTTAGTGCATTGTAGATTTTGAATGACGCAGCGACAATTAAAATTATAGACTGCAACAAATGTCTACGTTCGAAATGCATAATCTACTCGTATATTTTTTCAAAAAAAATCCTCAAGAAGTCTACGACTACGAACTATCACGTAAGTTTGTTCGCGACTTTTAAGCAGGGCTCAAACGTGGACACTTTTGTGTCTTGTGGCAGATACAAGCTGTTGATGATTATTTGATTTCTATAGAACCAGTATGAAATCATCCACTCCCTGCGCACACGTAAACATTTTTTGTGTCCAGTTGCTTCCAATTAAGACATATTTATGACGATCAAAAAGTGTTCGGTGTCGGTAACATTAACAAATTAACAAATTTCCTTACAATTGACGGAAAACAAGCGACGAATTGTGACCAGAAGTAACGACCGGTGCCTGTGTCCGATTGCCGTCACCGGACCCAGCAACTACGGTTACCAGTAGCCAGTAGTAGCCACAGGCGACACTATTGCGCAGCGCCCTATAGTGCAAGTCAAGATTCGTGTTTGTCAGATTTTTAGACCAAAAATCATAGATTTTGAAAGACGATTGAAATTACACCGACCGTTATATAGTAGACTAGCCGACCCGGCGAACTTCGTACCGCCATATTTACATATCTGTCTCAGCTTCCCATAGGCAGTGTTCCCGTTCCATGTCCTACCTCGTAGTATGAACTCAAATCATGCCAAGTTTCATTTGAATCCATTCAGTAGTTTCAGCGTTATGCCCGGCCAAGATACAGACAGACAGACAGGCAGACAAAAATGAAAAAAATTACAGTTTTGGCTTCAGTATCGATTATAGATGGCCCTCCCAAAAAAAAACTAAATATCTTTAATGTACAGAATTGGACCTGTTACATTTTTATCATAGAATAGAATAGAATAATCTTTTATTGGGCCAACGCCGAGACATAAAAAACTATTACAAAAATAAAATAAACAAGAAACTTAACACTAGAGACAGAAAAGAGAAATTAACATAAATAAATTATAAAGACAAAAAAAAAAAAACGTTTTTTATACATGTTGAAATTATATTTATTATGTGTCTCGAAGCTGCGGCCAAAAAGGTGTCCAGTTCAGGTAAATGCTGACACAAAGTGCTCAGCCCTGATTTTCAACTGGGACCGGTCGACTTACCGAAGTCGCCAAACACAGAAAGTAATTATAGAAAAAAAAAAGTGATTGAATAAAAAGTAAAGTATGGACAATGACAGTGCAATAAAGGATGACCATAATAAAACAAATACAAGAACAAACAAATTACATATTCTGAGAAAATCAAACAATGTATAATTTACATATTAATATATATTTATATTATATTGATTATATTATATTATTATTATATTATTTATTAGATTATTATAAGTATAGATATAAGCACGAAGGTTATAAGTATACGTCAGTATCTTAGTAGTCGTGTATTAAAATAGCATACAATCGTCGCTACATATTTGCGTTAGATGGGGATTAAATCTGTCTCTGTTTGGAAGTAGTTCGGTATACATATATTATAGTGTGTCTATGAATGGAATATCGTCGGAATTCGGTTAATTACTGTTGGTTAGAGCTCGATAGGAATTCCACAATAATCTTGTTAATGCTATAGCTAGGCACGTATTTGTTTACATAACCCGTATTTGAACGTTAAATACCACATGCGTGATCTTCAAGAGGCATTATTTGCTTAAAACAAGTATGAAATACACCCACGTATCCATATATATTTATAGAATAAAACTGTGTATACACAGTGTATCAGGATCTTATTTTAGTATTTTTTTAGACAAATCCTGCATTAGGAATAAATCCTGTTTGGCGGGGAAATTTACAAATATAGTGGTAACGGATACAAAGAACACCCAGACTCAGAACAACAATTTGTGGGTCACACAAAGGGTTGTGCCATGTGGGGTTTGAACCCACAACACTCAGCGCGGTAGGAAGTGGCGAGGCGACCGCTTAAACCACTGGAGCAATTGTTAATGATGTTGCAAATCGTGTGAATTAAAATAAAATTACAAAATTCATATACGGCTACATTATTTTAGAATCAAAGAATTCTGTCAATCTATTTAAACAGTTTTTCAAAATATTTCTGAATTCTGAATGTATTATATTTCTGTTGCGGTCCGTTCTGTATAAACCAGATCAGATATTCATATAATCCGAAGATCAAACTAAGAGGCCTGCAATTAGAAATGCCTATATCCAGCAGTAAAGTGCTATATAGGCTGATGATGATGATTTCTGTGCAATATTTAAATGACGTAGAGTACGGTAGATCTGGGCCTATTATATATCAAGAACTTTTAACGAACAATACCTATGTATAATTATGTATTTTGTTTTCTGTATATATGTATACTTGCTGCCCCACGCAATCTCGTTTATGTCTCCT
Source organism: Diaphora mendica (assembly GCA_949125395.1). NCBI lineage: Eukaryota > Metazoa > Arthropoda > Insecta > Lepidoptera > Erebidae > Diaphora > Diaphora mendica. The sequence continues at coordinate 20,504,147 of OX421315.1, forward strand.
ATTGCCCGTAGCGTAATAATTTTATCCCGTTTTTGTAACATTCCTCATTGGTGCCCCGCTCCTATTAGTCTTAGCGTGGTGATATATAGCCTATTGTAGCCTTCCTCAATAAATGGGCTATCTAACACAAAAGGAGTTTTCAAATCGAACCAGTAGTTTCTGAGATTAGTGCGTTCAAACAAACAAACAAACAAACTCTTCAGCTTTATCTATTAGTATAGATATTTCTACTTCTGTGCATTACCATCACGAAGCAAATACAAAGAGGAGATGCCCTAATGAATTTTTTGTATGCAACAATGCGTGACAATTTGCGGGGGTGAGGGGGGGTTACTTTGCCCTTTGCCATCTACCAATCAATAGCAAAACTACTTGCATCGTTACATGTTGATGTTGCTATGTAGTTTAGCTATTTGACACTAAGCGTACGATGTAAGGGACATACAGGGACGTACTCAGAATTTTCTTATCAGGTAGTTATTTTTTTAAAGTCAATTTTGTAAATCATTTTGATGCATGTATCGCAAAAATATTATTAGTAAGAAATATCGTACATAAAATCTATACTAATATATTCTATACTAATATATGAAGCGTAAGAGTTTGTTTGTTTGAACGCGCTAATCTCAGGAACTACTGGTCCGATTTGAAAAAAGTTTCAGTGTTAGATAGCCCATTTATCGAGGAAGGCTATAGGCTATATATCATCACGATTAGACCAATAGGAGTGGAGCACCAATGAAGAATGTTGCGAAAACGGGGGAAAATTATTACGCTACGGGAAATAGGAGACGTAAACGAAGTTGCGTGGGTCAGCTAGTACAGTATAAAAGTGAAAGTTTGTGTGTTCTTTATATCTTCCCCGTAACCTTGGTGATGTATTTGATTTATTACTTATTTAAATATGTCACCGTAAGATTATAAAAACCGTTAGATTATAATCTACCTAGCGAGATTGCCAACTATCGATGTGATATACTACTTACGCGCGTCAAATTGTCAACTTTCCCTGATTGTTCGGTTTTATAGTAGGCCGATCAATGCCCATAGAGATAGTTTAGGTTATTACTTCTTTGATTAATCACAAATTATTTTTTCTGCCACAGCAACTTTATATAACTAATCCTAAAGCTGTGAGGTATTTTCAACATGAAATCAATTTACAATCACAGAAATACTTTACATTTGGCATCAAAGACAAATTAACAAACAAATATGGCGGCGCTGGGACATATGCTGTTCAACCAATCAGCGCGCGACTTGCGATTCGTAGATACCATTTTACAATCTCGCGAGATAGATTACAATCTAACGGTTTTGACAATCTGACGGTAACATATATATTAAAGAGAGAGAACAAAAACAAAGAAATATAGTACAACAACAAACATATACAATAAAGAGAACAATAACATACAAGTAGGAGTATAATACAAAAAAAAATGTTTCTACAAATTAGTTTTTCATTTCTTATATTTTCAAATTCTTCAGTTTTCGTTTGTTTAATTTCGTTGTGGGTTCCGAGAAAGTTTAATTTTCCTGGGATAGAATTTTAGTTAGTTAGAAAACCTATCAAATAATCAGTATAAGTAAAATTTGTTTCATTTTCAAGTCTTTAAATTCTAGATTAATATAGATATATATAATTATTATATATAATTTGAATATAGATAAAAAAATTAATTCTAATTACGACCCTGTCTCTTTGTTCTGTTGATGTTTGTTTTCCTAGTTGACGATAGACGTCAGTGTTGACAAAATGATTACAAAAAATACAAAAAAAAAATACTTTTTCTATTAAAAATTCTTTAGGCAAGAATGCAGAACATATTTCAATATTTTTTTATGATTTACTTTATATATACTCAGCTCTACGAACCTTTGTATTTTTATTTCCCATCACACAAAGTTTTTCCATCTAGTGGCGAATAGATTTAACTATATTTCAACAACACACTGAGAGATTTTTCTAGAACTATTTTAAGAAATTAAGTATAAAATTACTTACAAATGAAATATTATGCCATTCATGGCACCAGAATGTCTATCCAAGTTATTTGCCCAAAATAAAACACAACACTTCATCTTTTACTTAATTGTACCGAGAATATTCAAGGATTGCGATTTTTCGATAAAGTTCTAGAACATTGACGTTGACAGTCTAATTTGTAAGTCACGATAACTGCGATGACGTCGGAACCTGTATTTTGTCACGGGACCTATGCGCTTATGCCATCTCCTCTTTGTATTTGCTTCGTGATTACCATGCTTATTTTGTCATCGTCCTCGGTCGACTGTTAGGAAATGCCTACAGCATTAAGACCAATTTTGTACATTTGTGCATAAAGAATTAGAAAACAGAATAAATAAAAACCAAACCTTATTTAGTCATAAAAAGCGAATATGAAAGTTTACAAAAAATATCCACTTAATTCTTGAAGAACATAGCATTTACCCCACAGAGCTAGTTATTAGCTCGGTAGTGCATTAAAACTCTATTCAACAAACGTAAGCTGTGCACGTCTGTAGATAAGTTTGAGCAACAGTTTCAATGCGGGCCGCTGAATGTTTCACAGTCCACACAGGTATTAAGAGTTTTGATATCCGCGAACATCCGCATGGAACATAAATCATAACGCATCGGCTGATAACAACAGTCATATCATGCATGCATTATTGAAATGTTAAATTGGCCTAAATAAAGCTCAATGAAATTTGGCACAGTAGTAGTCACGAAGCAAATACAAAGAGGAGATGGCATAAGCGCATAGGTCCCGTGACAAAATACAGGTCCCGACGTCATCGCAGTTATCGCGACTTACAAATTAGACTGTCAACGTCAATGTTCTAGAACTTTATCGAAAAATCACAATCCTTGAATATTCTCAGTACAATTAAGTAAAAGATGAAGTGTTGTGTTTTATCTTGTACAAATAACTTGGATATACGTTCTGGTGCGATGAATGGCATAATATTTCATTTGTAAGTAATTTTATACTTAATTTCTTAAAATAGTTCTAGAAAAATCTCTCAGTGTGTTGTTGAAATATAGTTAAATCTATTCGCCACTAGATGGAAAAACTTTGTGTGATGGGAAATAAAAATACAAAGGTTCGTCGAGCTGAGTATTTATAAAGTAAATCATAAAAAAATTTGAAATATGTTCTGCATTCTTGCCTAAAGAATTTTTAATCGAAAAAGTATTATTTTTTGTATTTTTTGTAATCATTTTGTGAACACTGACGTCTATCGTCAACTAGGAAAACAAACATCAACAGAACAAAGAGACAGGGTCGTAATTAGAATTATTTTTTTTATCTATATTCAAATTATATCTATATTAATCTAGAATTTAAAGTACTTGAAAATGAAACAAATTTTACTTATACTGATTATTTGATAGGTTTTCTAATTAACTAAAATTCTATCCCAGGAAAATTAAACTTTCTCGGAACCCACAACGAAATTAATCAAACGAAAAATGAAGAATTTGAAAATATAATAAATGAAAAACTAATTTGTAGAAACATTTTTTTTTTGTATTATACTCCTACTTGTATGTTATTGTTCTCTTTATTGTATGTGTTTGTTGTTGTACTATATTTCTTTGTTTTTGTTCTCTCTCTTTAATATATATGTTACCGTCAGATTGTCAAAACCGTTAGATTGTAATCTATCTCGCGAGATGGTAAAATGGTATCTACGAATCGCAAGTCGCGCGCTGATCGGTTGAACAGCATATGTCCCCGCGCCGCCATATTTGTTTGTTAATTTGTCTTTGATGCCAAATGTAAAGTATTTCTGTGATTGTAAATTGATTTCATGTTGAAAATACCTCACAGCTTTAGGATTAGTTTTAGAAGTTGCTGTGGCAGAAAAAATAATTTGTGATTAATCAAAGAAGTAATAACCTAAACTATCTCTATGGGCATTGATCGGCCTACTTTAAAACCGAACAATCAGGGAAAGTTGGCAATTTGACGCGCGTAAGTAGTATATCACAGTTGACAATCTATCGATAGTTGGCAATCTCGCTAGGTAGATTATAATCTAACGGTTTTTATAATCTTACGGTGACATATTTAAATAAGTAATAAATCAAATACATCACCAAGGTTACGGGGAAGATATAAAGAACACACAAACTTTCACTTTTATACTATACTAGCTAACCCACGCAAATTCGTTTACGTCTCCTATTTACCGTAGCGTAATAATTTTCCCCCGTTTTCGCAACATTCTTTATTGGTGCTCCACTCCTATTGGTCTAAGCGTGATGATATATAGCCTATAGCCTTCCTCGATAAATGGGCTATCTAACACTGAAACATTTTTTTTTTTGAAAAAAAAAGAAATGTTTCACTTTTTTTTTTTCAAATCGTACCAGTAGTTCCTGAGATTAGCGCGTTCAAACAAACAAACTCTTTAGCTTCATATATTAGTATAGAATATATTAGTATAGATGTTATGTACGATGTTTCTTACTAATAAATTTTTGCGATACATGCATCAAAATGATTTACAAAATTGACTTTAAAAAAATAACTACCTGATAAGAAAATTCTGAGTACGTCCCTGTTTGTCCAATAGCTAAACTACATAGCAACATCAACATGTAACGATGCAAGTAGTTTTGCTATTGACTGGTAGATGGCAAAGGGCAAAGTAACCCCCCCTCACCCTCGCAAATTGTCACGCATTGTTTCATACAAAAATTTCATTAGGGCATCTCCTTTTTGTATTTGCTTCGTGGTAGTAGTAGTTAGTAGAAAAATACAAAAACAAAAAAACGACTTCAGGACCAAATAAAAAATGGGTCCTCACGGGAAGCACCAGCTTTCAAGTAAAGAAAAACATTAAAATCGGTTCACCCAGTCGAAAGTTCTGAGGTCATATCACTGACCTCTATTATACAAGTACGCTGAACTGCATACGTCGTAATCTAAATGAAGCCATTTGATTTTCGCCGTTTTGGCGCTGAAAACAGTGTAAACGTCCGTGGAACTAATATTAGGGATGAGACTTAACTAACTTGAAGTATTGCGTCAATTTATCGATATAAATACTTGATGTAATTTCCTCCTTTATATGTATACAAGGCATAAAAAGAATTTCACCTAGTTATTAATACTATAATTTGTTAGCATTTAAGAAATCAACTTTACTAACAAAATTTTTCAGTTTCGTAAAATGTACCTTTACTAGAACTTGACGCTGGCGAATGCACAAAAGTGCGAGCCAAGTTCTCCTGCCTAGATGGGAGAAAAAAAACCTTTTACTAGTAGTTAACTGCGAACTACTAGTGATTATGGGGCGTCTTTCACAGTGAATAAGAATTGAGTTTCATATCTCAACAACCACTTGATCGATCTGACTCTTATACGAATAATATTAAAATAACTATTTTCTTTAGAAATCTACTTCCAAAACGTAGAAATCGTATCAACGATACTCTAATTATTATCATCGAACAACTAAACATACATTCACGATAAAAAAAAAATAACGATACGGAGATCTCGCTTTGCTTGATACACAAGAAACCTAACTCAATTTTCCTGTTGATAGGGTAAATGTATAGGGTACGAAAAAAAAAAAACATTAATTCTGTATATTTGACGACACTGACGAGCCCTAATAATTTGACGTGACAAAAAGTGAAGTATGCTTCCTTTTTCATGTTTTTCACCCATAACTGCTTAGCGAGTGTATCGGTCGGAAATCTGAAAGCATAAAGCAAACAAGTAAAATTTACAAAATATCATTGTAAATAGCAAGCTAGATGCTAGAGTATATACTCGTACGATTTAGAAAAAAATACTATAAAGTAAAATAAAAAGATTCAATAAATACACTCAGTTAAGAAATTTATCGACACATTGTCGATATGGAATAATCGCAACCCATATTCAGGAATTGTATTTTTTTTGGATTAAATAAACAATGAAATCTGAAATCTATTTACATTAAAATGTGATGAAATTTAATAAAATAAGTATATAATAGTATCAAAAAGCTTCAGACATACAATACAAACATTTATAGCTACGAAATTCACTTACTTGTGAAATGTTATTACGCTGCCTTTTTGGTACCGATTTTTACAAAATACACAAACTCTCGTTATACAAATGTTTTAAATATCACTTAACAAACACCAAACACAAAAGAATAGCCTTATTTCACAATAAATGTATAAAGCAACAGAGATTCAACAAGAGAACACAACTGTCATTTGCAACAAATGTCAATTTTAGTTCGCGAGACCCTCGTTGGAGGCGTTTCAAAACGGCACAAAAATAACTGTCATTTCTTAGAGAATATGTAGTCCAGCGTACTTGTATAATAGAGGTCAGTGGGTCATATACATAAAAAAATACAGTGGAATTGATAAACACCTCCTTTTTTACAAGCTTTTTATTAACTTGCTATGTATGTATGCTTGTATGTTCGGGTGGAATCTTGCAACTCAATTTTGAAGCAGATATATTATATTCAACCGATTTTGCTGAAATTTTGCAAGCATATTTATACAACGTGACAATACAATATTATAATGACATGGAGCTGATCTGATGCTGGAGCTGGAAGGTGGCCTTAGGAACTCTGTAAAGAAACGTCGCAACATCATCGAGTTTGGACTCGTTTGATTCATCTCGAGGCATTCCAGTAAAAGCTTGTTTTTAAAATGCTTTTTAATTTAATTTATTTTTAAAGTCGGTTAATAAAAGGGAAGAATGTTGAGATAAGATACAAACCCTTAATTCTGAAAACATATTGTGTTAATCAAACATGGAACTGCTGAAGCCCTACAAATTCAGCTACAGGCGTAGAAAATAACCACGTCAATAGTGTAGGTCGCCACCGAAGCAAATTTCGATTGCAAGCTGTAATTGTTACCAGCAGGGTCGGACTGGGCCGGAAGGGCCCGGGTGTGAATAGATCATAAGCCTATCCAAGTTTTTTAAATATGGATGGGTATGGATATGGGGATCATATTTTTTTAAGAGGCTTTTTATTAACTTGCAATGTATGTATGAATGTATGTTCTGGTGGAATCATGCAACTCAATTTTGATAGATAAGTAGATCAAGATATCTCTAACCGATTTTGCTGAAATTTTGCAAGCATATGTATACAGCGTGACTTTACAATATTATGGACATGAAGCTGATCTGACTCTGTAAAGAAATGTCGCAACACCATCGAGTTTGGACTCGTTTGATTCGTCTCGAGGCATTCCAGTAAAAGCTTGTTTTTTTATTTAATTTATTTGTCAATTATTTAAAAATATGTTATTAGTTAACTTCTATTTAGAATTTAGTAGACACAACTTTAAAAAAAAGTAAAAACAGACTTGTTGATTTTACATGTGATTTCTCCAAATCCATCATATGTAATCCTCTTCAATTTATAAATTTATTAATAAACACGTTATTTGATATGAATGAATATCGAGTTATTGTCTGCAATCGCAGTGAGTTTGGTGGCATGATTCTATTCATGCTTTAGAAAATATTTATTGATCACAAAATCAATGTGTAAATTTTCAGTTTAACTCAAACAGTTGAAATGGATAAAAATTAAGTTCATGACCGTTAAGACTTCGGGGGCTATCTGGATCAGCTAGCTACTCGGAATAACCAGTCCGACCCTGATTGGTGGTGTACATATATTGAAACCGTATCGAAAACCTTACTGGCGAAACGAAGTTTGTTTCAAAACATGCGCCAATGGAACTAGTTTGTATGCAAGTGAAGCTTTTCATAAACTTTTAAACGTTTAGACCGCGCCAGGCGATATTGCGAAGCAAAAAAGTGTAATTAGAAGAAGAATGGAAATGAATTTATTTCGTTCATTTTGTTTTTCATTTAGCTGACTTATTTTTGTATTATTAAATTTCTGACAGGTCCTTTTGCGCCTGCATGTTAATTTGCTTTAAACATGTTCGGGTAAATGTTGCCATGAATTTTAATATATTTACTTAGGCATATACATATTTATATTGCATTAGATTAGGTTGTTTATTCAATTTGTATTTAGATTAACATATAGGTAGGTACAAGAGGTTAACAAGATAAAACGGACTCTATAAAACAAAGCAAAATTGAGCAGTGATAAATTAACACCACATAATTTTTAGAAGCACACTTATTGTACTAATAACTGATGGTTTGAGTTTATAATAATTTTCGCATTTGACAAATATCAAGATTAGTGGTTGTTTCTAAAAAAAAACTATTGAAACCTCCATAATTTTGGATTGTTTTCAATCGAAAGCCGCCCGTTACTACCCGCCCGACCCTATTGGGGTCAAAGAGCGTAGTGCTCTTATGTATCATGTGTAGGCGGTACTACCATGTACACCAAATTACTATAGGAATTCGTAATTCAAAGCAGAACGGTTACAGAAGTTTTTTAAGGGCTAATACATTGAAGGTCATATCAAATTCATGTGTTGTCTTTTCATTTAGTTACGTCACAGTTTAGATCTAATTATTGGCAATCGAAAGCACAAGTAGAAACAAGACAGAACTTTAATACACAATAGGAATACCGAATTGATTCTTAGTCTTCAAACTAAAAAAAAGCGGCCAAGTGCGAGTCGGACTCGCCCATGAAGGGTTCCGCAGCAGCAAGTAACATAATATAATTTTTATTTTATATTTTTACATTTGTGTTGATTGAATGAAAGGTAAATTGCAGTTCACGATTTATGACGTATTAAAAAAAAAACTACTTACTAGATTTCGTTCAAACCAATTTTCGTTGGAAGTTTGCATGGTAATGTACGTCATATATTTTTTTTAGATTTATCATTCTCTTATTTTAGAAGTTAGAGGGGGGGGATACACATTTTACCACTTTGGAAGTGTCTCTCGCGCAAAATATTCAGTTTAGAAAAAAATAATGTTAGAAACCTCAATATCATTTTTGAAGACCTATCTATACATACCCCACACGTATGGGTTGGGTGAATTTTTTTTTTGAGTTTCAGTTCTAAGTATGGAGACCCCCAAAATTAATTGTTTTTTTTTCTATTTTTGTGTGAAAATCTTAATGAGGTTCACAGAATACATCTACCTACCAAGTTTCAACATTATAGGTCTTATAGTTTCGGAATAAAGTGGCTGTGACATACGGACGGACAGACAGACGGACAGACAGACAGACAGACATGACGAATCTATAAGGGTTCCGTTTTTTGTTTGGCACGGAACCCTAAAAATAGAGTTTTAAAGAATAACCAAATTTTAGGTTATGAAAACTATGTTATTATTAATAGCTGCCTTTGGTGAGTAAACTTAAATGTATAAATTTAAACTTCCTAGTGTTATTAACCTTTCATAATATGTGTTGAAGTTATTTAAGTTAGGTTCAGAGCAAAGGAGATGCAAAGAATACAAATTACTTCTATACGGGCAGCCGGCTTTCGCGTCATTCTTGTCAGCAACTTCACGTATGAACACAGTTTCAAATTGTCGGGTGCACTTATAACTTTAGTTTACTCTGCATCTCAATGAAAAGTTTCTATATGAAACTGTGCGCCCGTTATTTGACTACTCTAATGTTTAGGTACAGTTTCGTAAATGAGTTTGGAAAAACTGGTAGTATTGTATGCAATGACAATTATTTTCCACACCATTTTTTAAATTTATCCTTCGGATAATGTAGGATTTATATTAATTTTATTTAATACTTAGGTCCCTCACAGCTGGCAATATAAAGCTTACAATAGTTATACTTCAACAATATGCCAATGATGAGGTACACATTAATTAAAGATAAATTCACACATGATCAAAGTTCTTTTCTTGAATTCTCAAAAACGCGTAGCACCGGGATTACAACGACCCCGCGTCTTCGAGTTTTTACTTTATTTTACTTTTATTAATATGTATTTACTTCATAATCAGTGGTGGATTTACCACTAGGCTGAGTAGGCTGGAGCCTAGGGCGGCAAATTTTAGGGGGCGGCAGAATTGGCCCAAAATTTTTTTTTCTTATAGAAATAAAAATTGCTTAACGTGTGATAAAAAATACGGATAAAAGAAGTATTGAAAATTTAACAATACATAAGAACCAAACAGTGTGCCTATAGTTTAATCTCAACTTAAAATAATCGCGGCGACTGAATCATAACCTTCTCCTTTTTGAAGTCAGTTAAAAAGTACTAAACACTTCGTTACACATATCTTCGTGAATATGGATTTTTAAAATATTGCAATAGGTGTAGATTAAAAGTAGTACTTTTAATCTACACATTTTTACTATCTTATAATCACCACTCAGGGTGGCATGAGGCCTTGGAATGAGTGCCTCCACTATCCGGTTCGCCAACGGCTAATTGTGTCTCAATGGAAATCTTCCTTTCGAGCCCTCTTCGCCGCCCCCTTTCGCGAGATGACATCTTAGCAGAAGGGTCTGATGACTGCAAGGAGGAACAAACGCTGTTATTTATAAGCTGGGAAAATTAAAAGTCCTCACTATAATCACTGTAAGAGTAAATGCAATGGGTGGTTCTGGGGCAACGCGCACGGTGCCTATATGGTAGATACGTTACGGTAACCGCGTATGGCGCTAACCGCTGATACCGCTCTCTGAGAATGCCATATACGCGACCTTCTCTGTACGGTCAGAGCAACAGTCAAGACCAGTGTACCAGCGACCAGTTTTGGAGCAAGCCATCGGAAACCCTCATCAAACAGCATCTTTCGTTAAGGATTAGTTAGGCACCGATACTTAGTTTGGGCCCGAACCGGTACGAGGATCAAAATTAAGTCACCAGGGAGTGAGCAGCGACGGGGCCCATGAAATAAGAGGAACTCTGTGTAATACTTATGGGTGTCCCTGTCACCCATGTTCGCAACTAACTAAACCACTAACTAAAGTGTCATTGGCGTAAAGATTACACCCAGCCCAGCCAGTTTAGCGCAAGCAGGAGGGTTTCTCGAGGTCTGCACTGCACGACATGATTCATTCTGCCTCTGATACCTCTGGTTCAGTCATGTCCCCCACGCTGATTCTTCTGCATATCAATGACATGTTAGCTTTTGGCAACAAAGGTTGCTATGCAGCAATAGCACAGTCCATGGAAGATAATTGGACACCCTACAACCAAGCTGGCAGACGTTGAGGAAAAACGCCGGGCGCTTGTCGCTGAGCTCGACCGGGTTTTGAACCGCATTTTACAATGGGGTAATGAGAATCTGGTCGAGTTCAACGCTAAGAAAACACAGGGGTGCGCGTTCTCTACCAAAAAGTCTTCGTTTCTTCCCCTCCACACTTTTTAGAGCACTCAACTGCCACTACGGGATAAGCTTGGTGTCCTGGGCATGAATATTAGCCGTGCGTGGAGTACTGTTCTCATCTTTGTGATGGATCCGCGCAGTATTTGCTTGATGCCTTCGATTGATTGCAGCGGCGAGCAGTCCGCATTATCAACAGTTCCGACGCCACCGAGTCCCTTGAGCCTCTGCAGTTGCGGCGAAATATCGCCTCTATGGCAGTCCTCTGCCACCTTTAGAATGGAGAGTGCTCTAAAGAGCTCTTTCAATTTTTTTTCTATGGAATAGGGGGGCAAACGAGCAGACGTATCACCTGATGGTAAGCGATAACCGCCGCCCATGGATACCCGCAACACCAGGGGCGTCACAAATGGAGGTGACTTTGAGGATGGGGAGGGGGATGGGGGAAGAGGTTGAGATATGGGCCTCCGGTATCCTCACTCACTCGTTGAAACACAGCGCAAGCGCTGTTTTACACCGATTTTCTGCGAGGCCGTGGTATCACTCCGGTCAAGCCGGCCCATTCATACCGAAGCGTGTCCCTCCCACGGTATCCCACCTTCTCCCTTCCTCTACAGAACAACACGTGCTGGCCTTGGAAGTTACCGCCTTAGAGTCATAGAAATACGCTCTCGAACCAAACGGTTTGGTTCCTCCTTCCTGTGCCGAGCATTTAAAAACTGGAACTCACTTCTAGCGCATGTGTTTCCTTCCCACTATGATCCCGAGTCCTTTAAGCGGGGCGAGAAAAAGCATCTCTGCGTGCATTGTCTGCTTTCGCAGTGAGAACGGTGGCCCCCACTGTTGGATTCTGCTTGAGCTTACCATCAGGCTGAGCAGAGTATAAAAAAAAATCATTTCCTCCTAGCGACGAGTGCAGTGCGAGAGAGGAAAGGGTACCGTACTGCCTCCTTGTCCAGTCGACGATGACCGACTGCATTTCCATGGTGGGAAAGCCACTACGTGGTGCCTTCAGCCTGAACGACCAGCGCGTCATCGTGGCTTGACTAACGCACGTAATCACTCGTGGTCATTTGACTCAACACTGCGACCCTCACAGCAATGGCAGTCGATGCGGGTCGAGAGATGCTCTCAAACAAAATATGTGAGAGAGAGTAAGATATGGCGATTCGCAAATTTCCCCAGCTGGGTGATGGTTTAGCGTCCGATAAGTCAAGGGACGGCTGAAAGGATACACTAGTACATATTATGGTGGTAAGAATATTTTGTTTGTATTAATTTTCTTTTCGTGTTTTTTGATTTTGAAGTTGTTTTTATTGATATTTCTTTTGTCTGGTGTGTCTTTGTTGTCAACCATGTCGGTTGTTGGCGAGTTGCCGGATCCCGGTGGTACAAATGAATTTCGAACACCAACCGGAAATAAATTGTTTGGTAGAATGTCGCCATCAAATTTATCGTCAAATGAAAGTAGAACTGAACGAATTAGGGCTTCGGACTTGGGCGAGAGTGTTTCGTCTCTTAGTGGTCGTGATAACTGTGGGGAGTATGATTATTTTGAGTTGGTGTCTCAGGCAACCGAATATTTGGCAAAAATTAACGAATTGGTAAACGATCAGGGGTCGCGAATGAATGTGGGGAATAGGACCGCCATTATGGACGTAACCCAGCGGATTACCGGTATCGTCTCATTGTTGGCAATTAAATCTGCTAGCAATGAAACGAAATTAGCGAATCTCGAGCGCCGGGTGGGGGGTGTCGCCGTTCAACAGCCGGGCTTGACGTACGCGGACAAGCTTAGGCTTCGCTTACCACCTGGATCAGCCCCGTGTCCGGTGTCCGCTGAGGCGCGCGTATCTAGGCCGTGTGTTATTGCGTATCCTACTACGGAACGTTCAGCGGACTATGCAACTTCGTCAGCTACAAAAGAAGCTCTCATGAAGGCTATTAAACCTAGCGACGAAGGTTTTCAAATTGTAGGCGTCAAAAAAACCGCAAAGGCAGGCGTCGTGTTGCGGGTCGCAAATGAACGGCAGCTTAAAAAACTAGAAGCAGTAAACGCCATTAAATCTGTAGGCTTACGCTTAGAAAAGCCGAAAGGCCGAAGGCCCCGTATAATTGTAAAAGACGTGCCCGGTTCTATGGAGGATCGTACCTTCCTAACAGCTTTATATCGTCAGAATATCAAGGACGAATTAAAATTAAGCGAAAGCGATTTTTTAAAAACGACCAAAATTGTCAGGCATCGTAAACTGGAAAACGGACGTCAATGGATAGGCTTAGAATTAGAGACAGAGGTTAGGAAACACTTGGCTAGCACAAAAGATAAATTATATATAGACTGGGCCACATGTAGGTTTATAGACGACTTAGAAGTAGTTCGTTGCTTAAACTGTCAACAATTCGGTCATGTTCAAAAATTTTGCACTATTAAAACTCCTACGTGTGCTAATTGCGCGGCCAGCCACGATACAAGGGCTTGCCCGGATAAGGACACACCAGATTTTAAACCGAAATGCGCACAATGCAGCCGGTACAAAAAACCATGTGACCATCGATGTGGATCACAAGACTGCTCCACATATAAACTTAAATTAGAGCAGCTAATCCTAAATACTAATTACTGAATAGCTTATACAGTAGTAGCTGTAGTACCTTTTTAATAAAATGGATAATATCTCAATAGGCCAGTTAAATCTTCATAATGATAAAATAGCCACGTCAGAATTAGATCGCTTAGTTTTGGAACAAAAGTTAGACATTGTCCTTATACAAGAGCAATATCAAAGCGCTCAATTGCGGAATTATGTAGTACAACTAGATGGCCGGTCGCGGGCTGGGATATATGTTGCAAGTTCTAATTTTACGGTAACATCTTTGCGTAACCTTATGACGTCACACTGCGCCGTTGCTGAGATCTCATCCTCTACCTGTAGGGTTTACATAGTGAGCTGTTATTTTCAATTTTCACATCCTATTGATCCTCATCTACATCATTTACGTTTCGTTTTGCGGTCCCTCATAGGACACAAAATTATCATTGGCGCTGATGTCAATGCTTCTTCTACTTTATGGTATGGCAAATTGCGTGCAGCTGACATGGCTCGTCGCTGTGCGGTTGAAGATTTTATTGCGGAAATGAATCTTACTATCCACAATACCCCTGATGCACCACCAACTTTTTGCAGCCCAATGGGTGAGTCTTCTATTGACGTGACGCTTACGCGCGGCGACGTCTCGATATCTGGATGGCGTGTCCTACCGGACGCATCCTGTAGTGATCACCGCTTAATCGTGTACGAATTCATACCAATGGTTGCACAATATCCACAAAGAACTCCTTACAATTTTAGGTATAAAACTAAAGGGGCAAATTGGGCTTTATTTGGTTCACTCTTTGCAGTACATGCCAAAGACTTCAGTCGCAGTGGTCTATCAGCTGAGGAAAGCGCAAACATATTATCAGATACTTTCACATATTGTGCTGATGTTTGTATCGGCCGTGGATCTATCACTAACACTCGTAGATGTGATTGGTGGAATTATAAATTAGTCGAATTACGTAGAATCTATCGAAAAGCTCGTAAAAAACTAAATGACATTAAAAAGCGTAACGTAACAGGAGATATTTACAATAATGCTCTTATTGCTCTTAGAGTTGCCAGGTCTCATTATAGAGCTGCTGTGGAGAAATCAAAGGGAAATTTAATACGTAAACTTGTTGATAAACTCGATAGAGAGGGTCCCTGGTCACCTTTGTATCATGAATTTAAAGCAAATAGATCAATCGACCTTGCATACGTACAGAACATCAAAATTAATAATAGTTATACTACAGGAGTAGAACAAACCACAGAATATCTTTTAGAATCACTTGTGCCTGACGATCGGCCGGAGGATGACACGGATTATCACCGACAAATTAGGCAGTGGGCTATTGAACCACCATTGTCTCCAATGTCTGACTTACCATCTTCAGACGAATTCCTCAGTATTGTTAGGTCATTGCCACTAAATAAGGCTTCGGGCGACGATAAAATATCAAACAAAATGATAAAAGAAGCTTGTAAACTTTCGGGTGATACGGTTTTAACAGTTTTTAAACGTTGCATTGCGGAAGGAGTATTTCCTAGTGTTTGGCGGTGCGGTAATATTCGAATAATACCAAAAAGCGGCGATAAGCCGCCGGACGATCCTAAATCCTATCGACCCATAACACTGTTACCATCGCTGGGAAAGCTTTTAGAGCGTCTTGTAGTACCACGACTTCTACCGGGTGGAGTTAAATTTCATGATAGACAATTCGGCTTTACGTTGGGAAAATCGACAACTGATGCGGTTATATCTGTAAGGAAAACTGTCACCGAGTCAAGTTTTCAATACGTTTTAGGCATCTTCTTAGATATATCTGGCGCCTTTGACAATGCGTGGTGGCCCATGCTATTGCTAAAATTAAAATTAAGAGGTTGCTTTAAAAATATTTATTCCCTTATCTCCTCGTACTTCTTACAAGGTACTACTAAATTGAGACTTGGGCATCATTCTGTGTCGAAGGCGCTTACGATGGGGTGTCCTCAAGGGTCAGTGCTAGGACCATACTTGTGGAACATAGGCTTCGACGATTTTCTGGCAATGCCTGTGCCGTCCGGATGTACCCTGAATGCGTACGCGGACGACGGTTTGTTATTGATAGAGTCGGATACTAGAACGGGGCTTGAGAGGCTGGCCAGTGAATGTTTGGACTTAATATCTCGGTGGGGTGGGCGTAATCGGTTGACGTTTGCACCAAACAAAACCTTCCAGCTACTTCTGAAAGGTAACCTCAAATCACCGCCGTGTATTAAATTTGAAAATATTACTATTAAAAATAAAACCTCGGTTTGTTATTTAGGATTGGTTTTAGAAAGAAATTTTTCATTTATTGAACATATTAGAACAGTTAATGAAAAGTCTAAAAAGAGTTTCTTTGCACTGACGAGGATATCAACTGCGACATGGGGTCTGTCATATAATACACTAAAGATCATATATGGAGCTACTTATTTGGGTTCTATTTGCTATGGTGCTCCTGTATGGGCAGATAGGGCGACTGTAGGTGCTGTCCGTCGCAAACTGTTACAAGGCCAACGACCTGCATTGATTTTCTTGTGCAAGGCATATAGGACGGTTAGCACTGAGGCTTTACCGGTGTTGGCAGGTGTTTTTCCGGTCGATCTCGAGGTGCAAAGACGTGCAGCCATGTACTATTCCACACTACAAAACATGGAATGCGATTTTTTGGGCGTACGAGACCGCGGTAAAATCATAAGATTGTTTCAACAAAAAACCAATGTCTATAACGACCTCTTGGATGAATGGCAGAAACGATGGGACGAATCATCTAAGGGGCGCCACCTTTACCAGTTCTTTTCATCTGTTCGCGAAAGGTTGTCAAGGACATGGCTCGAGGTAGATCACTGTGTCGCTCAATTTCTTACAGGCCACGGTAACTTTAAGAGTAAACTATACTCATTTAAATTAGTCGATTCACCATTGTGTCAATGCTCAACACCTGATTCTAGCTGTGAACAGTCGGCTCATCATATCCTCTGGGAATGTAGTCTTTGGTACAATGAACGTAACATGATGCTAAATAGCTTACAAATGACGTCTGGGGTAGTATATTATGGGGATCTTGTGTCAACTGCGGTGAATTTCCGTGCGTTTAAGCGATTCTGCCATACATACTATAGAAATCAAATATAGCTCACTTAGGACCCATAATATTTTTATCCGTGGTGCTTCCCGGTTTGAAAAAGGCGTCTGCCTATTTTGACTCCATTTTGTCTCCCGCTTTGCTAAGGAGGGAAGTGGACTTATTATATTTCCAACTCCTCCAGTTTTCTTCTGATTAATTTCGTTGCGGTTTCCAAGACAGTTAAATTTTTCCTGGGACTTCCCGAGTGTCATAACTCGGTGTTTTCGTGGGTCACCGCTGTTGATCCTGGTGTACAGGAGTTACAGTGGTGGGCGTGTGGGCGGGATTAGTCCCATAAAAAAAAAAAAAAAAAAAAACGGATATCGTTTCTTTTTACAAACTTTTTATTAACTTGCAATCTCTTGCAATGTATGTATGTATGCTTGTATGTTCGGGTGGAATCTTGCAACTCAATTTTGAAGCAGATATCTTGTACCGATTTTGCTGAAATTTTGCAAGCATATGTATACAGCGTGACAATACAATAATATAATGACATGGAGCTGATCTGATGTTGGAGCAGGAAGGTGGCCATAGGAACTCTGTAAAGAAACGTCGCAACATCATCGAGTTTGGATTCGTTTGATTCGTCCGAGTCATTCCAGTAAAAGCTTGTTTTTAAAAAGCTTTTTAATTTAATTTATTATTGGTAAATCTTTTGGGATCAGAATATTTGAGAGATCTGTGACAATCTCTGGAAGAATATTTAGAGGATCTAGCTCCGTTGAGGGACGAAGGGCGTGTATAGAACTCCCGACAAATCGGTCTAACTACTAAACCTCGGCGTGGGCCTACATCTGCAGTCAAGAGCAGCTCCAGGAACGCATCAGCGGATTCTGGAGTTCCCCCTGCCTTGCACATCCCAGGGTAACCAGATTCAAACCTGGGACATGTCACTGTCGTACCTCTCACCGCTCTACACAGTAAGAGAGTCGGAACACCGACCCGCCTGAGACGACACCCCCGGCCGGACCGAGGTGTCGGTTCATTTCCAGTGGCCACAACGACCCTTAACCGTCTATTGGGGAGCTAGCGGCCTTTATCGCGCATTCTTCGTCGCCTCTTTCGAGCGGGATCGGCCATTTCCCAATCCCGCTCTTCGGACTCCTTCTGGATCATAACGTTTTCACACTGCTCGCCAGAATTGCCGCGATCTATGCTGGTGGTGACAGGTTTCGTCCGATCTGTCCGACCGGGCGAAGTCACCGAAGCAACCGTGCCCGGTGAGGATCTAAGTGAATCGGTAGGTGATAAGTTGGTTCTCTCTATGCAAGCTTCGAAGCTCGGCAGAAAGGCTCCAACAGCGCGTTGACTGGCACAACCCTGGGTGTCGAGCCGTGCCCGCCAATCTCGTAGGGCTTGCGTATGTGTGTTCTGACGAAGCATTCCGGGCTCATGATACGGCGCTATCTCTTCGTTATATATCGTACCGCCTGACCGACGGATCGAATTTCGTCACAGACCATTGTGTTCATGTCGGCAAGAATGTCGAAGGGTGGAGATCGTGCTAGGATCGTCGCCGCCTCGTACGAGATCGTACGGTGGCCTCGTACGATCCCTATGGCCATCAACCGCTGCAGACTCCCGAGTTGAGCATTATAACGGGAAAATCCCCATAGAGGTACCCCATGGAGGACCATGGATCGCACGACGCCCATACGCACGCCCACGCATATAGAGGCAGCGAACTTCTTTCCGCGGTCCCCCAAGATTGGGCAGCAGACAATGTGGCACACCTGCTACTCCTCATACTGGGGACTAGTTGCCCGAAATGCTTTTCGAAGCTCTACCGATTGTCCATGATGAGGTACTCCATGTACTGACTCACTTGGACATCGGTGTCATCCACCCGGAGGTATGAGCTGGCGCCACCCTCAGGCCCAGCTCATGAATCTTATCCACGACACAAGCCACCCCTTGCGAGCAGAAGCACCTCCCCGAAGTGTGACCTTCTAGCCAGTATTAGGGTATCGTCTGCAGGCGACACTGATGCCCGAAGTCAGACTAGTGCGAAGGCCCGCATCGTATGCGAGGTTCCATAACAATGGGCCCAATACAGAGCCCTGGGCAAACCCACAACACACCTCCCTTAAGTTTTCCACTCCGTTCCGATCGACAAACTTCACTGTCCTGTCGCGCTGATAGACCACTATGACGACACGCAGGTAAATCAGCACCTCGTGATATTCAAGGGCCGCCCTAATCGCGCCCCATTGAAGGGTGCCGAAAGCGTTAACGATATCAAGGCTAACTACCAACACCACCCTCCGATCGGACTGCCGAACCCGACAGGGAGCGAACACACCTATATATTAGCGTCCACTGTCGAGCGTCCCCGTTGGAATCCAAATTGGCAGTCCGATAGATCAGGGCCCACTCGCGACAGGTGCTCGCTGATACAGCCAGAGATAAGTCTCTCAAAGAGTTCCTATCCTTTGATTTCTTACCTCGATTGAACAATTATGGAAACTGATAAGAATAAGAAAATATGGTTCTAGGAGCAGATTTTGGGGGGGGTCACGTCCCATGTGACCCCCCCCCCTGGAACCGCGCCTGACTTTAATACTATTTGAAAAATTACTAAACGGTTTGTAAAAAATATCTTTGTGAATATGGGTACCGTATAGGGTTATTGACCGGAGAATTCCGCGTTAAGCCTTGTCACGATGCTCGGTTTACCCAAATTGGACGAAAGTCGCAGAGGAAACCAGCTTTTGAGCAAGCTGTCGAAAGTGCTCGTCAAAGAGCCAACTACCTTTGAGGAACGGGCCTTTCAGAGGCCCCACTATCTGGCAGCTTGCGGCTCTGTCGACGATTGGATTTGCCGTCAACGTCGTCTATGCTGGTGATCAGCCCTGTTCCGATCTCGTTCAGCGGTATCTTTCTGGTGCATTCCATCTTCACAGGAAGAGGCCACAGCGTCCCAGCCCTTCAATCAGCAATGATTGCTGGTGGAAACAGGTCTCATCCGAAATGGTCGACTTCGTCGTTCAGACCACGCAGTGGAGTCCCAATCAGTTGCGCAGTGGTGGCATTGTGCCATCTCCTCGCGTTCGGTCTTATCCAGATACTCAACGAAGCAACCATGCCCATCTGTGTCTGCTTCTTCGTTGACGCCCATTCTGTGGCTGCTTCAGTGAGCGTTTCACCGCATTTCGAGCTCGTCCTGGTCTTTCCTGCTCTTACCACGAGCCTGGTCATGGACCTTCGCGTCCATGTCCACCAGGATATCAAAAGGCGGGAAACGAGCCAGGACTGTCGCCGCCACTGACGAGATGGTGCGGTATCCTCGTATGATCCGAATGGCCGCTACCCGCATCTCTTGATTGAGCTTGGGTCGACAGCAGGAGGAGGCCGATAGACGCTTAGCCTATATTGGTGCTCCGTAGAGGGCCATAGATAGTAACACCGCACTAAAGAACGGGTCTAGATACATTGTTTGGGATTGGACCGGTACGAGGACCGAATTGAACACGATTGAGGCGATAATTTTTGTCACGATAGCAGAAGCAGGCCAGGATTTGATCTTTAGAACCAGGAAGGGGAGAGTGTGGTCACCATATACGAGGAGACCATCTGTAACCCTTAGATGGCTCGAGATCTGTCAGGGTACCAGAAGTTTCCTTTCTAAGTAACATCTAGTTCCTCGGTTACTAGTACCCGAGACAGAGTTGTTTAAATCGCTGCATCCGTGACGGGTGGAACATCATCCACGTTCTACCCATCGTAGAACCCGTAGACGGGGACGTGAGTTCCACCTGTATTGTAGGGAAACTTATCTGCTCCTGCAGAAATTGATTGAAGGTGAACTCTGAAGTGTTCGATTGCGACACACTACCCATGAAAACCCCTGTACAATGATGGCTTGCAATGGTTTCCTCATGTAAAAAATGTTATTGAATTGCAGAAGTAAGAAGGGGCGGCAAAATTGTAATAGACTACTGGCGGCAAATATGTAAATCCGCCACTGGTAGGGGCGGCAAAAATTTAATAGCCTACTGGCGGCAAATCTGTAAATCCGCCACTGTTCATAATTGATGTATTGTTTGAGTATTACTACTGTATCTTACTACATACAAAATAATAATAGCCTCGGTGCAAACATAACTATATTAACTTCTATCTATAAATTATGATGACAGCAAATTTAAGTTTGTAATTTGTGCTCAACACTCTATTTATGATAAAAGCGTCTGCTCTTGTTTGATCTATTACCATAAATGGTAATAGATCAAACAAGAGCACCATACGCTATTCGGTGCATACCTTGTTGATAGTGTAGAACGGGGGCGACAGAGTAGTGTCTGTAATCGGATTACGGGGAGATGGGCAGCTGTGCACGAATGGTGCCCTGTTTGCAATGCCCCACCGACACCTTGACGTATAGCTAATATCTATTACCTGTTCTATCTGACATAGTTATAAAGTGGTCGGTGTTTTATGGTAATTCGTCTTAGTAAGAGAGCTACTGAACCTTTCGAGTAACGGTGTGTCTGTAAGACTAGAAATTCTTGTAGCCATGAGTTATAGCATGCTAAGTACGGTAACTATCGCCTGGCAGGCCTCAGCCCTGCACATCATCAATATGTTTTTGAAGGTGTTAAAAACATGAGAGAAAAAAACTTGTTCCTGTAAGCCTGATTTTTTTATAGGATTTAGTTCATTCATTAAGAAGTTCAAAAACAAAATGACAGGCGATTCCGATGAGCACAAGTACCTGCCAGGCGAACCGAAAGGTGTGTAATTAGTTAATTACATCATCAATAAAAATAAATTTTATTTTGTAAAGTTGTATTTAACCGACTTCCAAAAGGAGGAGGTTCTCAATTTCATCGGTTTTTTTTTGTTTTTTTATGTATGTACATTGATTACTCCGTCAATTGTGGACCGATTTTGAAAATTATTTTTGTATTCGACAGGGTATGCTCCCCATGTGGTCCCATGGCCACCATATCAGGATCTGATGATGGGATCCCAAGGAAATTGAAGGAAACCCTCAAATTTACGTGAGCGCCTGCAATAAAGTTAAGGCAATTGTCTGCATGCTTTCATATTCTGTAAACATCATGTCCGAAATATTTATTTATTATTCTATACAGTATGTTGTATGTTACCTTTAGTCGTATTCTTTAAAGTTATTTAGGTAAAATTATGATAAGAGACTTGAGAAAGACTAAAAAGTGAAAAATAAAAAATAAACTTCGTTTAAAAAAACCGACTTCAAAAACTGAAAAGTATAAAATAACTTAATTTGTATGTGCTACCTATTCATAGGTTTGAAGTCGGTGCCGAGCCAAAATGTAATAGTAGGTACCGTACTCGCCGCGCGTGACCTTGAGCGGGATAGCTGTTCTTCGCGTAGGACAAAACAACCGAAGCGTCGGTGAGGTCGTTGACGTTCGTCTCGAAATATAGCGAGTGTGGTACCTACTATTACATTTGGCTTGGCGCCGAATTCAAACCTATGAATAGGTAGCACATACAAATTAAGTAATTTTATACTTTTCAGTTTTTGAAGTCGGTTTTTTTTAACGAAGTTTTTTTTTTATTTATATAAATTTGTCTGAGTGATTTACAATGACAGGCGGTGCTGGTTAGCATAATTCCTTGACAGTTGAGGAGAAAGATAGCACTAGAGTGCGAGTAAAAATGTGCCTGAGCACACTTGGTTGGTCCTAACACGACAAACTTCTCAACCCTCCTTTCGCAGTCGGGTAAAAAGGCAAGACATCTTTTCAATAAAAGATGTCTTGCCTTTTTCCTTATGCAATCATAAGGATTCCAGAAATTATTTAGTTAATGTCAATACTTACTGTCGTACGTAGCAATGCACTTGCGTCCGTAACGCTTATTATGATCATACGACTTTGGATAAAGATAATTTGTGGTAGGCATCACACGCATGATTGATTGTTTGAACTTATAGTGTACGATTTCATATATATGAGTGTGGGCAAACCATTGCTGCTACATTAATAATTCTTATTTAATTTCTTGGTCTCAAATATTAGGTAGTTACGTCTATTGTCATCTACTAAACACATTTTTCCGATTCTGTGTTACTATTCTCTATTACCGGTACTCTCTGTTCTATGTTTCCCGGAATTAGCCGTCTATGAAACAAGCCCAAGAATTGAATATGTATTGGTTGTAAATTAACACTGACTAAAGTATAAAGTATCCGGATGTTAATTTATTCTCTACTAAATTGAGTACTTTTTGTCACATTTTGTAAGCTTTTTTAGATAATAAGTTTTAATAATGACGGGCCTGTTGCTCTAGTGGTTGGTGATCCAGACTGCTGAGCGCCGCAAGTCGTTGGTTCGATTCCCACCCGTGACAAGCTTTCATGTGATGAGCACGATCGTTAGTTCTGCGTCTGGGTGTAATTTACCTTTAATAATAGGACTTTACCTATGAAATTGCCGTTTTGTATGCAATAAGTGAAAGTACTTATTTTTTTAAACTTTTTTATTTCTGTTATTGGAAGTAATCACCCATGTAATCGACGCATCTTTGCCAACGCATTGGCATTTTTTTGATGCCCATCTTGTAAAAATCAGACGGACGGGAGGCATCAAACTCTTCAAAGGCATTTTGTACTGCCTCTCGGGAATTGAATTTTTTACCCACTAAAAAGTTGTCTAAATTTTGGAAAAAGTAATAGTCGGTAGGTGCAAGGTCTGGTGAGTATGGCGGATGAGGGAGAGCTTCCAACCCCAGCTCTTGCAGCTTGGAGACTGTCTGTTGCGCAGTATGGAGTTCGCGCGATGTCGTGAAGGAGCAGTGGGGACGACCGATTGACCAAAGCTGGTTGCAGATGTGCAAGCTTCTCCATCATTCTCTCCAGTTCTTCACAGTACACATCTGCATTAATGCTCATGCCGTTTTGTAAAAAGCTGTGGTGAATCACACCCGCACTAGACCACCAAACAGTGACCATCACCTATTTAGGGGTCATTTTTGGTTAAGGGCATTGCTTTGGTGCTGAACCAGGGTCTAACCACCTTGCTGAGCGCTTCCGATTGTCGAACAGAATCCATATTTTGTCGCACGTAAGAATTCGTTTCAAAATTCCTTCATTTCTTTGCCTGTTGAGCAGCGCAAGGCAAGTCTCGACGCGTACGTTGCGCTGGCGATCGTTAAGGTCGTGGGGCACCCATCTATCAAGCTTTTTTACCTTGCCAATTTGTCACAAATGGATCAATATTGTTTTGATGCTTACATTAAAAGCTCCTGCTAGCTCAGCTGTAGATTGAGTTTCGTCAGCTTCCACAATCGCCTTAAATTCATTATTGTTAACCAAAGTCTCCGGACGACCACGAGCTTCATTTTTCAAGTCAAAATTTCCAGAACGGAACCGGGAAAACCAATAACGGGTTGTGCGTTCGTTTATACAGTTCTCTCCGTAAACGTTTTTGATGTTACGTGCCGTTTGTGTCGCGTTGGTGCCACGACGGAACTCATATTCAAATTATAATTACACGAATTTTTAAAGTATCCATTATGACGAAAAATGTTCAAATGTAATGAAAATACAACGCTAATCAGAAAACAAAAGACTGAGTTTGTAAATAGAATGTCATGGTTTTAAAACAAAATTAATTTGAATTTAGAATACAGAGCCATTACAAACTTTTTTTTATTTGAAATGACCAGTACTGAAGAACGGCAATTTCATAGGTAAAGACCTAATATGTATATGTTTGAAATGTGTTTGTCAGTTGTCTGGTTCCTTTGGTGCGGGCTTTGCCTGGCTTGGAATCGAACGATTGTGAGTGTAAATTCCTAATGAAATCTTGTTTTTAATTACCATATTTGTAACAATAATATTGTAATGGCTCGCTGCACGTATTGGGTAACTGTGAGTGTAGTGAGCAGTTGATATAAATAAATAAATAAAATAAGTGCTCCTTGTATGACAAACTTAGGTTTTTTTTTTCATACGACCTCAGTTTAGAGTATATATTTTGCTGCATACTTCCTTCGCTTACATTAACTTATACATTAGTTACGCTCAAAATTTTCCAAAGATTCTCTGCAATAAATTAGATCGTTATTCATGTGTTCGTACGAGATCGGCGCGCGCTAAGTACACTTGACTTATGTAAGCTATTTGTCAGGGTATTGTACATTTCCATCGGCACAAGTCTGTAAAATGAACTATTGTAGTCTGTTGCAGTCTGTACGAATAAAATGTGCGTGAATTTTTTGAATTTATTTCAATGCTATTGTGTTGCACTTGGAGGGCTTGAATGGGAAATTACGTTTGCTGTAACATGATTTTCATTGGAAAACGTGAATTTTCTTTGAATAGGGTGAGGGAAGTACATAGTTTCAAAAAGGTAGAACAAAATAGGCAATAATAGTGCACATTTTAAATAAATAAAACAAAAGACTTTGTTCTCTTCGTGAAGAACTTTGGACAACTGAATATTACGACGCCTATTTTACTTTGAAATGTAAGGCATGAAAGAGCACCAGAGTTCATGTTATTTATGCTACGTATCCTACTTTAAAATACCGCTGATTCACATGAAGCGATCTAGATTCTGGTTAACATCACTGTAACTGCACGTTTGTACCTGGAAGTCTATAGCTATCGCTAATAGTGTTAGTGACAGGAGATTCACACAGTTGCTTATTTTTTAACTGGTTACAACAGCAGCATCCGTGAGATTAGATAGATATGTATTTATGACAGGTATAAATGATGATTTTACTCTAAAACACCAAGTAACACAACTCTCAATTCAATATGCACCGCAAATTACACTCAACAGCTTGCTTTCACAGCGAATACTTTGCCAATTCCAATGCCTACAAAGTGTTCTCCTACAAGCCCATCTCGTACGTTTACAAAATACCTCTCTGTGAGATTGTCCAGATACCCAGACCAGCACTGGCCAGTTTTGTTTTATGATACATGATGTTTTGTGTCAGCTGAACAAGTAAAATTTAATTTCATCAAACAAAATTGACCAAAACCAATCTATGTGTGCTTTAGCTTATAGTACCCAATAAACAGTAGAACGTCAAGTTCTGAACCCAAATCAAGACAGAAAAAAATATGTTGTGTGCTCAAGATAAACATTAAAAACAAATCGGACATCTAAAACACAACGCCATCTCGCTTCAAGCTAAGCAGAGCTTGTACTGAGAAAGCTAGATTGACTGAAAGAATACTTATATACGTTTTTGTGTAAATACATATATATTATACATAGAAAACACAATTAATAAAAATAATAATAAAACATTTATTTATCTCCACAAATTACATCATGTATACAGTATACAGTTGACAGATTTTTTAGTTTTGCAAGTAATTCGTAATTTAATTAAGGAGAAAGCACCTAAACACTTGCGTTTATTGAGTTGTAGGTGTTCATGGGTGGTGTGAGTCACTTCCCATTAGATGACATATTTGCTCGTGTGTCAATTATTTCATAAAAAACAATGTTTGGTTTCGAAGAAATAAAACCTTCATGATATTAAGCAGTCTTCCTGAAATATTTTGTCGATGACAGTCGGTGCCCTGGAGAAAATCCAATTAACCGTGGCTGTTCGACCAGCAGACTAGCGGCACAGTGCTCTGTCCCGTTATGATACGCCATTGCACGAATTATTTGCCGTGTACAGTCGGCTTTGTTTCAATTATACTCTTTGACAACTTTCGTTATTGTGGGTTCGAAATATTGCATGGTACGTATTTATTGCGACCAATCGCAATAAGACCACAACAAAATTAAAGATTTTGGAAATTCCCGATACATTTATCAACACAAGGTTTGGCTGCAGCATCAGGTCAAAATACTCATATTATGGAAATACCACTAAAGTACATCAAATTTCAAATCAATCGGACTTGTATAAGTTAGTGAGGTCACTTCATGAACTTAGAAATGAGTTGATGATTTTCATGAATTGTACCCACATCTAAGAACCGAAGCTGTCAAACATAAACAACCGCATCATTTAATAGACAGTGCACAGTCTAATAAGATAAATCTACTTTAATAAATTGATATAGTTATCTTTATGTAACTGTAGAAAATATTACATCTATGTATAAATGTTTTACTCATTCCATAAAAGTATTCATTCTAAAACAATCCATCGTACCTAATCACCAGCAAAATTACACATGCGTTTTAAAACACCTTTGTTCATTACTCCGTACTCTACAAGATTTAATCAGGTTACACAAAAGCTCATCTAACAAGACTTTTTTATTTCCTCTACAGAATCAAAATTCAATTAGCGTGTAAAGCCGGCGTATGTTCAAAGTTCGTTAGGTAATTTACTCCGGTGTTACATGACGCGGTCTTGGTCAGGACATTGGTGAAAAGTTAAATGAAACAGCTTGAACCTTTATTTGATAATTTTTGTAATTAATTTTTACTTTTTTACTGAATTAAGTTTGTTTTTAGGTGTTTTTTAAGTACTTACGAACAGAATTTGCTAGTTTAAAGCATTCTTAATTATAATGTAATGATTTTAAGTAAAGTTCAGATTATAGGTTTTAGTCAAGAAAGATGCTTAACGCATGAGTTTTCCTATATTAGAAATATTAAATTACACGTATTTGCCACTACATAAATCGGCACATTTCCTAGATTGTGAGTACCATGACTTATAACAGCATTAGCGTATGATACGGAAGATCGGAGACCGGAGATCGAAAACGACCTTCGTCCTCCATAAGCACAAGCCTGAAGGTTACAGGTGAGGTCATCAGCAACCGTAGCAGAAGCAGGCAGGAGTGTCAGCGAGCTTATGTAGCTAGAAAGACGATTCGCCAACTCTTTTACTCTCTTCAGTCAATATAATGAAATTGCATGGTCATTGTCTAAGTTATATGTTTTTAAAGACGGGACTTCACGATAGTCGCAATAAAGTTAACAATTCTTTCTTCCTTTATTTGTTACTAATGTGGTGGAATTCATCTCTGTTACTTTGTTAGCAGGAGTGCAATTTGTTTTACTTCTAATGTTTACTTTGTAGGTGATGGCTTGAATTCAGTAAGTTCTCATTGTAAAAACTTTTAATTATCCTATCTAGTTCAATTCATCTTATGATGGTGAAGTTTTAGTGCCACACTAGGTCTTTATGTGTATCTTCTTGTTTTCTTGCAATGTGTGTAAGTCCGGCAGAAATTGTATATTAGGAAAATAAGTACAGGCGATTGCAGAGTCGTTTGTAAGATCTTATCAACTTGCATATTACTAAAGTGAAGTTATTTTATTAATGACTAGCTTTTACACGCGGCTTCGCTCACACAGACTCTCATCCCCTGATTTATCACCTTAGGGGTGGAATTTCAAAAATTCCTTTCTTAATGCTCACTTACGTTATATAAAACCTACTTGCAAAATTTCAGGATTCTAGCTTCAGCGGTTTGGGCTGTGCGTTGATCTCTGGGTATGTCAGTCAGTCAGTTGGTCAATCACCTTCCTCTTATATATCTATAGATTTTTTTTAATTGATTATTATAATCATAATTTACTTACCTAATTTAATTTATTGTGACTTTGAATGTAGAATTACTGGAAATTGCATTGCCTGCATAAGTTTAAGCCCCGCGTAGTATTATTCACCTTCACTGAGCTTTGAAGATTTTTAGTAATGTAAAAGTAAAATAAATATATGTAAATAGATTGCATTTGATCACAGAATACTTTGAAAGTTAAATTTATTAAAAAATGTGCTTAATATTTTCGGTTATTTAAAAGACCATCATAAATTTTTTGAAGAAAATATTCATAAATTAAAAGTATTAAAAATAAATACACTCAGCAAACCAAAAAAAGCATCAGTATCATTACAAATATTACGATCTACATTAGTTGCTCGTTATATTCTTGGAAATTTCTTTGATAAGTAGATAAATCTGTTCAGTTACCTATTCTATTTGTTGACGTACCCATGAACAACGCCTGGTGCTTATTCAATCGCATAGACTACAGCTTCATTCAAATGTAACAAGACCCTAAAGCACAGGCCTGAAACTACATGCCACTTGGGATTCGTAGCTCAAGCGTTGTAATGGGATTTACATGGTAACACGTAGAACAATGTTTTATTATCCAACTGTATTAGACTTTGTATTTCTCGAAGGACTTTCAAAAATGTGTTCGGAATTGCATATTATGTGGAATCTTCTAGTTGGTGAAATGATTTGTCGATTCCGATTGTTAAAAGCTTATTAGTTTCACGTCATTTCTACGAATATTTCTTTTGAATACTTAGTGTTGTTTATTATTGTAGTTACATTATTAACCTAAGTAATGCCGTGTATATAGTCGATTGTGAGACGACACACTATGTGCCTATTGTACTGTTTCTTGATAAATCTAGATTGTACAAAGTGTTTTCGGTATGTAATGGAATAATTTAAGTAAATAAATAATTTAATAAATCTATCTATTCTCAAAATAATAGTTTATAGTTGCGATGTAGTTGCGATATATTTTTACTTTAAAAGTTACAATTATATACATTTAAAGTTGCAATAATTTCCAAAAACTTCAAATAAATCATATAAGCATTGATTTGCTCAATTTATCTTTCTCTATATCTGTAAATTCGAGGAATACTGTTTTTTTATAAAAATAAATTTTACCAAGTCGTTTCGTTTAATCAACATTCGAAATCTATATCTGTACCGTCCTTAAAGTTGTTTTGGTTAAACATATGAATAATTTGTAAGATTCTGGGAGCAAGCGAATACTCGTTTATTTGGCATTATATCATAACAAACATAAATGTGATAGTAGTAATACTAAAATATTAAGTTACAAATATTTCAAAGATTACACTGAGATTCTATAGGCAATTGAGTTTGTATTATCGATATGGTATCAACTTGATAGAAACGACGCGAAACTATGGCGACAGCATAGTTGTATTAGTTCTGAAACTTTCAAGTGATCTGTACATATCTTAGAAATGATCGGAGACTTGCTGTATCTTCTTGTGTACTAAGGACTATTTAAGGAATTGTTTCAATAAATGCTCACTGACGCGGAAAAAATAAAATGTCTATACCCTAGTATTTCTGACGTGACAACGTCTAATAAATTGAAACGCCGGCTGCATGCACGAAAAAGGATGTCTCATTGTTCTGTTACGCTCAGTGTCCCGTTACTCTCTAGTACGTCGTATGAGAGATAGATGCAGCGCTTGCGTTTGCGAGGCGCAAGCGCTGCACCTATCTCTCATCATTTCATCAATCTTTATGAGAGATAGATCTATCTTTCATCCTTTTATCAATGTTTTGTTATGACGTTGTCACGTTAAATTATAGACACTTTACAGACAATCATTTCTTTATTATTAATAAGTAATCACGTTATTATTAACATCTAATGAGAAGGAATACGTTTTGATAAACATGAACTAAGAATTTGCTAATTTCTAATAATTATTTTCACTTTTCAGAATACTTTTGACGTACATTAGGTAAAACCGAATTTTCCACTCGTAATAGAAAGCTGAATAATTGTAAAACCATACATTTTTGTAACAATTGTTTTGTTTTATTTATTTATTACTGTATGCACATAATGTAATAATTGCGGATTTAATTTCAAAGAAATTCTCTACTAGCTTACCATTGGGTGTAGGGGAATGCCTGAAGAGATGCACTACACTTTGGTTAGGAATTTTGAATTAATAGTAAACAAGAAAAAAATATATGAGAAGATACAATGAAATATCAACGCATTCTTTCACGCGCTCTTTGTTATCTCAAGAGGTAAAAAGTTCTTGAGTCGATTTAACGGCCGCAGGGTTCCTGTTTTAATGTTCCTAACGTAGGTATAATATTCAGATTCTGTCTTCTGTTCAGAAATTCGGCCATACTGGCTATATGGACGCAGACTTAAAACTTAATAAATTTTTCGTCGAAAATATTAACAATACCTACAATTACTGACAGTTTTAAAACAATTACAACAGTTCAGGCATATTAGCAATTTTTTTACTTCATTATTCCAGGTACTTTAACAACCTTTGTGTTGAAAGGAAGGGATTATCAAACAATTGGTTAACAATAATCGCAATTCCATGGGTCAGTGAAAGGGTCACATAACCCGCAACCGAATAAAAACCAATATTGTTTGGTTTCAGATTCATGAATAATTTTACCAGAGGCTTAACTCGCCGGCTTTTGACTTTGTTTTGCGGAACTACCGAATTTAAATTTCCATTAACCATTACTGTTTTGAATTTGTTTAACTGCAAAATTTGTTATCTCAATAAAATGTTTCTATTTAATAATTTTGTTTTAGAAGACTTACAACTAAAATTACTAGAACTAAAACACCTTTATATAACCTATTTGTATTTTTCGCGTTCTGTAATAATAAACAATGACTATATGTCATTTAAAACAAGACAAATAGCTGTAGTTTAAAAGAACCCAAAACCCCCTTACAAAAGTCGTTTACAAAATAATCACAAGCTTTAACAAAAAAAACCGACTTCAAGAACTGGACTAAATTAAAATGGGACCACACGGGAAGCACCAGCTTTCAAATAAAAAAGAATCATCAAAATACGTTCACCCAATCGAAAGTTGTGAGGTAACAAACAAAAAATAAAATAAAAATAAAAAATACAGTCGAAATGATAACCTCCTCCTTTTTTTGAAGTAGGTTAAAAACAAAACAGTGTTAAAAAAACATGTCATGTTTCAAAAAGTGCTGTCTATCAAAGTAAATCCATACAATTGCATTGGTTGCATACATCAAAAGTTGCCATCCACGAATTTTATTCGCACTATATTTACAAAATGAACAAAGCGATCAAATCCTAATCCTATGTTATAAATGTGAACGTAACGCCACGCTTCCACGCGAAAACTACGATTATCACGATCATCATGAAACTTTGTACACATATTCTTGGAGGTATTGGAGAAGTAACATAGGATACATTTTATTAAATGCAAGTGAAACCGCGGGCGAAAGCTAGTAGTTCATAAATAAACAAAAGGCAATATCAATAATAGGTTTTCCGTATTCTCTTTCACGAAAATGAATGAGAAATGTCAAGATATATATAAATAATTTTGAAATTATAATAAATTATGATGAAGAATAGATATTTTTTTCATCAAAGCGTTAATAAATAAATTAGGTTATGGCTTACATAAATTAGCCACAGATATAGATTTACAAATGCTGCACGCCTATACCAGACAGCTACATCAAATCATCAACAAAGTCTTAATATTTTACGTACTTTGTGTATAAAAACATCTTGTTTAAATTTATAGTCTTTAATTCTAAAGTCGGAATAATTAGAACAATATAAGAAATGGTTAAAAAGAAAATGGTCATGTTGTACCGGCCGTTGTTCTGGCCAAAAACGATTAAATGTAGACAAACAAAGGATGATAATGATTTCTATTTTCAAATTATTGTTGTTTTTTTTATTGACGGAAATAGGTCAGTTTTACGTTTGAGTTGGGAGTGGTGTGAGGCTACGCTGGTGTGAGTATACTTTCAGTATTGATTCGAGTTATTTGTGGACTGTTGCATTTACCACCGTCTGCCTCATGCCTCCCAACTCCATCCTCCCAATTCTCTTTCTAAATAAAGATTGTCTGCTGCTTCTAAAATGTCAGGTAGCTTTGAAGCAATGTAGTTACTTATTTATATCAAGTTCAACGGCCCTTAGAATATAGATTCTAGCATTTCTAGCTTGAATATTTTTAAACATAGTGAATTGTATGTGTTAAATGTATTCTTTAATACTGCACAAAGTCATTAAACACTAGCTGAGAGGTACAAGGGCAAAGCCAGTCTAAAAAAGGAGGCGTAATTTACTATCTTGTCAAAATCTGTCCAGCCGTTCCAGAGATTAGCCGGAACAAACAAACAGACAGACTGTAAGTACTGTAAATACTTTCATATGAAGCTGTTAATTTAAAGTTACATACAGGCACTTCAATTGTATTTATTTTTATTGAAGTTGAGACTACTTGTTATCTTACTACACTACATTACACATGTAGTTGAATATATTTGCTTAATCAAAGCCTAAAAACAGATAAGATAAGATAAATCAATGAAACAATAATAATAATATTTTCGTAGCTCTGATACAAAACGCCATCTAGTTTCAAACTAAATAGATCTTGGTCTATGAAAGCAAAATTGACGGATAGAATACTTGAATAAATGGTTTCATTTTAAAACGTACCTATCGCTGATTTTGTGGAGTTTAATAAAACATAAAAGCTCGTCACAGAAAGTTGAATCAAAATTTCTAGAGAAAAACTATCAGAGATAGTTATATAGACCTGTTTATAAAATTGTGTACAAAAAAGAAAAAGTTTAAGAAACTATAATCCGACTAACTACTTATAAAGTTTATATAGCCTACGTCACCCGGTTCATTATTCATTAAAATCGGTTCAGTAGTTTAGGCGCTACGGTGGAACATATAAACATACATAGACTGCCAAAACTATTACTTTCTTATTCTCCTATCTTTATTAACAAAAAAGAAATAATATGCTTTGTGTAATGAAGGCACTCTTTGGACATACAATTTTATAATGTTATTGTTAGCCTATAGTATAGATGCTCGCAACTCAATACACTTAGCTGTCGGCTCTCCTGAAAGTCATGCCTGTAGCCATTCCAAAAGTCTACATAACAGCCCTTCTAAATTCATTTAATGTTTAGCTCTTTTCACATTAATTTCATATTAAAATATAAATATCACTACTGCCTCGGTAGCGTATGCGACTGCTGTACTTGAGGTCTCGGGTTCGATTCCCAGGTCGGATCAAATGTTTGTATGATCCGCAAATGTTGTTTCGGAGTTTGGGTGTTTGCTATGTATAATATGTATGTATTTACAAGAAAAAAGTATATATGTATTTGTATCAGTTGTCTAGTACCCATAACATATAAGCTCTGTTTAGCTTGAGACTAGAGGGCGTTGTGTGTTAAACAAAAATAGTTTTGGATTTTGATACATAATTTCTGGAGAAGGAAAGTAAATAGTACTGACATTCATTGTTCAGTTGACAAACAATATAATGAATAGATAACTAAATAATTTTAATATTGTTTCTGTGTTTGAACGCGCTTTTCTCCATGTATCATGGACTAAAATAAGTTCGCGTAGTTTCTTAATCGAATATTAATAATTGGGTTATTTGCAAACTCATTCATTGATCTCACTTAGTAGCTGAGGAACATTTTAGTGAGTAAAAACTTCTTTCATTTTCCTCCACGCGTCATTAGCCTCATTCGTCCAGAACATCCTGCCACTTTAATATTTCATTGAACAATCTGTCTGTCACTCTATTTCTACCTTGAATAAATAACATCCTCTATACAAGTGAAAGTAATTTCTCGTTTGGCACCGTTGTTTTATTAGATCATAGCTATCTTGACGAGAGTAATTTGTCTCTAGTATGATCCTTTCATTCTAAGGAGTGCGAATCATTCTTCGTAATAACACCTTTGCTTGGTTTGTGTTAAGATTTACGATTTTATTCAATCCAACGTCCCGGTAAATTACGGAGAGCCGAGATCCATTAAGTGCTTAAGTGCCTCCCGAGCACAAAATTGCTGATGATAATGGAAATGGGTTCCTCACTATGTTAATATGGGACTTTACACCGAGCGGACCAATTCACGCGTTGTTCCTAGCAATATGCAAGGAAGGGTATTGCGGTATAAACATTTATGTTATGAATAGCCCTTGATTATGCTGACTCATTACTCTACACTAAATGTGGCTAATAGCCCTTTAAAAAGATTATATCTGGGTGATAATAGGGTTTAATTCTACGTTTAGTATTTAACTGTGTGTGTGTGTGTAGGAAACCCTTTAGAGTGTTTGGTTTTAATGTTCCTTCATTTAACTGGGGATTAAATTTGGTGGTAGGTAAAATATGTACATGATTATCTATTTATCTCTAATCTAATCCATTGAACAAAGACTAAGACAGTAAAGAAAAGTGACTATTTATATCACAATTCAATTTATTTCTATCATAATTTGAAAATTGATTGGATAGACTTCTTCTTCGATGATAGGTCTAATTTGAAGTATTTTCATAGTGAGACTTATTTTGTAGCCCTTTTTTTATTTAACACATTTTTTTTAAACTGGTTCTGCTTGTAGTTCAAAATATTGGCTTTCAGCACCTTTTTTACATTTAGATTTTCCGTAGTTCATATTTCGAAGACATCGGATCGGGAAATGCTTAAATTAGAAAACAAAAAGCTTTTCTAACTTACCTATTATTAAAAAAAAACGTAGATCTATCTATAGTGGCC
Organism: Diaphora mendica; assembly: GCA_949125395.1. Taxonomy (NCBI): domain Eukaryota; kingdom Metazoa; phylum Arthropoda; class Insecta; order Lepidoptera; family Erebidae; genus Diaphora; species Diaphora mendica. The sequence goes on from OX421315.1 coordinate 20,539,441, forward strand.
CGCATGGAGAGGCCTATGCCCAGCAGTAGACATTGATATGCTGATAATGAGACGATAATACCTAGATCTGATGTTACTGTTGCTCATGTATAAGTTGTGCGTTTGTATACAAACATGCACACTAATAAAATGCAATGAAGGTCGGTAGAAAATAAGTTGTAGTGTGACAACAGTTATAAATAAAATGCAGCTTATGTGATTGTAACACACATTAATGTGGTGAGCGATTAAGAATATGGAGTGTGACCACCGATATTCATTCCGTGGGTGTCTTATGAGTCAAATAAGGGAACAAACTACGAGTTGACATGAACACTTTTTTAACCCGTCTGGCCAGGCAGCGTATTATAGTATGCCAAACCCTTCTTTCTAAGGAGGCCCAAGTGGTTAGCGATTACCGCCGCCCATGGAAACCTGCAACACCAGAGGCGTCACAAGTGCGTTGCCGGCCTTAGGGGGATGGGGAGAGGAATGGGTATGGGCCTCCGGTATCCTCACTCACTCGGTGAAACACAGTGCAAGCGCTATTTCACACCGGTTTTCTGTGAGGCCGTGGTATCACTCCGGTCGAGCCGGCCCATTCATGCCGAAGCGTGGCTCTCCCCCGGTAGTGTTAAAGATGTAAAATGTAGATAACTACCGTCTGACGATAGTGTAAAACTTTTTATATTTCACTTTATATGGTTGTATTCTAGTAAAGATGGAAAAATATCATTTTTTAGCCATATTTATGTGTACTGTACAGTAAATTCATCCTTTTACGCCTTAATATGATGACGATACATTCATGTTCTTGGACATTACCTGCTTCAATTTAATTCTTATAATTTTAGATACTGATGACTCGTTCACCTCAATCAAGTTGGTTTAGCAGAGTATAATTAAATTTTTATACGTCCAAGTTCACGACAGCTTTCGAGGTTCTGTGACAACTGCGGTCCCATTTATCATTCACAACTTTCATAACTGCTCGTCCGATTCAATCTACCAAACTTCATATTATGTATATACAGAATACTTAGATACATACTATTATAATTTATTAGTTCGGGTACACTAACTCGATAGAAATGGAAATAGGCGTTCTCATTCGACAACTTTGACACAATAAAGAAGTTCCAATTCCTTCACGCTGGGGCTACAAATGGGATAACTTTGGGAAAGCAATCGTCCTTATATGGTCGTTATGGACCAGCAAGATAGTGCTGGCGTGAAAACCATTGAAAACTTTCCCTTATCGCTTCATTTGATATAATTCTTCTACAATAGCTATTTACGTTTTAAAAACTAGCACGCGAAAAGTTTTAAAATTATTTAGCGCTAAATAAATGTAGGGGTAGAACGAGGTAGGGCGCGTTTGGTTGGGGTTCGTAGAAACAAAATTAATTACGAAATAGTCGAGAAAACTTTTGGGTTGGCGTCGCGTCGTCGTCGGAATAATTGTTGCTAATTGAGTTTTATCCACCTGGGAGGAGAGGGCAGGAGGGGATGGATTACATTTGTGTCTATGAGCTGGCATCGTCGCTGTCTGCGCAGCCTGGCTGCAGCTAATGACTCGACTTTAATTACACACATATGTAAGCCGGGGACTATCAAAGACTTTACAATGTTAAAGTAAACTATATAAATAGTGATAATTAGAGACAGAGCTAGTACGTGTTGAATAGTCTAACGGTGTATTTATTTGGGTGTCTAGGATTCTTACAATATCACATTTATATTGAAATTTTGTACCAAAAAAAGAATTCACAAGATGTGAATTTGATCAAAATTCATATTTTCTTTAATTTAAAATCCATTCAAGCTAATCTAAATGTAAACGCGTGTCAGTCTTTTCTTTTTCTGCTTTATTTATCTTTTATTGTAATAATTGACTGCCTCATTGGCGCAGTGGCAGCGTTTGCGACTGCTGTGCTTAAGGTCTCGGGTTCGATTCCCGGGTTGAAAAAATGATTGTATGATCTGCAAATATTAGTCTCGGAGTTTGGGTGTTTTCTATGTATAATATAGGTATATGTTTTTTTTTTAAAGTACCTATACACACAAACTCTGCTTAGCTTGCGACTAGATGGCGTTGTGTGTCCGAAATATTTATTTATTTAATTACAGTTTGTTCGTTTGTTTGTCAAATAAACCTATTTTAAATAAACCTAAGTCAAGAGTGATGATCATAACTGCGGCATTTATCAGCAGTGTAGATATCATAGTAAAGGCGTAGGTTAGTTTAGCGTCTGTTGGTTGCGGTCCGGATGTGTTAATAACAGCAGTTCCCGGATCCCTCCCGTCTCAGGCGCAGAGTGGCACACCGTGTGGTTTTAGTCGGTTCGAATCCGACACACCGCCCCGCCGCAAGCCCCGGTGGGATGACGGCCGAAGAAAATAAAAAGCATCTGTTGGTTGTAGGTATGTGAGTTTTGTCAAGTTAACAAAATATATATTCTGTAATAGAACTGAGATAAACTAGAAAAAAATAATATAAACTGACTACTTTGAAAAATATTTTTAATACGTGCTCTTAAAACATTTATTAGCTGGGAATTATGACTTCCAAAAGCTGTTCATAATGATTAGGGATTAAAGATAAATTGGGAATATCTTTGCTCGGATAATGGGAAAATTAAAATTAATAAATAATTATAATTTCTTAACTCGGCTTTACTATTCGAAACAAGATTTCACATAAAATCTTCTATATTAATATTATAAACGCGAAAGTTTGTAAGCATGGATGGATGGATGGATGCACATGCCACACTTATTTTTTTTCAATAAAGAAATAAAAGATAAACGAAAAGAGTTGCACTGATAAAAGCTTAGATTTAAAAAAAAACCTATAAGTTTCGACGTATTTAGTCTTACAACATTTCTTATGATATTCAGATATGATAATTTTTATCATGACAAAGCATTTATTTTCTATTATACGTCAGTATACCTCGAAGGTTCTTTACCATTCAAGGCTACGCAAACTTTGAGGCAAAATTTAACAGTCATTCATTACTTACGTATTCGTAGGTATATTATAATGACGTCGGAAAATTTCACGGATAACGTCAGCGAGATAGATTGTCGTAACGGGGTCTAATTTCTTCCGCCTAAATGGAATTAAAATGTTCATATTTAGAAGGGATGTTAAAGCTGAGTAATTATAGGAAGTGTGACGGTAGTTACTTAAATTTTAATGATAGAGGTTAGGGATGTTATTTTCCATGTGTAGTATAGCCTGTTCATTTTCATAGTGTCATTTTGATCGAATACAATCAAACCGCCTGCGCCGTCCACCCACTAATAAGTATAAATTTTGTTTAAACTTACTTGTGGGCGTGCGCCGCACGCGGCTCCTTTGATTCGTGTCGGCGTTCCTTTGACAATGAACTGCACAGGCCAGGGCGGCACGATAAAAATGTCACTATGGAAATGAATGGACTATAAATGAATAAATTAGATTATTACCGAACGATAAATGTATAAATTAGATTACTAATGAATCAAAAATACAATAGTATAATCAGATTAGATATTTCGATGGTTTTCGTTGGTGAAATGTCTTTGTATATTCATATCCACTTTTTTTTCTGTTCAACCGACAAAACTGCACGACGTATCGGGTACTAGTAGTCGGTTAACCAGGGGCACCCTAGAAATCAAATTCCTGGAACTATATCAATTTCCACTCGTACAAATATTCTCGGGCGGCGGACACTTTTGTAATAATTTTGTAAGATGTTAGTTTCGGCGGTCAGGTTAACTCGTGAATGTATGAATATATGCCACATTTTATATAAAAAAACGTGACTGTACCTATACCATCCATTTAATTTATACACATAGAAGCTTGTCATTGTAGATGAGGCCGGTATGGCGCCGTCGCCCGTCGAGACCTAATTAACATCAACTTAATGAATATGTAATGCTTGTTCGTAATTGAATTATTGTTGCCGAGAAAGTAATATTTACCTTAATTTATTTACGGCTTCAAAAATAAAATGTGTTAGGTACCTAAAATCTGTTTTAAGTCGGTGCCAAGCCAAAAATATTACAAACAATAATTACAAAAATCTATCAACAACACTATAACGTATCGAAACATTTTTTTCTTAGAACAATGATTAATTATTTTATCGCTAAAGTGGGTGAGCGAAGCAAGTAGTGTTATTGAATTTAAAAAATAAATTTAAAGAAAATATTAATATAAAATCAATAAAAAAAAAATATGATCAGATTATTAGTTCGTTACAGCCACCCATTTCAGTTTAATCAAAACTTAACTTGAGTCGACCATCATGCGTAAACATATCTGAATCGACTGAAATCGTCTCAAAACTAGTTTTGTAATAGGTAGTCGTGAAATAGTGTTTCGGAGGCGGCCATACGTAAGTTATCAAATACCTATTGGGCTTGGAACCGACTTCAAACAGATTTTGGCTACCTAGCACACATTTCAATACTGCTTTATTTAAATGAATAAATAATTAGGTATAAACAAGAATTTTCATATAGTAATTTAAGTATAGCCATTTTATTTTACGCTTTTTAGTGTTTCTAGACAGGGCGTTTGTTTCAAGTTTTTTGGAAGTCGGTTCAATTATTACTTTTTAATTTTTACTGGGACATTACAAAAATTTATATTTTAATAGGATGTAGATTGCGGCTAGTTTATGTGTAGCACTTGTAAATACTAATAATGGAAATAGCTCAATTTAACATAATATTTCAAAACACGTGCGATAACTATTCAATTGGAATTATGGTTGTAGCCTAAAAATACAACTTTCAGTTTTCCAAGAACGTCTATAAACTACCATTGTTACGCTACCCCCACAGCGTAATAATAGTGTTGGATAGGATAAATTATGCAACCAAAATTTGACGCACAAATTCACCTTGATCAAATAAAGTTTCTGTAAACTGTTTACATTTTCCCATAACTTGGGTTAGGATATATTTTATAATTACCGTTTTACTAAATATGGTCAGAATTTGTCTATATAAAATACAGTAGATTTTAAGAGAACTTGCTATCGCAATTAAAAATATATGGAATATGTATTGAAAATAAGAAAAAGCGAATTTTATGAAGCTTAAGAAGAAGAAAAGCTTAGATAAAGACAAGTGAAATAGTAAAGTAATTTACTGTAGTGTAACCGAACTCTAATCAGAACAAAACTTAAAATCAGACTAATATTATCTTCTTATATTGTATATAAGATTCTCGTGTCACAATGTTAGTTACCATACTCCTCTGAAACGGCTGGACCGATTTTTATGAAATTTGGTGTGCATATCGGGTAGGTCTGAGAATCGACCAACATCTATTTTTTATACCTCAATTTTTTTTCTGGCAAAACAACGTTTGCCAGTTCAGCTAGGACAATATAATACTCATCACTATCCAAAAATTATAAATGCCGTTTAAATACTACTTTTACTGCTAGAATAATTACCAGATAGTTGTTTTAAAGCTCCATAGCAGACAGGTAAAACTGGGGCAAAGAGGAATGAGTGCATTTCAACGTTAAGCTTTCAGCGCTAATGTCCATGCCTCCGTTTCAGTTTTATATGTAGGTATTTTCATTATGATATGATGTTCGTTATCTTTTATTATTAGAATCAGGACTTATATGATTTAGGTTCAGTTTCATTCAATCAACATTAAATGCGGTTAATAGTAATATTTTCGTCATTCATATTATATTCATTTTATTGTTAAAAGGATTTTACTAATATTAATAAAACGGATACAAAGGAAACTTAAGCTCAGATCAACAACGTGTTAAGTGTTGTTCTATAGGTATTTATTACAAAGTTCAGGTTTACTATTGAGTCGAAAAGGAATATTGATTCGACGATAATTTTATTACTTGTCGTCTCTTAATACTGCTGGCAAGCAGCTACTCGAGATCTAGAGAGAAGCCTGCTTGTAGGTAGGCCGCATCAGCTAAAGAATTTTATGACAAGACTGTAAGAATAATAATGGTATTTAACAATAAACTAGTAAGAAATCTTAGTTTTTCAAAGGTTTTTATAGCTTTATACAAAAGTTATTACACTTTTGAGTCATTCTGGTTTAAAATTAATAAATATTATATTGATTTTACTTTTTACTTTAGGTTGTCAAAATGTTTTGAAATGAAGTTAAGGTAAGGACAACTATGTTTCCTCACACCCATTGCAAAACCTTTTTTTTATTTTTCTTACTATTTCAATCCTTTTTTTAAACTGTTTATATAAAAACATGTGTCAAATGAAGTATTTTAGGCATACGAAGTCACAGGAATTTTTAACCGACTTCAAAAAAGGAGGAGGTTGTCATTTCGACTGATTTTTTTAAATGTTTGTTACTGTTGTAACTTTCGACTGGGTGATCTGGTTTTTATGATTTTTTTTTTTAATTTGAAAGCTGGTGCTTCCCGTGTGGTCCCATTTCAATTTGATTCAGTTCTTGAAATCGTTTTTCTTGTTAAAATTTTTGATTATTCTTCTAACAGCCAAAGCATTAATAACAGAAAATAAATATTCAACTTATGTATGAAACATGTTGGATTTACGCTTATGAATATTTCATTCTAAATTACAGTAAAAATTAAGATAAGGGTTAGGGTCAACCCTACTACAGCCCACAACTCAGTAACTCAGTTTTCCTACAATAATATTTTGATGGACTCTCCGCAATTAAAGTTGACTTGTCAATTTGTGCCTTTTAGCCTTTTCAATGTCTAGACAATTTATGTAAAACTTTTACTAAATATACTACATACTATATGAAAGATATGTAAAGATTATTCAGAAATAACAACGTAAATCAAAATACCCGAATGGCCGACAAATTGTCTAAAAATTAATCCTATGTAGATCTATTTATCGCCATCGAAACCCCCTGCATACTATATAGGCCCCGGAGGCCCAATTAGTCTAGTCAACAAGTTCCATACTTGTTGACTAGACTAAAAGATGCACAAGCATCACTAGGCCGCCATAGTGTGGGTCGCCATACTGCATTGCAGTATTCGCAGTGAGTATGGTGGCCACCACTCGTGGATTCTGCTAATGCTTTCCATCAGGCAGAGTAGAGTCATTTTGGCAGGCCAAACATAAAAAAAAAAAAAAAAAAAAAAATATTTCACGAAAATCGTTTTAGCCGTTTTCGAGAATTGCTCGTTTTAAGGTATCTTTATATATATTATATACTAATATAAAGCTAAAGAGTTTGTTTGTTTGAACGCGTTAATCTCAGGAACCGCTGGTCCGATTTGAAAAATTATTTCAATGTTGGATAGTACATTTATCGAGGATGGCTATATATCATCACGCTAAGACCAATAGGAGCGGAGCACCAATGAAGAATATTACAAAAACGGGGGAATTTTTTTACGCTACGGGCAATAGGAGACGTAAACGACGTTGCGTGGGTAAACATTAGGTAATGTTAATTGATTGCTTGAATTTTATTGTAATTTATTTCATGAGTGACGGATTTTAAGTGAAATATGAACAAGAAATACTATTGTAGAATTTCCATGTACAAAAATAAAGGTTTTAGAACATGTCCGATTTTGCAAACGTTAGATAGTCGGACAGAGCGCAGTGGTAAATTTGTCGATGCTATATCGATCGCTGTGTCTGCAGCGGTACGAAAATACACATTCGCTTTGGTCGGATTTATCTAACCGACCCATTTTGCAGTGTTTGGTTGGTATTTGTAGATATGTATCAGATATGGTCCACGGTAAGTAGTTGCTAACACTTAAAAGGCTTTGATTAACTTAATAATGTCTTGTAAAATTTTATTTCAATTAGGTACAATAATTGATAATCTGAAATATGAAAGAAAACAAACATGATAGGAAATTCTGTTCTAATAAAAATATTTTAATTTTAATATGACTATATATTTCCAGTGGCTTTAAATACGGCTATTTCAAATTGTTTTCTATTTTTTATATATAAACCAGCTTTTGTCCTCGGCTCCGCCCGCGTGTATCGATTATTGTGGTAAATGAACCCTTTATCAAGAATCAATGGATATTTCATTGTAAATTTCATCCAAATCGGTTCAGTGGTTTAGCGTTGCAGACAGACTGGCAGACAGAGCTATTTTCGAATTTATAATATTAATATGAATTAGTATGGGTAGTATGAATAGTTTATTAACATAAGCTAGAATCCTGAAATTTTGCATGTAGATTCTTTATATAACGTAAGTGAGCACTAAGAAAGGAATTTTTGAAATTCCACCCCTAAGGTAGTAAAATAGGGATCGAAAGTTTGTATGGAAGTCCGTCATTTTTAAGTTAGAAAAATAAAACTTTACTTTTGAGCTACTAATTAAAATGAGTAAACACGTATTTAAGCGTTTCTAAATATTCTACCCCTAAGGGGTGAAATAGGGGTTGTGATTTTGTACATAGGTTAGTCTGGAAGTCCGACATTTTTTGAAGTGAGAAACATGAAACTTTAATTTTGGGCTACTAATTAAAAAGGAATAGATACATATTTAAGCGTTTCTGAATATTATACCCCTAACGGGGTGAAATAGGGGTTGAAAGTTTGTATGGAAGTCCGTAATTTTTTAAATAAGAAATATGAAACTTTATTTTTGGGCTACTGAATAAAAATTATAAGATAATTATTTAGGAGTTTCTGCATATTCTACCCCTTAGGGGTGAAATAGGTGTTGAAAGTTTGTATGGAAGTTCGTCATTTTTAAAGTTAGAATCATAAAACTTAATTTTTGGGCAATTGATAAAAAAAAGTAGATACGTATTTAAGCGTTTCTGGATATTCTGCCCCTAATGGGTGAAATTGGGGTTGAAACTTTGTATGGAAGTTCGTAATTTTTTAAGTGAGAAACATGAAAATTTAGCTTTGGGTTACTGATAAAAAATAAGTGGATACGTGTTTAAGCATTTTTGGATATTAAATAGGGATTGAGAGTTTGTACGGAAGTCCGTAATTTTTTAAATAAGAAATATGGAACTTTATTTTTGGGCTACTAAATAAAAATGATTTACGTATTTAGGAGTTTCTGGATATTATACCCCTAAAGGGGTGATATAGGGGTTGAAAGTTTGTAAGGGAATTTGTCATCTTTTAACTGAGAAACATGAAAATTTCTGTTTTGGCTGTTTAAAAATGAGTAGATACGTATTTAAGCGTTTCTGAATATTCCACCCCTGAGGGGGTGAAATAGGGGTTGAAATTTCGTATATAGGTTAGTCTGGAAGTCCGTCATTCTCAAAGTTAGAAACATGCAACTTTATTTTTAGGCTACTGATTAAAAATGAGTAGATACGTATGTACGAACATGTTCTACGGTTACCGGAACCGTGTACCACACACGGTGCCGTTCTCGAAGTTGTTCAAAAATATATGTGGTCCCTCGGACAGACTTTGCAGTTAAGTAGAAACTACTTCGAGGACGAGGTGAACAGGAGAATTCAGCCGGGTTGGGCGCGCGTTTGGGAAACTTCGTCGGGTCTTTTCATCATCAATCCCACAGTGCCTAAATAGGAAAGTCTTCAATCAGTACGTCCTACCTGTCATGACATACGATGCCGAAACGTGGACACTTACGACACGGCTGGTTCACAAGTTTAAAGTCGCTCAGCGCGCTATCGAGAGTGCTATACTCCAAGTTTCTCTATCTAAGGGATCGCATCAGGAATAAGGTGATCAGGCAGAGAACCAAGGTCATTGACATAGCCCACAGGATAAGCAAGCTAAAGTGACAGTGGGCTGGCCATATTAGCCGTAGAACTGATAACTGTTGGGGTAAACGGGTTCTTGAGTGGAGACCGCGTCTCGGCAAACGTAGTGTAGAACGTTCACAGGCCAGGTGGAATAATGATCTGCCCAAGACGGCTGGCAGGATCTGGATGAGAGAAGCTGAGGATCGAACCAAGTGGCGTGCAATTCGAGATGCCTATGTCCAACAGTGGACTGCGATGATGATGATTAGATACGTATTTAAGCGTCTGGATATTCTATCCCTAGGTTAGACAGGAAGTCCGTCATTTTTTAATTTAGTAGCCTGAAACTTTGTCTTCAGGCTTTTGATTACAAATAAATGAATACTTATATCAGCACATATGGGAATTCTATTTCTAAAGGGGTTAAAAGAGGGGCGAAAGTGTGTATGAAAGTCGACTTTAATGGACTATTGATTATAAATAAATAAATACGTTTAAAAACATGAATAAATTATTCATAGATACTTACACAGTTTTAATTAAATACATAAAATCAACTTCTACGCGAGCAAAGCCGCGGGCTACAGCTAGTCATATCATATATCAAATAACAAAAATACTGCGGGACTTCCATATTGCCTCAATTATTTTTTTATTTACTTTACAGAATTCAAAAACCATTGGCATATACCATATTCTGTCCACTAGTGTATTTTTAATAGCTGTAAAGTTACTGCCTAACTATTATAACAATGTGCAAAAAGGTCATGATCATCAATTGGGCTTTAGGGTATGTGGAATAATCCGCCGTTATCCCTCTCTCGCTCTTGCTTGCCTGGCCAATATAAGAGGCAATCAAGTGAGCTTTTGTGGTGGACATGCCAGCGTAGTGATGATCTCCTTGTCCCTTATATTTTGCTTTGAAGCATATAAGGTACTTTTCGGAAGCCTGTAATCTGCACGTGGTCAATTAACGTTAATGACTTGCAGTTTTCGTAAGAGAATCTTTATTTCATTACATATTTTTTGGAAAAAATCACTGTCGCACTGGGAACTTATTCATGTGCCGTAGGGAACTACACAAAGTAAGTAAAACGGACACAAAGAACACCATGACTCTGAACAACATTATGTAAATCACGCAGTGTTATCCTATTTATTTATTTAATCAATCAACTGCTCACTGCACTTTAAATTTGCCCAACACGTACAGCGAGTACATTACAATAATTTAATATACATTACAATAATATAGTGTTACAAATTCCATAATAGATGATTTAGTATACATTACATATGGATATTAAAACTACCGTTTTGGAAAAGTATACAAAATATAAGAAATGTACCCAAATTGGTAAAGAATAAGTCGACATCCGGATACTGAGCAATCAGAGAGTTGAGTATTCTAACTGCCTGGCTATAGGGAGCGTATTCTCTAATGGAGCGGTGTCTAACGGAATATGAACGCTCGAGTCGCACGACAAGATTCAAATTCGCGTGCAAGGTGACATAGTTGAAAACTTTTTATGCCTAAACTTGACTTCTGTTCGAGAGTGAAACTTCTGTACGACAGTACTATTAATTATTCTGTGGTATTGTGCCGTACACATTCGTACCTTCGCCTGCGGCACAATGAGGAGACGGCACGAGCGTAGCCGGGTATACTGGTTTGGTACCAACAACATGCAACGAGATAACGTATTAGAATTAATAATTTAATAATTCAGTAACAAATAATAGTGCTGCCATTAAAGTACACTTACGGCTGCTTACCCCTCAACCCAGACCTACCAGGCCGAAAACTAAAAGTGATGGATATAAATATGAGTAGAACCCATATAGATTTTTGTATAAGAACAGCGGGAATTTGCGTTGGACACGTTCTACCATCGTATTATCGCCTCGTGCGGGTCCTAGATTATGTGGGGATCGAACCCTAACACTCAGCGCAGTTCCACTATGCAATCTGTGCAGTCATTTATGGGGATATATAAAAAACATAGCCAAATTAAGTACCTACGTAAAGAAAATGTGTCGTTTTAACTACTCTTTCTTTCTAAATTGTATCGTCAGAAAAAGCTAAGCAGGTAAATGCTTGACAAAACTATAGTATATTTTTTTAAAGTTTTCATTTTGGGTCAAGTAAACTTTTGTATTAAAGTTTCCAGACAATGATAGACAAGAAATAATATAAATTTATCGTTTGTATTTTTTGAGTGTTAGAACTTCTCGAAGGCGCGTTATATGTTAACTTTTGTTACAGTAGCATTTAAATTCGCTGTAATGAAGAAGTACAAGGCCGACTCTCTGTATTTTGGAATTAAGCCGTAAATAATTATGCAACTAATGTACCCCTCAGAGTGTTGCTAGGTAACAACACAAATTTCTAGTAATAGAAGTTCATGCCTAAAATTCTATCATAAGGTTCTGTTATGTCTATCTATTATATACATATAATTCTCGTATCACATTGTTGCTCACTATGAACTCTGAAACTATCTAACCGATTTTCAAGTTTAAAAAAAATTTATGGCCCTGCCGAAATAACTCTACTCTGCCTGATGGAAAGCATAAGCAGAACCCTTGAGTGGTGGTCACCATACACACACACACAGACAATGCAACAATGCAGCATGGTGACCCACACTATGGCGGCCTAGTGATGCTTTTGCATCATTGGGCCTGCGGTCTCGCACTCGCCACCGAAACACGACAGCACGAACGCTGTCATTACAAGCTTTTTATTAACTTGCGATGTATGTATGTGTGTATGCTTGTATGTTCTGGTGGTATCTTGCAACTCAATTTTGAAGCAGATATCGTCAACTGATTTTGCTCAAACTTTGCAAGCATATGTATATAGCGTGACAATACCATATTAAAATGACATGGAGCTGATCTGATGCTGGAGCTGGAAGCTGGCCATAGGAACTCTGTAAAGAAACGTCGGAACATCATCGAGTTTGGACTCGTTTGATTCGTCTCGAGGCATTCCAGTAAAAGCTTGTTTTTTAAAAGCTTTTTAATTTAATTTATTTTACGTTGATCTTCTGTGCGAGGGTAGTACCGCCGCAGTCGATCCGGCCCGTTCGTGTTCAAACCTTTACTACTTGTGTAGTATGTAATGAGCCATGAATATACCCTAAAAAGAAAGCCAGAACTCATTCAGATCTTGGCCGCCTTGTTTACCTAATTGATGAGTCTTCGTTGCTCATCGGATCAGAAACACTCTCAATTAGGTATTTATGGTAAGTAGTCTTGAAGAATTCTGTTTATTACAGGTATATTATTAAGATATTATTTACTTATGTGAAAAATAATTCAAATATGATTTAAAAAATGATAATGGTGAATTATCTACCAGGAAATCAAATGCATTTACTAAGAATATAGAAATATAAAATAACGTAATTAAAGTTTATTTGAACTTTACAACATTCATAAACACAATAATGTGTTTATAACGTATAAACACTATCATTAAAGTTATTGAAATGACTATCTTTAAAAGTTTTATGACCGCTAAAATAGCTGTTTAAACCGCAAATTATAGCCAAATAAAAAGTACAGAAGGATACTAAAAAGTATAAGTTTTCATTGTGATAAAACCCAACACTATGAAAAGAGCTGGCTCATGCGAGACTTACATAGTGGCTACATTTCGTGATGCAAACACGTAAAAGTTGTGTGTGGCAGCTGTGAGAGGTAATGGTCCTGAAATAATTTTCTTCCCGGAATACTGAATGCTATCGAAGTTTAAGCAGAACGCCGCCACGCCGCCGGCGTTAAATGTTCCGTTATCAGCAGAAAACGTTTAGGAACTTTAATGAAACACTATTTTTGTACATGTCGATGTACGATCAATACACGTTTCTTTTCCACGACTTTACATATACAATCTGTAAGGAGTCTAGACGCTGGGAACGTTTATCCTTATTCACTATAAAAGAGAACATAGAAGGATATAATTAAAAATAAGTTTGACAATGCCATTCTGGTTATTTCATTCAACTATATGCATCTTACAACTGCAACTTTAAATTTCGGGCTACAAGACGTTCCTTCATGAATGGGTCTAATGCAGGACAACTCGGGATATCCTAACAAGGAAACTAACAAGAACCTTTGTAGACTGAGGTCATTTGATAAACAGGTGACAACACCGTGGAGTACGATGACTCTTCCTTTAGATGAGAGGGACGAAAGCGGACCATGTTGTGGCACCGTTTGCTTCTGTAAGGTATAGTTACTGCCGGGCCCGCGCTTAAGTTCGAAGATTATTTTACACTCTCATACAATGGGAGCATGTTAGTCCTCTCAGTTTTCTTTTAGGCCACCAATATAGGAATAAATTTAAATGAGATTTTGATAAGAGAGCAGAACGAGAGAAAAAATATTGTTCTAACGTATTTAATTTTAGGATCTAGAGTTGATTCTGCTGTGCGCCTAAACCCATAGTTCTTCAGAAACCTCTAAAAAAATTATCCCTATTAGCTAAGTTATAACAGAATATGAAGTGTTAGATACCAAAAAAACCTAGATTTATTTCAGAATAAATTGAGGTAGCTAAATATCCTTTAATACACAACATTTTTATTCGTGTTTACATGTGTATTATATCTCGTTTGGGTAATGTATGTACTAAAGCGTTGACTTAAACATGTGGCAAGCAGATACATTACGTGTAACTATGTCCAGAAAATGTAGTTAATGCCGCAAAAGTGTAGGTATTACAGCCGAGACGTATTCAAAGAACTTGAATAATTTATTCGGACAACTGACGTCATGTATTTTTAGCCAGCCGTTACAGTATGGGCTTGCCCGACGGTTGAAGGATCCTCGTAGTTAAAAATTCTGTCATAATTTTATAATCTAAGCACTATGGAAATATGGGAAGCTCTGAAAGCGGACACATTTGATTTTTTATTATCAAATTGTTCAACCGTTACCAATTTTTGTCTAAAGTGTTATTCAAAATACTGAAAGAAAGTAATAGTCATAAATGATTTAGTTCCTACTTTAAAATATCTTGATTTTCGCAATCGATTGTAATCTATAAACTAGTCCTTATTTGGAGCGATATCATATGTTAACCAGGTTTGACAATCTGCCAGTCATGTCCCACAGCTTGACGCCTGACAAGGGCAAGCCAAAGTTGGGTTTAGATCAATCGCTTAAGGAGAACAAATTGGGAAGTTATTTCTTAATCGATATTGTAAATTGAAATGTGATTTCAGGTTTTAACTACTAATTGAAACATACATTGTTAAAGTTGTGAATTAGACATTTCTGGATTTTATGTGTCAGTATATCTTCGAGTATTTCAGGAACTGATCTAATATCAGGCACTGTCAAGTCTACAAACGTGTACCTTCTTATGCTTATGTAGGAATTGGTTTCTAACTTCTGGGGACGGACTGCCGGACGGTCGGACGAACATGATGAAACTATGAGGGTTCCGAGACGTTAACTACGCAACCCTATGAACGGGTTTCAGTAAAATAAATACAAAAATACTAAGGAAACTTTTAAACGTAATAGTATATTATTTTTACTGGTTTTCACGGCAGTGGCGGCTCGGGCGCAATTAAAGATTATACCCTAGTACACACATCAAAAGTGTCTAGGGATCAAGCATTTTTATGCGGATTTCTTGAGATTGAGATGTGGCTTTGGCCCTGGCCTGCTCAGTCGCCAGACTTGAACCCGATTGAGCATGCATGGGATATGCTACAGAGAAGAGCTCTGCTGAATATGGAGGATATCCAGTCGCAAGAAGACCTTTTTTTGTTGTTGCAACGAACATGGGCGGCCATTCCACAGCGTGATTTGGATGAACTCATTTTGAGTATGCCAAACCGATTCTTGTGTTGTTAGTGTTCGCGGTAGAAACACGGATTATTAATTGTTTAAGTTACCTAATAAAATTTTAAAGAAAACTGTTATTTCAGTCTTTTTTTCGAACTTTAATGTTAGTGGTTCAAATGTCAAAATTCCCTTTATTAGGAAAATGGCAAATTTCTTTATTAATGCAAAGGTGACTTGGTTTATCGTTACTGTGACAAACGAAAACACTTTATTTGATGAATCCTTAAAGAAAATTTTCATTAATATCAATCAGGAGAAAAGTTATTGCAAAAATATATGTTGATCCCTAGACACATATGTTGATCCCTAGACACTTTTGATGTGTGTATTTGCATTATATTCGTGTATAAAGAATGCCGGGGAAAATATAAAATGAGGCAAAACAAAGCCGGCCATTCACCAGATTATGAAGGCTTTATTATGAATCGTTGAATTTCGTTCGTAAGCATTCCTTTGAGTTTTGCTCATTCAATGTGCAATAAATATTTTTGTGTAATAACAGAATAAATAAAAGAAAGGTTAACAGCCGTATTTTGTCAGGTATTTACTATTATTGTTTAACTTAATTGACTGCACGGTTGGCCTAGTGGTTAAAGCGGTCGCCACGCCACGCCACGTTTTCACTGCGCCAAGTGTTGTGGGTTAAAATCTCACATGGGAAAACACTTTGTGTGATCTAGAAATTGTTGTTCTAAATCTGGGTGTTCTTTGTGTCCGTTTCATGTATGTTTGTAAAGTCCCCCGCGACACAGAATGTATATTCTTAATGCGGGAGTTTTGTTTAAAAACAATTATAAAAACTTAATTAGGTTGATAATATTATTTCAAAAAAGTTTTATACTAATATTTTGAAGCGTTGACCACATTAGATATCTAACGTAAAATATCGACGTGGTATATATTCATTTATATTTGTTTAAAGTAAATCATTAAGTAAGATCGTTTAGTTAAAAATTAATAGGGTTCGGTCAAAATTTACCAAAATACATTGGGAGCACTTGAAAATGTTGGCCGGCGGTGAGAAGCATGCGGACTAAAAGTTTGTAAGATGGCGTCCACGTCCCGGCGAGAAATCCCCTCAGAAGTCAACTAGATATATTAGGGCTGTTAAAATGACGCTGTTATTTTCTTCACTGGGGCCAACCTGACCAATGTTTCGATACAGTTTTTCTAGCGACTTTTGTTTGCTCTATTTTTCCTATTCCAATATTGAGTTACTTGCTTCTTATGCCTGCATTGTCTACAAGTTTTAAAGCTTTTTAATAAGTTAGTTTAGTAGGTAGTAGAGCCACGCTGATTTCAGCACGAACGGGCCGGCTCGACCGGGGCGGTACTACCCTCGCACAGAAAATCAACGTAAAATGACAGCGTTTGTGCTGTCGTGTTTCGTTGGTGAGTGCGAGACCGGAGGCCCAATTAGTCTAGTCAACAAGTTCCATACTTGTTGACTAGACTAAAAGATGAACAAGCATCACTAGGCCGCCATAGTGTGGGTCGCCATACTGCATTGTTGTATTCGCAATGAGTATGGTGGCCACCACTCGTGGATTCTGCTTATGCTTTCCATCAGGCAGAGTAGAGTCATTTTGGCAGGCCAAACATAAAAAAAAAAAAAAAAAAATGTTAATTTCAATGATATTTTCGTGTTCTTATTTTAAATTGCTTAGTAAAAAAACTATCACACCATACGTATATTATTCGCTAAACACTGCGATTCGAATATTTATACAGATACGAATGAAAAGAAATGGTATTGCATATCGAGTTGTTTACGGTAGACTTTATACTTTTTCCGAGCCTTTATTATTCCCAAGATTATTTGGGGTGGGCAACCAGTACAATCGGTTTTACCTGACTATCAGTTTTTCCACGAAGCGACTGGCATCGGACCTCCGCAACCCTGACGTCGAACTGAATTCGAAGGTTTAACTTGTTGCTAGTATATTTGAGGGCACTGACTTTTCAATAACGATTGCTAAAGATGTTCATGACAATGGGGCGTCGTTTTAACGTGCTCTTTGAGGCACGGGCGTGAAACACCGCCAAACTTCCATACTGCGGGCTGCTACTAAGAATTTCTTGTAAGCAAAAGCCGACAACCCGGGAATCGAATCCGAGGCCTCTCGATCGGCAGTGACTCTTTGAAACCTCTGTCAAAACGGTAACACATTTTAGTAAAATTGAATAAATCGACATAAAAGCACCAAGTTTAATGATTCATGAAATATAGGAACTGAATGAATTATATTTCAGTAAAGTCGACAGAACAAGAAAGTCGGCACAAAGGTCATTATCCACTGAGCCATGTATTAGAATACTATATTCACTATACCCCTGTAGTGAAATTATAAATTTAATTATATGATTATAGCTTAACTATAAAGCATATAAAGTGTGAAAAATCTGTTGGCAGCATAATAAATTAATATAATTTTTCTCTTTTGTATTCCTTATAAAATACCTAAAATGACGCTAATTGTACTTCTTTGTTTATCTATAGGATTCTCATACGATTCTCCATAGAGTAACACGGGCCATCGAATAAAGGGGAGTAATCACAGAGTCAATAGTCAATAGTCTCTTTTTTGCGGGGGAAATCTTCTAACATACACATTCATATAGATTCAAATACGATACGACAAATACAACGACGATACGAATACGAAACAATAGTCTATCACTACGAACTCACACATAACAATTTTGAGATACAGTAAATAATGGATCTAATGAGGAAAAATATTCTCATTATATCCATCATGGATCTGGTCAATGAATCTACTGAGAATAAACCTTCTCATTAGATCCATTATTTTGAGTTAAAGTAAATAATGGATCTAATGAGAAAAAATATTCTCATTAGATCCATCATGGATCTGGTCAATGGATCTACTGAGAATGAACCGGCGTGTTGCTTTATGAGATTCTCTTACTGATAGCTGATGCAGTCAGTTAAATTTTTGAACATTTGTGCTTAAAAACATTACACTTTAAAATGTTTGATAATGTTAAAATGTATCAAGTATATTAGAACAAAAGTTTGGTTGGTTCAATCTCCAATGAATCTGAATCTAAGGACTTAATTACTTGAGGTATTACAAGAGCCCTATTGGGGTCTAATCCGTTTTACTTATAGGACCCAGAAAGGAATACTTGTCTAAGCGATGTTGAACGTTCAATTAAGAATCTTAATTCTTAAGGCCTCTTCGTCCGTGACCGTGATTGAGGGTGGACGCGTGTTAAAAATTTCCGTAATTGTTAGTATCTTAAATATTCCTGAGGAAAGTAAATTTGCCCTTAAGTGAATAGTGTCAGTGTTCAAATTTTGCTGCAAACTTGTGCTGTGGCCATCGTACCCCGCGTACGACTTCACCTCCGCGAGAGAGTGAGGTTTGTTATAATTTCCCTCTCGCTTCAGCGTGCTGCCCGCGTCTCTCACCGCTACTGTCCTCCGAGGGAAAGAGACTGTCTACGTAATCGTCATCTCACTCATTACTGCGCCTGCACACCGTCACCTGTGCACCGCTCGTCTCACCGCTGCCCGCACCCCCGCGTTGAAGTAACTTGTGTCATATTGTTATTGTTCCGCACCAACACACGGTTGACTCAAAGTTATTATCTGCTACGAACTGGCGTAGGCATAACTACATACACTGCTACCATTCTACGTCATCACTGCTACACCAAAATATGCCTCGGCTACGTAATCAACCCGATTTAACTACTTCAAACACAGGCATAGTGCAGGTACTGACTGATTCGGATATCCCGGGCGCTTTATCTGTTGATTGTGATAATAAAAACAACTTACCACGCCAAAAGCGCCGGTGCCCTCCATCGTCACCCTCAAAAGAGGTACATGAGATCAAGGAAGAGATTAAGCAGATGCTGCTGTCTTGGAAGGTTGAACAGGATGCCCATTTCACTCAATTATGCGAACAGCAAACAATTGTGCTAAATAAGCTGGTCTCGGAAATAGCGGACCTTAAGCGCCAGGCGACCTCCTTGCAACAATCTAACGCGGAAATAGAGAAATCTATGGTGTTTATTAACGGTCAATTTGAAGAAATGCGGAAGCAGATAGAAGTATTGAATAATGAGAAAGTAATATACAGGAGTGCTATAAGCAACTTGGAAACAAAAATACTAGACCTTCAACATGCATCGCGTATGTCAAGCATCGAACTGCGAAATATCCCCATTAATGACAGTGAGTCACCCTCCGACTTAACCTCAATTGTCACCAAGATAGGAGAGGTTCTTAACGTAACTATAACAGATTCACATATACGGGATATCTATCGACTCCCCGGTAAGCCGGGTACTACTAGACCTATAGTTACCGAGTTCGGTAGTGTCCGTACTAAAACAGAATTTTTAACATCTGCGCGCAACTACAATAGGAGCCGGCCTAAGGATCAATGCCTAAATACTCGTACTCTAGGCATCCAAGGAGATCCTAAACCACTATACGTTGCTGACCATCTTCCGACGAGCGTGAGACAACTTTTCTATAGGGCTAGAGAATACTCTAAGCTCAATAATTACATGTTTTGCTGGACCAAACATGGTAATGTTTACCTGAGAAAGGAGGTGGGAGCTAAACACATCTTAATTAAATCAGAAAAGTCATTCGATGACATAGGGGGGAATAAATGACAAACTAAAGTTTACCTCATCTACTTTGTAACATGTTTATTATCAGTTATTATTTTTCTGTGTGGTATGCAGAGCCTGTTTATCTTTTTCAGTGATGCTTTTCTCGGTGTTGATTATGTAAATGTATTAATAGCATCTCATATTTTTAAACTCAACGTGTTTTGTGTGTACACGCTTTACATAAATTATTATCAATTGAATTACTTTAAGTACACGTTCCGCACATGTATTCCCTTTTACATAATATTCTATAATCCTAATAAATCTACCAATTTTTTTGGTCCTAATAATGAAAGTATAATAAACACGGGGCGCCGCACTATCATAAGGATACACTCACTGACATTCTTTCACTCTCATTCAATACACATAATATCTATTATTATTAAATGTTTCTCACACACACTATATCACCTGCTCAGTATAATATTATATAAGCCTAATAAATATACCATTTTTTTTGGCTAAATAATGAAAGTATAATAAACACAATGCGCCGCACTTTCATAAGGATACACTCACTGACATTCTTTCACTCTCATTCAATACACATAATATCTATTATTATTAAATGTTTCTCACACACACTATATCACCTGCTCAGTATAATATTATATAAGCCTAATAAATATACCATTTTTTTTGGCTAAATAATGAAAGTATAATAAACACAATGCGCCGCACTTTCATAAGGATACACTCACTGACATTCTTTCACTCTCATTCATTACACATGACATCCATTATGCTTAAATGTTTCTCATGCACACTATTTCACCACGCCAATCTTAGCAATATAATACGAACCACACAAACAATAACTATCTCAATCTTTTATATTATCACAATATCTTATTGGTTAGGTGTACTTGTTTTGCATATTCTTCTCAATGGCTACACTTTTATGTATTTTTTTATACTTATAAATGGATGATACAGACATGATAGGAAACGCATTAGATAACATCTCTGTTTCAGAATCGTTCATTTGTTCCCCAGAAGAATCAATACGTGACATAAGTAGATCGCATGACCTGTGGAAAATATTGCATGTAAATATAAGAAGCATTTCTGCTAACTTTGATGAACTTACTGTGCTGCTTGAGAGACTTGGTAATTTACCTCAAATTATTATACTCTCAGAATGTTGGCTTAGTAGGATCACAAATATTCCGCCTTTAACCGGTTTTATTGCTCACTGTTCTAAATTTAATAATCAAAATGAAGGTGTTATTATTTATGTTAATGAATATATTGATCATATCGTTACTGAGCCTGATGTTATTGATTCTAATTGTTTGGTTTTTACACACAAAACAGATTTGGCTATAGTTTCTATTTATCGTTCCCCCTCTTATAGTAATATTGATAACTTTATAGATTCCCTTGACATTATCTTGGGATCCCTAAACGCATATAGGACTTTGTGTATTATTGGTGATATTAATATTAATATTTCCTCGCACCACAGTGACTCCAGAACTGATCGGTACCTCAACATGGTCTCGTCCCATGGCATGCTTCCCGCACATGTTCTGCCAACACGTAACGAAAATTGTTTGGATCACGTGATCGTCAAAACCAATAACAAAGCAATGACATTTGTCTTAGATTCCTATATTACAGATCACGCCCCTATATTTTTTACATGTGAACGCAGACCTACAAACCGCCTGAAAAGGAAGTTGGTTGAGTTCACTGATTTCATGTTGGTGGCACAGGAGCTGGAAGTAACTGACTTTTCTCCTGTGCTTTTGACTGATAGTGCGGAGAGGGCCTCTGTGCTCCTTATCGACACCTTGAAACGAGTGATGGATATTCATACTGTCACACGTTCAGTCCCTCACAAACGTAGAATCATCAAACCTTGGATCACCCCTGGCCTCTTGCGTTGTATACGCAATAGAGACAAATTATATCGTAAAACGAAAAAAGAACCCTTAAATCAAACTTCTGTAATAATTTACCACCGTTATAAGAACTACTGCAATAATCTCCTCAAAAAAGTTAAGCGTACCTATTATAAACTGGAATTGCAGCAGACCAGGGGTGATCCAAAGGCAACTTGGAAGTTATTAAAAAAAATATCAAATATACCTGTAGATAGAACATCAGCCAATGAACTTCTCAATCTGGAACCAGATTGCCTGGCTTCGGCTAATTTGATAAATAACCATTTTGCTAATATCGGAGCTCAACTTGCGAGTGAGATCACATCGAATCCTAGTAGCTTAAACAACTCTCTCCTTGATCAGGTTGGTGGGGACTACCGTTGTCGCAGCGTCCTCACCTCTATGGCATTGACTGAGATTGATGAGATTGAATTAGAGCGAACAATCCTTGGTCTTAGGGATGGGACTGCTGTGGGCTGGGATAGGATACCCACTTCTTTAGTAAAGTCAACTAGACACATTCTTATACCTATCTTAAAGCATATAATTAACCTTTGTATAAACACAGGTACCTTTCCAAAACTGTTTAAAAAGGCATTAGTCCATCCTATTTACAAGGGTGGTGACAGAGACAGTGTCAACAACTACAGGCCTATCTCTGTGCTATCAACTTTTTCGAAAATACTTGAAAAAATTTTGAACAATAAACTTATAGAATACATAAATAAAAATAGTTTGTTATCTGATAGGCAATACGGATTTAGGCGTAAAAAATCTACGGAAGATGCTGTCCTTGATGTCACAAATGAGATTATAGCAAATGTTGATGATAAGGTAAAAACGATTGGTATATTCCTGGACCTAACCAAGGCCTTTGATACTGTCTCTGTCCCACTTCTTCTGAAGAAGATGGAGCATTTAGGAATTCGCGGCTTACCACTTGAGATTTTTTCTGCTTACTTGCAAGACCGCACACAATCTGTTGTTATTAATAATGTCACTAGCGAGGAGACTACTCTCTCATACGGTGTGCCGCAGGGGAGTGTTCTCGGTCCCACGCTATTTCTCCTTTACATTAACGATCTTTGCTCCCTTAAATTGCAGGACTGTAAAATTGTCTCTTACGCTGATGATACTGTTCTCCTAATAAAGGGCTTTACTTGGGATCTTGTAAGGACAAAGGCTGAAACCGCAATCCAAACTGTAATGGCCTGGTTGAACTTCAACCTTCTAACACTGAATTTGAATAAAACTAAAATGTTGACCTTCTCCTCTAGTAAAAAGTCTCAACCATCCTCACCATTCGTTGTCAGGGCCCATTCTTGCAGTCGCTCCACAATAAATAACTGTGGCTGTCATAGTTTAATTCCTTCTGATAAAATCAAATATTTAGGCATCATTATAGATGTAAATCTAACCTGGAATTTTCAAATTAATATGCTCACCTCGCGCTTAAGGAAGCTTATATATGTCTTCAAAAATCTTCGTTACATTGCTGACCTTTCCACCTTAAAAATAGTATATTACGCTTTTGTTCAGTCAATTATAGGGTACTGCATCGGTGCTTGGGGTGGTACTTATAAAACTAGCTTATTACAATTGGAAAGAGCTCAAAGATGTATTCTTAAAGTTATGTCCTGTAAGCCGTATAGATTCCCTACTTCGGACCTGTATAACCTGTGTGAAGTCCTTACAGTCCGACAGGTGTACATACTTCAAGTAATTCTCCGTAAACATGTGGAAACCCCATATGACACTAATTTTGTACTCAACACACGCAGGTCGGACCGAGTCTGTAAAATTTTTAAACACAATACGGCTATAGCCAGCCACCAGTACTATTTCTCGGGTCCGAAGTTGTATAACAGAATAAACAAAGAGCTCGATATATATTCCTTGACATTGCGTAAATGCAAAGTTAGAGTTACAGACTGGCTTCTTTCTTTGTCCTATACTCAAACTGAAGAACTTATGGTGAGATAGTATTGTCTTTCTTGTGTGTATTTATATTACATGAACATACGTATAATTATGCAGACACACTTGAGCTCCCCGTCCTACACTCAATGTATAGAATGTTTGGTGAGACCTCCTGTTTAACTATATATCTATTATTACACACTATGCCATCGTTAAAAACTAACACAATACTGACCACGCACACACACACACACACATACATACTCACACACACACACACCCACACTCATACACATACACACTCAATCTAACTTAAATTTCCTCACTCTCTTAAACACACGTGCGCTTAGTATTGACACTGAAATCACTGCATGCTTGGTTTTCTTTGTTTCATGGTTTTTTGAGAGTTGAGTTACTTGATTTTCTATTGACTATAACCACGGATGTGAGCGCTAATGGCTGCGTCACAGTTTTAACTATTGCAGCCATTAACGTATTTTTCTATTGTATCAAAGATGGATTATCAATAAACAATTTATTATTATTATTATTAATATTTGGCTATGCTAGAGAGTCCTTGCAAATCTTTCTATTTTACTTGGCAAGGGTCTATTCCACTTCAGTTTTTCAACGGACGAAGTTATTGAAAATCTGGGCGAAATGTGAAAGTTTTCAACGCCGCAAGTTTGTTAGTTCACGTTTTTTAGTTTCTCTCTATTTTATGAAAATCGGCTTTCACTTAGACGTAAATTGATTTTCTTCAAAATTTCCAGTAAATTCTGTAAGCGTAACGGCTTACGCGTTTCATTTCTTTCAAGATAAAATTCTCGGTTCTTTTAGAGTAATGAAAAGAATTCAAAGAATGAAATATCTTACTAGGTTTTTAATAGTTATGCAACACATGTCTAAAAAAAGTGATATTGAGTCAAGTACAGCCAACAAGTACAACAAGGTAGTAGAGCCACGCTGATTTCAGCACGAACGGGCCGGCTGGACCGGGGCGGTACTACCCTCACAGAAGATCAACGTAAAATGACAGCGTTCGTGCTGTCGTGTTTCATTGGTGAGTGCGATACCGGAGGCCCAATGATGCAGAAGGATCACTTGGCCACCATGGTGTGGGTCACCATGCTGCATTGTCTGCATTCGCAATGAGTATGGTGACCACCACTCTTGGATTTTGCTTATGCTTTTCATCAGGCAGAGTAGAGTCATTTTGGCAGGCCCATACATAAAAAAAAAGGTTTACAGCATGGAATAACTATAAAATTATTGCACCCCTTTTTACGTAAATTGTACGAACGGAGCAAAGTTAAAGTTTATATAAAGGATGAGTGCAGAAAACTAACAACAATTTAAATGAATTGTGGTTGAATTTGACCAATGGGCACTTCTAGTCTTATATATAAAAATCAATTAATGTTCATTTGTCTAAAACTCGAAAACGGCTGGGCCGATTTAGGTGATTTTGGTTTTGAAATGTTTGTCGTAGTTCAGGGATGGTTTAAACGGTGAAATAAAAATAACCTGGAAATACAAATGTCACGTGTACGAAGTAGCGAGCACAGCTAGTTTTAAAAAATATTTGATGTGTCAGTGTTACAAAATATCTAAAAAAAATCAGTACGTTTTCCTGAAATTTGCATTGAAACTTGTGTTCACTATTTTCAAGTGACGAATGGAAAACTGTATCCACTTCCGACGGCAAATTGGTTGTGAGGAACAAAAGCAACGTCGAGGTATCACTAAATGAGTAGTGCTGTTAATGTTCCATTGTCAACAACTCGCTGGTCGGTATTACAAAAGTAATTATGAGTTTCGCACTTGTTGATATCGTGTTCCTTTCGCTCTTTTGGGAAAACAATCTATTTGGTTGATAACTGGTTTTACCATTTGATCCGTAGAGCTTATGCGATCGACAATATCAGGGAAAGTTCCTAAAGATGCTTGGAGCCTTGCGGCTTAACTGTTCTTGATGAACTTAAATGAAATGTTCAGACGTAGGTGTCGGAACAAGTAAAGTAAATCAAGTATATTGGTTTTATGTCTATACTAATAAAATTTTTTTTTTTAGTTTTGTTAGCATGTTAGTGGGATATAAATCAAGCTCTAGATTTAATTAACTGACATGACGCAAAAGACTTATTAAACTCATTAATAAATAATTTGTGGGGTTCCACAAGCATTCCGGTTAGTGTAATTTTTTATTAAATTAACTAAATTAATAAAAAAAAAACAGCATGCTGAAAAAGCATTCCGGTTCTTTTACATATAGTGGGAGATCCACGCTTCGGCATGAATGGGCCGGCTCGACCGGAGTGATACCACGGCCTCACAGAAAACCGGTGTGAAATAGTGCTTGCGCTGTGTTTCATCGAGTGAGTGAGGATACCGGAGGTCCATACGCAAACCCCTCCCCCAAAGGCCGGCAACGCACTTGTGCCGCTTCTGGTGTTGCGGGTGTCCATGGGCGGCGGTAATCACTTACCATCAGGTAAGAAGAAGAAGAATATATATATATATAGGAATTCATAATTTGTCTATGGCTTTATGAGGGCAACGTAAGGCATTCTTTCAATGTGGCAGATAGATCTACTTATCAAAATGTCATTAGTAACCGGAAATTTGTTTACAAACGTAAATAACCATTTAATTTTAAAGTTTATTTATTTATTAAGTTTTTTTATCATATCAAAGCAGATTAATTGCAAAGAATGCGTTACGGTACTATCAACGGGATAAGATTTTTTCTTTTCCTTGAGTCTTCGTTGCGGCACTCGTAGCAAAGAAAACACATTACTATTTCCGTTAATGGTAAACTATCAATATAAGAAACTATTTTCTCATTTCTATTACAAATTCATATTGTTCGTACATATGTACGATGATACGTTCGTACATACCCAACATGATATTATTGTTTACATTTAAGGGTGAATATTCATTTATTTAACTCTATTCATCCGCATCATTATCTTCCAGCAGAAATAACACATGACATACTTGTCTTTACATATGTTAAATTTAGATGTCAAAGATTTTTCTGTATTCTGATTTTTTTGATTATAACCTTTAAAATATAGAAAAATGTTTGAAATAATAATTATAGAAGTAAAAAGAACAAAGAATTACTCTAAAATGATCAGAATATTTGTAATATCAAAACATTTTGAAGGTACAGAATACAGAAACAAAGATATTAAGTACTCAAGTGTCTATCTATATTATTATACTAAAGGAATCCACTTTTGTTTGAGTTGATAATATTGGGAGGGTCTACGAGGGTAGATCATCCGGGCTTTTATGTTGTCAAGACGGAATGACGTCTGCATAATACCCATTATAGAATGGATTTTAATAGGCACATGCCGTGATTATGGTAACTACTGATGTTATGGGTAATATTAATAAACGGATAAGACAGTAAATTCAATATTTTATGTAAATTTATGCAAACCAAGTATTTTCAATGTCTAGTTTTAATAGTTTAATCAGCTTGTAGTTTTAAGCTATCTACAGTAGGTAATTATACAATGTTGGGGATACTGAGGTTATTGTTTTGGATATGGCTATTAATATTATAATATTTTATAGTTTTACGAAAAGCAACAAATGTATTTTTTTAAGTAATTTATTACGGGTCACTAGCTAGAAGTACTTATTTTTTGTTCGCATTAATTCTCACAAGTTATTTGTTTGTGTCCCCGATGTGTAGTGTCACGTGTCATCGGCGCTCGCCTCCCACCGCTGAGCCGCTGTCCCTACCACCGCAGGGACACATAAAAGGACGAGCACACTACAGCTCGACCTCTTTCGCCCGGCGTCTACCACGCCGGACGGCTGCGCTGCCCTCTACGGGGGGTCGGCCTCTAAAGCCGCCCCCAGCACTGCACTCTTTCGCCCGGCGTCTACCACGCCGGACGGCTGCGCTGCCCTCTACGGGGGGTCGGCCTCTAAAGCCACCCCCAGCACTGCACTCTTTCGCCCGGCGTCTACCACGCCGGACGGCTGCGCTGCCCTCTACGGGGGATCGGCCTCTAAAGCCGCCCCCAGCACTGCACTCTTTCGCCCGGCGTCTACCACGCCGGACGGCTGCGCTGCCCTCTACGGGGGGTCGGCCTCTAAAGCCGACCCCAGCACTGCACTCTTTCGCCCGGCGTCTACCACGCCTGGTGGCTGGGCTGCCCGGCCTACGCCGGAGCCCCAGCACTGCACCTCTTTCGGCCGGCGTCTACCACGCCAGTCGCCTGCGACGCCTCTACGGGGATCGGCCTCTAAAGCCGACCCAGGACTACACCTCTTCCTTTTCTCATCGCAGCAAACCAAGTTAAGTGCCTTTAACTTGGAGGACGACCGCTTGATCGAATCTCTCAAACCCACACCCTGACTGTACATCTATCTGTTTGTGTTATACTTCAGTAAATAAATTCTTTAAATTGTTGTTGTGAAGCGTCTAATTTAATCATCATCAGAACCTCGTGGCTTCACCACAACCTTCTAGGCTCCTAAAGCCGCTACGTGACAGTAGGTAATCCGCTTATAGGTACACAATTAAACATCCGTTTTTTAATAGGTAGCAAGCCAGCCTATTGTCGCTAACTGACCACTTTGGGCAGTAAAGATGGGAAAATTAGGAGTTTGTTGGGGGAAAGGTAAGCAAATAAGGGTATAACCCTTTCTTTAAGTCTAACTGGCAATTACCGGGAAGTTGGAGCCCTTTAACTTTTATGTTAACTATGAGAGTTAGTCTTGTTAACACACACTCGTTACACTTGCACGCACTCGTTTATTTCTACAATAAGTCTAAAAGAAGTTAAACATGTCTAGATGGGTTTACAGCACAAAACCTTTGGAGAAGCGCCAACACTACTAATAAAAATATTTGTACATATTAAAATAAATAGCAATTAGTTTAATAGCGATAATTTTGTAACTATTTCTTGAATTAATCAGTATTTTTTGCTGAAAGAGCTAAAAATACTAATACTTTCGTTAGTGACTATTTTTTTAGATAAGAATAGATATAATATTATTCTAGCCTTAAACTTTTTTAAGCTCCAAATTTCTCCCAGACACATTCAAACTTTTGCATGCAAGATGCACGGTTGGCCTAGTGGTTTAAGCGGTCGCCACGCTGCTTCCTACTGCGCCAAGTGTTGTGGGTTTAAATCCCACATGGAACAACGCTTTAACCAAACCATTTATAATAGCAATATTTAAGTACACAAATTTATAATACATATATACTTTATTTATGAACACTATTCTTCATTTAAAATGAATCCCACCAAAAACATTTTCATGTAAAATGTTGCCAAGACGACTGCATATGGCTTAACCTGTGAAAAAGATATCAGATCTCATGAAGAACCAAGGTTCTGAATCTACACGCCCTAACTCTACCAACCCTAACTTCATAAACTCTACATCTCGGTAAAAATTATGGCTAGATAGACTTAGTTAATTGTGTCCAAACGTTTAAGATCGGGTTCCAAAGCATTTAGGCGGATTAAAAGCTACAAAATTTTGTTATAGTGGTACACGATTGGATTCAAAAGGACAGGTCATTTCAAAAATCCAGACCAATAAAATGCCACCCTTGTCCAATACCTGGCATTATAGTATTTGCGTAATTTAATCAAATAATATTACAATAATTGTGTACAAAGTATCTAAATACAAATGCAATGCCAACATTATGCCGAATACATTTGTAAATGAACAATAAATTAGTGTTGTTGCTAATGGAGAACAAATAGTAGCAGGCGAGGCTGATGGGATTAATGGAGCGTGCATCATGTTTGGGCCAGCGCCAGCATAAGATACAAGTACATGCTCGGATTAACTTGTAACACTCATTTAGTATTCTAAATTCAAAATTTAACGAACAAGTTTTACAGAAGAACTTTTTGTCCCAATCTTACACTATGCTATAAAAATAAAAACTTAGGAGAGTCTCCAAGGGCTCCAAATTGTCGACCATTCAGAAGAAATATTACCGAGCGTCCACGAACACTGGGTTAAACAGTTTACGGGAGACACGTAAACATTTTTATTTCGCACGCCAGAATAACCTCGAAAACAAAGTATAAATTAAATTTATGAGTGCATAAAATTATTGGTGTGCCTTTAACGAACATCAAGCCTTATAACGTGTAAAATCTGGAGGGCTGACTCAGCCTGCTCATTACGTATTCCGTTTCGGCGAGCGAATATTTCGACAACAAACATTATGGTAATTTAGCCGCATAACGATCTATTTTACACCTGTTTACGTAAACACGTTGCCTAAGGCTCGGAGACGATTTTTCCGTGCTAACACTAGTTCGTTAGAAGCCAAAACGATCGTTTATTTACACAGGACGCCAAATAAAAAGGCACTTGTGTTTTGATGAGGGTCTAATGTTTGCACTTAGTCCACAGCTTTTTGTCCACAGACTAATGTTTTAGAAAGTCGTTATTGAGTAATTATCTATGAAAAGAGGCCATTATGAAATTTTATAGACTATTAAACAATTGTAACCGAGATAATTAGTCTTTTAATTGTATCTTTCAATTGGTTACTTGTTGCTTGCGGCATTTAAGCGCTAAAATATAGTTATCAAAACGCTGCGTTTTAGTAGATATAAATCACGTCCAATAATTTATAGTGCAAAGTAAAACTTGAGGAGGGATTTTACTAACCGTTATCTTCAAAATCTTATATTTTATTTGGATTTATTCGAGCGTCCTAAATATAAGTCCCACGCTTTACTCCAAACTTTGGCAACATCGGTCGAAGGCAATAACTTACGGGTCTTCTGAGGCGCATTACACGAACGTTTGACGTTACGCTGCAAAAATACCATTTATTGCTTTAAAATGTATGTGTAATGAAGTGTCGTATTTAAACCATTAATTGCGAGCAAAGGGGTATTACCGGGTAAAGTTGGTTCAAAAGTTTGCTCAGAGACATGAGTTGGTGAATGAATTCCAATTTTAGATTGTTAGATAACGGTTTAGTTAGTAGCAATTGTTGAGCATGCCAATGTTCATAATAATATCAAAGCAATTCGGAAGACGCGCGAGTGCATCGCATCATTGAACCTTCACTCCTGTAAATTGCAAACTCTTGCAGAGATATTGATGTTGCGATATTTCTATGCACTCGTGAAGCTTTCTGTCTGATTTATGTAAAATACATCTGATCTGTTTTCCATGTGAATGCTGGATCAGCAGTTTACATAAAAAATACATAACATTCAAATATGAATATTTAATTACAGTAATCGTTTTACACAAGCATTTGTGGCCGGTAAGCGAAAACAACGGTGGTCGGGGTCTTCTTTAGCAAACAATATCCGTATTGGCAGAATAATATTAATTCTTGAATATTATTAATATTAAACTTGAGATTTTTAACTTTTCCTTATTTAATAATGTTGTAATTTTTGTATTTGAAAATAAAAGATGTGTTTCATCTAGTTGTTATTTTATTGAAGTATATGGTAACCTAGTTACATAGAATAGGAAGAATTTTGAATACGTTATAAAAACACTATAAAGCCAGTATTATTACAACACACCCCCTTAATCAAAATTCTCTAGAGTAAATAAAACATAAAAATGAACTCAAAATATATCAATTAAAAGAAAACAGTATGAAAATGTATACTAAGTACCAAAGTAAACGTGTAAAATATATTTACACTAAACCTAAGCCTAGTACACATCTATCATGTGCCACACGCTGCAATAAGATGTCAGCGGGCATATCACTTGATTTATATATTTTAAGTTTACCGAATTAGCACTAATCTTTTCTCTAATAAAGTGATATTTGGTATCTATATGTTTCGTCCTATGGTGGTGTACCGGATTTAAAGCCAAACTCTGTGCACTCTGACTATCGGTACAAACAGTTATGGTATTAGGTAATAACTTTTGCCTTACCATAGGATCTGAAATTAATTCAGTGATAAATCTCCTTAAATAAATCGCTTCCTTCGTAGCTTCAGTTATTGCCATATACTCGGCTTCCGCTGAGGACAAGGCTACGGTTTTCTGCTTCCTTGAAGCCCATGAAACCGGGCTGCCTGCTAATTTAAAACAGTAACCCGTATAAGAACGGCGATCTATATCACAGTTTGCCCAATCGGCATCGCAAAATCCTACAAGTGGCATATCTGATTTTCTATAACAAATCGAGTAATCTAAAGTGCCTTTTAGATATTGTAAGACTCTCTTCGCGGCTAACCAGTGAGTCTTGTTGTACCGAGTATTGAACTGACTCAGGTAACTAGTCGCGTATGCGATGTCTGGACGAGTATTAACACTCAGGAACATGAGGCAACCAATTAATTCTTAATAGGGATATACTTCTAGATTATGATCACTCATTGCTGGTACTGACCTCTAGTTTTCCAGATATTGGAGTTGTACAAGTTTTACAGTTCTCCATTCCAAACTTTTGTATAAGATTATTTATATAATTTTTCTGATGTACTTTTATTTCATCATTTTTCCTGGTTATATTTAAACCAAGATAATAGCTTAAATAGCCCAAATCTTTTATCCAAAACATTTTTTCAAGTCATTTTTGACAATGTCACACGTCTTGTCATTTCTATAAAAAAGAATTATATCATCGACAAAGACTGCAACTATAACCAACTCTTTTCCAAAAAGTTTGGTATACACACATGGTTCAGATGGAGTTTTCACAAAACCAAAAAACGATAAAGTTTCATCTAACTTTATATTCCAGGCACGTGGAGCTTGTTTAAGTCCATACAACGATTTTTGTAAGAGACACACTTTGTTCTCCATACCTTTTACTTTAAAACCTTGAGGTTGCTCCATGTAGACTTTCTCTAGCAGATCCCCATTTAAAAATGCAGTGTCAACGTCCAAGTGACGCATCTTCAAACCCAATTCAGCTGCGAGAGCCAGTAGAGTACGTAAAGAGGAGTGCCGCACGACAGGAGAAAATGTCTCAAAATAGTCTACACCTGGCGTCTGGGTGAATCCCTTAGCAACTAATCTTGCTTTGTACTTCACAACATTTCCTGCTGGATCTTTCTTTAACTTATAGACCCATTTACATTGTATAACTTTCTTGTTTTCTCTGTTAACCAATTTCCATGTCTTCAGCTTCATCAATGAATTATATTCATCTGTCATTGCCATCTGCCACTTATCAACATCATCAGCCAATATAGCCTCATTATAAGTTCTAGGCTCATCAGACACTTGACTAGACACTTGGTATGAGAAGTAATTAGGAGGTTTTCGATCTCGTGATGGATATCTATGTCCATCATTTTGACTAGTAGAAACTACTTCTTCCTCAATTGCTTCAAAGAATTGATCAGTTTCAGCAGTCTGATCTTCAGTGACAACTGTATGGCCTGGAGCTGGTTCAACAGTGACCACTGGAATTTGATCAAAAAACTCTTGAACTGTACTGTTTTCTTCCGGTATAGGGAGACTATTAGACAGTACTAAAGGTTCAGTAGAAGTCTTAGTATTGTTGACATTTCTATTATTTAAACTAGAAAAACAATCTTCAAAAAATGTAACGTCTCTAGACTTTTGTAAGATGCTAGGACAAGATGGTTTTCTAAAAAGATACGTATTAGGATCTTCTGTATAGCCTACAAATACAGCTTCATCAGCCTTGAGATCCAATTTCTTACGGTGACAAGAATGTATAAGAGCTCTACACTCAAAAACTCTGAGATTACCTAGGTCTGGTTTGCAACCATTCCACAACTCGTAGGGAGTTTTATTATTTAAGGCACGGTGTGGGCATCTATTCTTTAGGTATACAGCCGTTTGAACAGCATCTTCCCAAAAAACTTTAGAAAGATCGCTTTCAGCCATAAGTGAGCGTGCCTTTTCTACAATTGAGCGATTAGTACGCTCAGCAACACCATTCTGCTGAGGGCTATATGGTACCGTAGTTTGATGCTTTATACCACAAGATCTAAGATAACTTGAGAATTCACTATTGACGAATTCCTTTCCATTATCCGTCCTTATTGTTTTAATTTGAGCCCCAGTTTGTCTTTCAACCATAGACTTGAAATGACAAAATCTATCTTTTACCTCTGTCTTAGAAGAAACAAAATACACAAATATAGTTCTCGAAATATCGTCTATAAAAACTAAAAAGTATTTACTACCCTGAAAAGAGCTAACTGACATTGGTCCACAAAGGTCAGAGTGGATCAGTTCTAATATTGAAGTTGCTCTTTTATAAGTAATCGGTTTAAACGGTTTACGAGCTTGTTTCGCTTGAACACAAGCAACACATGGATTTTTATCCACATCCTTATAATCAATAACCTTATGACTATTTTTCAGCAGATTCATACCGACGCGACATAAATGACCTAAACGCTTATACCATACCTGATACTTAGACAATGAATCAGAGTGCACGTCATAGGCTCTAAATTGGGGAATATTTACGTCACAATCAAGTGTGTACAATCCACCACTGGGCGAGCCATGTAGAACCGCATCACCTGTAAAGGAGAAGGTTTTTGAATTAAATAAATTACAACCCGACTTATCAAACATTACAGTAAAACCTTTTTCAACTGCTGTCTTCACAGATAAAAGATTTGTTTGCAAGTTAGGTACATACATAACATCATTAATTGTATTGACGTTGCTTTCGGTATTTATCGATATTTTACCGATGCCTTCAGCGTCAATCCTCGTCCCGTTTGCAACTGTTACCATATTATCAATAGGCTTTATGTCTACAAACCAATCTCGTCTTGAAGTCATGTGTTTGGTCGCGCCCGAATCAATGTACCATTTGTCTCTGTCATAATTATTTGTTGCTCCTAAAGCAGACACAGAGGTCGAGTCCTTATTAGTGGGATTCTTCCTTTTCATGACATTATTTTTCTTCAGAGGACAGTTTGGTCTCTTGTGACCTGGTTCTCCACAACCTTAACACACAATTTTCTTTGCCTTTGATTTAACAGAAGAGGCATCAACCTTTGACTTCATAGCTGTTTCCAGTTTTATCGAGCTTTCCTTGGACATTTCGTTCAGTAATTTGGACTTTACCAGTTCAGTGGTAACGATAACATTACTATTTTCGAGAGACATAATCAATGGGTCATATCTCGACGTAAGACCTCCCAATAGAATAGCAGCAATGGACGTATCATCTATTACTTTGTCTATATCCGCCAAATCTTGAGCAGTGGAAATAACAGCATTGATATACGACTCAATATTATTATCAAAATCTTCAAGTCTCAATCTGTATAAATTCCGTTCTAAATATAAACGCCGACCCATACCTTTGTCCTCATAAGCATTTTGTAGAGCTTTCCATGCTTCCGCTGCAGTAGTTGCACTTCGGACATGCGTAATTGCAGATGATTCCAGGGTAAGACAAATTTTTGTTAATGCCTTCTGATCGCTCCTCATCTTTGTGACATTGGAAACGTTCATCCCTGTTGGGTAGCCACTGATCGCTTCCCACAACTCCTCATGTGTAAGGAAATTACGCATTTTAAACTTCCACGTACTATACCCTTCTCTATTATGTAGGGTGAACATTGGAATAGAGGAACTACGCATACCTCGCTCATTTGTGTCTCCATTTGGGTTCGCCATCTCAGAAGAGTATGCGAAGAACTATTATGTTTCGTACCCAAAAAAATAAAATCACACAAATATCACTTCAATGAATTAATATGAAAACACGCATTATTTTTCTTTATAAACAAATACTAGAGACTTCGTGCTGATAACGATTTGTTGTAATTTTTGTATTTGAAAATAAAAGATGTGTTTCATCTAGTTGTTATTTTATTGAAGTATATGGTAATCTAGTTACATAGAATAGGAAGAACTTTGAATACGTTATAAAAACACTATAAAGCCAGTATTATTACAACAAATAATAATAGGTCTTTACCTATGAAATTGCCGTTTTGTATGCAATATGTGAAAGTACTTATTTTTTCAAACTTTTTTATTTCTGTTATTCGAAGTAATCACCCATGCAATCGACGCATCTTTGGAAAAAGTAATAGTCGGTAGGTGCAAGGTCTGGTGAGTATGGCGGATGAGGGAGAGCTTCCAACCCCAGCTCTTGCAGCTTGGAGACTGTCTGTTGCGCAGTATAGGGTCGCGCGTTGTCGTGAAGCAGCTGCAAGAGCTGGGGTTGGAAGCTCTCCCTCATCCGCCATACTCACCAGACCTTGCACCTACCGACTATTACTTTTTCCAAAATTTAGACAACTTTTTAGTGGGTAAAAAATTCAATTCCCGAGAGGCAGTACAAAATGCCTTAGAAGAGTTTGTTGCCTCCCGTCCAGCTGATTTTTACAAGAAGGGCATCAATAAACTGCCAATTCGTTGGCAAAGATGCGTCGATTGCATGGGTGATTACTTCGAATAACAGAAATAAAAAAGTTTGAAAAAGTAAATACTTTGACTAATTGTATACAAAACGGCAATTTCATAGGTAAAGACCTATTATATAATGACTAGCTAAGTCTAAACTCTACATATTTATACCAATTTTTAATTTAAACTAAGTGTATCCATTCCATGTCATTTCACCACTGAACTATCGATAATGCAGTTCTGAATACCCGTTTCAAGCATTTTTCATTTCGATGGCTTAATAATTTTACAAAATCCCTAAGCAAACCGCTGAATCCTACCCTTTTCCGTTCAAATTAGTACCTACTGGACTAAGTACCATCAATCTATACAAAGCCGGTAGCAACCTGAGTATATTATACGGTGATGTTTTTCTATTGCTGAGAAGGGACAAAATAGTTATTTTTGGGACAGTGCGTCTTCGCTACTACCTCATTCTAATCCTAATATAACATTATATAAATTATAAATGTGAATGTAAGTTTGTTTGTTACGTTTTCACGCGAAAACTAGTTAACCTATCATCATGAAACTTTGTACACATATTCTTGGACGTATTGGTAGTCAGGTAATAATAATATATTGGAATACTCACTTGTAATATTCCACTTATTATATTTTTTTAAATTGACCGATTTCGCTTCAGAGCATTGTTACATCAATATGACAAATCAGTTGTTATTACACACTTTGGAATTGCCGTAAGGTCAATAAACTCCAGTAAGAAATTCCGTGTTTAATATTAGACTGTTTTTTGTTATGACCAGGTAATTCCACTCGATAAGAAAATTATTTGAATAGCATCCTACTTGATCATCTTATAATGAGTAGAAGAAAAATCGGGAGGATTTAGCAATTGAATAAGCATTAACTAAAAGTAATAGCTTATTAGAAACAAATAATGCAATAATTCATTACGTGTCAAAAGTTCGGAAAGAAATATATTGCTGAAATACTTTTGCCTTAAATCATAATACTCCGATAATAAATAAAGGTGTACGAGGCAGTTATTTTTACATTGTTATTTGTAAAGGCTTATAATTAGGTATGATTAGCTTAATCTGTCTTGTGCTAAATCTAGCTATTAATGAAGTCCAAGAATGAAAGTAGACATCTGACATCGACGTAAAATGTGCAAACGATTTATGAATTGAACAATATATCTAACAGTGATAATTTCAGAAATAACTATTTCTACAAAAGAAGAAACTTTGAACATTCCCTTATATTATTGTCAATAAAATTAATGTAACCGAACGAATGCGACTAGATCCTACAACAGAGAGAATCTCAGAGTAAGGTCCAGAGCCTCAATTCATGTATACTTTACCTTTAAAAGACAGTAAAAAGATTTAATATTATTATAAAAGAAACTAACCGACTGATCAATCAACACACAGTTGAAATTCTGAGCCCAGACGCATGAAATTTCACAAAGTCCTAGCTGATGTAGATTGACAATGAAAAATACATTTTTTTAAATTTTATCTCAAAATGCGGAAATGGAAAATTTATATGAAGCTTCTTTATTTTTGGTAGTAACGTTTTCAAACTCACAGTAAATATTCTTTGCGAAATAAAAACAATAAGCTGATAGAGTATTACGTTCTCACTACCCTTCACCGTACGAGCATAGTAGGCAGATTTCGGAGGGTTACAGAAATACCAGCCTTACTAAAGTGTGTTGAACAGTTTAAAAGTTACACAAATAAAAATTGAATTTCCCTTGACTTTACATATACGGGTTACCTGACAGATTCGATGGCGAGAACTAATGTGCTAGTGTGCCTAAATTAGAAATCTAATGTTATGAAAAAAACTATAATGAAACCGTCAAATAGATTATTGGTTTACATCGAAAATATATATTTTTGTGATAATACTGGTTTTAAAGCCACATTTTACGTATAGAGATGTAACGATGAAAGTTGTTCGCATGTAGTGTTCTTAAGACCACCCCTCGAGACACGAACGTACAACTTTGTATATAGATGTAGCCTCATGATTTGTGGCAGAGTGACAAGCTCTCATTGCAGCCCCGCGGCACGACGACACTCCAACACACCCTATTGTTGACTACCATCCACTCCACACTCTTTTCTACACTGGTGAACAAATATCAGCCCACAATAAACGTCTAGTTGGTTAAACCTGTGGTTTTTTATTTAAAATCTTCGAAAAATATCAGAATTTACAATTAATCGCGGATTTCATAGTATATATCTATACTAATATTATAAAGCTGCAGAGTTTGTTTGTTTGTTTGTTTGTTTGAACGCGCTAATCTCAGGAACTACTGGTCCGATTTGAAAAATTCTTTCAGTATTGGATAGTCCATTTATCGAGGAAGGCTATAGGCTATATTTTATTTTCAAAATAATTAGGGATCCGTAAGAAAATTGCTAACCCAAGGTGTGAAATCGAAGACCTATTTTTGCGTGCGCTGCAAATACTATTGACAATAGAACAAAATAATGTATTACGGGTTTGTAGGTCTCATTAAGATCTACAAAAAAGTCCGCGAGAGCATATATCTAACTATCATGGTTTAGTTACAATAACCGCTTTTGTGTTCAAAAAAATTATTAAATCGTCTGAAGAAAGAAACTACGTTAAATGTGTATCGTAATATTAATCCTTATCCAAATTAAGCATTATGTTATCAAGGGTATTTATGTAGAAGTAAAATACTTTTTGTTTCATCCCAATCGTTCATTTCGTTTAGAAGTTATCACGAGTATAAGACGCTAAGAGTTGGTACCTAATAATGAGTTATTTGCCAAAGAGTTGTTATCAACATAATACCTAATATTAATCGTTATCCAAATAAATGTGTTGTTGATTATGAGTATTAGATCTTAGAAGAGCATAATAAATACATCTATACTAATATATAAAGGTGAAGAGTTTGTTTCTTTGTTTGAACGCGCTAATCTCAGGAACTACTGGTCCAATTTGAAAAATTCTTCCAGTCTTAGATAGCTCATTTATCGAGGAAGGCTATTGGCTATATATCATCACGCTGAGACCAATAGGAGCGGAGCACCAATGAAGAATGGGGGAAAATTATTACGCTACGGGCAACAGAAGACGCAAATGACATTGCGTGGGTCAGCTATCCATACTTATATTATAAATGCGAAATTAACTCTGTCTGTCTGTCTGTCTTGCTTTCACGGTCAAACCGCTGCACCGATTTGAATGAAATTAATTTATTTACACAGATAGTCTAGAGCCTGAGAAAGGACATAGGCTACTTTTTAATGCAAAAAAGGGGTTGTAAGGGGTTTAAAAGGGGGATGAAAGGTTGTTCTGGGGGTTCACTCGCCACACGCCTGCGCGTTACCTACGTCGGGCGTCTTGACAACGAATAAACAAGGCTGTCACAATCATAAAAAATATTTCACTTTTTCAATGAAGACCTAAATATTAAGATAATAAGTATGTATTCATCAATCTGATTTGAATGTTCGTTATATTAATAGAAATAAATAAGCCAAATTAATATAATTAATTAACAGCGTTTCTTAACTTCAAAATTCTCTGCAGAAGTATCGGCATTATACGCTAGCTGTTGGTTAGGTAAGAATGAAAATGTCATTTAAAGTTTGTAAAAATTTTACCCTCAAGGGGGTAAAATAGCAACAGGGGATGGCAGTTTATATAGAAATATGTTAGGTTTGTGAGTTAGTTTGCGACAAGAGACAAAATATGTATTAGAGCTATTCTGATATATGATATTCTGATATTTACGGAGTTATCAGGGAGAAGATAGGATGCCAACTGACAGTAACGACATGATTACACTGAGACGTGGGTTTTGGTTTAAGATAAGAAAATCAACGTAAAATGACAGCGTTCATGCTGTCGTGTTTCGTTGGTGAGTGCGAGACCGGAGG
This sequence comes from Diaphora mendica, assembly GCA_949125395.1. Classification (NCBI taxonomy): domain Eukaryota; kingdom Metazoa; phylum Arthropoda; class Insecta; order Lepidoptera; family Erebidae; genus Diaphora; species Diaphora mendica. The sequence goes on from OX421315.1 coordinate 20,579,773, forward strand.
CCCAAATAGTCTAGTCGACAAGTTCCACTTGTTGACTAGACTAAAAGATGCAGCAGCATCACTAGGCCGCCATGGTGTGGGTTGCCATACTGCATTGTCTGCATTCGCAGTGAGTATGGTGACCACCACTCTTGGATTCTGCTTATGCTTTCCATCAGGCAGAGTAGAGTCATTTTGGCGGGACATACATAAAAAAAAAAAAAAAAGATAGCACAGATGATTTAAAAATAATTTCGATCCTGATTTGCTGACTAATGAGATAGTTATCAATTAAACGAACGGATCATGTCAGGCGTGGAGGGAGATGTTGTCGAATACTTAAAGTCTTTAGAAATATCAGGAGTGCCTTCCCATAAGTTGAGGCTGCAAGTTAATGTTCCAGTACTATTAAATGAGGTATCTTGAGCGCCAAAGCAATGTAATAGTTCATGGCTAAATATTACACAACTGGGGTACAACATTGTAAAAGCTACAATCATGACGCATGGAATGGCAAAAGAAGATAATGTTTTAATTCCCCGTATTCCAATAATTCCAACTTATTTGACATTTTAATTTAAAGGAATGCCGTTTCCGCTGAATGCATGAAAACAGCATTTCCAATAACAATATTAACAAAACCCAAGGACAGATGCTTAAAGATACAGTATTTTTTTTTCTCTTGGGCAGCATACTCACGTATATCAAATCCGCAAAATCTTCATATTTTGGCAAAATATGGCAAAAGAAAAAACGTAGTTATTAAAATTGTACTTTTTTTTTTTAAGCTGCCAAAGTGACTATGGTCAGCCTGATGGAAAACTCAAGCAGAATCCAACAGTGGGGGCAACCATACTCACTGGGAAAGCAGACAATGTAGAATTGCGTCCCACACTATGACGGCTTAGTGAGATACTTTTTTACGCCCCACCTTATTTACGCCCCACTTAAAGGGCCCGGGATCACAGTGGGAGAGAAACACGTGCGCTGTAATTGAGTAAGCTAAACATGTTATTCTGCAGAGGAAGGGAGAAGGGGGACCAGTTGGAAGAGCTCCTCAGAATACTTCCAATGATACAGATGGTAGTGGACTGCTATAGAGGCGATATCTCTACGCAGCTGCAGAGGTTCAAGGAACTCGGTGGCTTCGTGACTGTTAGTAAAGCGGACTGCTCGCCACTGCAACCGATCGAAAGCATCAAGCAAATACTGCGCGGATCCATCACAAAGATGAGAACAGTACTCGAGGTCCCGGCAAATATCCATGCCCAGGACACCGAGCTTACCCCGTAGTGGCAGTTGAGTGCTCTGAAAAGTGGGGAGGGAAAGAAATGGAGACTTTTTGGTAGAGAACGCGCATAACTGTGTTTTCGTAGCGTTGAACTCGACCAGATTCTTATCACCCCATTGTAAAATGCGGTTCAAAACCCGGGCGAGCTCAGCGACAAGCTTCTGTCGAATTTCCTCAACGTCTGCCAGCTTGGCTGAACGGTGTCAAAAATATCGCCCATGAACTGAGCTATCGTCTGCGTAGCAATGTATGTTGCCAAGAGCTAACATGTCATTGTTATGCAGAAGAAATAGTGTGGGCGTCAGGAATGAACCGTGAGGTACGCCAGCGTTTACATCCAGAACGTCAGAGGCCGTGCCGTCGCAAAGGCCCATAATGCGGCGTTGATGAAGAAAAGCGTCAATCCAGTGACATAGTCTAGGAGGCAGACCGAATGCCGAGAGCTTGGAGAGAAGCGAGCGGTGCCAGACCCGGTCGAAGGCCTTGGCCATGTCAAATGTCGAAATAAGCTCATATAAACACTTTATAATTTATGTACATATATAAATACTTAAATAAGTTTTTAATAGTAAAACGTGTGTCTTATTTGTAAAAAAAATCGAGTGGTGTCGTTGGACATCAGATAGGAATGAGTTCCATATCAAAAATACAGATGGCGCTATACTAAATTTTTTGTTCACGAAATAAATAAATCATTACAGATGGCGCTATACAAAATTTTTAGTTTTCACGAAATTGTCTTAACCCCTTTATTTTATTTAAACTGATTTATAAAAATATATAAAAGTTCTATGCGAGGTAAAGACAATAAAACTATTCAGGTACCGATACATTTTGTATTATGATTTTATATCGATAAAAATCCTACCTATATTAATAACGAGAAAGTTTGTTAGTATGGATGGATGGATGTTTGTTACTCTTTCACACAAAAACTACTGAACGGATTTGGATAAAACTTTACAGTAATATAGCTTATACATCAGAATAACACATAAGCTACTATTTGCAGTGATAACCGACATACACGCGGGCGAAGCCGCGGGCAACAGCTAGTATATATATATATATGTCTAATAAATAATAAATAAAGGAAGAAAATGTATCGTAATATCCTTCTAAAGACATAAATTTCTAAGGGTTCTATTATGAATAAAAAAAATGTTGTGTAACTAGCAATGTTTAGCGTGTATTGAACCGTCAGATGTGCCACTGTCTATTGTTAGACGCAAATCCGAGATTTGCATAACACGGCCCGGATCATCGGCTGTGATTGTTTCGATGTCAGTTACAAACCATGTAATTTGTAGGGATTCCGATGAATAAATGGCTCAGATTTATAAAACGTATCCTCTAATTTTGCGGGTATGCGAGCAATACAAATTGTATCATTAAAGAGGATGAATCAATATGTGGCTTGGTACATTATCGAGGAATAAATATTTGTCGTGTTATAAATCTATCCGATAAAAAATTATTCAACTAGTAGCCGTAAAGTGGCCACTTTGGACGGCTCTGAGCTTGATAATACATCACCATTTTGTTGGATAAAAATGTGTTAATATTTCGCAAGGAATTTCATTACTGTGAACCTTGCTGGCTTTCAAATAAATAGGCGTTTTATTGCTTTTCTTTCTTCGCCGATGTTCGATATTGTGTATAGGGTTGAGATTAAAAAACAAACATTACCATGCTTCTATTTTTATACCATAAATGTATTGTTTTTATAGATAACGTAATTTTTAGCTAAAGAAAAGTAGGTAGTGTAAGATCACATTTTCTGGTCTAATTCGTCAGGAGAGCAGGTCCATTCGTATACTAAATATCATGATTGTTTCAGAAAGACTTAAGTGCTTCCTTTAGTGATCTTGATATCTCGCTCTAAGTCGTTGTCAGCACAACACCTGTTTATAACATTTGACTACACCAAGGTTTTTTATAATATGTTATGGTATAGCAATATTTTTTTCAAGCCTTAATAAAGATATACGGTTTTACACACCTGATTATTTCGGGAGGTGTCGGACTATATATTATTTATAATAGAATTAATAAAATCCTTAGTATATATTCAATGTGCAGACTCGAATGCAAAAAAAATGTTACTATCTGGCTCCTCGACTTAAACTACGAGCAGACAGAAAACCTTATTATCGTAGTAAAATAACATTAGCAGTAAAATTATATGTAAATGCCTATCTAAATTGCCATCAATAAATGTCACAACAAACTTAAAACACCATCACAGATACACATACCTACGCATACACGCACACGCACTCACACACACGCACTCACACACACAAGCACACTATACAAAGAACACTTTTCATTTTTTCCTCTTTTTTTACGTCACCTGTTCTCTCTTATTACGAGTATATAAACAGTATGTATAGTTTGGATAAGTTTGTATACCGTCGAAGGGTGAGAGCCTGGAGATCCGTCAAACATGTCTAGAACCTAGTGTAGACTCCAGCTCTCATAAAGGTTCTGATTTGTGCAGCTATTATGTATTGTATTAATATTATTGTGTACCTTTTTGAGATAAATAAACAAATATGATTTGATTTGATTATTCTCAGATCTAACGTTACCCCTTTTCAAGAACTAGCAGCTACTTAATGGTGACGATGCTAGAAGGGTATGCTATAATGGGTTGCGTATCCAGTTTATTTATTTATATGCATATATTTCAGTGTTTATGGCTATCTTGAACAAATCACCTATTTTCTACAGGTGGATAAATTTATAATGTATGAATATAATAACATAACCGTCTAAAATAACAAAAATTTACTTGTTGAAGATTTTTTTATGCTACTTACTTTTACAAGAAAATCATTCAAGTCACATGCTATTTAAAGATATACATATCTCTATATATTCTACCTCTTAAGAATATTCGTACTAATTAAGATATATTTTATATTTTTTATATTCACTACCTTCTGTTTATTGTCAAGTTAATGTTTGTTATTACCTATTAAATATATCTATATATATCACATCACATCACACTAATATATAAAGGCGAAAGTTTGCGAGTGTGTATGTTTGTTACTTCTTCACGCAAAAACTATTGAACGGATTTGGATGAAACTTTACAGTCATATAGCTTATACATCAGAATAACACATAGGCTACTATTTGCCGCGATAACCGACAATAACGCGGGCGGAGCCGCGGGCAACAACTAGTACTTTAATAATTTTGAATTGACAGATGCAGATCATGCAAACAATGCATGAGAAAAACTTGTACTGGATTTCTTTTGGCATCTTGCACTAGTACTTGTTATTACTAATACAAAATGAAATGAATGGAAATGCCAAAAGAAATCCAGCTATAGAAATATTTTACAAACAATAGGCATAAGCAAATATTAATTTATGTTAACTAAACGTCAACGATTTTAATTAATCATGCGTTAACATAACTCGTACGAAGTCTCATGTTCGTTTAAAGAGGAAATGAGGCTTACAGGATATATAAACTCTCATCATATCAAAGAATAAATATATGAAATTCTGATTTACCTATGAATATTTAACCACGTCTTAAATGTGAAGTGTCACGCTTTAATAATTTTGTATTTTCTCTACGTCTACATACACACGAGATTTCACTTTCAAGGATTCTGTTTACTCATTCTTATATATAGGTATATGTTAAAATTAATAACATCTGCAGTGTTTTCTTTGTTTTTCCACTTTGGGTTCCGTCCTTCGATAAATGTGTACAGTTTCAGTTGAGAAACATCGCTGTAAGTATCTGAGAGCGTTTTTATCTATGTGTCAGCAATAGCCACACTTTTTTTAATCAACACAAATAGCTGGCGCAGGCAAGAATTGTAAAAACAATTTGCCAGATATTCTTGTCAAATATTTGTAATCAAAAACTTTACAAAAAATCGGCAACGCGCTTATAACTCTCCATTCGTAAGTGTTCATGGACTTATAGTCACTTACTACTAAGTGACCCGTATACTCATATATCATGTTACAAAAAAAATCTGCTATTCCTACTAAACACTTATTTGCACTTGTACTTTTCCCCTAGCTCAAAATCAATTATCATCATCGCTGGAAAGAAAACTTAAGTACTGATTAATAATATTTCAACCTGGGAGATATGTTAGTGGGCCTTGAGCAATAGATACCCATTGCCCAAGGCAATACATTTTAAACGTATCACACGCACAGGAAACGAACTATTACTAAATTTATTTTTTCTGTCTCATCAAGAATGCGTATTTCCTTTCAATGTACCCAATATTCATTTGGCGTTTTTCATGTAGAGCTGTCAATTTTACCTTAAGAAAAAAAGTAATTAATACATTCAAAAGTACTGTTTACATCACATATATAACTCATGTCAAAGTTTCCAAAGTTCTGTTAAAATAATTCAGATCACATAAAACCTACATTAAATTAAATATCATTAGGATGAATTATATCAAAAATTTTAAAAAAAACTTTTAAAATCGGTAAGCCGAATCGGTATTTTTAGTCACGTTGTATGTAGGAATAACAAGACGGGACAACCCGAATAGGTTTTGTTATTTACGGAACCCTAAGACAAAGTCGTGTAGCGTAGAGTGAAAATTGTACTCGAGGGATTGTAAGGTGAGGGGGTGAAAATGAGAAATGCAAATAGGTTGTTGAGCTCAGCTCCGCTCAAAATAAGCCCATGAAGGTCTAACAAATACACACACACATTCACTAAATAATAACACAATTACAGCCTGCCAATAACTTGAAGATAAGACTGCCTCATTGGCCTAGTGATTATCGTAAGCGACTGCCGATCAAGAGGTCTCGGGTTCGATCCCCGGGTCGAACTGCTGTTGGGTTTTTCTTACAAGAAATTGTCAATAGCAGCCCGTAGTCTGGAATATGGCGGTGTTTCCCGCCCGTGCCTCGGAGAGCACGTTAAGCCGTCGGTCCCGGTTGTCATGAACAACTATGACAATCGTTATAGGGAAGTCAGTGTCCTCAAATATATATTTTTTTTTTTTTTAACGTGTGGAAATCCCCTCGGACCGTCACCCCACAGGGGCTTGCGGCGGGGCGGTGTGTCGGACTCGAACCGACTAAAACCACACGGTGTGCCACTCTGCGCCTGTGAAGGGAGGAATCCGGGAACTGCAGTTATTAACACGTCCGGACCCCTCCCAGCGCTTGCCTGTACAGAAGCGGGCACCGTCAGCTGTTAAAATCTCAATTTAGGAACGTACGGCACACGCGTAACGTCGCCTCCTCGCGGGAGGCCACTAGAGCGGATGGAAGGGAAAGCCCGTCCCGACCATCCGCGGCCACACTAAATATATTGACAACTAGTTCAACCTTCGAATACAGTTTGCCCTCAGAGTTACAGAGGTCTTACGCCAGTCGCTCCTTGAAAATCTGATATTCAGGTCGGTTGAACTAGCAGCTGACCTCAAATAATCTTGAGAGTATTAAAGGCTAGGAAGAAGTAAGAATGCCATTAAGTAGTGTATTGAGTTGACTATTATTTTATAAAATATTATATGTCACGTTCACAAGTTGGACGCAATATTTCGTCAACATTCAATTTCCTGTCGAGTGGAAAGGTTTTGTCCCGCTATCGAAAATGTCAAAATAACGAGCGGAAATCAAAATAAACTCAATAGTAGTGATAAATAACATGAAAAAAAAATGTAGCGTGTCTATGTGCTCCGATGTCAGCTGTCCAGCTCTAGTAACATCCAGTTTTTTCAGCCACCTTATCTGCTTTTTATTTATGTGTGTAGTGCATACAACTATGTGGAATGCAGGGCTGACAACAGTAAACAGAAAAAATAAAAATGAATATTGTGTTGATAAGTTGTAAAAGGATCTGATGCTTGTTTATCAGAATCTTGATTAAGATTATTATATAACTGTATATGTACGTAAGTATATAAAACGTATGAAGTATATACACGTGCGTACATACATGTATTTATAGTGCGTTTTTAATGGTTTTCTTAACGCCACTGATCTTTAATTTTGGATGTTATTACTTTAATTGTATGAGCATTTTTTGGCAAAGATAATTTTTACACATTTTGAAATCTAACAACCTGACAGTGCCCTCAACAAGCTATACTATTAAGGAAAGCAAAGACACACTCTACCTTTATTTTATAAATGCAATTCAGTATGCTTTCGATCCTCTGTAACTTCGTTAGAGTTCGAATTTTCACGGACGACGAGTGCTTAATGCAACTAGCTTTATTTCCTCAAGTTCTATTCAATTTAATCAAGTAATATATTTTGCAAGTTTTTATTTAATTGTTGATTTATTCACTTGCCGATCGCGATTTCATAATCCTAAATTAGAACATAAAATAGGAACAACTCAATATAAATGTGGTACTTAAATATTTCTTTTTATAATTTATCCCAACTAAATAAGTAAGAATACATTATAAGATCATTCCAGAAATCCCCACTAGACAGTGTTATTCAATCAGTGATTATTGAAAAAAAAATTTTTTTTTGAAATTGATCAGCTTTTGATTTTTTCGCCTAACGTTTGTTGTTGTTTTGAATCTATTTACACAAGAAGGTCATTTTAATATAATGTCACGATAACAAGAAGACCTTAAATGAGTTCTGCTTTAAAAATTTTAATGTCAGTTAAAAATAAAAGCCACCTTCATTTATTTTATGTTATTTATATCTTTATGCACTTATCTCCATCGATGGTTTTAATGCCCTAGGCATTGTAGAGATAATATTAATAATAATATTAACAAGCTTATTAAAAGTATAATGCGACAACAAATTTTAAATTTTAGATTGTAAAAATATTTTAAGGGAAAAACCCGATATCAAAATGGAAAAAAATACTACTCTAGTAACAGTAAAGGAAGTGCCCTTAAAAATAAGCAATAACAACTTTATTGCCACACCGACACAATAGTTAGTGAGAGATATACCAGTCACATAATAAAACCAATGATGAAAAGAGTTGTTTTTTTATTGTGTTGGGGCAAACAGAGACAGGTCACTCGAATGTAAATTTCTACCGCACACCTAAGGACCTTTGCAACTCTAGAATCATATGTGCATTACGGGGATAGAAGTGCCAGAATGACCCTTCTCACGTTCCGAATTGCCAAATATCAGTTTTAAATCCTTCTCTCCTGTGAGATTGTGGTATTAGCCAGTCGAGAGTTCGACCCATATGTGTCAATGCAAGGCTCTTCCAAGGCAAAACTAGTCTTAACTAGTACAAATAAGGGCGAATTTGTATTAACCAGAGTATTTTAAATTCAAGCCTTTCGTCATTTAATTATTTGTCTTTTTATTTCAATATTATCGGTTGTACCGAGTTAACAATTACTCCTTCGTGACATTAAGTATAAGTTGAATGTTGACACTTAGGTTCCCTACAACTCAAAGTTCTGGAACTAAACTGAACCTCTTTTAGAAACAGAGTTTATCTCCGGTATTTAAAGCAATGAAATTGGGGGGCACGGTCGTGCCCCCGCTAAGACGAGTCGAGCGAACCGCGCTGGGGGATTTTCTACCTTTTCTCGAATATTTTCGTCGTTTTTTTTGTGATGTTGGGGTCGGTTGAAATGATACGTCCAACTTGTATGATGTACATTTAATGAATAATTGTTAAACTAGGTACAATAAATGGTGTTAATAAGTAAATGCTATATCAGCATTGTCGTCTTATAATAAGCATCGTACATACTAGATGCTCTTAGGGAGCATACATACTTCATTTTGAACCCTCATAACTTTGGTTTTTGGTCTACCAGATCGTTCAAATTCTCAGGATATAATGTCAATAATAGACTAATTAAAGATACAAAGTTTCAATTGCATAGCTTTGATACTTTAGATTTAATTTATTGATATCTCAAAAACACCGATTTCGTCACTGACTCACTGATGATCATCAAAACTGTTAGGGTACTTCCTGAAGTGTTAGAAAGTCAGAAATTTGGTACGTAAACTAAGTTTAGTATACAAACAACAAAAAAAAATCATAAGTCTATTACTTTTGCCCTCCCGGACTTTTTCGAAAGACGAAAGAAGATGTGCAAGAAATACACCCCAAAAAATAAAAAAAAAGCAACAAAATATACTGCCTTAAGCAACTTACAAAAAGAAATGAAATCCTACCAAAAACATTTTCATGTAAAATGTCGCCAAAAATACTGCATATGGCTTACCCAGTAGAAAAGATATAAGATCTCATGTAGAGTCAAGCTTCTGAATCTACACACCCTAACTCTACCAACCCTAACTTCACAAACTCTACATCTCAGTAAAAATGTATGGCTTGGCTGTTTCGTTCGGATTATTATATCATAATGAGAATTTATATTAGAAGCTTTAAGACGCAAGTCCGGGAATTGCAGTTCAAAATAGAACTACACGTCCGAAATATTATTATACAAGATACGTAACTTAATATCAACTATCGCAAGACTATATTAGCAGCATTATTTTAAAATAATGGTTGTAAATATTAATGTTACCACAAAATGGTTACAGGCTTTAGGTTAAGGTAAATAGTTTGTGAACTGTTTGTAGTATAATGTAATACAATTTAGGTTTTACCTGAATATTCGTTATTTAACAGAGCGACTGGCATCAGAGGCAACCCTGAGGGCAAACTGAATTCGATACATTTTAAGTAAGCAATTTGAAATAATAATAGTGATAGTAAGTACATAATAAAAAGATTTAAAGTATATATGTATTTGTATCAGTTGTCTAGTACCCATAACACAAGCTCTGCTTAGCTTGGGACTAGATGGCGTTGTGTGTTAGATGTCCAAAAGATTTATTTATTTATTTTAAACATGAAATATTTTAATTTTATTATATTACTAGCGACCCGCCCCAGCTTTGCACGGGTGGATTTCAGATGCCCCCGCCGACGACACGATTCGTGCATTTTAAATCTGTAATATCTTCGAATATATTCATTTAAATTAGATACTGTAAAGGGCCATTTTGATCTATATTAAATGCACAATGTATTTAATTTACTTAATTGTATAAGGATTCATTTTGTATTGCTTAAGCAATACAAAATGAATCCTTATACAATTGACAAATGAGCAAACGAGTTACCTTGTAAAAAGTAACTTGACACAAAACTTATACCAGCCCAATTGTCAGCGTGGTGTACTAGGCTGAAACCGTTCTAAGGAAGAGGCCTATGTCCAGCAGTGGACTATTACGAATACAAAACCCACGGGTCGAATAGACGTGATGGTACTACTAACGCCAACCGGCACTTTCTACTTAAGAGTCGATAATAAAAGTTAAGAACATATTAAATATTAACAGTTCCTAAATTTATATTAAGTGATAAAGTGATGGATGTCTGTCACTTAAGTCAGCAGAAAGTTATTGACATCGGCAGAGCTCGTCTGACTATTAGACTACATTTTTATTATATTAAACAGACCCCTGTCAATCCACTGGGACATTGAGACTTGAAATATTTTTATAGTTTCAAGTTCTTTGTTTTTTAATGGAATAGTAAGAGGCGTCACAAGTGCGTTGCCGGTCTTTGGGGAATAGAGAGGGGGATGAGGGGAGGGGTTGGGGTATGGGCCTCCGATATCCTCACTCACTCAGTGTAACTCGGTTTTCTGTTAGGCCGTGGTATCACTCCGGTCAAGCCGGCCCATTCATACCGAAGCGTGGCTCTCCCTTTGCTCTTATGGCTCTCTTAGACTCTATATATTAACGTTTTATATTAAACTAGCTATTGCCCGAGGCTACGCCCGAGTGTATGTCGATATGTATGTATAATTAAATGCAGACCAACAAATAGACTGTGATCTTATCATGCCACAGTTATACCTAAACGATTTACTGTGTTTTTTTTATTATCGAAGTAATAAGAATATCCCCTGTAAGTTTGTAAAAATATGTACTAAGTGCTACCCGTTTGCATAAAGAAATTTGAGAATCGGACGATAAGCAGTGTTCTTGTTAGCGAATGGGCTTATATTTCAGCGCTAAACAATGAGATCAAACCCTCTCTTGTTCCCTCAGTTAACAAAGCTCGAATGACCCTTTGCTGTCGGCACCTTCTTTGTTATCGAAAAGCCTTTATCGTTAATGTCGAAAAAGATTAATTACCATACAAATTAATCATGAATTGTCTAGTGACGACACAGATGACATATTGCTGTGTTAGGTCCATTGTTGTCGCAGAATTTCAGCATCATTTGGTAAAATAATTAGAGGATTATATTTGAGATTTTTATCATTACTCATTTAGCTGTTTCTATACAGAGTGAGAAGTAAGGATTAAAACACTATTGTTACCAATTGAGTCGGCGGCCCATGTCGTGCGGTGTTCTGCAGGGGTCTGCCCTTGGACCACTCCTGTGGAACATGAGATACGACTGGGTCCTGCGAGATTGTCTCTCCCCGGACTGTTTTTCAATAACTCTGTCTAGTTATAACTAGTGATAGGATATTGAAAACGTCCGTAAAAGCAGTTTATTTCATATATGCTACCATTTTTGCTATAACGAGATCTTCATTGTATTTTGCCTCTAAAATCCCCTCGGATCACGTCACCGGACGGACGATGTAATGTTTATATTAGATTCGAACTGAGTGAGAAACGTTGCCGTTTCAGGTAGAAAGGAAATCTCTGGTACTTTGTTTCATTGTTTTAGAGCGGATTTTTTCTTTCAAGGACCATGTGCCTTTCTTGTGTGGTGACGAATCTATACTAATATTATAAAGCTGAAGAGTTTGTTTGTTTGTTTGTTTGAACGCGCTAATATCAGGAACCACTAGTTCGATTTCAAAAATTGTTTCAGTGTTGGATAGTATATTTATCGAGGAAGGCTATAGGCTATATATCATCACGCTACGACCAATAGGAGCGGAGCACCAATGAAAAATGTTTCAAAAACGGGGGAAAATTATCACGCCACGGGCAATAGGAGACGCAAACGAGGTTGCGTGGGTCGGCTAGTTAAGAATAAAGAGTATCACCGCCCGCGTGTAAGTTGGCTATCGCCTCAGATCAACCGACAACTTGTACGATACTGACGAAAAGTAGTGTAGTTTATAGCATAGTTATTGGGTAACGCGTGTGTTTACTTGAAACTATGCTACTTTTTTTTTTGGTTCAACAAGAACAAGGCGGTGCGTTATCTACTTTTTATATTTGATCTGAGGTTTATCGCGATAAAAAGTAGTCAAGAATTAATTAAAGTCTTTCTTCCTCAAGCATTAAAGTTTCTCCACGCCATGAAATCGGTGAAGCACTTTAGCCGTGAAAGTGTAACGAACAGACAGAGTCACTTTCGAATTTGATAATATTAGCACTAGCTTTTGTCCACGACTCCGCCCACGTAGACTATGTACTTTTCTAAGGTCCATTCTACCTCCATACTGACATTAATTTAAATAAGTTCAGAACTTACGCCGTGAAATCGTAACAGATAGACAGACGGAGTTAATTTCGAATTTATAATGGATGAATGGATGAAAACAAAACACAGCTAACCACAAATTTTTGAGGTTTTTGTCTTATGTCCGACATATTGTTACTGATAATAAGGTTAGTAACAATATTCAGTACCCTTAACAAGGTAGTTACCATGTGAGCAGTAATTAGATATTTTAAATATAAAAAACAGCATAAATTACCTGGGTTATAGCTACACTACCACCAGCGACCTATCCGTAAAATTCGTAACACTATCAACGTAGTGGATGTGATTATGCACTCAGGCGCCTGCGCCGCCGCCTATCCAATTTAACGCCATTTGCACTATCCCCGACGAAGCCCCGACGCATCAGGATTAACATCCGATTAATGATACGTTTTTAACTCATCGTAATTCTGTTATAAAAGTGGCTGTTGTTACGATATTTAGTCAGTATTTTTAAATATGTACAGCACCATGCAAACCACTCTCACTGCACTTTTTATAATTGTTTTTAAATTATCCGGCTTACCTGTTTATCAACACTAGGAAAGAAATTTATTTTTATTTGAAATGAGTAAATGGAATATACATTTATACAAAGACATAGATGTGGAAAATTTATTTAGTTTAATAGTATAGTTGTTTATTTCTTGTATTTGATAAAACTTCAAGTTTGTAGTTTATATTTTAAACACTTTATAAAAACTAGCCATAAAGAAATATAGATAAGCAATTTCAAATATACAGAGTAACTTGGATATTTTTATCATCCATTTTTGAAACTTGGAAATTTTGTTTTTGTATAATTTTATCTTACTTATACCTACTTACCAAGCACTTTCTTTACTTATTGAGTTGTTTATAATCATATTATTTATTTGACTGGCATCAAACTATGACAATGTGATGTGAAACACTGCGTCATTTTTAGCCTACAATCAATTGCATTTTAAGTATTATACAATCGGGTTGAAGACGGTGCAAGTGACCATAAACCAATATAATGCTAGATTTACAAATGTCCACCAATCACAAATATTTTTCTAATTATTTTATTTGTTTTATTTTAAAACTTCATGTACTTAAGTACATCGGCGAACTTAATTCCCAGGGTAGTAAGGTAGGTGCAACGAGGTTACTGAGGAACAAAACTAATTCCCTTAAGAGAAAAACTGTAGAATATTACTGACAGAAAATTTCCTAAAACCTTATATTAACTAATAATATTATCTTCCTAAAACATGACTATGTGAAATACACATCACAATGTTGTTCATTCGACACTGGTACTGATAAAGCACGGTTTGCTTGAATTACCTGTAACATAATGTAGTAAAAATTATCTGTACTAATAACTTGTAGCATGGAACATTGATTGACGCACATTCCATTTCAGTTTATAGAATACTATGTACATTGTATTTCTGTTAACTTTGTCAGTTCAGATAAATTATAATTAACCATATAAATATATTTCATATTGGCACAGTGTGGCATTATAAAGATAAGATTGATACCTATACACAGACAAGACAGACTTCGGAGCAGCTCGTCAACGAATCTGTCTGTCGACTTCTAAAACAGACAGACAGATTCGTCGTTCGGAGCAGCTCGTCTCGATCCGTGCGAGCTTCGGGTGTCAGGTTTTATTTTCGTTACGTTACGGAATTTCTTGATTCGGTCGCCGCGCTCAAATACCTCAAAGCCCGCGATAAAAGCTATGCAATAGCTTAACAACTATTTTTAATTAAGACTATCATCATAAAATGAATATACAATACGATCCAAAATTCGGTTTTGATACTAAATTTGGTTTATAGCTTTTCTCCTACGTCTTCTACTTGGAAGTAAAACTCCGCAGCCATACGACTGACTTCATTATAATAGGAAATATACACATTCATTGTGAAGACAGACTTTCTTTACTCGTGTATATTTCCATTGTTCGAGAACTTTATATTGAACTTTCCAATTGCTTTCGCTGTAATTTGTTAAATTGCTCGTATTATATATGCTTTACGGCGTGTTATAAAAACTAACCAACCGTTACTTAGTATTATAGTTATATTATATTGGTATATTATAGTTATTAGTCACAGTTACATACATAGTCTTACAACATTATTTTTAACCAATTGGAACTTACAGTTTTAATGTTTTAAATTAGCACAAAATCTTTTTGTTTGTACTTCTTATGCCAAACACGACGTTAAATGAATGAAGGTTGAACAATAAATGAAACTTGCGGTAAAAACTGGTAAAGTTTTGAACAGTTCAGAAGCGACGTTGTGACGAAGACGGCGACGTCCGGTAAACATTGCATACAAATCAGCAATGTGGCCGACTTTCAACCAAACTTTGCTAAATTAACTTTGACGGCGTTTTAATACTAGCGCTTGCGTACTTAAGTATTAAATCTCAATTTATAACCGCACCGCCTTTATTTCACTACTTTATAAATTAGTTTAAAACTTACGAGAGTAAGTTTGCGACAGCAAGCCCGGTTAAGCTTCAATTATATTCCATTTAATTCAATTCAGTTAAAGGTAGTAGAGCCACGCTGATTGCAGCACGAACGGGCGGGCTCGACCAGGGCGGTATTACCCTTGCACAGAAAATCAATGTAAAATGACAGCGTTCGTGCTGTCGTGTTTCGTTGGTGAGTGCGAGACCGGAGGCCCAAATAGTCTAGTCAACAAGTTCCATACTTGTTGACTAGACTAAAAGATGCAGAAGCATCACTAGACCGCCATGGTGTGGGTCGCCATGCTGCATTGTCTGCATTCGCAATGAGTTTGGTGACCACCACTCTTGGGTTTTCTTATGCTTTCCATCAGGCAGAGTAGAATCATTTTGGCGGGCGGCGAGCAAAAAAAAATTACAAAAAACATTTTATAATAATTTTGTTGACTGGAATAATAAATGTTAAAAAGATTTTTATAAATCTTTTTAACATTTATTATTCCCAATATTATTTGGGGCTACTAGTTCAACCGATATCAGTTTTTCACCAGAACAACTCAGAAAAATGTACTTTTTAATAATAATAAATTTATTCTATTAAAACGTTTGTACAACACATTTTATCTAAAGGGTAATCTCAACTAGCTTGAAGGTCTTGTTTGGATGATTTCAAGTAGACATCCGGTTTGCCTAGGTAGGGAGTGTGACGAACGCCGAAACTTGAAGCTCGTATCGAAGGCTTAACAACATTAAACTGTTAAAAAAGAAGTAAAGACAAAACAATTAATGTAAGTAAACAAATATACATAATATACAATGGATAATGCAACACACACACACATAAATAAATCCCCACAAATAAATATAAATAAATAATATAAGTAAAATTATTGTTTAAATTTATGATGGATTAGCTTTTGCCCGCATCTCTGGATGCATGTCTGTCGGGACACAAGTTCATCACTGCAACAGACCGTGTATTTGTCTTCATGGTAAGTATAAGAAGAGTGACATAAATATATGTATGTATATCAAAACTGTTTAATTATAGACTTATGATTATTATTTTTATTTATCTCAAAGCTAAAAGAACTCGTAATCAATAGAGAGGTTCTTAGAAACTCTAAACCACTTCCAACACTGGTGTTCTATTATTACCTAAAATTAAACTGTCAATAACAGCATTAGGTAATTGCGAAAATATTTAACTTAGTAAACAAGATAGTAATTTGGTATAGTAGACAGAGCCCATATTGTTACTCAACAATTTCTTGATACTATCGACGAAAGAAGGAAATTATTTCATAAAGTCTATTCTATAAAGACACCATAGCACAGTGTTCATAACTAAAAAAAATACATACAGTGGAACATAGAACCTCCTCCTTTTTGGAAGTCGGTTAAAAAAGCGGCCAAGTGCGAGTCGGACTCGCCCATGAAGGGTTCCGCAGCAGCAAGTAACATAATATAATTTTTATTTTATATTTTTACATTTGTGTTGATTGAATGAAAGGTAAATTGCAGTTCACGATTTATGACGTATTAAAAAAAAACTACTTACTAGATTTCGTTCAAACCAATTTTCGTTGGAAGTTTGCATGGTAATGTACGTCATATATTTTTTTTAGATTTATCATTCTCTTATTTTAGAAGTTAGAGAGAATGGGCCGGCTCGACCGGAGTGATACCACGGCCTCACAGAAAACCGGTGTGAAATAGTGCTTGCGCTGTGTTTCACCGAGTGAGTGAGGATACCGGAGGCCCATACCCCAACCCCTCCCCCTATCTCCCCCTCCATCCCCCAAAGGCCGGTAACGCACTTGTGACGCCTCTGGTGTTGCGGGTGTCCATGGGCGGCGGTAATCGCTTACCATCAGGCGATACGTCTGCTCGTTTGCCGGTCTATTCCATAAAAAACAAAAAAAAACATTTTACCAATTTGGAAGTCTCTCGCGCAAAATATTCAGTTTAGAAAAAAATAATGTTAGAAACCTCAATATCATTTTTGAAGACCTATCTAAAGATACCCACACGTATGGGTTGGATGAAAAAAATTTTTTTGAGTTTCAGTTCTAAGTATGGGGACCCCCAAAATTAATTGTTTTTTTTTCTATTTTTGTGTGAAAATCTTAATGCGGTTTACAGAATACATCTACCTACCAAGTTTCAACATTAGATGTCTTATAGTTTCGGAATAAAGTGGCTGTGACATACGGACGGACAGACAGACGGACAGACAGACAGACAGACATACTGACAGACAGACAGACATGACGAATCTATAAGGGTTCCGTTTTTTGCTTGGCACGGAACCCTAAAAATAAGACGATGAATGTCATCAATGGACTGCTACCATACAGTATGAAAGTTGTGAAGAATCTCTTTTTTCTATTCGACATTTGTTTGAGTCTTTTAATAATTTTAAACAAATGTCTAAGGATAATTAATAATAATATTTGGGTATATAATACTATACAAAGTAAACATAAATAACAGCGAACCTTTTTCTCACAATACGCGTTAGGTGGTGGAACCAGTGGCGGCTGCAAGGGTTTTCGGGGAGCTCCGAACAAAAACGACGGTTTCAAGGGCTTTACGTATTTATAATTTGGTTCATGCGAACCTGGGCCCGGTATAGCTGGCACGGGTATAGGACGATAATTATTGCCGAATGAGTACTTCGGTGGTTTCCTAAACAAAACGATTGCTACCGTTAAAATCTTTTTAGAAATTTAATGTTTATTATCAAATATATTATGCTTTGGTTTATGTTTTTCTGCAAAACTGTACTCTTGAAAAAAAAAACTGTTTCTTCGTTTTATTGATTACGAGCTTTGTTAGGGCAAGGCTCTTTGTTCTCTCCAACTGTGACTTGTATAGAAGGTTTAAGGATATCTGTAAGCATTATTGCGGCAATAACATAACAGGATAGGCACTCGGTATTCGACTCCCTCATGTAGATGAGGAAAACGGAAGGGATGTCTACTCTCGGAACAATTGAAAACTAAACAGATTATTTTATATAGAAACAAAAACCGGTCCACATATGTATAGTTTTTGTATTGTTGTGTTATTTTTGTTTTCGAAAATCTTGAATAAAACTTAAGAATAGTAAAACATAATGATAAATATAACTTACTTCTCAGGAATAGGTGGTAGGTACAGATTGGGTGGTGGGGTCCATTGGTCCCAAGGTTGGTATGGTGGGCGAGCCTTTGGCATCGCTGTGTAGGCCGGCGTTCGTTTATATCTGGAATCACCTCGTGGTACGTAGGTACCAGGCCCTGGAACCTTCGTCTTGGAAGAGGGAGGTTCGATTTGTCGAGATATTAAACTGCCCGGAATTCTGAAGGGACCTGATTCATAATCTAATTATGAGGACTGTTACAATATAAATTTCTAATTGTATCGCAAAATTTCTAAAATTCCTTTTTTTTTTAATGGAGACAGATTCTGATTTTCTTTTACGGGTTTAAGAATTTTAGTATTCCAGACGAGTTTAGTTACAACGAACTACCAGAATGAGACGCAGAACTACCAGAACGAGACACAGAGTCCTTTCAAGTATCATTCAAGTAAAAAAATAATAATAATATATTTTGTCAGATTGTAATTTAGTCATAGCATAGACAGAATAAAATACAACCTTTTGGACCGATTCCACGTACGTCGAGCATTATTGCATTGTTCCTATAAGGTGGTTTTACAATCAGTTTGGTATTGTAACCAAATGTATATGCTGGCATTCTTTTTATATGAGAATAGCCTGGACCACCTGAAACAGAAGACTTTATGTGCTTATAGCTTTGTGAAGTTAAAAAAAAGAACTACCTAATAGAATTATAGAATATTAAAAAAGTAGTTTGATTCGTTCCCAATACTTTGCTGCCCCGTTAAAAACAGCAACACAGCTTGTTTTTATTTTTTCTTACACTAAGATTAAATAGTTTTGAACAAAATCTAACCAAAGAGGCAGATAAACAGGGGGTGTCTGATTTTTTACTTGAAACTTGACACATAACCTTAATATATTTTAACCTTTTAAAGGTAGTAGAGCCACGCTGATTTCAGCACGAACGGGCCGGCTCGACCGGGGCGGTACCACCCTCGCACAGAAAATCAACGTAAAATGACAGCGTTCGTGCTGTCGTGTTTCGTTAGTGTTCGAAAACTTATGTGGTATATAATTTGTTTGAGTCAACGACACATTAGTTTATTCTTTACATCTTACACTTCACCTTTTTTTGAAGAACATAATATAATATCATAATATAACAATACCCGCTAAAGTAGTTAAGTTGCTGATGACATTCAGTAGCAAACAAAAATAATTCAATGTTTATTACTGTCATAACATAATTTATTTTTAATCTTCTTTACATAACATGAAATGTAAAAGTGGTTGTACTTCTTATACGTTTATAATTATCTTACAAACTACTAATCAGTTTCTCATGCGGTTTAATAGTCAATAGAGAGAGTGATTCAAGATGAAGGTTTATGAGTATGTATAATACAAGCATATTATGGTAGAGAAAAGTCGTGAATTTCAAAGATTCACAACCGTGCGAAGTAAGGGCAAGTGCCAGGACGAGTGCCAGGGCGAGTTGCAACTCGTGTAATACCATTGTATATTTTTTTTTATAAAAAGGACAAGAAGCAAATGTTATAATGTAAATTCACCAATTACGAAAGCGAAGACTACGCAAGCTAAAAACCTTACAGTATAACTCCGGTGTCTCATAATGATCTGGGCCGGGCATTGATGTTTCTTGCGATATAGTATTTTTCCGCACCGTAGGGTTTAATATTTTCTGTCTTACAAGCCTTTCTCTGCACTCCCATCCCCACGGCATTGTTAATATTTAATATGATTAAAACTACGTAAAAATATACTAAATTACAATTCAATGATAAAAATGTCAACATAAACACGGTTCGGCGTTGAAAGATATTATTGAAACGATGTCAAATATAGTTTTATATTTATATTCGGCCAAGGATGGGGGATTTATAAGCACACTATAGAAAGGAGTATCTAAATATCCAAATCATAGCTTTGAAATAAAGGTTGCTATAACATTCAGAGATAAAAGGTTACGAACGTTGGAATCAAGAGAGCAAATAAAAACTCAGTGGAATTTCCACGGTCCAGGAAATTGAGCTGCACCGGATATCGTCGCACCGGAACGACGTGCGACGGAGGAATGGCTTCCGGCCGAGGTGGGCCTCTTTCATTATTCCCCCATTCTCTCACATTTCAATTTTGAAAATACCGTCGTGGTTTTTCATATTGCCATTTTTTCGATTAGCTCTTGGCGCGTACCGACTAATTATGAAGTATTAACATCAGTGTGTTTTATAGTTATAAGTTGTGTTATTGTGGCATGTTTCTATGCGTAAGTAAATGCCGATCCCTGTCGAGACCGTTGTTGTTGTTTCACCGCAATAGTTAGAGAAGATAATCCCAAATATGTCCATGTTTTTTCTTTATGCTATAGATTTATAATTTAATGACTAATGAGGGGCTAAATTAGATCTATTTTAGGTTTGTCTGAGTGTTTTATATATTTTAGACTTTTTCTACTACATATTACTAAAATATATCACCTCATTACAAATATCAACGAATTTCTATCTTTATTGCCCTGGCAATGGCAATCATCCTCATGAAACAATATTTTAAATATATAACATTTTAATATTATTTTTTCTACGTGTGGTCAGCTGAAATTTAAAAAAACAATCAACAGTGCATGAAATTATATATAAAAAATATTGAAAGTTATTAAACTTCGTTCAGCAGTGGACGGCGATTGCGATTGTTTGATTCTTCATATGCCGTATTGTAGCGCTTGGATTAGAAGACTTGATCACTACATACACTATATGAAGCAAAAACAAGAAAAATGCAAGATTTATATGTATATTGTAGTACTGTATATTGCTTGTATTAGGCAACGTCTAATCTTGCATGTATATTTTCTAAACTGAGTGATGTTTTAGGACTCAAAGTACAGACACAAATGTTTAACGGGGTTAACTTTTTCTTTTTTTAATATTCATTCATTATATTTTCATCAAAAGTACCATTTCCCGATATCGAATAAATCCATTGTTGTGGAAAATTAAACTCTAGTCGTACGGTTGGAAGCCTTTAAGCCTTTTAAGAAAATCATATTTGCTAGGAATCCGTACACAAAGATATTGAGAGGAAATAGCCAAAGAGATTTTGAAATACGTAGTAACTGAATCGTGAATAAACCAATAGTAGAAGGTTATACACTGTCCCGGTTCCCTTTCGTAATTTATTCATGTAAGTAATGGAAAATTAAAAACGAAAACGGGGCAATATGGCGGATGGTGGGGCATTCATTATTCAGGCCATATTGCCGGGACATGCGGATCGCGGATTTTATAGATCCTGTCATGAAAGAGCTGCTGCTTCAGCAGTTATTGCTGCTGTTATTCTATTACAAAATTGAAAAACTGTACTCGACAAAAAAATCTTAATGCACTTGAAATATTTTTCAAAGAAATTCCCATGTAAATATTATAATAGCCTCAATTTATAGTTATTCAGTCCAATTATAATATACAACATGAATTTTAACTTAAAATTTAACTTTATTAAACTTTTATGGTATTATTCTGCTGCAATATCAGTTTACTGAAATATGCAGAAACACTTTCCGCACTTTATTTTAGCATTCTGAAATTAAGCTAAAACTCAGTACCTACAAAAGCTATAGTCAGCTTTTGGTACTGCTGGCATTTTTTATCATGAATTGTTATTGCTTGTTAGATTAATAATTATATATAGGTACTAGAATCAATTTCGGCTCACAATCAAGATCGTAGTGAGACCTCTTTCTCAAGTAAAATCACACAATAAGATTGAGACATAGTTATTTGGTTGGTTCAACACAAATACAGAACCATAACATAACTGTGGATACAAGGTCAAGACCTTGACCTTCACTTCATACTCACAGCGAATATTAAACGGTAGCAACTACCAACGATATTCAAATATTCGGCGTGGAAAGCATGCATAACAAACTTGTTCGTAGCCCTTCTGTTTGTGTTGTGTACTCTAGGAGTAGGTAGAGAAGTAAAAGCAGTTTTGTATATTGTGTAGTTCAATAAAAGTACTGTACAATAAAAAAATGATTTTTTTTTTGTATTTTTTTTAAAAGACAACTTCCGCACTAGGAATAAATCGTGTGTCGCGGGGGACTTTACAAACATACATGAGACGGACACAAAGAACACCCAGACTCAAAACAACAATTTGTGGATCACACAAATTGTTGTCCTACGTGGGATTTGAACCCACGACACTTGGCGAAGTAAGAAACGGCGTGGTGACCGTTAAACCTCTAGGCCAAACGTGCAGAATTTATTAGAACCTTAAATTAAAGTTTAATAATCGATTATTTTTACGTTTGTCATCTTGTGTGAATAGTTACCGTGGGAGAGCCACGCTTCGGCATGAATGGGCCGGCTCGACCGGAGTGATACCACGGCCTCACAGAAAACCGGTGTGAAATAGCGCTTGCGCTGTGTTTCACCGAGTGAGTCCGGAGGCCCATACCCCAACCCCTCCCCACATCCCTCTTCCCATCCCCCAAAGGCCGGCAACGCACATGTGTCGCCACTGGTGTTGCGGGTGTCCATGGGCGGCGGTAATTGCTTACCATCAGGTGATACGTCTGCTCGTTTGCCCCCTTTTCCATTAAAAAAAAAAAAAGTTACTTTAGTGTTAAAACTGAGAACTTGACCATGTTCTTTATTTTTTTTAATAAGACGCTAATACTCACACTCATATACACATTGTGTTAGTTAAATTGAGTTTTTAGTATAGATAGCTGCCAAAATTATTGAAGGTACTGTGTCTGATGGATAGCTTGAGTAGAATTCAAAAGTGGTGGCCACCATCCGCATTGCTAATCTGGACATGCAGCAGGGTGACAAACACCATGGCGGCCTACTTTTTAAATAAGGTTAGGTTTTTATTTATTAGGAAGTTACAAGAGGCCCAAGCTCTTCCCTTTCCCCTGGAATCAGGGGGAAGGAACTGAAAGTGTCCATGGGCAGTAGTAGTCTCGGTAGTAATAATAATAACTGGAGGTCGTCTAAACTTTAACTGTGCTAAACTTGTAACATCGTTTTTTTTAGTATTCAATGTTTAACAAATTTTGTTTCAGCGCCCTCTCGTTCATTGTAGTTAGAACTACAATTGGATGATGTGCACGATCGAAGTATCGGGCTGTTGGTACACCTAGGTGGCACTAGGGGGCGTATTTTATGAAGGATATGTAGTTGACATTATGACGCTTAGAAATAATGAGACATTATCATATGTGTATCATACGATTCTCATTACTTCTTAAATTTGATCTCAAATAAGCAAGGAGTATGGAAGTTGTACGTCCTGTTCTCACATCCCGAAATGTAGTAGGGGAATCATCTAGATTGTTCGATCAAATGTCTATATAGCCGGGTGTATTGCATATTTCTTTTTATTTCTTAAACCTTCTCTCGTTAACTCTGAGGAAGCTTTGCGTACAGTGTACATTAATATTCTTGTTGGTAGTGTTTGTGAGTGCTCAAGTCCCACTGTCTGTGGTAAGTTAACCTCAAAAAGGTTTTTCCTTATTATCTTAATGTATGTAGAATATGTTCTCAGGCTATTTAATTTTGTTTATAGGGTCGTTAGATTACCGCAGAAAGAATCCTACATCTTGCCTGTCTTGTGGTTCAAGATTTGTGCTGAGTACGGTTGACGATTGGCAGCTCACGGCTCACTCCTCAAGACCTATCTGCCCTACCTTGAGGGAAGTTCATATTATATATATGGAAATTAATTATTACTTTTTTACCTAGCACCCACAAGTTGGATCACTGGTGGACGTCTCTGTAAGCTACCTTGAGCTGGAGAGAGTCTACGGCTGACTACTGTGAGTCAGAGAGGTGACCAGAGGGTGGCTATCCTGTGCAGACCAGTCTACAGGCTTAAAGAGTGAAAGAAAAGACTGTATAATTTTATTTTTATTTTTAAGACTACCTCTTAAGTTTTTTTTGTCAATATATTAAATTAATTAAATTACTTTAAATTCATATAATATAATATAAAATATCTATAATATAATATAATATAAAATCAATAAAAGTTTATTTAAATTGTAAGTTGTCTCTTTGAAGTCTTCCTTGGACCCTCCGCACCCTCACCATAAAATTTTATCTAAATTCTTACGGCGCCCTGAGGTATCATCTTCTACCCTGAGTCGAAGCCGGTGAGTTTCCACCTGACAAGTTCAGGGGTTACAAATTGGCGCCCAACGTGGGGCTAACTTTTCGAACCTTGAGGGTGTGCTGAGTGTAGTTCCCGGGAGGACTTTGGATGAGACGCTTACTATCCGTCCGAGACTACCCAGGACGTTAATTGGTTTTGTGAAGTGCAGTTCACATGTAATAATTATCTCATTGCATTTTTCAGCACTTTATTACCATCTCTGCGGTGTGGAAAAGCATTGAGCAAAATTCAAAATTAAATCAAAATTTTAACTGCACAAATTTTGGTAAGTCTTTTTGAATTTATTTTGGCAAGAACATTTTTTTCTTTTTTTTTCTTTTTTCTTTTCCTGTTGTTTCACAGTTCATGTGTGTGTTCCCTAAGGGATCAGCACATACATATAGCTTGTATTTTGTTCAGGTTTTCCTTGAATAACTTTATTTTTACTTTTTATATTCCTACCTACTTACTACTTAAGTAAATAAATGTGAGATTAACTTCATTTTATTTCTATAAGAGGGTTTGCATAATATAATTAAAGGGATTTTGTGCTTCCCTTTAACTTGTTTGTAATTTTAACATAATAATTTAACCTGTTAGTGTATTTAAATTGTGTATTTAATAGTGTAATTTAAATTTCAATCTAGGACACTTTGCATAAATAAAAGTAGGGTATACTTTTATCTATAGTAAAGAAAACTTGAATTTTTTTGTTCATTGAATGTGGATTGTTAGTAACCACTTTATAGTTGTGGAAACATGAAGCAAACATAATTAATGTATTAGAATTAAATTTATAATTAACTTAGAGTTTGAAAAGGGGATTAAAAAAAAAAAAGTTTTCTTTTGTTACCCCACAAATTAGGAAAAACTGCTTGGAATAATTGTAAACTTGAAATTAAAAGTAACATTTGAGAATAATTTTTTGTTATTGTGTTAATATAATAACACATTATTTTTGAACAATTCAGCTAGATCTTATTGTAAGACTGAATCTTTTAATTTTTTTTCACTAAGAAGAACTTAGTGCTTTGTTTTAACTTTGTTAACTTGTCATTCATTTTAATTTTGAATTTTGAAACATTGTGTTAAGAAAGTAACACATTATTTTTATAACATTCAGCCTAATCGTTTTGTAGGTCTGAATCTTTTACTTTCTCACTAAGAAGAACTTAGTGCTTTATATATAAATTTTTAATTGTCAACAAATTTATTTTTGAATTTTAACATCATGGCCCAGCTGATTAATTGTATTAATTATCTAAAGAAGGATGAACTTATTAACGAGTTGTCTGCCATGGGTGTTTCAGCGATTCCCGATAACACGGAGTTCAGTTTAAGGAGTGAGCTGCGCACTGCTTTGCGCCTTATACGGCGTGGCAGCATTAAAGCCAGCACTGTCGTCCCTGCTTCTGCTGCTTCTGAGCTGTCTTTCTGGGAGCCGAAGGTCCTTGAACTGGAAGGAGTCCTTACTTCAGGTGATTCTTTCTATTAAGGCTAGTTGCCGACGAGTAACACGCCTGATCAGGACTCTGGGGACTGCAAGGTTTGAACCCTCCTTTCTTGTAGGCTTATGGTTACAACTTGTTCCCCCCTGACAGGTCTAGTTGTTACAAATTGGTACCTAAGTGTAGAGGACGGACTGTACGATGCTACCCAAAGCAAAAACTATTGCTGGGTTGCCGACGAGTGACACGCCTGATCAGGATTCTGGGGACTGCAAGGTTTGAACCCTCCTTTCTTGTAGGCTTTTTGGTTACAACTTGTTCCCCCCTGACAGGTCTAGTTGTTACAAATTGGTACCTAAGTGTAGTGGCTGCTAAACGCTCGCTTTTGGTTAGTGATCTGTCCGATATCTAAGTGTAGTGAGCAGGAACAACCTTGTGTTCCTTCTACTCACTGTATCGGACCACTCTCCAAATCGAACGTCAGATAGGGAGATAACAATTTCGCATCGGACAGTTCCTCTTCGACACACACACCTTATACTCGGGTGCTCATATATGTGTGCATTTTTCCTGGAAATAGGGTGTGATGTCATTAGAGTAGTTTCATTAGGAGTTAAGTTTTTCTTTCTTATACTACCTATATTTTAGTTTAAATTTTCTTCTTATAAACTCTGTGTGTCCTAACATTTGAGGGCATCACAGCTTTTTCTTAGTTTGTTGTTGTTTTGGTTATTCCCTTCGTCCTCTACTCAGGGAACACTGTGGGGAGGGGGTGGTGTAACATCGTTTTTTTTAGTATTCAATGTTTAACAAATTTTGTTTCAGCGCCCTCTCGTTCATTGTAGTTAGAACTACAATTGGATGATGTGCACGATCGAAGTATCGGGCTGTTGGTACACCTAGGTGGCACTAGGGGGCGTATTTTATGAAGGATATGTAGTTGACATTATGACGCTTAGAAATAATGAGACATTATCATATGTGTATCATACGATTCTCATTACTTCTTAAATTTGATCTCAAATAAGCAAGGAGTATGGAAGTTGTACGTCCTGTTCTCACATCCCGAAATGTAGTAGGGGAATCATCTAGATTGTTCGATCAAATGTCTATATAGCCGGGTGTATTGCATATTTCTTTTTATTTCTTAAACCTTCTCTCGTTAACTCTGAGGAAGCTTTGCGTACAGTGTACATTAATATTCTTGTTGGTAGTGTTTGTGAGTGCTCAAGTCCCACTGTCTGTGGTAAGTTAACCTCAAAAAGGTTTTTCCTTATTATCTTAATGTATGTAGAATATGTTCTCAGGCTATTTAATTTTGTTTATAGGGTCGTTAGATTACCGCAGAAAGAATCCTACATCTTGCCTGTCTTGTGGTTCAAGATTTGTGCTGAGTACGGTTGACGATTGGCAGCTCACGGCTCACTCCTCAAGACCTATCTGCCCTACCTTGAGGGAAGTTCATATTATATATATGGAAATTAATTATTACTTTTTTACCTAGCACCCACAAGTTGGATCACTGGTGGACGTCTCTGTAAGCTACCTTGAGCTGGAGAGAGTCTACGGCTGACTACTGTGAGTCAGAGAGGTGACCAGAGGGTGGCTATCCTGTGCAGACCAGTCTACAGGCTTAAAGAGTGAAAGAAAAGACTGTATAATTTTATTTTTATTTTTAAGACTACCTCTTAAGTTTTTTTTGTCAATATATTAAATTAATTAAATTACTTTAAATTCATATAATATAATATAAAATATCTATAATATAATATAATATAAAATCAATAAAAGTTTATTTAAATTGTAAGTTGTCTCTTTGAAGTCTTCCTTGGACCCTCCGCACCCTCACCATAAAATTTTATCTAAATTCTTACGGCGCCCTGAGGTATCATCTTCTACCCTGAGTCGAAGCCGGTGAGTTTCCACCTGACAAGTTCAGGGGTTACAAACTTCATACTTTTCTTATGGAATAGGGGACAAACGAGCTGACGTATCACCTGATGGTAAGCGATTACCGCCGCCCATAGACACCCGCAACACCAGAGGCGTCACAAGTGCGTTGCCCGCCTTTGGGGGATGGGGAGAGGGATGTGGGGAGGGGTTGGGGTATGAGCCTCCGGTATACTCATTTACTCGGTAAAGCACAGCGCAAGCGCTATTTCACACCGGTTTTCTGTGAGACCGTGGTATCACTCCGGTCGAGCCGGCCCATTCATGCCAAAGCGTGGCTCTCCCACGGTAAAAGAAGCTCCTCCGTTCACATAATTTTCTTAAATCAAACACACGTAAATTTTATACTATACTTACAAGGCACAAAGTTTTTGCTTCAAGTATTATTAGATAATATTTCAGACTTATGGCACACATACATCTAGTCCCAAAATAAACAGCGCTTGTACTATGAGTACTATACAAGTGAAATATTATATACTTGCATACATGTACCGACCATATCCGACCCAGGGAACCGAAGCCGAGACCTCAAACACAGCATTTTGCCTCTTGATAAAAATGACAGTATCGTTCTTACTCCTTCGGTTCTCTGAGCCGTGACACCGCGAATAACCTTAGTTAACACAAGTGTGACACTAGTCTTCTTAGAAAATTTGCCACTTCGTTACCTTTCGTGCATTTGCGGTTCACTAAACTTTATTACCTCTTTGTTTAGCCGGAACATCCAACTAACGTAAGAACAAGATAGGGGTGGAGTATGAAACTGATAAGGTTGTGTTTGTATCGTAAAAAGCGTGTTTCGCTTTATCCTACGTTAGCAATAAAATAAATCTGAAGTCTTCACGTTGAAAAGACTCAGTTTTATACACATAAATATACTTATTGCCACGTATCTTGTTTGTCTTAATTGAAATATGATTTTCTTTAATTTTACATTTTTTTAACCAATTATATTCTTTTCATCTGTTTATTATTTTAAACCTTGGCTTGCTATTGAATACCGAGAGTAAAGCGACCTTCAGTCGGTTTTAGTGTCATACTGTTATTAAAAGGTAAATACAAAGGTAGTAGAGCCACGCTGATTTCAGCACGAACGGGCCGGCTCGACCGGGGCGGTACTACCCTCGCACAGAAAATCAACGTAAAATGACAGCCGCAGTGCTGTCGTGTTTCGTTGGTGAGTGCGAGACCGGAGGCCCAATTAGTCTAGTCAACAAGTTCCATACTTGTTGACTAGACTAAAAGATGCAGCAGCATCACTAGGCCGCCATGGTGTGGGTCGCCATGCTGCATTGTCTGCATTCGCAGTGAGCATGGTGACCACCACTCTTGGATTCTGCTTATGCTTTCCATCAGGCAGAGTAGAGTCATTTTGGCGGGCCAAACATAAAAAAAAAACTGTTGAATTTAAATTGCCATATTAATTCCTTGTAATTATACTTATTAATTCAGTCATTCTAATACTTACACAGCAATATCAGCATTTTACAGATATCATGCCAATAGAATTTGATTAGTTTAAAACTATGTAAGGAAACAGGGCTAAGTTTAGACAACAATAAATAAAACGGAGCGTAAAAATAACTTCGAGAAGACTGTCGCACTTGATAAGAATAGTGTTGCACAATAAAGTAGTCCAGTATTCTTCTGTACTACACGCCGACTACAAAAGATCGCATTTTGCCTCGTCTGACATGCTCATAAACGGTTTTTAATATTTTTGTTTTGGGGCATGTCTATTCTTTGATGGGTTCTTTACACTTTCTGTGAATAATCTATATGAAAATCGTACAGTTTTCCTAATCATTCAAAGTTCATTCACTTCGTTTAAGCAGCTTTTATTAAATTTGTACCTTAACATCAAAGTTTGTTCCGTAGTGCACTTGAAACTCTTTGATCGACGTTCAAAGACAATCAGAAGAAAAACACAGAGGGACGATGGAGTTAAAAATCAATAGAAAAGGTCGACTCGGCAGCTCTCAGCTTAAACTCCCTGAAAAAAGTTGCCAGTTGGAATTGACTTTCCCTGTTCAGGGCCTAAAGTTACAGTATGCTTCAGTTACCCGTAATATAGCTGACCCAATTCAGTATTAGTGTTGTAACCATATACCTAGCTTTTAGTGCTGTCGTCATTTGCACTCCCATTTACTTTATCTTGTTTTATTTTGAATATCTTGTTTGGTAGTGAAAATTCTTTAGCTGTTAACAAAGACCTAACACTTTGTATTTTATTATTCTGAAGCTAGATGTTAACTATTTAGTTCTTAGTTGATACAGTAGTATTCGACAATATATGTGACACAGTCACCTCATTGCTAATATACGATATATGACCGATGCACCTAATTGTTATAAAACCCTCTTTTATCCCAAAAATAGTGCAGTCTTTAATAAATCTGAATAAAATTGAAATTATTGAATAATAATATTGTAAGTATGGATGGATGGATGTTTGTTACTCTTTCACGCTAAAACCACTAAACGGATTTAGATGAAACTTTACAGTAATATAGCTTATACATCAGAATAACACATAACCGACATACACGCGGGCGGAGCCGCGGGCAACAACTAGTAAAATATAAATGTCAAAAATCATGCATTGTTTGATTTGTAATACCTCCTAAGTGTACCCTCAAAGCACTCAAGATATATTTGCTCTAAATTTAAAATCTCTTGGGCAATCAGCTTAGGTTATGCGTTGCCTGGCATGCAGCCAAACATGGTACTTCTGCAGACTTCTGCTTTATTCGGACAGCTTCCAGTTCTGTTCGAGTTAGATAAAAGTTAGTGTCAATTCATACTGTTGAGTTCTAAACAAGTGCATGATGACATCTATACAGACAAATAAATAAAATTGAAGTGCTGTTTGTAATTTCAAATTAACAGCTTTTTAAATGAAGCTAAATACGAAACTTACATCAAAAAATCATTTTTTAAATTTTTTGTATGACCGATTTTGACGGGACTTACTATACTATTATAGTATAAGACTGTATAGGACTATTATAAAATTAATATAGTAAATAGATGATCTTTACTTATAATTTATATAATGAACGTAATAAAGCAAGTGATAATTATTATTAGCGACTCATAAAACAACTATTCACTTATAGGCTTTTAATTAAATATCTGTAGTTAATATAGTATTTAAATAATGCCATACATAGTTTTATGGGGATAAATATCGTAAAAACGAAAGTCATGCTTAATAGGCATGTATCCCCGAGTCCCGTGTTCCGTAAATGGCGCTACTATTGAAGTTGCTCAAGAATAAATCTACCTTGGCCAAACTATCCAAGTCTACCGGCACAACTTCGATCGTGAGGCCGACAGAAGGATTCGTCTGGGAAGTTTCTTCATATCTTCGAGTCACTGATACCTCAATCAATTAAGACCAAATAACTTAAGGACATACGGAGCCAAGACATGGACACTCACCATCGGACTGGTTCACAAGTTCAAAGTAGCTCAGCGTGCTGTACTGGGCATCTCTTTGTCCGATAAAATTCGTAATGAGGTTATTCGACAGAGAACTAGAGTAACCGACATCGCACGGAGAATCAGTACGCTGAAGGCTGGTTATGTCTCTAGACAAACTGATGGTCGCTGGAGTCAAAATGTGGTAGAATGGAGACCACGATCAGGCAAATGTACTGAAGGGCGCCCTGCGGCACTATGGACTGACGTTTTGAAGAAAGTGGTTGTCGGCGGATGGATGCAGGCTGCCCAAGACCGGGATGGTTGGCGTTGCTTGGGGATACCTTCGTTCAGCAGTGGACGGCTATAGATTGATATACCTACATACCTACATATTTTATGGTGCCATCCTGTACACTATCACCGCTGATATAACCAGCGCCTTCTCGCTTAGCAGATGTCAGCTGCTAGCGTTTCATCATCAATGCTGAAACTCTTGTGCTTATGTAGCTATAGATATAAGATCCCTTTTGTCTGAATGAATAATTTTGTTTATTTGTTATGTAATAAGTTAGAATCAGCTTTCAACAAGGATGAGTTCATATTGCACAGTAATTAATAAATAAATATTGCCGACATTTCTCACATAACACTATCTAGCTTCAAACTAAGCAGAGCTTGTATTATGACACCTAGATTGGCTAATTTTGTTCAGGTATACAATATGCAGTATACCCACAGATTAGAGATTAAACACTTACTACTGTTGTTATAGTAAGATGCTTCTAAATATAATTGTACAATAGCGATTGTTCCAATCATTTTGATTAATAAATAAAATAAAATCTGTGTTGTCGGATTTAGTATACGAATGTCAATATACTAAGAGCTAGCTATGCAGTATTTTACAGTACTGCAGAGAGAAAGAAAACCTGAAACAAACTGCATCCAACTCGTACGGCCAGCACGGTATAGTAGACTGGAACGTCCTTCCTAAGGAATGGCCATGCCATTTATGTATGTATGTCCAACAGTAATAATAATAATTGTTGGCGCGCATCTCTAAACCAAACTACTTGAAAAACTACAAGCTGTAATGTCATCTGTCAAACTCACTCTTCTATTTTCCCTCTAATGGCGATCAGCGCATTTCGCATCGCTTACTTGTTAATTATATATTATTGTAATAATTGCAATACAGTTTATCAATTTGGAGTCAGATTTTATTTATCCATCCCGTAAGGAACATTGGTGACCCCGACGTGATGTAATTCTACAAATATACAATTGCAAAACGCATCGCGACGCACTACGTGGACTTTGGACTCGGACCTCGCTTCGCTTGCAACGTGACTCGTAGCGACCACGACTTGTTGAAGATAATATTATATTTATCTATGTTGAAGATTTCGTGCAGTCAACTCGATCATTGGTTGGAGGTTCCAGTAATACATCGCCATATGGTACACAAGGAAGGAATACAGCAAAGATTACGCCATTATTCAGCTTGAAGCAAGCCGACATTAATGCCGCAGCTAATGCTTAGCAAAAAAGTGCCTAGTTGTTCACCCATCGTGTCCTTGTTTCGTTGAGGTGCCGCAGGCGCACTATTTATTGTTTTCCGGCGCATCAGCTGTTCCTTATCGCGGGCGACGACCCTGCAAGTACCTACTAAGGGTGTGGGCGTTGGCGGACTGTAACTTGAGTATTATTTTGTTATTTTTAGTTGTTAGTTTGGTTCAATTATAGTGTAGTTTTCATAACAAATATGTCGAAAAGTAGTGAACAGTTACCTAAATCACCTTTAGAAGGTAGATTAACATTGAATATTCCTCAAACAAGTGCTTCTTGTAATTTAAAAGACTTAAATACAAAACGTAGTTCCATTAAAGGCCGTATCACTAAATATAAAACTTTTTTAAGTTCTTTTGTTCAGTCTGATACTATTCAACGATCAGATTACTATATGATTAGTCAAAGATTTGAAAGATTTTGTGAAATATTTAAACAGTTTGAACAACTGCAATCTGAGATAGAATTGTTGAATCAAGACAATTTAGACAGTGAACTAGATATTAGAGAAAATATTGAATCTGACATTTCATTGCTTATGGCACAGACTCAATGTTTTCTTGAGAAACATGAAGATAAATTTAAGTCTAACAAATCTGAAAATTGTGATTCTCAATCGGGCTGTCATAGTAATTTATGTAATATTAACTCAACAGCTATGAGTTTAAATTGCCTACTATTAAAATATCAAATTTTGATGGAACTTATTATAAGTGGCTTCAGTTTAGGGACACTTTTATTTCACTTATCCACAACAATGACAGGATTGAACCAATACATAAATTCTATTATTTGAACTCTTATCTTGAGGGAGAGGCTTCTCGGGTTATTAGTAACTTGGAGGTTAGTTCTGCTAACTATAATGAAGCATGGAATCTTCTTTGTGAGCGATATAACAATGTGAAGCAGTTAATTAGTAACCATTTGCATTCTTTATTTAACATTCAGCCAGTACGTTGTGATTCAGCCAAGGGTTTACGATACGTCATTGATCATGTATCCAAAAATCTACGTGCATTAAATACACTTGGTGAAAAAACTGAATCATGGGATTCTTTAATAATTTATTTGGTCACGGCAAAACTTGACAGTGTTACTGGCATTAAATGGGAAGAGCATAAGAATAGCTTCAATAAAAGTCCTTCTTTAAATGATTTTTTTCAGTTTTTGAAGGGTCGCTCTGATGTTTTAGAATCCACTTATCAAAATAAGCCTGAACGGCACAGCAATTATAAAGGTCAATCACCTTTATCACCTTTTAATAAATCTGAAAGATCTAACATGAAGTCCTTTACACTTTCAGCATCTTCTGCACCTTCTTCTGTGTCCTGTGTTTTGTGCAATGGCAGCCATCGCTTGTATGACTGTTCTTCTTTTCTGGGCAAGCCTGTTGAAGAGCGAATCACTGAGGTCATGCGGTTGAAGTTATGCCTTAACTGTCTGCGCAAAGGTCACTCTTCTCGTCAATGCAGGTTGGGTCCTTGTTCTTCTTGTAAACAGCAACATAATTCTCTGTTGCACAAAGAGCGTTCTTCGGCTGTAAATACAACCAGAACGCACAAAGTGGTAGCAGCGACTGAGGGTGAGGTTAATGGTAATAATGATGCCAGTTTTATTAGTATGTCAATGACATCTAACAATAATGTATTACTGTCAACTGCATTAGTTGAAGTATGTAACCCAAACACAAATAAGTATGTTACAATTCGAGCACTGCTAGATAGCGGGAGTCAAACATCTCTAATCACAAACAAAGTGAAAAATTTATTAAAGTTGACTCCTCAGCCAACCCAGGTCGACATTGTAGGCATAGGTAATACATCTCTATCTAATGTTTTTCATCGTTGTGTTATAAAATTGAGGTCAAAGCTATATGATTTTGAAACAAACATTTCTTGCCTAGTACTACCTCATATTTCAAATAATTTGCCTAACAAAACATTTGATGCATCTTTTATTAATTTACCTAGTGGCATTAAATTAGCTGATCCTACTTTTAATCAGTGTGCATCAGTAGATATGCTCATAGGCGCAGACCTATTTTGGAATTTAATTAATTCAGAAAAATTAGAACTTGGTCCAAGCCTGCCCAATATGATTGGGTCTAAATTGGGTTGGATTCTGACAGGGCCATTCTTGTCAAATAAAAATGCTAGTGTAACCACTTCACATTGCAATCATCTTATACTTAATTCAAATAATGAAACTTTTTCAAATGAATCTTTGAATGAGCAGTTAATAAAACTTTGGGAAGTAAATATAAATCAATTAAAAAAGTAAATAAATAATCAATTAACCATTGAAGAAATTGAATGTGAAAACCATTTTGTGAAACACACTTATCGCGACAGTGATGGTCGTTTTCATGTACGTTTGCCACTCGTGGCAGAACCTGATTGTTTAGGAGATTCCTTCAAATTAGCTAAAAGGCAATTTTTATCACTTGAAAGAAGATTAATACAGAACCCTAACCTTAAGATTATGTATTCAAATTTTATTAAAGAATATGCAAATTTAGGGCATTTATCTGAGTCTCGTGTGTTAGTTCCGGAGCAGTCTTACTTTATTCCTCATCATGCTGTGTTACGCCCGTCTAGCGAATCAACTAAATTGCGTGTTGTTTTTAATGGCAGTGCCAAAACAACATCTGGCTACTCCTTAAACGATTTACAAAGTGCAGGACCACATATTCAGGATTCACTATTTAATATACTGCTTAGATTTCGTCAGTATTCCTATGTATTGTCTGGTGACATAGAAAAAATGTATAGGATGGTTCAAGTTCAGGGAGATGACCGTAACTTGCAAATGATATTGTGGCGTAATTATAATACAGAACCAATTAGAACACTTAGACTCAACACCGTTACATACGGATTAACTAGTTCTAGCTTTTTAAGCACTCGTTGCTTGTGGCAGTTAGGTGAGGAATGCAAGGATAATAAAATAAAAGCAATCCTTCAAAATGATTTTGTACTTGATGATTTGCTAACTGGCAGCGACTGTGAAGAGGAACTATTTTATATAAGGGATTCGGTCGAAAAGGCACTCGCTGCTGGATGTTTTAATTTGCGAAAATATCGTTCAAACTTGCCGTCAATATTAGTAGATCATGAAAATACACAAAAAAATCTCCTCATCAGCTCATCATCTCATACATTAGGCGTCGGATGGGACCCTAATAGTGATGACATACATTTTCCTACAAACTATAATACTACATCTAAAATAACTAAGCGTTCGATATTATCAGAATCATGTAAAGTATTTGATCCACTTGGAATGCTAAGCATTTTCACAATAAAACCAAAAATTTTAATTCAAAAATTATGGATAGAAAAGGTTGACTGGGATGAACCAGCACCGCACGAAATCAGCCAATCGTGGCTGTTATTTATTGAAAACATGAAACATCTTCATTTGTTACGTATTCCTAGAAATGTTTTATGTAAAGAACCTAATCGCATTGAATTGCATTGTTTTTGTGACGCATCACAGACAGCGTATGCAGCCTGCATTTATTTAAAATCAGTAAATAAACACGGTGACGTCACAGTAAGACTATTATGTGCCAAAGCCAAGGTAGCTACAGTAAAGCCGACAACAATTCCCCGCTTGGAGTTGTGTGCGTGTTTGTTGGGAGCGCAGCTCGCGGCCGCCGTGGAAAGCGCCCTGCGCTGTGTGATCGCTCGTAAGGTATATTGGAGTGACTCATCCATTGCATTAGCTTGGCCTGGTATGAGGTACGATAAATTAAAAATCTTTGTTGCAAATAGGGTTGCAGTGATTTTAGATCTGACAAAAGATTCTGATTGGCATCATGTTCCCACTGACCTCAACCCAGCTGATTTAGCTTCACGTGGTGTAGACGTAGTTAAGAATAATAATTTGGATATATGGTGGAATGGTCCTACATTTTTAACAAAACATGACTCTTTTTGTCCTTCCTTCAATCAAACAAAATTAAATTCAAAGGACCTACCAGAAGTCAAAATTCATTTGACATTAAATGAAAATAGCAAACAGTCGCTTATTGATTTTAGTCGATATTCGAAACTCAAGTTCATTCAACGAGCATTTGCTTATCTACTTCGTTTTATTTATAATTGCAGAAACACTGACAATAAGAAAATAGGTATTTTACAGCCGGACGAGCTCGCTCTTTCCTTTCGAAAACTTTCTTATTTGTCTCAAGCTGATACCTTTTCTAATGAAATTCAAACTCTTCGTTCTAAAGGAGCTCTCAGCTCTAAAAATACATTGATTTCATTAAACCCATTTTTGGACGAAGAAAACATATTAAGAGTCGGTGGACGTTTAACTTTGTCGTGTTACTCCTTTGAGACACGACATCAAATATTGCTCCATGCCAAACATGGCCTTACTAAATTACTGTTTCAGCAAGAACACTCGCGTCTTCTTCACGCTGGTCCACAGCTATTGCTTTATAGCATCAGAGAAACAATTTGGCCTATTGCAGGCAGAGACCTAGCTCGCACTACTGCGAGACAATGTGTTACGTGTAGAAGAGCAAGCGGTAAGACACTTAGTCCCATTATGGGGTCATTACCGGAGCAGCGCGTGAATCCTGGATTCCCGTTCATTAGTACTGCTGTCGATTTTGCCGGACCATTTTTAATAACCGACAGAAAAGGCAGAGGGTGTAAAATCACAAAGTGCTATCTTTGCTTGTTTGTGTGCCTCCGTTACAAATGTTTGCATCTAGAGGCAGTCAGCGAATTATCGACTGACGCGTTCCTCTTAGCTTTACGTCGTTTTATCGCTCGCAGAGGAAAACCGTTGGAAATATTTTGTGACAACGGTCGTAATTTTGTAGGGGCTGCGAAAGAGATAGGAGACTTCCTTAATTATAGCGCTAATGGCGTGAAGGATTTTCTTCTGGCGAGGGCATAGTATTCAATTTTCAGCCCGCTTATTCCCCGCACTTTGGTGGACTTGTTGAGGCCTGTGTGCGCTCAGCTAAACACCATCTTAGACGCATACTAGGGCAAACGCATTTAACCTTTGAGGAGTTAGCGACTCTATTCGGTCAGATTGAAGCAATCCTGAATAGCCGTCCTATCAGTCCTTTGTCCTCCAGCCCAAATGATCTCCATCCTTTAACCCCTGGGCACTTTTTAATAGGCAGACCATTAACGGCTTTACCGGCACAAGACTTGCAGCAGACAAGATTCAACAAATCAAATCGCCTATTGCGCCTTGAATCCATTCGTCAACAGTTTTGGAAACGTTGGCAGTTGGAGTACGTCACAGGTTTGCAACGCAGGCAAAAGTGGCGCGTTCCCTGTGTACCGATGCGGCAGGGAGATTTAGTTTTATTAAAGGATGGAAACACTCCCCCCATGCAGTGGAGATTGGGGCGGATTGTTAGTTTGTTCCCAGGAAGAGACGGAGTGGCGCGTGTCGCAGAAGTCAAGACGAACACAGGAACCTACCGCCGCGGCATCAAATACCTCTGTCCACTACTGGAGCCAGCAGAACCATCATTGGAAGCAGGCGCTTCCAAGGCCCCGGAGGATGTTGGAGCGCATCTCTAAACCAAACTACTTGTAAAACTACAAGCTGTAATGTCATCTGTCAAACTCACTCTTCTATTTTCCCTCTAATGGCGATCAGCGCATTTCGCATCGCTTACTTGTTAATTATATATTATTGTAATAATTGCAATACAGTTTATCAATTTGGAGTCAGATTTTATTTATCCATCCCGTAAGGAACAATAATAATAATAAATTATGGCTGTCCACGATGATCATGTACGGAAATATGCATGAAATTATTTACTCTATTCCATAATTACAATTTCTGAAAAGAATAATACAAAAAGAAATCCTCTTACTCCCAAAAATATTCTACTGAATGTTGTTCTAATACAATATTTAAGCTATAAATTATAGTGGTTGTTGTTCAAAAAGTCGAGTATGTACTCTCGCAACAGTCTCTCGTATTCGCCACAGGAAAAAATCTGTTACATTGAATTATTAAATACATACCGAATTACTTTTCTCTTTCCGTTAGCGAATCATATTTCAACAGGTCGCTTATACTCATTGTTACAGAGTCAATGTGTGTTCTCGTAAAATAATGAAAATAAAGTTTCCACAACTTACCTTGGCCAAAAACGATAAAATGTTTTGTATCAAATACAATTCTTTCTGATCAAATTTCTGAACTCTTTACATGTGATTTCTCATGTCAGGTTACTTCTAACTGGCCTAAGTCCTAACACGAATGACAGATGCGGGCCTGACAAGGCGTCTTTGAAAATAACTGTGACACCTGTACCGTCTGATCAAACTTATTTTCCCTTTCAAAATATTCGTCAGGGTTAGGTCTGGCAGCATACTAAATAAGTACGCAGTTTAGTAATCACATATCATACATATTTTGTCCTATAAGATTTGCAAAAATGCAAATGAGGATTACCCATGAATCCACTTAGCCTGTAGCTAGTGTTTTAAAAGGATTTAGTAGGCAGTTATAGCAAAATATGCTTTACAACTGTATATTTTTATGAATTTAAAGTCTTCGTTACTGTGAAAATTTACCGGATTAAGCCGATCTGTAATTTTAATTATACCTATAACTTCGTTACCGCACGATTATTCATTTGTAACTTATGGGCTCAGCTTCGCTCCAGTTAATATAAATTTTATCAATAAAATTAGGAATCTCTCGAGTGGTCACCGTAGTGGCTTAGTGTCGTGGGTTCAAACCATAATGTGACAATACTTTGACTGATACAAATTGTTGGTGTTCTTTGTATCCTTTAATGAATTTTAAACAGAGCATATACCAAACGCAGTGATTGTTTAATTTAAAAGAAGAATTCTTATAGCTTTGCCATGTTCGACTGTCTAGTCGTGATTTTTAAAGATAATATGAATCACGGCGACAAATTGGTAAACCAAAATCTTGAATACACAATATTTTCAGGGTCTTATTTTTTCACGTTTATCCCGCACTGTGTGGTACGGATAGGTCTTTCACTAACATTATGGCAGAATGAAAACTATTTTTCGATTCAGTGATCCGTTAAGTTAAAGTGCTACTTTTGTTTGAGTGAAAAACCCCGCTTACAAGCGCAACTGTTGGCTTATAATATCAAACTAAAAAAATGTGTTACAAATCACAGTCTAAGAAGGAAAGCTAACACATCTCTTTTGGATTCGTTGTGTTGAATTGAGAGTAGTATTCTGGTAAGTCATAAAAATAATAACTTGAAAAATTAAGTCCATAGGCCTGTCCCAATTTATACCTCTCTAATCGAAATTAGGCTCCTCGCATCCGTCTTCTTTCAGCCATCTTACGTAAAACGTCACTGCACCTTTCCTATGAGCATGTTAATGAAACTACGTTCTAGTTTAGATACGCTTTACCGTGGGAAAGCCACGCTTCGGCATGAATGGGCGGAATGGGCCGGCTCAACCGGAGTGATACCACGTCCTCACAGAAAACCGGTGTGAAACAGCGCTTGCGCTGTGTTTCACCGAGTGAGTGAGGTTACCGGAAGCCCATGCCCCATACCCCACTCCCTATCCCCCTCACCAAAGACCGTCATTCAACAGTGTATATGCATTATTATTGTTATGTTTTGATATTTCTAACTGTTCCAACGCACTCAGCCGGAAACCCTTATCGCAAACATGTAGAATGTTTGCGATAAGGGTTTCCGGATGTCGATTAAATGTTTTGCGAAATGTGATTTATCTGGATGGCCATTCCTGTGAGCGGCAACATGTTCCCTGTAGCTAATTTCGAAACTACGGCCTGTCTGACCCACATGGACCCCGGTGCAATCATTGCATACTAATACCTGTGTAATAAAAATTCAGACCTGGATATTTGTCTCGCGGAATTAAAGCTAAATATATTTCATAGCATTTAAAATAACATAATATAATTTTTATTACAATTTTATATTTGTGTTGATTGAATGAAAGGTAAATTGCAGTTTAAGATTTATGACGTACCTATTAAAAAAAAACTTACTAGATTTCGTTCAAACCCATTTTCGGTGGAAGTTTGCATAGTAATGTACATCATATATTTTTTTTAGTTTTATCATTCTCTTCTATTAGAAGTTACAGGACCCCCAAAATTTATTGTTTTTTTTTCTAATTTTGTGTGATACGGTTCACAGAATACATCTACTTACCAAGTTTCAACATTATAGTTTCGGCTAAAGTTAAAGTGGCTGTGACATAGGGACTGACAGGCAGACAGACAGACATGACGAATCTATAAGGGTTCCGTTTTTTGCCTTTGGCATGGAACCCAAAAGCACAGATAATAAAATTCTTAAAAAAAAAGGATTTTTTGACGACTGTTCTTTGGTTAGAAGATTCATTGAGACACTTTACGGGACTCGACATTTAATATTTGGTTGGTTAGGTAGAGGGGGTAACACGGCGGACAGTGGAGGTGAGCGTTGACGCGTCGTAAGGAGTGCTCCTTAAACCTAAACCTGGGTCGCAATTCCCAGGCACTGTCGAAGTCGCATGTGTTGCCCCCATCTATCACGCGATGAACCCGGCACCCGCACGGTGAATCCATGGAACGCTAAGAAATAGGTCTTTTTAAACCCTACAGCCCGGATAGACGGGATGACGCTGGAAAGACAGATGACAACAGGAAAGACTGTGGACTGCTGGAAAGACAGCCGAGAGCAATGGCCTAGCAAGCCATGCTCGGGATAAATATCGCTAAAAGTCCGGTAAAGAAAAATATCCCTGGGACAGTCCGAGAGGGGGGGCGGAAGAACTGTCCACCGAAAGATTACACCGACAACCCTGGCGAGATAATAAATTTGAGATGCCCCACGTGCGGGAAACAGTACAAGAAAAGAGCCTGGTTCCTAAAACATTTGAAAACACACGATGGCATTGATGCAAGACAGACGTCTGTAAGTTCGTCAATTGCTGCTACGGATAGAGTTGACCCTCATATATCTCAAGGCAGGCCAGAGAGTGACCCGAACCAGGAGCCCATCCACATCTGGGCCCGTCTTAGCATTCCCTCCCAAAAAGAGACCACTTGGAAAGCACACAACCAGAACTTGGCAGTTCTCCTAGAACATCCTGGAGCAAAACAAGACCTAAATAGTCAAGTCGAAACTTTCCAAAAAGTAATATATACATATTTCCATGAGCACTACCCACCCTCAACACACTATGCTCATAAAGGAAATGAAAACAGATTTAAGACTAAACTGAGAAAGAGAAAGAGGGACCTTGTCAAACGACTACGGAATGCTAAAGCCATGGGCGATATCCACCTGAGCCACCAACTGGCCAGGGCTTTAAGATCAATACTAAAACTAATTCAAGGAGTATCAGTACAAATTGCTTACGAAACTGATAACTTAAACAGAGCAAAGCATGAAGTAGAGTTCGATAGAAACCCTTACCAATATTCCAGAAATATTTTCAAAGAGAAGCGCGGACAACTGCTTCTAACGGCCGACCAGATCTACGAACATTATAAAACCACGTACGAGGTGCAAACACATAAGAAGACCTATCATGAACCAAGTGCACAAAACCCAGCAAGCCCTCGTTTTAAATTTGATTGTAACCCGCCAACCTTAGAAGACATAGAAATCCAAATTAGGAGGAAAAGTTCAAAATCAGCTCCAGGGCCTGATGGTATACCATATATAGTATATAAAAAATGTCCATCAGTGCGTAAACACCTTCTAAGTATATTCAGCAAGATCTGGTCGAAC
This sequence comes from Diaphora mendica, assembly GCA_949125395.1. NCBI lineage: Eukaryota > Metazoa > Arthropoda > Insecta > Lepidoptera > Erebidae > Diaphora > Diaphora mendica. The sequence continues at coordinate 20,622,394 of OX421315.1, forward strand.
AAGGAAATACCAGCAACCTTTGGCAAAGCTAATTTTGTCCTCATTCCTAAGAAAAGTGAAGTAGTAGATCCCAGGGACACTAGACCCATAGCCCTAACCAATACAATTTCTAAAATATTTTTCTCCTGTCTTCAATTAAAAATAATACAGTATATGTCCAACAATAATTACTTCAGACCAAATTACCAGAAAGGGTTCATGCCCGGAATCTCTGGATGTCTGGAACATAACTCATTACTTGCGGAAAGTCTCAAAGATGCTAGGAAAAATGAAAGGCAAAATACAGTCTGTTGGATAGATTTAGAAAATGCCTTTGGCTCAGTACAGCACGAGCTTATGTTATTTGCCTTGAAATGGTATAACTTCCCGCCAACAGTTTGTGAAATAATTGCATCATACTACAGTAAATTAAAATTTGTAATCACAGCAAAAGAGGGACATACGAAACCCCTCGAATACAGAGTAGGGTTGTTCCAAGGTTGCTGCTTATCGCCAGTAGTATTTAATATAGTTATAAATATATTAATAGATAATATCGCAACATGCGAAAAGAGGTGGGGCTATCGGTTTAAGGTCAATGGAAAATATACGGAATCCATCTTAGCGTTCGCAGGAGACCTTGCGATCATTACACGTAATCCAAAGCAGTGCCAAGAACTACTGCGTAAGGTAGATGACTTCTGTACCTGGACGGAGGGAATGAGGACAAAACCTAGCAAATGCTATTGCCTTTGTCTGGGCCGGCGAGGCACCAGGTATACCTCATATGACCCCGGGATTACTATTGGTGGGGAAAGTGTTTCAATAATATCAGAAACCGTGCCCTTTAAATTCCTTGGAAGAAAGATAGACTACAAAGGTCGTACTCCATCTATAAACGTAATAGTCGATGACTTCGTAAAAGACATTGACAAGGTAGACCAACAGCCAATTAGTAACGTAAAAAAAGCTTGGATTTACGACAACTACTTAACATCACGTCTCAACTGGCCGTTTCCAGTATATGATATAAACCAGATCCACATAAGAACACTGGACGCGAAAGTCACTAAGACATTGAAGTTGTGGCTCGGGCTAGCACCATCTGCAGACCCGTTAACGTTGTACAGGGGCTCGAATAATTTTGGAATGAAATTAAAAAAACCTTCGGAACCCTACAAACACCTAAGAGTTACCAAAATGCATGTCTTGTCAAAATCCCAAGACGAAATCGTTAGATCCCTTCCAAAAGACAAAAATTCATCAGAGCTAGAGTCACGGCTCCAATTCCACAAAAAAATCATGGTGGGTACGTAGTCCAGTAGAGTTGGATTGGGAAATGCTAGAAGACAGACCGACAAAGAGATAACAAAATCTTTCATACAACAAGATGAAAACGAGACCTACAAGGTGCACGCAATGAACCTAGAAATGCAGAATGAATGGTTAACTCTAGGAGAATTTTGTATCCCACCAGCTTTGAAATGGCGCACACTTTTATATGATTGGTCACCCGCCCTGTTAAAATTCTACCTCAACGCCTTTCAATTAACTCTCCCCGATCAAAGCAACCTAGTAAGGTGGGGAAAAGCTACAGAAAAGGCTTGTACGATGTGCAATGCGGCAATAGGTACAGCCAGGCACTTACTGACAGGTTGTAAGGCGCTATTAGACCGGGGTCATTATTCACGTCGCCATGATAGGGTATTACTCATCATACGCGAAGCTATGAGTTTATCACTGGCGAGAGCGAAAAAAGGAATAACAACAAACATAAAAACTAACATCGCGTTTGTAAAAGAGGGCTCAACAAAAAAGATTTCACTCACACAAAAGCCGTACTCAATTATAAATACCGCCAGTGACTGGACATTATTAGTGGACACGTATGAAAATCACTACAGAATACCGGAGGATATCTGTGCCTCGGCGTCTAGACCGGACATATTTCTTTATGCAATGTCAATTAAGCGTGTAGTACTAGTAGAACTCACGGTGCCGTGGGAAACGAACATCCCTAAAGACCACGCTTTAAAAAGAAACAAGTACTTTGACTTAACCAACGACATAGCTAAAAATGGTTATGTCGTTGCGCTGTATGCCGTGGAAGTGGGTGCGAGGGGTATACCAGCTAAATCCCTCTATAACCTGCTTAAAGACCTTGGATTGCCAAGAGCTTCAGTAAGCTCTTTTCTTGAACGAATATCCAAAGCGGCATTGCTAGGCTCACTTCAAATATGGTAAGGTAGAGGGGGTAACACGGCGGACAGTGGAGGTGAGCGTTGACGCGTCGTAAGGAGTGCTCCTTAAACCTAAACCTGGGTCGCAATTCCCAGGCACTGTCGAAGTCGCATGTGTTGCCCCCATCTATCACGCGATGGACCCGGCACCCGCACGGTGAATCCATGGAACGCTAAGAAATAGGTCTTTTCAATATTATTAAACAAAAAAAGTATGGTATAAGTTTATGATTAGGTTTTATTAACTCACAATGAAAACAAGAATTTTTAAAGTAAAGATTAGGTTTGGTTATTACACAAAGTATATATGTAATTATTTTTGAGTCACGTTGAATATTAATACTACAAATATATTCGCAAATAAAGACAAATTAACTGCTTTAATTTATTACTGGATTGGGACTCCATACATTTGTAATCCAATATCGATGTTTATTTTCCCAAGGGCCATTTTAACGCTATGCTATAATATAAATATGAAATTTATCATTCTTTTCCTACTTTATTTTGTTAGCTAAATATACTTTTTCATTCTATACTCTTCTATTACAGGGAGACTTATATTTTTACCCAACTACGGCAAAGCCAAAGGAGGGTTATGATTTTGACAGGCTATGTATGTATGTATGTATGTATCTGTTCCCTCATAGCTCCTTAACTACTTATTAGAACTGGACAAATGAGGTATCGTTAGAAGCGTCTTGATCGTCCTCTGGTTATAGGCTATAATTATGATGTGTCACTGAATCTAATGTGGCGCCCTCTAGCCGACATAAAGTACTGTCTTAAAACATAAATTTGAGATAAATATGCCATGTTTGGTATCATTGGAAAGGGCGTTACTTGTACATTTCAAAAATACATATATTATTAGCAGTTGCTCGTGACTTTGTCCGTATTTATTCGATAAGTGTGATATTTTTATGATATGCTTGTCTGTTCCCTCATTCTTTCTAAACTACTAGTCAGAATAAGACAAATGAGGTTTCGTTAGAAGCGTCTTGATTGTCAGCTGGCTATAGGCTACATGACGTGTCACTGAATCTAATATGGTGCCCTCTAGTCGACATAAAGTACTGTATTAAAAAATAAATTTGAGATAAATATGCTTGCCACTATTGAGTATTATGTTAACGGGATAATCATTTATAAGAATCACAAACCGTTGTCCTCAGTCTGGGTGTTCTTTGTTCACATTGTTTTAATGATATTTTTTCTTGTTTTCATTATTCCTTCTAAATCTGTACTACAAATAAATAAATTGGAGTGTCTGTTTATAATATTAAAATAACCGCTATTTACTAAATGCATATGTGTAGATACACTCTTTGCATAGTTATCATGTTTGATTATGATGTACATTTTAAATTTCTTGAAAACTATTCTGTACTTTACTAGTGACAGTGTTATAATAATATTTATATTCTAATAATCGATCCATGTTATAAAATCTTGTGATTTTATATTCTCATACTAAAAAGATAACAAAAATGTAGTTTTTCTCTTAGTTTGACACAACACAATAATATAATGAAACAATGTGGCTTTTTCTATAGATAAGTTCGTAGTCTATGATCGCAGATTTTATATCTTAATCGTTGTAAATTTGTTGTTAAATGTACGAGTAATACAAAAAAATATTTAAAATCGAATATGTGTCTGTTATTAACTTAATATACTACTACATAATTTCAAATCCTATAAAATATAAAGTTTTATGATTTTTGTAAATCAACTTTGGCTTACTGCAGTCCCGAGCGACACAGGAATTATTCCTAATGCTGAAGTTATCTTTAAAAAAAAAAATCAAATATCTACTCACTGAAAGTTGTAAGCACCAATAACTCTATAAAATTTGTGAGAATTTTTATGTACCAATTCAATAGTATAATTAAAAAAAATTTGCTTTTGATATTGATTTTTGATTATATGATTATATGATTGATATTTTGGCTAAGTAATAAATCTGAGTTGGTGTTGAAATCACTTTTCGAATGAAAATTCAATTGACTTAAAACTGAAGCATTGCAGTTAAACACTTAAATTTCCAAAATATTTTTCCATAAAATTCATGACCTGAAAATAACAATTATTATTAAACGTTTTGTAATTACATACATTGTTATCAATATCTAACCGAGGTTTTAGAATATTAATCACAAATTTTAACAAAAAAAGAACCGACTCAAGAACTGCACCAAATTGAAATGGGACCACACAGGAAGCACTGACTTTCAAATAAATAAAAGTTATGAGGTAACAAACAAAAAAAAAACAGTTGAATTGATAACCTCCTCCTTTTTTGAAGTCGTTTAAAAACTGCATTAGAAATGTGATTTAAGTGTTGGACATATGACCAATATTCTCCTACTATATCACGCTAGCTAGACGTTTAGGTATAGAGTTTGTGTTAAGTTTCCTTCTCTTTGCAGTGCTGATGTCCTGCATAGTTTATTCCCTTAGTTGATTCTTACGTCTGTATAAATTGATCATTATCATCCTCAGATGAATACGTCCATTGCTGAAAATAGCCACGGCCAGCTCTGTCGGGGCGGTACTACCCTCGCACAGAAAATCAACGTAAAATGACAGCGATCGTGCTGTCGTGTTTCGTTAGTGAATGCGAGACAGAAGGCCCAATGCCGAGCCCGCCATGGTGTGGGTCACCTTGCTGCATTGATGCATTGTCTGCGTTCCAGTGAGTATGGTGACCACTACTCTTGGATTCTGCTTATACTTTCCATCAGGCAGAGTAGAGTCATTTTGGCAGGGTCAAAATAAAATATAAATAAAAAATAGGTGTAGGTGACAGTCCGCATTTTTGATTCAGCACTACACGGGCTACACGGCTATTTTATACCATGCATTGCATGCTGTTCAAGTGCTTTTTTTATCTATGGGCCTGCCAAAATGACTTTACTCTGCCTGATGAAAAGCATAAGTAGAATTCAAGAGTGGTGGTCACTGGGCTGCCGGTCTCGCACTCACCAACGAAACACGACAGCACGATCGCTGTCATTTTACGTTGATATACTGTGTGAGTTGAGACTGTATTCTTAATTGGTGACATTAAATTGTAAATTCAAGTATAAGTAAAAAGTCTGTTTCTGAAGAGTAAACTTAGTACCCTTTAGCTGTATTGGACAGCAATAATTCCAATCAAGCATTCCAAAAATACTGAGAAAGCGACGTCGAGTTTATTAATAGCTATATCTGAGAGTAAAGTGTATACATGCCTATTATGTGTTCAATGGGAATACATATTCAAGCCTCCAAAATTCTACACTCATAAAGAAAAACATTTTTAGATATTTCTAAAGCATAGCTTATAATCAATAAGCATTTCATCTGTATACGAGGTCAAAGTTCTAAATCTGATGTTAAACAGCTATTGAAAACGGTGAGATATGAATTGAACACTACATGGAACCATTTCATCGCAAATTATATAGGGAGATTGTAACAGTAGACCAGTGCAGAAGCCTTTAAAAATTATAAAAATTTATGACTATGAATTTACCTACAAATTACTTACCCACATTTCTAGGCTATTAGAAATACGAACTCCTGGCAACACTCTCCCATAACGTATTTTGTGATGTTGACATTATTATTAGTAAAATTGTGTTATAATAACATAAAAAATAAGGTTTTGTGTGTACTTACGTGTGAAATGTTACTCCTTGAGGCTTTGTGTTTTTTTTAAATTGTTTTTACACCATTTAATTGCACAAGACGGATTTTGTAGAGAACCTTACTGCACTACAACTTGTATGTTAATGACGAAAAGCTCTTAGTTTCTTAGCATGTGTGTGCGTTAACGCGTGTGTTTACTAGAAACTACAAGCTTTTTTCTGCTTCAACAAGAACAAGGCCGTGCGTTATCTACCTTTCTTTATTTGATTTGAGTAACAGTATTAAAGTAGGTACTGTGAACGTGGAATAAAATAGAAAGTGATATTTCAGTTAAATATTTGGAATTTCATTGAAGACGATAGATAGTAAACGCATGCTGTTACTCGCTGTCTGGTCAGGTCTGGTAACACAAGGGAACAAAGGTTTGACAACCAGAACAGTAATCATTTATTTTTGTTGCAATACCCTCACCTTTCACCCATTAAGTCATCAAAGTGTTGTGACAGGTCTAGTTTTATTTAAAGTTTCATATTTCGCTAGCATTAGCCTCCTGTACACAAATCTTCACTTATTAATATTAACAGTATTTCGAGTTAACAAGTTTTTTTTGTGTTATTACATATTGTTTAGTTAGTTAAGCTAAGAGGTTTTGTGCATAAAAAATGGCTTTTCATCAAAGAATATCTTGTAAAATCCACCAAATAAATTTTGTTACGTGTGCAGATGTTATATATTTAAAAATCTAAATAAATACGGAATAGATAAAAGCAGCTTACTGCTCCTATTTTGGATTTACGATTGGAGATATTGAAAAGTCGTGGACACCTCATATGTATTGATTTCTTGTTACATGGGCCTTTTGAAGTGGATGAAAGGTCAACAAAAGAAAATGACTTTTGCAGTTCCTATACTGTGGCGAGAGCCTGTAAATGATTGCTATTTTTGCACGATTAATGTCTCCGGGTACTTGAAGAAGGATATCCATAAAATAAAATATCCAAAGTTTCCAATTTTCCCTCAACTTAGTGATGCTAAGCTGAAGGAAAGAGTTTTTCTAGGTCCGCAAATAAGAAAATTGGTTAAGGATGAATTGTTTACTCAAAAATTAAATAAAAAAGAACTACAAGCACGAAAATGTTTTATTGAAGTCATTAAAGGCTTTCTAGGCAATAAAAAATCAGAAAACTATCAACTTTTAGTACATGAACTGCTTCAGTCGTACCAAAACGTAGGATGCAGAATGTCTCTCAAAATCATTTTCTACATTCTCATTTAGACATTTTTTCCTAATAATCTTGATGCAGTGAGTAATGAACAAGGAGAAAGAATTCATCAAAATGTACAAACGATAGAAATAAGATATTAAAGACGATGGGATCCAGCTATGATGATCTTTGTTAGTTCCTCAAAAAGAAGATTCAACGTCACACAAAAGGCAAAAGAAAAGTGATTAACCAAATAAAACCTATACTTTTAAGCTTCAAATACTCTGTATTAGTGGACAATTTAAAATTAAAGCAATAATGTTAAAATTTGTTATGTTTTTAATTTATATACGTTGTTAAAACAATTTTTTATGTTACTTTCACATTTTTTTCAAGTATCGCTGTATCTATAAATTTAGACCTGTTACAATAAATTCACTTGCAGTTTCTAGTTATGTCAGGCAATTGTAAACCGAAACAAGTAAAATTTTGACAGTTGTATAAAAAAGTTTGAAATTTGTTCCTTTGTTATCTATTGTTTAAAATTAATTTCAATTTCTTTTTGTTCCAAATACCCTCTTTAAACGGGGTATGTCAAGGAGAGTTGCCTTTTGCATCAGTCCTTCAAGTGTTGCTTTTGGCCAAAATTCAATATTTAAAAAAACTTTTTATGAAAAAAAAACCGACTTCCAAAAACCATCCAACGAAAACTCTCTGCCAAACAACACTAAAAAGCGTAAAATAAACTGACTATTCATAAATTGCTATGTGCTAATTCTTGTCTATACCTAATACTTTATTCATTTAAATAGTAGTATTATTATGTGTGCTAGGTACCTAAAATCTGTTTGAATTCGGCCCCAAGCCAAATGTAATAGTAGTTACCACACTCGCTATATTTCAAGACGACCATCAACGACGTCGCGTCGCGCTATTACATTTTGGCTTGGCGCCGACTTACACAGATTTTAGGTACCTAGCACACATAATAATACTACTATTTAAATGAATAAAGTATTAGGTATAGACAAGAATTGGCACATAGCAATTTATGAAGAGTCAGTTTATTTTACGCTTTTTAGTGTTTTTTGGCAGAGAGTTTTCGTTGGATGGTTATTGGAAGTCGGTTTTTTTTTATAAAAAGTTTTTATTTTTCAATTTTTAGTGCAAACAATCGTAGGTTAGATGCAAGATTTCTGTTACCGAGAACGTGGTCTACGGGGCAATGGGAATCGTGTCCAAGCTTAAATGTCGTGATGAAATAGAAGCAGGCGAATTACTTAAAGCAAAATACATTAAAGGGTTAGTCATCATAGCGCCTGTGTCATCAGCTCCCCTAAATAACTTAAAAGTATACAACTAAAGGTCTATAGATACGTATGAAATTGAAAGAATTATCCTCCAACTCCTAACCGTTGAGGAGTTGTACCTTCCATCATCAGCTTACCTAAATAACTTAAAAGAATACGACTAAAGGTAACATACATACATATGACATTTAAAGATTTATCCTCCAACTCCTAACCGTTAAGGAGTTGTACCTTTCATCATCAACTCATCATCATTAAATGATGACTACCAGACGCAAATACCGGAGTAGCTTCAGAAAATATATGAAAAACATAGTACGTGCCTGAAAAAAATGAGGGTTCCCCTCGATTTCTCTGTGACGCCATCATCAGATCCGGGTTTCCTTGTCATGGTACCACCGTCGGAACATCTCCTTTCCAACAAAAGAAGAATCATCAAAATCGGTTCATAAACGACGAAGTTATCCCCGAACACACATAAAAAATATAAAATATATACGGTCGAATTGAGAAACCTCCTCCTGTTTTTGAAGTCGATTAAAAATAAATACTAATCAATAATTTCACATCTCGACATTCTCGTAATACAAATTCAAATAGTATTATTATATTTTATAACAAGAAATATATATATATACAAATCAAAAAATATGTCTGTCTTTCAATATTTCCAAACTTGACTTTCAGAACTTTTATTCAATACATTGAAATTATTTTCTTTTTCATTCAATTGCGGTATCTCATTAGTATTGTGTAATTACAAAGCCACACAAATATCAAAATTATCTTTGAAGTAATTTTTGTATTATGAAATTAATGAAGCCGTTCTGTGAATGTATCGATTCAAAAGGCAAAAGGGTGCGTGGAAGGGTGGAAAACGTAATTGCTTATAAAATAAATATACAATATTTTCTTGTGAAGTTTCTTCGCAAATAAATTCAGAAGGTGAAATATTCAGGTATAGCTAGGGCACATGTATGTTTTCTTTTGCATTGAAGTCTAACGACTGGAGTAGAAGCCCAACATGAAAGTAAAACATTGATAGCACTTTCAATATTCACTATTCATTGTTGTTTTTATATCACTATTAATTGTGCTTTGATAGCACTACTAATATCCTCTATGCTAGTACTGCTAAGTTTTTTTTCACCACAGTTATGCAGAAGAATTTTTACAGTGAAGGGTTACTTTGTACATGACGTAATTATCGCAACCATGTGATAGGGAATAAAACAGTAGCAATAATCCACTCACATTCTAGTTTCCATCACTTTTTTTATCGAATTAGTTTACACTGACCGTGGTAAGAGACTAACTCAGACTTACGTTTATTACTGCCAAACATTAAAAGCTGCTACATGATGTCGGCGTTAAATATACATTGTCTTAATTCATATTTTTATTATACTATTGGTGGCTACCTCCGCTCATGAATATCTGCAAATCAAGAGACACAAGTGCTTCGCTGCCCTTGCCTTGCCTCAGAGTCTCTGAGATATGATAACCTCACCCACTCGATGCAGAGTGACGAAAAAACTGTAAGTATATGACTCCAGTCGAGCCGATCAATTTGTAATTCATTATATTTTACAAGCTTTTTATTAACTTGCAATATATTTATGCTCGTATGTTCGGTTGGAATCTTGCAACTCAAGTTTGTAGCAGATATCTTCCACCGATTTTGCTGAAATTTTGCAAGCATATGTATACAGCGTGACAATACAATATTATAATGACATGGAGCTGATCTGATGCTGAAGTTGGAAGGTGGCCATAGGAACTCTGTAAAGAAACGTCGCAACATCATCGAGTTTGAACCCGTTTGATTCCTCCCGAGGCATTCCGGTAAAACTTGTTTTACAGAAGCTTTTTAATTAATTTATTTCTGTACACATTCACTCTTAGAATGAGAGAACAAATAAATAAATAACAATATCGTTACACTAAAAATTGATCTGAGCGTGTCATGTCTTTTTTTCAGTGTCACAATTTGGTGAAGTCGTTTCACATAATAGCCATGATATGAATACTGCTAAGTAGTCTTTCTGTGATTGCCACAACGCGTCTTAGTCGTTTTCCTTAGAATCGTGGCACGTATTTTGCGATGTGGATCTGTTATACTCGTAGTAACCACAAGGTGTTCTGAGTTTGAAACTAATGAACATTATCTACGATAACAATAACAATCAATATTTTAAGTGACAATGAGTTCGATACGTGAAAACAGAGAGCTCCTCAATCCTCAATCCAGAGAGCTGAAGTCAATCAGCATATCTGAGAAAGAGCACGGTTGGGTAAATTACAACCACTCAATATCATCAACAATAACGAATCTTAATTTCGTTGAAAGCCACCTAGAGTTGCGTATCAAATCTACCGAGGGCAACGAGACAGAAAATGTTACCCACAAGAGGCAACATTCGAGTAATATAAGTTTATTCCCAGTGAAACGAAGGTATCTTTATTACCTAGCTCCGTAACTTTTGAAGAAGTCGTAAAGGTAACAATGTCGTGAAATATTTGGAGTTTTTAATCCACTCTCAGAACTACATCAGCCTTTTTATTTCCATTTCGATGTGAGAATGAAGACATAGGTTTGTGCACGTTATCAATATGTGTAAATGATTTTTTTAAAGTATCCAAATACCTAAGTGCTACATTGTGTGATGGTACCGTGGGTCGTGTTTATCAGCTTACACGTTTCTGTATTTCATCTGGCGTGATTGCGAACGCCCTGAAAACCCCTGCAAACTGGTTAGACGCAATCGTATTGCGTCTCTGCTGCAGTAAATGCGAGCCAGCTCTAATAGCCTTAAGTCGTTATTGCTCATAAACTAGATTAGTCTATTATTTATTGTCTAAGTCAGTTACATTTTGTGCACTATTAAAGCTATAAGTGTGAAATTATTAGGAACATTGGTAATGAAGTTCTAAACTAAATTAATTATATAAATTACATCGTCTACATTTGTTTTAAGAAAAGTGTTAGTGTTAGTTGTAAATCCAGCATTGTACAGCGTACGCTGCAATTTCACTGACAATATTGGATCGACGCCGACGGCGACGGCAAGCTTACAATGTATATTGTGTACCACATTAGTGTTCATCCTTACTTGCATAGCTTTACTATTCATGAGGGTTTGCTGCCAACGTGTATTTGGTGCGAATAAAAATAAAAGCTACAAAACGTAAACTGCGGCAGGAATCAGACGCTAACATTACCATACATAAACTTAGAATTTATCTTTTCATATTACGGTCAAGGGCTAAGTTATTAAGTTGACATTGCTATTGTAAATATATGTTCTAGTCCGAAGATCTATTTATAAATTTACGAGAAGAATTTACATCATTAATATAAACTTAGAAATTGACATGTGCCTTATAAAAGAAAATAGCACGCAACTCAATGATATAAATATTGTAGTTTATCGTAATCGAGAAACAAAGGAAAAGGAATAATATTTCTTCTATGACGTGCAACGTATCATCAACACAAAGTTACAGACTTAAAAGTTCTATTTTATAAGTAGGAAGTCTTAACATTTAGAAATTCGTAAGTGTACACGTTACTCAATATTATCGGTTCTAAAGTACCAGTTCACATTCACGTACTTCTAACTTAAGTTTCATAATATGTTTACAAGTTCATACGCTGCTGTTGAAACTCATTCTAACGGTTATATTAGTTCTAAACGATAAATGCACTTAACAATCTATTCTCCACATATTATCTAATTAATTACGTGCTCAGACACATTTATTCTCTCACGTACTTTTACAACTTATTTTCGCAAGGCAAAAGTATTTTTATATAAAGGCCAAGCGAATAAGCGGGTTTATTGAGTTTACTGGAAAGCTCCAAGGATCAGGTAGGACTACCTTGTAACTGGCGACTTTGGCCAATCTTTTGAATCCAATGATTTTGAAGGTGCTCAAACATAGGTATATTTATTGAATTATGTTTGTATGACAAACTCTTTTACTTTTTATGAGTTTATGTATTTCAATTTCTTTTTCATAAAACATAATAGGTAATAACCTCACGCATGATCACGACACACAGCATCACACACGACCATTTGATTCCAAATTTGGCAGAGCCTTAAGATAACTAGACTGCGTGGTCAGGGGTACCCACTGCAACTTCTGCCGAAAGTTGTATTGTGGTATACGGGTATGCGACCCCAGCTTCCCGAGCTGCTACTGTCTCTGGCCCCATCCCGTCGAGACAGTAGTATCCCACTCAAAGTCTGTTTCGGCGAGGGTGGCAACCCAATGCAGATACTGCGAAAGGGCTTAGTACACTCGGTGATTCAGCAAGGCAAGGTGAATGGCCTAGGGCGACGGTAGAGGGCGTACAGTTACCGTCGGCCAGACACATCATCCGACCTCTTCTCCAGTCGTAGCGGTTCACCGTTCCACTGAATCGGGAGGGGGGAGGACGAGTGCGTGCGCCTGCGTATGCGCGAACGCTTGCGCACCTTAATATATCCTGCGCAATTGACCGCTTCCGAGATATGGACTCCGAGTACGCTAAGTCCTATGGCAATGGGCTGAGGTAGAGAGGTCCGGCGCGATGCAAGCCGGGCTTTGTCTGATACCTGCACATAGGCGGCTCCAGGGGCGTGAGTACACGTTGTGGTCGCTTTCGCATTGCAAGTTTGGGACGACAATGCGAATTCGGCAGCACCTGGGGTGACAGAGCAGGCCTATTTAGGGACGCACTGCTCTCCTTGCTCAGCCGAGGAGGGGGCCAGAAAAGGTGCCCTAAAAATGCTCGTCCCGACCCGGAAGGTGGTAGTAACCGCGGCTGCCACTGCATCAATCTAATTCGTGGTCGACGTATCAGAAAGAACAAAACTATCATGAAACCACCTATCATGACATTTGGGGCGTGGAACGTAAGAACGCTTATTGACCGAGATGACAACGCCTGCCCCGAGCGCAAAACAGCTATAGTAGTGAACTTCATCGCTATAATGTGGATTTGGCTGCACTCAGCGAAACACATCTCGCTGATGAAGGAGAGCTGGTGGAAGTTGGAGGTGGTTACACTTTCTTCTGGAAAGGTACCCCTTCATCCGAACCTCGTAGGTCTGGGGTAGGATTTGCCATCAAAACTCAATTAACAAAGCGACTTCATGAATGTCCTGTGCACATCTCGGACCGCGTTGGCACACTGCACCTTCACCTGGACTCGGACAACTACCTTAATGTCATCAGTGTTTATGCCCCAACGCTGGACAAGTCTGATGACATCAAGGACAAATTCTATCAGGAATTATCTCAATTCTTTAACAACATCAACAGCAAAGAGCAGATATTGCTGCTAGGCGATTTCAATGCTGGAGTTGGCCGGGACTATGAGGCTTGGCCTGGAGTTCTGGGTGCACACGGAGTCGGCAACATGAACAGCAATGGTCAGTTGCTGCTCAGTCTTTGTGCTCAATAGGACCTTGCAATATCGAACACTATGTTGCGGCTTGCCACCAAGCACAAGACAACGTGGATGCACCCGCGGTCTAAACACTGGCATTTGATAGACTACGCTATCATACGGCAACGAGACATCAGTCAAGTGCAAGTCACCCGCGTTATGCGCGGTGCACACTGTTGTACTGACCATCGACTCATTGTGACTAAGCTAAGACTCCGCCTCCGCCGGCCTCGTAGATCCCTAGAGAAAAAGCCTGCGTGTTTATACGTTGATAGGCTAAAGTATTGCGAGGCTAGAAAGGAATATGCCGAAGCCTTATCTGGAAAGCTGTTGCCTGCAAATGAGACGGATGATGTTGGTGCTGCTTGGAGAGCTTTGTCTAGTCACATTTTGGAGACCGCTTCAGCTACATTGAGTACAAAAGTCCGGCGTAGCGAAGACTGGTTCGATGACAACGGTGAGGCTCTCAGAGCAGCATTCGACAAACATCGAGAGCTCCTGCGTCAGCATAATAGAAGAGGCGGAGGCATTGCCGTGGTCAAAGTGAGTGATAAAGAATTACGCAAGCTGTCTCGTCAGATAAAAGATAAGTGGTGGCAGGATAAAACTCAGACTCAAAAATATTTTATTCATATAGGCACTTATTTTACAGGCACTTATGAATAGTCAATATAAAAAAATCGAGTGATTCTAGTCGCCAGTTCCAAGTGCAGCCTACCCTTCATGGAGAAGAATCTGGCAAGAAACTCCATTGTTGCTCCTTTTAAAAAATAATAATACGGTTTATAATATTTTTTTCACTAAGAGACTTGAATGAGAACGAAGTCGACCAAAGAAAACAAAATAAAAGGTTTGGAGTCATTGCTGCACAGCCATGAGCTAACCAATCATGCGCCGTTCTTACTGATAACTGCAAGATTTTTACATTGTTATATTGTGACATTGTATTGTTATATTGTGAGGTCCACTTATGGAAAATAAAATCCAAATAGCACTTTCACTCACAGTCAAATTTAAAAAAGATGTAATATGTCCAAATATAAAATAATCAATAAATGTCACAAATGTAAAATAAAGTAAGACGCATGGATCAGCCATCGACCTATTCAACCATAGTTGAGCTGCGTACTCAGGCCGCACAGCAGATCATCAGGTCAATATCAAAGAAATTAATAATTAATAATAATCATAGTCGACAAGGTGCTCATACAATAACAAGTGCGTATTTAATAAATGGGGAAACATTGTTAGATAAGTACCAAAGTACCATCATGTATTCATTTACATTACACAAGTATGTGTGTATGTTTTCATTTACAAGTTGCAACTAAAACAATCAAAAATTTGTATTTAAGAAAAAAAAGAAAGATGAAAATTAAGTAGAATTGATACAAGAAAAAGATAAAATAAAGGAAAATTTAAACAAGAACAAACTAATTAAGAGAAAAAGGAAATTATTAAAGAAAATTATACAGAAAATAGTCCCAAACAAAATCTTAACTTAATTATATGTCGGAATTAGATGTCGTTAGGTTAAAGTATAAAAACAATTACTACCGGAGTGCCAACATGTCAAGTTTTATACATTATTCAAAAAAATATTTTTTTTATCTCAATTTCAAGACAAAAAAGTTAGTGTGTATATAATAACATTAATAGCACCTTAAACCCATGACTCTTTGTCGTTCAGATAATCGCCAATCGTATAGTAGGCTTTCCTAATAAGGTGATTTTTTACAGTACGCTTGAATTTATCTATAGGAAGGTCAATTACATATGTAGGAATTTTATTATAAAGACGTATACCAAGACCTTCGAACGAGTTGTGTACCTTATGTAAACGATGATAGGTACCAACGAGTTTAGACTTGTTTCTTGTATTAATATTGTGTACATCACTGTTTTTCTTATAGTCATTAATGTTTTGCCTAACAAACATAACATTTGCAAATATGTACTGTGATGCAACAGTTAAAATACCTATATCTTTAAACAACTCTCGAAGAGAGACTCTAGCACCTAAATTGTATATTGAGCGGATGGCTCGTTTTTGTAGAATAAAAATAGTTTCAATATCAGCCGCCTTGTCCCAACGTAGTATACCATAGGACATGACGCTGTGAAAGTAGCTAAAATAAACTAGCCTAGCTGTGCCCGTATCAGTGAGCTGACGTATCTTCCATACTGCATAAGCTGCCGAACTAAGTCTACCTGCAAGGCTATCTATCTGGGCTCCCCACTGTAGTTTGCTGTCTAATGTAATTCCCAAGAATACTGTTGAGTCTACAATACTTATGATTTCACTATTTAGAGTTAGATTAGTGCCTAGCTGTTTTACATTTGGCATAGTAAATCTCACACACTTTGTTTTATTTGAGTTAAGAAGGAGATTATTTGTTGTAAACCAAATCAATACATCATTTAGTGCCCTATTCACATCGTCAAAAACTGTTTGCTTACGATCAAATTTAAAAAGAAGTGACGTATCATCAGCAAATATAACTATATCACAGATATCTTTTAAATAATATGGTAAATCATTTATATATATGAGAAAAAGTAGAGGACCCAGTATAGAGCCCTGCGGAACGCCCATAGTAACAGGTAGTCCAGAAGACCTCGCACCATTGACATCTACGTGTTGAATTCTATCTTTGAAGTAGGAAACAATTAGTTCCAAAGCAATACCATTAACGCCATAATGCCTAAGTTTAAGAAAAAGCGTGTTATGTTCTATACAGTCAAAAGCTTTTGAAAGATCGCAAAATACACCTATCGCATCCTGCAAATTCTCCCATGCATTAAATATATGTCTCAAAAGAGTTGCACCAGCATCAATTGTTGAACGACCCTGTGTAAAGCCATATTGTTCTTTGTGAAATAAATTATTTAGATTAAAATGGCTTTCTAGTTGTTGCAAAATGACTTTTTCAAAAATTTTACTAATAGCCGGTAAGATTGAGATTGGCCTAAAGTTACTTGGTTCAGTTGTACAACCCTTCTTGAATAAGGGTATTACTTTGCTATACTTCATGAGGTTAGGAAAAACACCAGAATCAACACATCTATTGAAAGTTACAGCTAAAAATGGTGCTATATCAATTATAATAGTTTCTATTAATTCAACAGAAACCCCCATAAGTCCCCTGTTTTATTAGAATTAAGAGACTTAAATGTTTTCATAATATCTGTAGGGTTTATGTATTCAAATGCAAATAAATTCTTACATTCATTTACATACATTTAACAACAGTTCAGACCCGGACGCACAAGAATTCAAGGTACTAGTTTTACTAACTGGTATATTTGTGAAAAAGGTATTAAAAGATTCAGCTATGTCTAAGTTGTTTGTTAAAAACCTATTATTAATATTTAATTTTAAATCATTGTCTCGAGGTTTACTACGTCCAGTTTCATTGTTAATAATGGTCCACGTAGCTTTTATTTTATTATTTGAAGACTTAATTTTATCACCTATGCACAAAGACTTTGCCACGCGACACGTCCTCCTAAAAATCATTGAGTAATTTCTAACTTAATCATGAAATTTTGGGTCAAAATTGCTCTGCCTCAAGGCATACAAACCATAAAGCCTTTCTCTACTTCTGTATATTCCTGGCGGCGTCGCCCAATCACAGAACGTCATTTTTGGCCTTTGCATAATTGTTTTTGACTTAAATATACTGTTAAATTCGAATTCTTTGTCTTCGAGTTTGTAAGTATGGATGGATAGATGGATGTTTGTTACTCTATCACGCAAAAACTACTGAACGGATTTGAATGAAACTTTACAGTAATATAGCTTATACATCAGAATAACACATAGGCTACTATTTGCCGCGATAACCGACATACACGCGGGCGGAGTCGCAGGTAATAACTACTTACTTAATATTACACCCAGACACAGAATTTTGATTTGAAGTTCAAGTCTGTTTCGTTGTTTTTAAATTATTGTACTTGTAAATTTTTTTTTACTAAATGCTTATAGTGGATTTTTTTTTTGGAAATACGTGATAATCACAATTGAGACTTCTCAATCTTTAACTTGGTAAGTATGTGAAGATAATAATTAATGTTTAATCGCCAAGCTATACCAAAATTTCAGTTTTCTGGCAATGGCGATAAGATACGCTTTCTAACTAAAGGTTACCATAATGTAGGTAGACTTATAAAAACCGTGAAGTACTTTAGGATAGCTGACGTCATAACAAATCTCATTACTTAAAAAGAAGATGGCGGTCAGTAAAGTTGAGAGTTGTGTCACCGGGTTTTTTCCGCCTTCGGAAACAATATCCCTCTTAGCGTTGGAATCTTGTCAATATCTTTTAATATTTTCCTTTGCAGATTTTGTTTTATAAATCTGAAAGAAAACGCGCCAACAACTTTGCCAACACAAGATCAATGATCGCCCAGTGTTTCGTTTTACTTGTTATGAAGTAGTATTGTAAAATTAGCAGTATACTCTATTGAATCAGGCAACTACAAGCGAGTACAGTGTATTTTACTTGATGAATACAATTGTACTTATCCGAGTATTGCCTGTGAGATATTAAAATATGATGAAAAATAATGCAACTTGCTCAGTAGGAGTATATCTTGTGTCGCGGGTGTTATCTTTTCATCACTTTTCATCATAAAGTGTTAGCTTGTGGCAATTAAGACGTAGTTTCCCTTCATGAAGTATACTTAAACTTTGGCACGAAACATTATAAATTACAGTGAGCATAATATAAGCCACCACCGCACAGAGACCTAATTAAAAACTTAAGCAATCCTGTTAAAATACTAATTGAAACAATCCAACGAACTAGGGGTCGAATTTCATTTATTATTATTAAATACCATATTATTATGATTTTATCAGTACCGGAGTTCTGAACAAGCTGAACTCATTGCAGCTTTTAAAGAATATAAAATGATCATAGGACAATACTATGATTGCATAACATATGTAGCCTTTGTACATTTCATACTAGCTTTAGGAACAAAAGTAGTATATCCTTCTCCAAGTTCCAATCTATCTCGCTTGGTCATGAAAGCGTAAGAGATAGACATACAAACCGAGTTACTTAAGAATTCGTAACATTAATATTTCACGTATTCAATACAATGTACTTATTATACTGCGATTTCTACAATAATGACAAAAACTGAAAATTAAAATAAACTATGAACTTGCGGAGGAACGGGGTGTCATATCCCTCCAACACAAAGGGAGGATCCTCCGACTAGGCTAGGTGATCATGCCTGGCGGGCTACTGCCGAACAGTTGATGTTGGGATGTTGTATATATGCTAATCGGCGCGAGAACTTCTTTTGCGCGATTCAGGATTAGTTGATTCTTCGTTTCCTTCGTTACTCCGCAATTCGACGTATCTTCGGTAGAAAGCGCTGTAGTGTGTTTCTGTTTTTGGGTTGTATGTGGAAGTTGCCACAAACTTGTTAGATCAGACTTTTAGGGCCTTCATATTATACTTGATTATATAATAATAATAATATTTTCGGACATCTGACACTCAACGCTATCCAGCAGAGCTTATGCTAATTAAACTAGCCAACTACTATATTTTCACTTAGTCTCTCAATTTATTTATGCATTGAAGATGAGAAAAAAACTAATTTTTAGTGTATTACACTTCCAAATCCTTGCAACGGTGGTGATGCAAAGTTATATTATTATGACATATTGTGTATATATTCTACGACAAGATTTATAGTGTAGCGTATGAATATTGTAGGTGTTCTGATTAGGGGCGTGAAACCGCGTCTCGTGATCATTAGACATACGGCTTTGAATATTCAGCAGAGCAATTACTAGTTAAATCTCTGGTGGCTTGTCGATTTACTCCACTACTACGAGATGGTTTCGAATCTTGAACGTATGTAATATCATAAACAAAAATTCATTTGAGAAGTAAAGTAAAAGGTAATTATATATTAAATGTATATAAACTCTAGCTTTAAGAATTGAGCTATAACAAATATATGTTAGTGAATTCATTGAATAACGCTTTCGAAAAAAAAAACTCATCTGTATAATACAGATTAATCTGTTCTAGACATTCTATTCGTTTCTAACACTGCTAACACGAAAGAGGCAATTATATGTCTAGTCTTTTGATTGGCCAGATTAAATTTAGTGCCGAGTCCAAAGGTTACAGTAATATTACTTAGATAGAACTAGCAATCGTTGTTTGTCTCAGTAAATCCAGTTCTATATTCCGAGATACATAATGCCTATAGTTTTGTAATTGCGCGAAAGGCTTGTGGCTAATTTTTTTTATTTTTTTTTTATTTTTTTTATTTATTGAGGTAAATAAACAATGACACAATACATAATTTTGAAATGATTAACACAGTGAAAATAGCAATTGTAAATAGCACTTAGTAGTTAGAACATTACAAAATTAAGCAATCATAACCTGGTAATTTTTTAATGGGTAACAACTTTTAAGACGTTGTGATCCTACCGTGCCTCGGAGAGCACGTTAAGCTGTCGGTCCCGGTTGCCAAACGAATATTCTGTGACAATCGTTCTGGGTAGTGGAGCCCTAAAAGCCTTTAGTCTTTCTGCAGAACTTCGATACCGCCTAGTACTTGGGTACTAGAGGTCTGATTATTGTCGAGCCGCATAAAAAAATGAATTTTAGCCATAACGTAAAGTCTTCATCTTCTTCTTTTGATGAGATGACAACCAGCTAATCAGTTATTTCTGCCAAAGTTAAGTAAATACGTAGTCTTCAAATCTTAAGTGTTCGAGTCTTCAAGTCTTCGACGTGATGAAATTAATGATAAAAAATATTAAAAATGTGGATGAGATGAAATGGGTATCGCCTTTCGAAAAACAAAAAACGATCTCCGACTTAAAGTCAAAGCATACCTAGTTTCACAATATCTTTGGTTTCTACGATGTGATGTCGAATGTCACTGCATGATAATGTGACTACATCATGAAACCTTAGTAATGGTAGTCTATCGAAAACGCGTCATCATCTGTTAACATGCTTATGTTTGAGATGTTAGTCAGCATGGAGAACTAACTTTGGCTAAATTAACATTTTGTTTATATACACCCTGCTTGTAAGGAACTTAGGTTATGAAACTCGTATATGTTCCTGTACAATACACAAGTGTTAACATATTAATTATAACTATATGATCCTCTTGGTACTTCTTCGTTCGTTCGTTGAGTGCTAAGGTTTCGTGTTTGATTCCCGGGTCGTAAAAATGTTTGTAAGATCTGCTAATATTTGTTTCGGAGTTTGAGCATATCCTGTGCATAACATGTTTCTATTTTACAAAATAAGTATTTTATAAATCAATTTAGCTTTCATTAGACGTTGTGTGTCAGGTGTCCCAAAAATATTTATTATATAGTTACTTTTAATTATATCTTAAAAATAAATTGATATCATGATCAGATATGGACCGTTTTATTTGAGTCATCATCAACAATAGTTTTTGATGGTTTCAAGGTAGTAGAGCCACGCGGATATCATCAAGAACGGGCCGGAGCGGGGCGGTACTATAGCAGAAGGCCAACCTAAAATGACAACATACGTGCTGCCGTGTTTGATTTGTGAATGCGAGACCGGAGGCTCAATGATGCAGAAGTATCTCAATAGGCTGCCATAGTGTAGGTCACCATGCTGTGATGCATTGTCAGCATTCGCAATAAGTATAGTGGCCACTAACTCTTCGATTCTGCTCATGCTTTCCATCAGACAGAGTAGTGTCAATTTGGCAGGCTCATTTAAAAAAAATCCCCTTCTACATATACGCTTCTCCTTAGAAATAAGGGTTTGGCCTATACCTTGCTAACCAAATGGATTAGTATAGTTTTTTTTTAATTTATTGAATTATCTCTTTGCAGTACTGTTATTCTAAAAAGTTATCTCCGTTAGTCGGCTTTTACGATACCCACGGAATTAATCTTATATAAATGTATATTTAACCCCCGACGGAAAAAACGGTGTTATAAGTTTGACGTGTCTGTCTGTCTGTCTGTGGCACCGCAGCTCGCAAACGGATGAAGCGATTTCAATTTATTTATTTTTGTATGAAAGGTGAGTTACGTGCGAGTGTTCTTAGACATGTTTCATGAAAATCGGTTGAGTCGTTTAAATGTTATGGGCGTGAAACTGAGTGCATGAGTAGCGGGTTTTTTAAATTTTGAATTTCAGCTTGTCTTATTTTTAATCCGTCGCCATACGGACAATATTGAAGTAGTATGTGGCTGCCTCCACATACAGCGCAACAACAAAATAACACACTACAGCGCCATCTATCGAAGATACGTCGAACTACGAAGTAACGAAGGAAACTAAGAAACTACCAAACCTAACTCGCGCAGTGAAAGTTTTCGCGCACATTAACATATATACAACATCCCAACATCAACCGTTGGGCAGTTGGCCCGCCAGGCATGATAACCTCGGCCTCAACAGGGACACCACACGCAGGAAGCGACCGCTCCAGCCTGGTTTATCCCTACGGCCTCATCAGCGTCTAGGCACAGCACACTGCAGCTACGGTCCATGTAAGCAGAGCATATCTCTCCCGTCTACGCAGCAGCCAGCCACTACGCAGCAACCGCCCCGACTCACTGGGGACTTCACCGCAGCACCGCGCACCGCACTCAATCCCGACTCACTGGGATCAGCGGACTTCAGCCCCGACTCACTGGGACTAGCCGCATTCAATTCCGACTCACTGGAACTTGCGGCACTCAGTTCCGACTCACTGGAACTACTCACTCCTGGCATTGGCAAGCTGACGCATCATATATCGACCTCCGGTCTTGGAGGGGAGTGATGTGGCTGCCTCCACATACAGCGCAACAACAAAATAACACACTACAGCGCCATCTATCGAAGATACGTCGAACTACGAAGTAACGAAGGAAACTAAGAAACTACCAAACCTAACTCGCGCAGTGAAAGTTTTCGCGCACATTAACATATATACAACATCCCAACATCAACCGTTGGACAGTTGGCCCGCCAGGCATGATCACCTCGCCTGGTTGGAGGATCCCCCTTTGTGTTGGAGGGACATCACACCCGTTCCTCCACAAGTATTTTAAAAATTAAATGTTTGATTGAACATTTTACAGAAAAATGGGTAAAAAGTAAAAGTTAAATAACTGTAACCTGACCACGTAATTTTTTTTTGTTTTTATATAACTTATGTCACTCGGGCCATTACTACAAATCTATTGAAAGAAAGAAAAAGATTTATTTTCGCAACTAAAGAAGTAATAAAAAAAGTAACATGAAACAATTTTGCAAGGTCAAAAACGGACCCAACTCAGCATTGCGTCAGACATAACGTCTGACACTGGTTTTCAGTTGGGCCCAGGTGACACCATTCATGAAGCTATTTCACATAACCGTAATAAATACAATATCAAAGTAAGAACAATAAAAACAATAATTACACACACACAATATTACTCCATCCATACTCCACCATATTTTAACATTGCGGGGACCGCTCGCCTGCATTTCGGAACTGCTATTTATGAGCGATATTGACACCTCATTCGCTAAAATCAGTTTAGGCGTTACAGTGAAACATGTATGTTACACTTTTTAGGGTTCCATGCCAAAGGCAAAAAACGGAACCCTTATAGATTCGTCATATCTGTCTGTCCGTCTGTCCGTCCGTATGTCACAGCCACTTTTTTCCGAAACTATAAGACCTACAATGTTGAAACTTGGTAAGTAGATGTATTCTGTGAACCGCATTAAGATTTTCACACAAAAATAAGAAAAAAACAATAAATTTTGGGGCTCCCCATACTTAGAACTGAAACTCAAAAATTTTTTTTTCATCAAACCCATGCGTGTGGGGTATCTATGGATAGGTCTTCAAAAATGATATTGAGGTTTCTAATATCATTTTTTTCTAAACTGAATAGTTTGCGCGAGAGACACTTCCAAAGTAGTAAAATGTGTGTCCCCCCCCTGTAACTTCTAAAATAAGAGAATGATAAATCTAAAAAAAATATATGATGTACATTACTATGCAAACTTCCACCGAAAATTGGTTTGAACGAAATCTAGTAAGTAGTTTTTTTTTAATACGTCATAAATCTTAAACTACAATTTACCTTTCATTCAATCAAAACAAATATATATAAAAAATGTTACTTGCTGCTGCGGAACCCTTCATGGGCGAGTCCGACTCGCACTTGGCCGCTTTTTTTTCTATATAATCACAAGGAATCATATATCATAAAATAAATCTCTCTTGATTTTAAACACCATCGGTCCACTTTAAAATACTCGACGTTAAGGTGTTACTACAGTCATCACTCTAAAAGAACGGTAGAT
Source organism: Diaphora mendica (assembly GCA_949125395.1). Taxonomy (NCBI): domain Eukaryota; kingdom Metazoa; phylum Arthropoda; class Insecta; order Lepidoptera; family Erebidae; genus Diaphora; species Diaphora mendica. Next base: position 20,646,544 of record OX421315.1, read on the forward strand.
AACCGATGCTTTTATTTCAGGTTTTAATTAATAAATGTGTCTCAGATCTTCGGTGGTGAGTGCTAGGAACACAATAAAAGTACTAAGTATTCCTTAAATTAAAGTAAACTAATTTCGTTGCCTCGAAGTAAAGATGTATTAAATATTTTACTTTAACTTTAATTATATCATGGATCTTTTGCTTCTTTTTCAGTTTTTATTATACTGACATTTATTGTTAAAAATCATTTATACGTATATAAACTTGAGAAACTTACTTATTGGGGTTATCGACAGTCTTTACTACTACTGATGTTAGAACTCTCCTTAGTAAGGACATACCAATACAACAACGACCGTGTATATTATTTTATAATATTAAACATATACTATACTGTTATACTATTTTAGTTTAAGAATAACTAATGAAGCGTATCGTGGCGACTTCCACAAAAACAACGCAATAAAACCATACTACAGCACCACCTACCAAAGACACACGGAACTACGGAGCAACAACTAATCGCGCTGAATCGCGATATAGAAGTTCTCTCGCCGATTAACATATATACAACATGCCAACATCGGGCCGCGACCCGCCAGACATGGTCATTCTAGCTGGTCGGAGGATCCTCTCTTTTTGTTTGACATGATACCCGTTCCTCCACCACGTATTTGTTAGATAGTAACTTAACTTAAATAACAAAAAATTTACGACTTCAAGATCTGGACCAAATTAATGTGGGACTGCACGGGAAGCACCAGCTTTCGAATAAAAAAAGAATCATCAAAATCGGTTCACCCATTCGAACGTTCTGAGGTAACAAGCATAAAATAAATACAGTCGAATTGAGAAACTCCTCCTTTTTTGAAGTCGGTTAATAAAACTAATGTAACTATATTTTATACTATCATCACTGACAAATATTAACTATAGAACAATAATTTAAAATAAAAGTAAATTAAAAGTTATAAAATTTGAACTCATACACAAAACATTATGAGGCTTAATATAAAGTATCTGTCAAAAACTCCCCAATACTATAGTAGGCTTTCTGTATCAATATTTCCCTAAGCTTATATTTGAATTTGTTTTAAATACCTTCTTAAACAAACAAGCAAGGCAACAATCAAGTCTGTCTGAAGAATACTTGTACAAAACAAGGTCTAAGTTGCTATGATAGTACAAACCAATAAAAGTTATCCAACTCTTTAAAAAAAATGAAGAATATTAAGTATAATTTGGCACAAATTCGCTTAAGTATCTCTTTAGATTGGTTTTGGCGGATGAAGTCAAACGCGGACTAAGTTTGATTACATAATTACGACGTAAAAATGTAATAATGCAGAAATTAATAATTATTTTCTAACCTTTTATACCTCTTGACTAACAAATTTTTAATAACATAAGGGGCAAAGGATCCGATTTGTCAGATTAATTACAACTTAAGGTCAAGAGACGTGCAAACTTACCTATTGTGTGGTAAAAGATTATGCGTGTTAGAGCATAGAAATCAAAAATGTGAATTGGGAGGGCTGTTGAGTTTTTATTGAATTCTGTACTAATACGATTATTAAAAGGGTATTTTTTAAAATATTTTGTATTTTTTTTTATGTTTGGCCCGCCAAAATGACTCTACTCTGCCTGATGGAAAGCATAAGCAGAATCCAAGAGTGGTGGTCACCATGCTCACTGCGAATGCAGACAATGCAACATGGCGACCCACACCATGGCGGCCTAGTGATGCTACTGCATCTTTTAGTCTAGTCAACAAGTTTGGAACTTGTTGACTAGACTAATTGGGCCTCCGGTCTCGCACTCACCAACGAAACACGACAGCACGCTGTCATTTTACGTTGATTTTCTGTGCGAGGGTAGTACCGCTCCGGTCGAGCCGGCCAGTTCGTGCTGAAATCAGCGTGCCTCTACTACCTTCAGTTAAAAAGTGGTACCGCGGAATAGGTAATTAGATGGTGCTGGTGCTCTTCTTACAACTCGAAAATAGGAATGTAGTGCTTTTGTTAGTTACTTTAGTATTGCATATTAGTAGTTGTTATTAAACGATCTCAAAACATTCTTGTTCTAAATTTATTTTTTTCATATTAATATAGATCAATATTTTTTTTTTTTATAAATGTTAACTTTGTTTGTATACTCTTAAAAAACTCAAAATGTTCTGCACCTAGTTTTTGTTATATAAAGGGATTTATTCGCAATAAAATTATTTCAAGGGTTACAATATCTTTTATTTCCCGACGTTTCGAACGGGTATACCGCTCGTGGTCACACTATACAACAAAAACAAAATGTATACCTACACAAGTGGTGAAATTCTAAAAACAGTTTAAGTTTGTACCGACTTTAATGAAGTTATCAAAATTTTACATCAAATATTAACTATGTTTATTAAGTTCTTAGAAAGGCTACAAACCAAATCTTCAAATATACACACAAAAAAAAATAGACAACAAACATGATGTATAAACCGCTTCAAAAATCCTTTTCATCTATTTTTCATGTTAGTTTTATTCCTTATTCCTCATCAATACATCATCCACATTATGCCACAACGAAGCAAGGCAGGGTACAGTTAGTACCTACTATAATTATGATAAACATTGAAATCCGGGAAATAAGAAATCGCAATTATTTACGTCCCGGATACTTTGATTGTGTTAATAATTTGGTACAAATGTATACTTCATCAATATAATTTTAATTGTGCTAAGTCAATTAAATCAAGCCAATATAAGTTTATTATATGTTCACAAAAGTGTACGTGAGTTTTGTTTTATTTGTACACTATTGCAAATGGATCGCATACAGTTTACGATTAATGGAAGAAAATACAGCGGTTAGTAAAAACGTTTTAAATAATATAATTCAATTTATGAGCATTTCTTTTATTTGTTCTCGATTTTTTTTTTGTATCAGTAACTTGTTCCTTTCATTTTCTTTAGTAATACAATATTTTTCTTTAATCATGTTAATAAACGTTGCCTCCTCGTGAAGTCCTCACTTGTCAGTGAAGAACGGCTTTGTCAAATTAAACCCAATAATAACTTAGAAATAAGTAAAAAGCAAATGAGAGTCATTGCTTTTTCTGGCAACAAGCTATTTGTTCTAGACGTCAATTAATATCATAGCTAATTTAAAATTAAATATTAACATTTAAATTGCCTATAATTAGTTACTACTATTGCGCTGATTATTGTTAGTTCGATCTTCACTTGTGATATATTATTGTTCTGAGTCTGGGTGTTTTTATATATCCGGTCCGTTTCATTCATAATTATTCATCGATTGTAAATTTCACTACGATGCACGATATTCCTAGTGTCAGAATTATTTAAAAAAAATTCAGGCACATAGCACTAAGTATGAAAAGTAAGTAGCTCCGTTAACAGAGATTTGAAAAAGTATAAAAAATTATTAAACGTGATGCTGTCAATATTATATAAAGTGAAACAAGAAAGTTTTTGAATTTATCACTTTAGTTAGTTCTTAAAATTCTTGTAAAACGTTTCGCTTTAATTTTTACATGGCTATATTAGAAATAAATGACTAGATGAAAGCATATTTCTAAATTGAATTATTATATATTATTATTATTTTAGCTGGTGCTGAATTCTCATCCGACCTCACACTAAATGAGTTCATACGCCGATATGCTGAGTTGCGAGGCACTAAATACATGTGTCAGGAAGGAGGTTGTGGGGCATGCGTGGTCACGGTACAAGCGATATCACCCATTACTAAGGAGATATGCACTTTCTCAGTTAATTCTGTAAGTAACGCTTAAAGGTGTATTATATAATGATTAACAATTTAAATTTTAATTAAAAAAATAAAATTTATTTAGATAATAAAAAAAATATTTGTAGAGTTATAGACTTAGTAGAAAAACTCTTTTGCCGTAAAGTTCCGTATCTATTTTACTGTAAAAATATCTAAATGTAATTATAGATTAGATTTTAGGTTACCATGTATACTTTGTCCCTTTGAGCTACTTGAGATGTCAAATTTTTGCCCCAGAACAATCCGAGATTATGTTTTAGTTTTTGGAATAAATAAAATAAATGATGTATTTTGAGTAACTTTATAAAGTCTGTGTCAAATTCGAAAAAAAATGAAAAAAATGAAAAAGATTTTAAGCGAAGCTTGCATCTTGAATTTCCTTTAAAGAATTTTACTTGCCATATTGTAAAAACATGACGCAAAGTGGTTGAATTGATTGAATGATTTTTTTATTCATGTGCGCTTCTTATTAAAATCTAAGGTTATTGTACTATTACTGAATTCATGTAATAATTATTTTTAAAATATTCGTCTTTTGAAATCACTAACTAATAATTGATTATTCAAAAATCAAGAAAGAGCATTTATAAAAAGTCGAACTATGATTTGAACATTGGCAACATTCAATAAATTTGTAAATCACACTTAAAAGGGCTAGAACCCAGAGCCGTAAAATGTAGTTATTGTCAATCACAAAAAAAACAAAACAATTTGCAACAACTCGTCTCACGCGCCGATTTTCGTTCCGTTTGTTTTAACGTTGCAGTTAACAAAGAACACATAATTTAAATAAATGTGAATTATGATTCGTATATTTTTTACAGAGCAGTAGCATGAAGAAATATGGTATAGATTATTGGATGTCATGATGTAAATTGAAATAAAAATGATCAAGAACTATATTATTCCATCAGTGGTATTAAAAGAATATTCTAACAACATACAGTTATATGCATAAAAATAATGTTCTTTATTTTATATTCATTCTATAAAACTAACCTTGTAACCAACAATGTACAGATGACATATTTGTTTTTGAAGATCTAAAACGTTGGAGAATGACACAATTTACGTTCATGGACCTTCCACACGGGTGGAGCCATGGGAATAAGCCAGTAGTATATATTTTGACATGAGCACTCATAAAAAATCTTTATTGTAGACCTGACAGTATAACTTTAAAATATATTGGAAAAAAATGATGTTTTCGAAGTGATATAATTTTTTTTTAAACCTTCATAACTTTTTTCAGAATCTGCTTTGATTCATGAACCGTTTAAATTTTTTTTTTAGAAGATCTCAGCTATCAAATACCACTTATTTGATCTCCGTGTAGTCTGGGGCACAAGCCCATACATGTTTTGGACATCTCCTTTTATTTTTAATTGTAACATTTTGCAGCGCATTAAAGTTTTTACCATTTTCTAGTGCCTTGTCTTAGTAATGTCATGCGATGGCTGGAATATAGAAACGATTGAAGGCATCGGTAACAGAAAAAAAGGTTACAATATCATTCAAAAACGTCTCAATCATTACTTTGGCTCGCAGTGTGGGTATTGCAGCCCTGGATTCGTAATGAGTATGTACAGGTAATATTGAAGGCATTGAAGGTTGTAACATATAATTTATACGTCATTTTGTCCCAACTCATGCAATCAGATCTTATTAACTGTGGATTATTACGAACATCTATAAGCTTCTTAGTAATTTAAGTCCTTTTACGTTGTCGAGTGTTCGAAATGCGATTCATTGTTTTTTTTCTCACTTTTTTTAGCTTAGCCTACATATAAATTGTGCTAAATTTCATACTCTCCATTCGCATAATTTTCATAAAAACGTGCACAAAGTTTTATGCTTCACGTATTAATATATAGACCTTTGTTACTACTCACAAACATATTTGAAACAAAGTTTTTTTTTTATGGAACAGGGGGCAAACGAGCAGACATATCGCCTGATGGTAAGCGATTACCGCCGCCCATGGACACCCGTAACACCAGAGGCGTCACATGTGCGTTGCCGGCCTTTGGGGGATAGGGAAGGGGATGGGGGAAGTGTTGGGGTATGGGCCTCCCGTATCCTGACTCACTCGTGGAAATACAGCGCAAGCGCTGTTTCACACCGGTTTTCTGTGAGGCCTTGGTATCACTCCGGTCGAGCTGGCCTATGCATGCCGAAGCGTGTCTCTCCCACGTTACTAAGCCACGTTACGTAAACTTTAAATTTATGCTATATTTAACGAAGTGCTTAGAGTACGTTATTTAAGTATCTTTGATACTAAGTTTTATATTATTTCAGTCTTGTAAAAGGCAGCGATCGACATTTAACTGAGGCAGAAATAGAAAACTCTTTAGGAAGCAACCTATGCCGATGTACTGGCTACCGTCCTATTTTAGAGGCATTCAAATCGTTTGCCGTCCATCCAAATGCGAATATATTGAGTAAGATAAAAGATATTGAAGATATATCTGAACAAATATGTCCCAAATCGGGTAAAGCGTGTGGCGGTACTTGTGAGACGAGCGAAAACTGGTGTTTGATAAATATAGACAATACGAGTGCTTTGGATTTACCCAAGAAAATATCGTTAGCAGATGGAAGATTTTGGTACTCCGTTGGTGATATAAGATCGATTTTCACTACTTTGGATAAAGTTGGTTATGAATCGTACATGTTGGTAGCCGGCAATACGGCAAAAGGTATACACTGTCTCCAAATATTAGAAATGAGTAAAAAAATCGATATACTCGTACAGTGCTCATTACCTACTCGCATAGAATTTGCCTTTATATATTATCTGGTAACTGTACTTGTCTGACAATATTTACGTTGAATTTCTTGGCCTTTTGATATCCTTTGAGAGTGTGAAACACGTGAATTACAGATTATTGTTATTATTTAAGTAGCTGAATACAATACCATACGCCATGACTATAGTTAACCAACATAAATAGGACACGTAAGAATTATTTGACGCAATGGTAGCGTATGCGACTGCTGTGCTTGAGGTCTCAGGTTCGATTCCCGGGTCGGGTCAAATGTTTGTATGATCTGCAAATATTTGTTTCGAAGTTTGGGTGTTTTCCTACAATATGTATACATAAAAAGTATATAATTATTTTGTCAGTCAATTCGGCTTTTATAATATAAGCTCTGCTTAGTGTCAGGCTGGATGGCGTTGTTAGACAAGTGGCGAAAAATAATATATTTGAAGAATTCCACTTATTGTACGACCACGGGCCACGGCAACGGCATTATGGCAATTTGTAGCTTCACATCTCAGGTGTAGAGTAGGCATCTAACTAATCTAACAGGGAAGATAAAATTTTCACTAATTGTGGTGTAATAATCTTTGAACATTTTTCAGGAGTACGTCCAATATTATCCTATCCAAAAGTTTTGATAGACATCAGCAATATAAAGGAATTAGCTACACATTACTTCGACGTCAATTTAGTTCTCGGCGCAAACATGACTCTAACAGATACGATGAATTTATTTCATGAAGTAGCCAAATCCAATGAGAATTTCTGGTATTTAGATATATTATATGAACATTTAGACGTTACAGCTCATATACCTGTAAGAAATGTAAGTAGAACAAACTACTGTAAGACTAGATAATTGTTCAATTTCTGTATTAAAATAGTGCATTGCAGCTCAGCTTTTCTGATATAATAATTTAACAAAAGTTCGTGTTTGAACAAATCAGTTATGAACTATCATAAATGTAATAATATTATAAAAGAAAATTAATAGGTTTAATAAAAATACTAAATAAACCAGGAACCTATTTGTGCACTGTGCAGTCTACCTTATACAACGTTTATGAAGAAGTAATAAATAAAATTAACTTACCTATAAATAGACAAAATGAAAACTTATATAAAACGCATAGTTTTCAAGTCACTACACATATTCTTATATTGCCCTGCCAAAATGATTCTATTCTGCCTGATGGAAAGCATAAGCAGAATCCAAGAGTGGTGGTCACCATACTGCAATGCAACAATGCAGTGGTGGGCTAGTGATACTTCTGCATCATTGGGTTTATTCACTTGTGTAAAAAAGTTATCTAATCGCGACTCTAAATGACAAAAATCTGACGTTTAATGATACGATCATATTATATTTAGATTTATTTGTTTCAGATTGGTACTCTTGCAGGTAACCTGGCTTTAAAAAATTCAGATCCCTGTTTTCAATCGGATATATTTTTATTATTGGACTGTATAGGGGCTACTGTAACTCTAGGTAAATTCCAGAATGTGTTTTTAATATTGTTTGTTACGTACTACGGGTATATAACATTCCTTTAAATTGATAATTCATGATTTGGTATAAAATTGATACTTTTGTTTTAGTTGACCGTAATATGACTGAAATGGAAATGACGTTACCAAATTTTTTAACTACGGACCTTACAGGAAAATTGATGACTCAGATTAAACTACCTCCGTTATCTAAACATTATGAGTTAGTTACTTACAAAGTAAGTTAATAATAATTTAATGTTATATGAAGAAATGTGCATGAAATAAGAACACCTTGGATAAACATTTATTTCAGATAAAAGTGAGAGCACAAAATGCTCAAGCCGAAGTAAATTCGGGATTTCTTTTGAAATTCAACCCTCATACACATTTCATTGAAGAAGCGTCTATTGTGTATGGTAATATTAATCCATCATTCACCCACGCTTACAACACAGAGAAGTTTTTGATCGGTCGAAATTTGTTTAATAATGATACCTTACAATCGGCTTTACATGTTCTGGAAGAGGAAATTAAACCAGATTTTCGTCCACCTTACTCACCTCCGCACGTGAGAAAAAAGGTGGCTTTGGGTCTTTTTTACAAGGTATTAGAATATTGAGTTTATTACAAAATAAATAAATTAAAAATGTAAGTAACTCTAACAAAATGTTTACAGAGCGTGATAAAAATTTGCCCAAAGGACATTTTAAAGTCATGTTATGAAACTGGAGCTACCACACCTACCGACGACCGACCTCAAATAAGTCGAAGCTATCAAGAATATGACACAGATAAAAAAGATTATCCAATAACACAACCACTATTGAAAAAAGAAGGAATGATCCAGTGTGCTGGTGAAGCGGTCTACAATGATGATACTCCGACTATTAAAGATGAGTTGTTTGCTGCTTTTGTTCTTTCTACCGTAGCTAAAGGAGAAATTGAAAGTGTTGACAGTAGTGAAGTATTGGTACGTATGAATTGTAAAATTTGGCTAATAATAATTTGATTATTATTAAACTTTTTCTTATAACTTTTTCTAGAAAATAGACGGCGTTGTAGCTGTTCTCACTTCTGCGGATATCCCAGGTGTAAACAGTATTATTCGACCCGACTTTCTACTCATGTATGAAAATGAAGAACTTTTGGCTAGTGAGAAAGTGACTTTTTACAATCAGCCAGTAGCTATCTTAGTGGCAGTGTCTCAAGCTTTAGCTGACAAAACAGCCTGTTTGGTTAAAGTGAAATATAAGGATATACCAAAAAAGCCAATTGTATTTACTATAAAAGATGCTATACATGCGCCTAAAGAAGAAAACAGGCTTGTACGTTACGATGGTATTACACCCGTGGAACGAGGAGCTAATATTAGACAAATAATCAAGGGAACATTTGTAAACCCTCGTCAATATCACCATATGATGGAATTGCATACATGTGTTACGAAACCCGTTGATGAAGGGTTCGAAATGAATTCATCAACCCAATACATAGACATAGTCCAAGCAGTTACAGCTCAATTACTTAAAATGCCCGAAAGTTTGTAAGTGTAAAATTATTATTTGATATTAGTATGTAAAAACAAAGAATTTTATTTTGTTTTCAAATTTTTTACAGGATCATTTTAAAAACACGACGCTGTGGAGGTGGGTTTGGATGCAAAATTAGTAGATCAAATTTTGCAGCATGTGCCACAGCTTTAGTTGCGAAAATCCTTAATAGACCATGTAGAATGTCAATGTCAATGCCAAGTATAATGCGGGCTACAGGGAAAAGGCCGAACACTAAACTTAACTATGAGGTTAATAAACGAGGGCAGTCCGATAAATATTTAGCCTACAAAAAAAAACTAAAATTTTGAAAATGTGCGATTTATTTCTCAACAAAATCTCCTTTTAGCTCGTTTAGTTTTACTTTTTAACCCGTCTTAAAAATACATTTTCTCGAGGCCTCCGTGGTGGCGATGACCTCCTCACTTGACTTAAATTTCTGCCCGGTGAGTAACTTTTTCAAGTTTGGAAACAAAAAGAAGTCGGGGCCAAATCAGGAGAATACGGTGGACGAGGCGACAGTTCATAGCCCAATTCGACCAATTTGGCCGTGGCGACGGCGGAGGTGTGAGCCGGTGTGTTATCATTTTTTTTTATGTATGGCGCGCCAAAATGACTCTACTCTGCCTGATAGAAAGCATAAGCACAATCCAAGAGTGGTGGTCACCATACTCATTGCAAATGCAGACAATGCAGCATGGCGGCCCACACCATGGCGGCCTAGTGATTCTTCTGGATCTTTTAGTCTAGTCAACAAGTATGGAACTAGTTGACTAGGCTATTTGGGCCTCCGGTCTCGCACTCACCAACGAAACACGACAGCACGAACGCTGTCATTTTACGTTGATTTTCTGTGTGAGGGTAGTACCGTCCCGGTCGAGCCGGCCCAACCGTGCTGAAATCAGCCTGGCTCTACAACCTGTATTTCTTCGACAAATGGGGTCGTTTTTTCTACAATTCGGCGCCGGATCAGCCCAATATTTCGGCATAGTAGAGCCCTGTGACCGTTTTGCCCTTCTCCAGGTAGTCGACGTAGATCACACCTTGTGAATCCCAGAAAACGCTGGCCATCACCTTTCCTGCCGATAGGCTTCACCTTCTTCGGAGAACGTTCGCAGGGTGAAGTCCAATGTTTCGACTGTTGTTTGGCCTCTGTTGTGTATCAGTGAATCTATTTTTCGTTGACAGTCACGAAACGACGCAGAAACTCCTTCGAGTTGCGCTTAAAATGCGTCAAACACTGCTCTGAAGTGGTCTCACGGTCGCGCTTGTAGTCCGAGTGAGCGAACGCGGCACCCATCGCGCCGACAGCTTTCTCATGTCTAAAATTTTATGCAAGAATTACCTATGACCCACGCGGTTTTTTGAAATGCCTACTGTCTTAGCAATCTTGCACACCTTCAAACGACGCTCTGCCAATACGAGATCCTGGGTTTTTGTCACGTTATCCTTCGTGGTAACCGTTTTCGGAGCACCTGGGCGTGGCTCATCAAAAACAGACGTGCGACCACGTTGAAACTCGTTAAACCAATTTTTGATTGGGCGCCATCGAAGGAGAAGAGTGACCGTACATAGCATCACAAGCGTTCTTTGATTTCGCTGCACAATTTCCCTTCCAAAAACTAGAATCGAATCACCGACAGATTTTGCTCTTTTTCCATTTTTCTCAAATCCGCGGTCACAACAAAACTACGAGTCCAATTCGACTGAAATTTTGACAATAGCCGTCTACGAAAATGTTTTACACGATAATATCTCTTGCGATAGTGGCGCCATCCGGCGGTAAGGCTAAGTACTTATCGGATCGCCCGAGTATTTAATATTCCGTATTGAAATACACAGTATATTTCAGTACACTACAACCATACTATATACTTAGGTATTCTAGATTTTTTTGTTTATTTGTTAAGATTGGGGTCGACGACAAAGGCGAAATTCAATATATGGATGCTGTATTTTATATAAATGACGGGCAATCCAGTAATGAGAATGAAAATTCTTATGCTACTGATTCCCTTAAAAATTGTTACAATCCTAGAAGATGGAAAGTAGATTCTTTCGGAGTACTCACAGATGCACCAGCTAATGCAGCGATGAGAGCACCGGGTAAGTTCAAAACTGACCTACCAAAAACCGGTGTTGGGCAATTTCCTTTTTCAAACATCCGGAACCCCACACAGCGCTTGCCCGCATAGAAGCGGGCACCCCTCTTTCAGGTTACTCTCAATTTAGGCGACGTACGACACACGCGTACGTCACCCCCTCGCGGGTAGCCACTAAAGCGGATGGAGGGGAAAACCCGTCCCGACCATCGACTGCCACACTCAGGGCGGCGTGAGGCGCTGATAGGCGCGCCTCCACCGCCCGGTTCGCCGGCGACGGAGGCTTCCCGAAGCAACCATGCCCGGAAAGGACCTGCGTCAGTCGGAAAGAAAGGGTCCCGTGCTGCCGCCCTGCCCACTCGAGGATGACCGGCTGGAGAGCCTCCACGGCGGCAAAGCCAGCACGTGGAGTCTCCAGCCGGAACGACCATCTAGCCATAGTGGCTCGGCGGGCGGCTTCACGCTACTCGCGTACCTCTTCGGGCGGAGGGCGATAGCCATACCCCGCCCGATATTCAGCCACCCGTCGATAAACTTCGGCGAGCACGTCCACCTCCAAATCCCACGGGGGTGTTCCGGCCAGGGCGCACGCCGCTTCGGTCAACACAGGTATCCGCGTATGGCTCTGACCGACAATACCCTCTGAGGCCGCCAGAGGCGCACCTTATTTAGGGCGGTCAGAGCCGATACCCACACCGGTGCGCCATAGAGCGCCATCGACCGGAACGGAATCGCGTTGCGACGCCGTCTCCACTCAAATTGGGCAAAAGTCGCCCTAGAACAGAGGCAGCGTCGACCAGCTTGGGAGCAAGCTGTCAGAAGTGCTCGTCTAAGAGCCACCTACCGTCTAGGATCAGGCCCAGGTACCTCATCTGGGCCCAACCGGTACGAGGACCGAGTTGACCTCTATGGAGGCGCCGGCGGGTGGACCACGACGGGGCCCATGGAATAATAGGGCCTCCGTCTTGTCCAGGGCCACCCGTAAGCCCAGCGCCTCGAGGCCAATCTTGGAAATTCGCCCCCCGAGCTGTGACCAACGTGTCATTGGCGTAACAAATTACGCCCAGCCCGGGGGGGAGACGCTCCCGAAGGACCCATTCGTACCCCACGTTCAACAGGAGTGGTCCAAGGACAGACTGAAGGACAGACAGATAATGTGGCGGCGGCGGCGGCGGATAAGAACGTTCCCTACGTCTCATGGCCATTCTAATTTCTTTCGTCATCCAAGGAGCCGGGGGGCGCTTCAATTTGACTTTCCTCATAGGTGCGTGAGTGTCGTTTAATTTAAGGACTGCATTATTAAAAATATTGTCCTTATCATTAATATCAGTTGCCGATACCAAGTTAGACCAGTCTAAAGCAGAAGCATCTGCACACAGTTTTTAAAAATGATTTGTCTAAAACTACGAATATGCATGAATTTGGGAGAGGATATAGTAGTAGAAGTATATTTATTTTATTTTATTACTTTATGCACAAATACATGCATCGGCGGACTTAATGCCTAAGGCATTCTCTGCCAGTCGACCGATTGAGCGATGCAGAGAAAAGGTGAGATAGGTGCACTTAATAGAAAATAGCTATAGTGGTATTATTGGTTTTCATAGTTACTACAATTTATTTAAATAAGATACTAGTATATAGGAAGAGACAAATATATACCTACTGTAATACATACATAGACCTACATATATACCGCTATATTCATACACATACATATATATTTATTATTATAGCATATAAATTTATTATGTGATGATTTAAGACCCTGTTGATTCCGCCAATTCAACCAGTAAAAGCTCATTTATCTTGAACTTAAAAATGTTACGGTTTCTAGCCGTCCTGACCTCGAGAGGAAGCGCATTCCACAAGAGAACAGCCTGAACAAAGAACGAATAGCCCATAAAACCAGTAGTGTGTGAAGGACAACGGGGGAGGAGATTGTTAGCAGAGCGAATGTTTCGGTTGTGGTTACTGCATAAAAGTTGAAAATGTGTTGTTAAATAAGTAGGAGAGGTTGAGGAATTAAGAATAGTATACAAGAAAGTGAGAGCGCGCATTTTTCTGCGTAGACGAATAGGTAACCAACCTAACTGGGAACGAAAACTGGAGATGTGGTCATACTTACGAAGATTAAAGATGAATCGAATGCAGTTATTAAGAAGACGATCTAATTTGTTGAGAAGATCTGCATTCAGGTCATAATAGCACACGTCACCATAGTCGATCCAGGGGAAGATAAGAGATTGCACAAGCATTGTCTTAGTTTTCACAGGCAGGAAGTTTTTTAAGCGATATAGTGCTCTGAGGATGCCGGTAACCCTCTGGCATACGTGTGTGACTTGATCGCGCCAGTTCCGTGTACGATCGAGTTGTAAGCCCAGGTCCTTCACTGTTTGACAGATAAGTATAGTGAAACCATTCAGTATGATTTTAGGGAGCATCTCATAATCGACTCTGTCCATTGAACGCCGACTGCCGATTAGTATGGCCAGAGACTTTGTCGGGTTGACTGATAATCCGAACCTCGCAGACCAGTTCTCAATAGTCCTAAGATCCATGTTAATTTTATCTATAGCCCCTGCCAAATCATCAACATTCGCCTGAGAGTACAATTGCAAGTCGTCGGCATACAGATGATACGCACCGCGAAGTTCGTGAGAAAGAAGATTAATAAATATTGAAAAAAGCAAAGGAGAAAGTATACCGCCTTGAGGGACACCAGAGCCAACATTACACCATCTCGAGGAGAGATCGTCAACGCGAACAGACTGTTGGCGTCCCTGAAGATAAGATGAAAAGCATTCCAGCGCTTCAGACGAGATCTTAAGATAGGAGAGGATGGCCAAGAGAATATCGTGACTGACGGTATTAAAAGCCGAACGCTTTTAATACCGTAGAAGTCAACTAGAACCAAGACTGTCACCTTAGTATCTTCCAAGGCCTCCCTAATATCGCCAGTCACTTTGAGGAGAGCAGTGGTGGTGCTAAAACTAGGCCTAAAACCGGCTTGAAATGGACTTACAGGTCATTTCTGTATATGAAATCAGATAGCTGCTTATGTACACAGGATTCAAGGATTTTGGAGAGGAAGGGGAGAATTGATATGGGTCTAAAGTGATTAGGAAGTGTGGGATTTGCGATTTTGGGTAGAGGAATTATATAAGCTTTACGCCAAAGTGAGGGGAAGGTACCGGAGTATAGGGAGTAATTGATGATATGGGAGAGCACCGGTAAAAGTTGGTCGAGAATGGTTATGATCATACGTCTGCTGATTTGATCATAACCCACAGCACTGGATTTGATGGAAAGGATTATTTTTTTTATCTCGTCCTGCGCGACTGGAATAAATTGAAAAGACTTAATGTCAGGAGAATTTAGGCTTGCCAAGTAATCGACCGTGAGATGCTTGGTTTGGTGATCCAAATAGGAAGATGTGGAGAAATGGCAATTAATGTCATCCAAACCAACCATCCCCGAACGGTTAGCAGGTGTCTGTTTACCAACGCCCAGGGTTCGAAGGAACTTCCAGGTATTAGTAGGGGAGGCACAGCCAAGATTGTTGTGAATATAACGGCGTTTAGCATTGCGCATCATTTGATTACAGCAGTTCCTGGCGCTTTTGTACAGATTCCAATTTTCATCCGTGCGGTCCTTTTTATGCCTACAGTAAGCCCTATCTCTCCGCCTCATGGCTGAGAGGATTTCCCCCGTCATCCAGGGCGCAGGTGGCCTCTTTAGTCTGATCTTCTTTATGGGCGCATGAGAGTCGTATAAGGCAAAAATTACGTCGTTGAAGGCTTTGACTTTATCGTCCAAACTAGAAGCCGTGGTTACAACATCCCAGTCGACTTTAGAAGCATCGCCACGTAGCTTGTCCACATCTAAACGACCAAAACAACGCCTGTGCAATACCCTTGGGGGGTTTCTAGGAGGTTTCAGGGCAAAGGAAATGAAAATGAGGTCATGGTTGGAAAAACCAGGCGCAGGAAGTTGACCGTGATTTCTGACGAACGTTGGGTCAGACGTTAATATCAAATCCAACCATGTATCCCTCCCTAGGTTATTGTGATGAGTCGATTGAAGAGACCTGCATATCGGCTGATTCGACAATCTGAAGAAGTTTACGAGAACGTAATGATTGGTAGGTAAGATCAGTATTAAAAGCTCCCATGATGACGTGATGTGCGTATTCTGACCCTATAGATTCCAGTACCGTTTCCAGACTGGAGAAGTAATCGATAGCGGGAGGACAATAAACGACACCCAGAACCATTTTAGTTCTTTTGACACAGACCTCAAGAAAAAAGTACTCAGCGTCAGCAGTGTCTGAGGCTGAAGAAGAAGCTATATATATATAATCTGTATCTCGGAAACGGCTCCAACGATTTTCATGAAATTTTGTGTGCAGAGGTTTTCGGGGGCGATAAATCGATCTAGCTAGGATTCATTTTTAGAAAATGTCGTTTTATTCGTGTTTTCAACAATCTAATATAATAAATGTAGATCTAGCGCCATCTATCGCAACTTGAGCGAACTACATTCAACTATACTGGAATTAGGTGCAGAATAAACAGTACCAGGGCGTACTAAAAGAGGGCACCACTAAACTACTTATTTGAAAAAAAAAACCGTGCAACGCTCGGTCATTCAGGTACTGTATATAATATGGTATGACTGCCTCGCTGGTCTAGTGGTTAGCGTAAACAACTGCCGATCAAGAGACCAAAAATAAAATTAAATAGTTATACTCTTTGCGCTATAGCATGGTGCGGGTGACAGTAAAAATATTCATGTCTTGTGAAAAAAAGTCGTGTAGAACTTTGCCTGAATAAATATTATTAATTGGTTGGGTTCTGGGTTGTAACCCTATGCACCCCGACGTGTGTAAACACTATGTGTCCAGTTGTTATTATTAGGTACTTTAATTTCGATAAAAATACTTTATACTTACTTATACGAAAATATTAAGTATTTGAAAAGTATTTTATTCCCTACCGTTATACACTTCATAGAATGAAACACTTAAATCAATATTTTTCAATCATTCATAGAAATAAATAAGTTGGAACGTATCCACGATTAAAATGATTATCTTTATGTATATAATTCTTCTGTGAGTGTGTATGTCACTGAACTTCTCTCAAACGACTGGACCGATTTTGATGAAATTTTTTGTGTGTGTTCAAGGGGATCTGGGAATGGTTTAGATTCACAATTTTGTCCGCTGGACAATGTTTCTTTAATTAATTTTTGAAATTTTCAAATTAAAGACGTGTAGACAGGACAACGTCTGTCGGGTCCGCTAGTTAATAATGAAATGAAAGGAAATGAAACATGAAACATTAGGTGCCAGATAGTATCTATCGTACGCACATGTCCACTATCAACGAAATTGAAATTTGTGTGTATGTTCACTTTATTTGATGAGACCATTTTCATTTTTAGGGTTCCGTGCCAAAGGCAAAAAACGGAACCCTTATAGATTCGTCATGTCTGTCTGTCTGTCTGTCTGTCCGTCTGTCCGTCCGTATGTCACAGCCACTTTTTTCCGAAACTATAAGACCTATAATGTTGAAACTTGGGAAGTAGATGTACGGAACCGCATTAAGATTTTCACACAACAATAAAAAAAAACAATAAATTTTGGGGGTTAAACTTAAAACTGAAACTCAAATATTTTTTTTCATCAAACCTATACGTGTGGATCGTAGATACGTATCTATGGATAGGTCTTCGAAAATGATATTGAGGTTTCTAATATTTTTTTTTTCTAAACTGAATAGTTTCCGCGAGATACACTTCCAAAGTGGTAAAATGTGTGTGTCCCCCCCCGTAACTTCTAAAATAAGAGCATGATAAATCTAAAAAATATATGCAAACTTCCAACGAAAATTAGTTTGAACGAAATCTAGTTAGTAGTACTCGGTACAATAATTAAAAAATATTTTCTTTAAAATTATAAGTCGAAAAATCTATATACTTATTATAAATAAATCCCGAAAATGTTTGTTCATACATAACTTACGATCGCCTGCACCAAATTGGTTTAATTATTTTTTCTATATGTTCGTTATTAATAGGACAAGGTTTGTATAGAAGAAAATCACAGATTAAGGGGTTTTTTTTTAAATAAAAATAATATATGGCGGTATGCAGTTCGTCGGGTCAGCTAGTAATTCATATATGGAACTGTTTCCAAAACAATTGAATATTGACCAAATTTAAATACCATAAAGTATAGTTAAGGGTCAGTGTATAACTACCTCGTTGGTCTCGCGGTTGGCGTGTGCGACTGCTGATCATGAGGTCTCGGGTTCGATTCCCGGGTCGGACCAAATGTTTGTATGATCTACAAATATTTGTTTCGGAGTTTTGGTGTTGTCTATGTATAATATGTATGTATTTACAAAAAAAAAGTATATATGTATTTGTATCAGTTGTCTAGTACCCATAACACAAGCTCTGCTTAGCTTGGGACTAGATGGCGTTGTGTATTAGATGTCCGAAATATTCTTATTATATTATTAGTGTACGGGATATGGAACTGAAATAAAAAGTAGATTTTTCCGTAAATATTGGATATTATTATTTTTTATGATTTTTCCGTAACTACTAATCACTAACTTCATCATATATATTTTGGTCGACCACAAAAAAAATTGAGCCTTGTATGATTAATAGCAGCACGGAGTATGGAAGATGGCGGTATTTCCCGCCCGTGCCTCGGAGAGCACGTTAAACCGTCGGTCCCAGCTGTCATGAACATCTATGGCAATGGTTCCGGTGGTCCGATGCCAATCGCTAAGTGGAAAAACTGATATTCAAGTAAAAACGATGGAACTAGTAGCCGACCCCAAATAATCTTAGGAATAATGACTACAAGTATTTCCTTCTATAAAAGTGGTTTTTTACTATAATGACAAGGTCTTATTTCAGGTGGTCTTGAAGGTATATCCGGAATTGAACACATAATGGATCATATAGCAGCGGAGCTACATATAGATCCAATAAAAGTACGCATGGCAAATTATAGACAGGAAGATAACGAATTGCCATCCTTACTACCCATGTTTTTGGAAAGAATTAACTATAAAGAGAGACAAGACCACATAAAGGATTTTAATAAAACTAATAGGTGGAAGAAACGAGGAATACGATTAAACAATATGGCTTTTCCGACCGCATATCTTGGAAACTATTTGGCTTCAGTAAGCGTGTACCATGGCGATGGTAGTGTTATTATCAACTGTGGAGGAGTTGAAATTGGACAAGGTATATTCACTAAGATTGCGCAAGTGGCAGCTGCTCAATTTCAGATTCCAGTTGAAACTGTATCAATCGCACCATGTTATAATTTTGCTACTCCAAATAACTTTGCAACAGGTTCTAGTATAACAACTGAATGCTGTGCTTATGCTGTATTACGATGCTGTGATCAAATTAATGCACGATTGGCACCGTTTAGAGCCAGAATGCCAACGGCATCATGGCGAGAAGTAGTGTTTGAAGCTGATAGACAAGGTGTCTTACTGCAAGCAAATTATCTGACAAGTCCAAATGATCCACGTTTAATTAATTATTCGATATTTGGCATTGCTGTAACCGAGGTAGAGGTTGATATTTTGACTGGTAGCAAATGGATTGTTCGAGCTGATATATTTGAAGACACTGGAACTAGCATGAATCCAGCAATAGATGTTGGTCAGGTATCTAATATGTTTATTTTTTTATTTGTGAACATAATATTAGTATGTCATAAACAATTACCATAAATTAAATAAATTTTATTGGGTTTTTATATACATATATATTAATATTCAATTGTCAACATTTAAACAGGTGGAAGGGGCATTTGTACAGTCTTTGTCTCTGTGGACAATGGAAAAACACGATTTTAACGAGAACACAGGAGAACTTTATACAGATCGGACTTGGACTTACAAAATTATGGGGGCTAAAGACATTCCTAATGATTTCCGTGTGTTCTTTAGACGCAGGAGACCAAATCCTGTTGGTATTTTGGGGTCTAAAGGTAGACTATATTCAATACTTCAATATATAACTATGTTTCTGTACTTTAAGCCAATATTTGATGAGCAATGAATAAATTATACAGTCATCGGCATAGTTTTCAACTAACGGTCGGAAGTTATTTTTTAATGTCAATTCTTTGTAATAAATAATTTTACAAAATAAGGTATACTTGACTCAAACAGTCGCCATAGTTATTTGTGATACTTATTCCGACAACACTGCAAGTATATATTAACTTCGCTTAGATAGGCTTTTGAATAAGACTATTATTTGATTACCTCAATTAATCAGTTGACTTGGTGAGGCAATCCAAAACAAAAACAAAATGTTATAATTCCACTTCATGTTCTATTATTAGCTACTATTAATTTTACAGCTACGGGTGAACCCCCGTGTTGCTTAGCTTATGCTGTGGTCGAATCACTTAGAGATGCTATAAATGATTCACGAAAAGACAGCGGCTACAAAACCAGTTACCTTCATTTGAGTAAGTATTCTTATTACAAAAAGGCACTCCGTGTCGCACCTTTGAGAGCACGTGCAGCCGTTGGGCTAGATTGTCACGAATAATAATTGTCAACTAGGGACAGACGGGATAAAGGAAAGCATCAGTATCACAAGGTGAGGGGAGGGTAGTAATGCTGGTGCATGCGTTAGGGAATATCGTAATGAAATTTTGTCGTGTTTTTTGTCAATATGTGACTTTTTTATTCTGACTGCTTTCACAGCGTTTGGTTTTTAACCGACTTCAGAAAAGGAGGAGGTTCTCAATTCGACCGTATATTTTTTTTATATGTGTTCGCGGATAACTTCGTCGTTTATGAACCGATTTTGAAGATTCTTCTTTTAATGGAAAGGAGATAACTCAGCGGTGGTACCATGATAAGGACACTAAGATCTAATGATGGCATCCAAGAGAAATTGAGTCGAACCTTGAAGTCGGTTTTTGTTTTGTTAAAAATTTATTTTGTATAATGTTCTTCCTTCAACCCGTTTTAATAACTTAAGTAGGTACTCAGTAAACAAACGCAACGAAATTTGCAGCATTTTTAAAATACAAAAAACCAACTGCACTATTCGAATTGAATTAATTTTGAAATTATTTTAATTTTATTAATTCTAATTATTTATTTGCCTAAAACAGGTAGGTACACGAATTAATTTTTTATTTTAAGGGTAAAATTGAAAGGTACTTTGCAATTATGGCACTTATAGCAAATGGAATTGAGAAACAATAATTTTTATTTTCTCATTTTCGGAAAGTCTCCTGTAGCTTTATTTGAAAAAAAATGTATGGGAGTTTTGGAAATTGGTAATTTGTGGTTAATTTTAGTTTAATTTTTTTAATTTAATTTTGTGCTTAGTTTTTTATCATAGAATGGGTCGGAATGTCAAAAATTGCCTTATGCCGCCTATATTTTTACAATATGGCGGAGCGAGCAGCAAAGGTACGAGATGGTAAAGATGAAAAAATACGCAAAGAGCACATCAAAATCTATGAAATTACCAATTATCAAAACTGCCGGAAACATTTCTAGATAGCCCCATGTGTTTGCAGCAAATGTCTGTACTATTGATGATTGAATGTTTTTTAACCGACTTCAAAAAAAGGAGGAGCTTCTCAATTCGACTGTATTTTCTTTTTTCATTTATTATGTTTGTTACCTCATAACTTTTGACTGGGTGAACCGATTTTGATAGTTCTTTTTTTATTTGAAAGCTGGTGCTTTCCGAATGGTCCCATTTAAATTTGGTAAAGATTGAAGTCGGATTTTTTCTGTTAAAATTTGTATTATTATCATTAATATTATTAACGATATAAATATTGAATTTTACTCCCTAGTAAATAAAATTATTAAGGTTAATTTCCTCGTAAGCCCTGTTTGTATTAGTACCTAAAACTTATTCTATCAGAAGTAATAGTCAAATAAATACTAAAATCATTTCACTTTCAGAGGTTCCAGTCAATATTGAAAGTATTGTTGAAGCAGCTGATGTTAAGATAGAAGAATTCCTACTGTATTGAACAGTGCAAGACATTGATACTAAAATTAAAAAAAATAGGGGGTTTTTGTCTGTCTAAGTAAAATTATTTCTATAATTAAATACACGTGTAATTAAAAAAAAAGTTTATTTTATTCCTTTATGGGTTCAAGTCCTCAGTGACTACTAGGTGTCAGGGTGACTTATTCCAATATGTTCATCTGGAGGATATCGACCGGTTGAATAAACTTTTTGATGTCCTCATTGCACCTAAGAAGAATTTCAATTATACTCTTTGCGCTGTAGCATGCGTTGCGTTTAATTTAATTTACTTTAATTTACTACAGTTTATGGTTTAATTTGCTACAGTTATTAATACTTGAGCGTGTATTCGCAATATATTAAATCATTAATAACTGTAGTAAATTAAATTAAACTATAATCTGTAGTAAATTAAAGTAAATTAAATAAAATCACCACGCACCATGCTACAGCGCAAAGAGTATAGGTGATAACATCATCAATCATCAACAGCCTTTAACAGTCAACTGCTGGACATAGGAAAGAAGGTTTTGGCCTAGTATACGCTGGCCAAACGGGTTGGTATAGCGTTTGATTCAAGTTTTCCTTCTCTTTGCAGTCCTGCATAGTTTTCTCCCTTACGACACCCATGGGATGAGTAGGGGTGGAGACATTCAATTTTCTCAATCCGTCACCACACAGATAGGTGGGTGATAACACCCAGGTAAAATAATTCAAGATAGTAGAGCAAGGTAGTAGAGCCACGCTGATTTCAGCACGAACGGGCCGGCTCGACAGGGGCGGTACCACCCTCGCACAGAAATTCAAAGTAAAATGACAGCGTTCGTGCTGTCGTGTTTCGTTGGTGAGTGCAAGATCGGAGGCCCAATGATGCAGAAGCATTGCTAGCCCGCCATGGTGTGCGTCACCATGCTGCATTGTCTGCATTCGCAGTATGGTGACCACCACTATTTTGCTTATGCTTTCCATCAGGCAGAGTATAGTCATTTTGGCAGGGCCAAATAAAAAAAAAACAGTGGAGGCCTTTGTTTACCTTAGAATTGATTCAACCTGGTGAACAAAAGTGAATTTCCTTGGTGTATAAGGTTTTCAAACTCCTTGAGAAAGTGTAGCTACTAGAATTTTTCTAATGATGTATTCTCGTATGAATTTATATACTTCTAAATCACTTACAATTAGAAAGTTACATTAAACAAAATTGACTGCTATCAGATACAAAATAATAAACCCTTAGTATCTATTTCATCTATCTAAGAAATTATGAAGAAATTACATGCACATACTTGAACGCCTAAATAACGAAAATCAATTTTCCACATAGATACAAATAGAATAAATTTCAAATATTCCCTAATGATACCTTTATCCCAAAAGTACGCAAGGAACGTGTAATTATTTTTGCTTCTCCATTTATATTTCTGACTCAACCGTAATTTAGTTCCAAATATCCTTTTCTTTAATCTTAACAAATCTTGTCATAAACTTGCTCTTCATTATCTTAAAGAATTATGTTTCTTAAAGTTTAGGTGTTAAGAGCTATATTTCATTAAAGCTTTCTGCACTTATTGAAGATATGTCGTTACTTTGTTTGGAAGTCAGGTCAGCGGGCGAAATCGGCAGGTGTCACAAGCACCGGAACATTATGACATGAATCGTGCAATTTCTTTCAAAATGAATAAAATATATCAAGTTTTTTTTCATTTATTTCCTCCTGTCCTATTTATTTGGACGTTATTAGGAATGTGGGTCATTCTATGGAACACGATATTTTCGACCCTTATATACAATTTCTGATATTCTTACTTCATTCGTTAGTAACTACTCGTAATATACCTTAGTAGTACCTTGTAGTGTCTGTGAGCGATATGGTTATAATTGTGGCTAAGCTCCTTAAATAAAGAATAAAAAAACTAATATACCTTACATGTGAGGATCAGGTCTTTTCAACATCTATACAAATAAATAGAATTGAAGTGTCTGTTTGTCATTTGAAATTTCAGTGTTTCACTTTATACATATGAAAGAAAAGACGGTACTTACATAAAAAAAAAAAAAAAAAATTAAATTTCTATCTGTCTGTTCGTTCCGGCTAATCTCTGGAATGGCTGGCCTAATTTGGACGTGACTTTCACCAGCAGATAGCTGATGATATAAGGAGTTACTTCGTAACACTTTTTTTTTTAAAATTTACTAGCTGTTGCACGCGGCTCCGCCCGCCTGTATATTGGTTATCGCTGCAAATAGTGACCTATGTGTTATTCTGATGTATCTTTAAGCTATATTACTGTAAAGTTTCATTCAAATCCGTTCAGTAGTTTTTGCGTGAAGAAGTAACAAACATACATACAAACTTTCGCCTTTATATATTAGTGTGATTACAAACTTTATGCACTTTTGAACATCAGCGGAGTTAATGCTTAGACCATTCTCTAGCTTAGCGTGCTGTAGAAATTTTAATATGTAGGATTGTAGGTGCACATAGGTTAATCTGTATACAAAAACTGATAAACACACATATACAAAATGGAATTCATACCTCATAAACACTCAAATATATTTATTATGTACCCATACCATTCGTATAAAGAATTTTTATTTGTTGTCTTGTAATTTTTTTCTTATAATTCCTGTCCAAAAGTTCAAATTTATCTACTTGTAGAGGCTCAATTTTTGGAGACAAGGAAAAAATACATTATTTTTTTGTTCTTCCAAAAAGTGTGTTGTTCCTCTCTCAAGCGTACGTGTTTATTGCTAAATCTTCCCATAAATTCAATTCAAAACACCCTAACAAAATTGTATAAAATCTGTTTAATATTTAACAAGGTTGTCGTCGTCACATTATTCAGCTCGCATCACATAATAGGCGTTTACGGCAAGCCCACCTCAAGAGTGTATTGTTTCTATAGATAGAGACGTATTTGATTTAAGATGACGCCCTAGAAAACAAAAGGTATACCGTATAATCTTGCATCAAAGCCATTGGGTGACAGTTTGGCCCGGAAGCCAGCGTGGCGGAAAATAGCCTGCTCAGAAGCTCATGATACTAGAGAAGCGATGCCGGCGGCTACCCTTTAAGTTTACATTACCATTTTTTTAAGATAAAGGTGTGTCATCTATTACAGGATTTACCTATAAATTGAAAAGGATTTACTGGTATGCTTGTGAGATTAGCTGCAGTGCGAAAAAATGATTATAAGAATATCATTGAACTGATTTAACATATTTCTTACATCAATTTTTTTTCTTACATCATTACATAGTTTTAATCTACTATAATACTAATCTATAAAATAAAATCTCTCTATCTATATACTAATATATAAAGCTGAAGACTTTGTTTGTTTGTTTACTTGGACCAGTAGTTCCTGAGATTAGCGCCTCAGGAACTACAGGTTCGATTTGAAAAATTTACAGTGTTAGATAGCCAATTTATTGAGGAAGGCTATGTCATCACGCTTATACCAATAAGAGCGGAGCACCAATGAAAAATGTTATAAAAACGGGGGAAAGTTATTACGTTATGGGCAATATGAGACGTAAATAATGTTGCGTGGGTCAGCTAGTAGATCTATAAAAAAAAAAAACAAAAAAAAAACCGACTTCAAGAAAGACCAAATCTATCGATTTCTCTTGGATGCCATTATCAGATATGGGCAGATATGGGCTGATCCATGCCCATTAGTGTCCTTATCATGGTCCCACCGTTGGGATATCTCCTCTCCATTAAAAAAGAATCATCAAAATCGGTTCATAAACGACGGAGTCATCCGCGAACACACATTAAAATATATATATACGGTCGAATTGAGTACCTCCTCATTTTTTGAAGTCGATAAAAATACACTAAAATAGAAAAAAAGTCTTGTAGAAAAAAAAAATCAGACAATATCCCTCTGCTTGAAGTCGATAACTAATTGGAATTCTTGAAAGGCGTGAAGTGTATGAAACACTTTGCTCTATTACGTCGGTAAAATAAGATAGTACCTTAACGTTTTATAACCGGTATTGTTTTTGAGATTTAAAGCTAAAAGTTGAAAAAAAAAAGTTGAAATGTAATTGCATTTTACTATTTCAGAGTACTTTTAGTTTAGCCTCGGTGCTGAGTTTATTAAATGGTTTTAAAATTGAAAACAAAAGGATTACAATTAAACAAAATTAACTGGTTTTAATTTATACTATCATTAATTAATTGAATAACTCCTTCAAAAAGCAGCCCTCTGAGCGTTTCACAAGAAACCAATCAATAACGGACAGCACTAAAATCAACGTAAAATGACAGCGTGCTGTCGTGTTTCGTTGGTGAGTGCGAGACCGGAGGCCCAATTAGTCTAGTCAACAAGTTCCAAACTTGTTGACTAGACTAAAAGATGCAGCAGCATCACTAGGCCGCCATGGTGTGGGTCACCATGCTGCATTGTCTGCATTCGCAGTGAGCATGGTGACCACCACTCTTGGATTCTGCTTATGCTTTCCATCAGGCAGAGTAGAGTCATTTTGGCGGGCCAAACATAAAAAAAGAAAAAAAAGAAACGGTTATATCTTTTACAACGAAAACAAATTTAGAAGAACTTTTATTTTTTTATTTATTTAAACTTTATGCACTTTTATACATCGGCGGACTTAATGCCCAAGGCATTCTCTTCCAGTACTTTTGTACTTCCAGTAAACTTTTGCAGTAGTACATTTATTTTTTGGAAGAAGATTTTTTGGATTACTTAACTTACTAAAATAGTATCTAAAACATTTCTTAGAATTTTTTCCGATCAATATTATTATATAGTTTACGGTTTCAAAACTTTTAGCAAAACAACATTCAATTAACGAAGCTGAAACATTTATATTAAATTGATTCCAGGTATTGATGCCCACGATACTTCTCAAAGGATTCATTTAAGCAGTCATCAATCAGTCAGTCAGTTATCAAGTGGTCTATATCCGCTGACTGTCGACGTAATTATTGGAAGCTCTTCAGAATTTAGAGAGCATTTCTAGCTGTTTGTTGTTATCGAATTTCTGAGTAAAGCCGAACAAATTAAGCAAATTAAGAGCTTTATTTTAGTTACAAATAAACAAGTTAATAACATTTCATCCAATCCAAATATTTGTGGACTAATCATATCATGCACTAATTTCTTTGTCCAATATGCAATTATACCACCAGTAACTATTTAGAATTTACAAAAAATGCAGGTGAAAAGTAATCCTTTCCTAATCCAAGATATAGAATCGTTTTCTTTCTTTCATTATTAATTCACTAACGAAGGGCAGGGAGTGAGTAGAAATGGAGACATAATTGTGGAGCAAACTAATACCATTTCCCTAGTCGTTGGTCATTTGCACAAGACGTGCGTGCGAGCACATATATCTCGATAGACAGGATCGCTATTTGTACTGTCTCGTTTTGAAGTTAAAGTAGCGAAATAGATACGCAGTAGTCTTACTCTGTTTAAAACTCTGTACAGGTATAAATAACTTCATTTCAGCTTCCTAGTTTTTCTTCCTACAATTTATTGCCAATTTATCTTGTACAGTATAAGCATCCTATAAATTATTTTATTTCAGTTTAATATTTTTGCGTGTGTTGAAAGAAATACCTATTAACTGAAATCCTATCTTGAATTATTTTAGAACGTGAAAGCAGTATTAATCCTTAAAGATATAAATTCTAGATAAAGTTCGAATTAGGTAAAATAATTATGAATTCAAAAGTGATTCAGAGAATTTTACAAATAAGAATCATATTTTTTAATAAATATTTCGGACATTTTAACACACAACGTCATCTAGTCCCAAGCTAAGCAGAGCTTGTGTTAGACTGGGTGGGGTACTAGACAACTCATTTAAATACATATAATTGTTGTATAATTTTTCTTGTAAATACATACATATTATACATAGAAAATACACAAACTCCGAAACAAATATTTGCAGATCATACAAACATTTGGTCCGACCCGGGATTCGAACCTGAGAGCTCAAGCACAGCAGTCGCATACGCTCCCACTGCGCCACAGAGGTATTTAACACAAGAGGTAGTTATTATTACAATGTTTTTACAAATAACAAATATGAAACTAAAACGGTTGATAGATTGCAACACTGAACTTAATGAACACTAAGAAGTATAATTAAGTATTTAAAATAAATTGGTTTACTGAAATTCCTGCTTATTGACTCTTGAAAACCTTTTATTAACAACGTGAAATATATTTTGTGTCTACGTGGAGCCCACGCTTTCATCAAATTTGTCGCTAGAAATAGCTAGGTGTATGGCGTAGTAACGGGCCTCCGTCGTCTGCGGCATACCGCGTCTCTTCGCGAACTAACAATAATTCATTCCACCTGCTTGTCAACAATTTCGCCACTGTAATATATTTTCCTCTGTTTATTGTGAACTTGTATTGTGAAGAAAACGTGTCTTTTATATTCCATAAAAATATACTTTTTACACAACTAAATGTTAGATTTGTATTTTTGCAATACCTTTTTTTTTCCTCCGTGCGGAAATCCCCTCGGATACCACCTCCTGGTGGTTTGTCGGACTCGAAACGACTAAAACAGTACGCCATCTCGGCTACTAAATGCCGGGGAACCAGGTGCACCCTAGAAAGGAAAACCCTGGAACCCTGACGCACCTCGGGCCACCTACGGTTTATAGATGGCCCCCTCCTGTGTGGGAACTCCAATGTTCCCGTTACTGTCCAGGCCGCGCACGCTCCGCAGCGTCCACGCCGCCACCCGAGCCTGCTTCTGCCAGGCTTTTTTGCAATACCTATTTGATTTATTATTTCGTCTTTTTTATTATCGTACTAGCGACCCGCCCCGGCTTCGCACGGGTGGATTTCAGATGCCCCCGCCGACGACACGATTCGTGTATTTTAAATCTGTAATATCTTCGAATATAATCATTTAAATTAAATACTGTAAAGGGCCTTTTTTTTCTAAATTAAACGCACAATGTATTTAATTTACTTAATTGTATAAGGATTCATTCTGTATTGCTTAAAATCACTTCGTAAATAAGCCATTATTTCTCGTAAAAAGAAAGGAATAAAAAATGGTTGTTGTGGGTTATCCCTAAGAGATAGACCTATACCGTCGCGAACTTTTTTGTAGTACTTTTTAAGGTGTACAATACTGTAGTACATTATTTTGATCTATCTCGTAGGGTGCAACCAGCGCTTGCAATGTAAGCGCAAAAAAATGTGTTTATTTGCTACATCACATTAGAAACCTCGAAAATTAATAATGTTTCCATACTATATTATGCATTTATTATACCTAAAAACCTTCCTCTTGAATCACTCTATCTATTAAAGAAATCCGGATCAAAATGCGTTGCGTAGTTTTAAAGATTTAAGCAAACAAAGGGACATAGGGACAGAGAAAGCGACTTTGTTTTATACTATGTAGTGATGACCAACAAAGCTAAACAATTGATTACAAGAGCTCACCTCTTTGATCGGTTGTATTGCTAGTTCAGATACATTTTTAGCACGTACAACATTATGGAAAGATATGACTGGCTGAAATTTGTTATAGGAAAGTAGCATAGCGCAAATTTTAGCGAAATTTGCAAAGTTTACTCATTCTTTGTAAGTAAAATGAAGAAAATGTAGGTGAAGCTATTAAAATCATGTTAAAAAAGCGGCCAAGTGCGAGCCCATGATGGGTTCCGCAGCAGCAAGTAACATAATATAATTTTTATTTTATATTTGTGTTGATTGAATGAAAGGTAAATTGCAGTTTACGATTTATGACGTATTAAAAAAAAACTACTTACTAGATTTCGTTCAAACCAATTTTCGGTGGAAGTTTACATGGTAATGTATATCATATATTTTTTTTAGTTTTATCATTCTCTTATTTTAGAAGTTACAAGGAGGGGGGGGGGGGGGGGGGGACACACGTTTTACCGCTTTGGAAGTGTCTCTCGCGCAAACTATTCAGTTTAGAAAAAAATGATATTGGAAACCACAACATAATTTTCAAAGACCTATCTATAGATACCCCCACACGTATGGGTTTGATGAAAAAAAAAAATTTGTGTTTCAGTTCTATGTAAAATTCATTGTTTTTTTTTTCTATTTTTGTGTGAAAATCTTAATGCGGTTCACAGAATACATCTACTTACCAAGTTTTAACAGTATAGTTCTTATAGTTTCGGAATAAAGTGGCTGTGACATACGGACGGACAGACAGACAGACAGACATGACGAATCTATAAGGGTTTCGTTTTTTGCCTTTGGCACGGAACCCTAAAAACCGGCCAAGTTCGAACTGAGGTTATCTGTGCTATAAGACATTGCTTCGTACCAAATTTCAAGATTCTGAGTTCACGGCAAGCAGCCTGTAGGGTTTGATTCCCTTGCGAGTGTCGAAAATTTGCAATATAAACGACTGTATCTTTTGATTGCATAAGCTTAGAAGTTTGATTTTTTTACAGCTCCAAGGGACAGTAGACCTGAGTATTTGATATGAATTTCAGCGTGATATCTCCACGCGTTCCTGAGAGAGAAAAAGGGTCTTGACAGACAGACGGACAACAAAGTAATCCTATAATGGTTCCCACCTATACGTACGAAATGGAATATTTAAACGTAATTTTCAATCACTTCAAAACGTAGGGTTGTATAGAAACGTAGCAAGGAACAATGAAAATATATTTAGGGAACTAATTTCTACTATGAGACGATTTCTATAAAAAGGCGGTTCACGACTATGCTGACACACTTATTGTACGGGCATCGGGTCGGTAAGACGTGTTTTTATAGGATCGCAAGGCATACGTCAGCTATACCTATCTTGTCGTTTAATGTTATAACGTTGTAAACCTATTGCTTTCGTTTTAATGTTGATCTGTTGTGTATTTCGTGAATTGCTTGTAATATTGAATTATAAGATTCGTTTGTTGTGAACTGTTTAGTGTTTTAATTATTAAAATAAGAACTGAGGTTAGACTACCTGCAGTTTGGTTCTTTTATTTAAATCTACACGCCTAGTTGCTAATTTCAGAAGTTGGATAGTCTCACTCCCACTATTTATTTATTTATTTATTTATTTTACAACTTTATGCACAAAATGTACAATGGCGGACTTAATACCATAGGCATTCTCTAACAGTCTACCTTCAGGTGGTGCGGAAATGAATGTAAGGGTGCACTATACTTTGATAACTTAATTTGAAATAGACAAAAAATAACTAAAAATAAGTAATACGATATATCTAAGCATACATACAAAAATACTTACATACACATACATACATACATATATACTTACACACATAAAACATATATATACATACATACTAAAATAGTATCAAATTTGTGACAATTCTGCTAAGTTTTGGATGAGGAGAGCTTGTACTTTGGCCTTGAACGAATCACGAGTGGGTGCTATTCTGATTTCCTTGGGAAGAGCATTCCAGAGAAGAACAGATTGAATTAGGAAGGAAGAATGAACGCATGCAGAAGTGTGGGAGGGGCATGATAGAAGGAGGTTATTTGTGGAGCGGAGGGTTCGGTCATGATTAGAACCCAGTAACTGGAAGGAGGAAGTCAGGTAGGTAGGCGAGTTAGGAGAGTTGATAATAGAGTAGAGAGTCGTTAAAGCGCGCAGATGGCGACGCTGACGAATGGGGAGCCAATTTAATTTGAGACGAAACGAGGAAATATGATCATATTTACGAAGATTAAAAACGAATCGAATGCAGTTGTTCAGAAGTCGGTCGTATTTGTTGAGGAGATCTGCATTCAGGTCGTAGTAGCACACATCACCATAATCAAAGATGGGTAGAATTAGGGTTTGCACCAACATCGTTTTAGTCTCAGGAGGTAGAAAGTTTTTGAGCCGGTATAACGCCCTAAGGGTTCCTGTAACTTTCTGACTCACACTATTTAATATTTGGTTTACATCGATTGGCATTTTAATTACGTGTTGTTGTTGCTCCTTTATTTCTCTTTTATAATGGATCACGAGGGTAGATCGCGAATTAGTAAACACGGGCGTGTTTTGTGTATAAAGGCGTTCGCGATCGCGTATTCATAATTCTCATGATCATAATTCGCGCCGTGCGTTGCGAATATTGGTAGATTCAAGGCGCAGGCGTAGTGAACGAAGTCGCTTGCGGCAATGCTCGTTTGATAAGTGCGGATCGGTAACGTATACCTAAACCGAGCAATCCCCGGGTCGGGTCACGGAGCAGATCGTTGAGGCCATACATTCGTTAAGGAATTATGGACCCGCGTGTGAAGGCATCCGCTATTAACGCCAACTTAGGACCTAACGATGTTGTTGGTTTCCTATCTACTTTTATGAAACCTACTAAGGATTTAATGACGTATGCTTGTGCGCAGCGGAACGCTACGTTTCGTAACGATGGAATGAAAACGGTTTTTAGACGTTCGGTTATTTCTAGTAAGTGTTTTCTGTGCGGCAAAATAGGGCACAGAGCTAGTTATCCTAATAAACCGAAACCTCGTTCGATAATCGATTCCTCGCAGAAGTTCAAGCCAGAACAATCGAATAAACCTGAGGATACTTTGACTTGTGTGTACTATGAGAATGGTGTCGTGATGTTGGTAAATGTTTCGCGAAACACCGTTCAATACAGCGTTTTAGTTGTCATATTAATGTTAGTTGTGTTCCTCTCTGTCTACTAAGCGTAGTGATGTTGTTGTCGACGTGATTCAAAGGATTCCTATCCTCTCTAAGCATGATTTTCTTGATTCAAATTTAGCCGATAATTATCTAGTTTGTCGGTACTAAAGTAAGAAACTACCGGCAACATATAACATTTAAATCGGAACATTGAAATGTGTAGAAGTCGTAAAGGAAGTGACACACCGTCTATCTTTGGTATCGAGTAACAATTAGAGTTGGTAATCGATTTTGAAACATTTTACTGCTCTAGAAGATATTTAAGTGTGGTACTTCAGATAAACAAAACTATGTGGTTACTTAATGTTTCGGTGCATTCGTGTGCGACGATCACTATCTAGAAAATATCACGCCAGCTCTTCCGGGCACAATGCAGTGCACTAGTACCGACACGGTAATGAACGAGTACAGAAAAGTTTGTAAGTGTAATTGTAATGTGTAATGTACATAGGTAAGGTCAAAACACATTTTCATATCGAGTTTTAATGTGTTTACATGATTTTGATGTATGGTGTACGGAAGTAAATCATGTGTTCAATTTAAAGCGATGCAATGTGAAGATCGCGAGTGTTTAGCGTGTCTGTGCAATTGTTTTAAGAGTGACGGTCGTAGTTACTCAAATTTTAAATTACAAATCAAACTGTAGGCGTGTCTCCTGCTCCCAAAAATATGTTACATACGTCATACAAAGGGCTATTGTTAGATCACGCACTCGTCCAATATGCCAACGCTGCAGTCTCCATGACACAAGGTGCCGACGTAGAATTACGATAACACACCACAAAGACCTGTTATGAGATCAACGGTGCCACGAAGGCGATGACAGCATTACGAACATGGACAACAAAGGCCTGTTATAAGATCAACACCGCGTCACTAGCACAAGGCGCCGACACAGCATTGTTATAGTATATATATTTAAGATTTGTCATTCTACGCACACTTACTTTTAAGCCAACATCGCGTTAGCAACTTAGACTAATTAGTTATAGTTTAAATGTAATTTTTATAATCTTTTATTAAATTAACTTCAAGTTCTATTTCGTTTCTCTAAAACTCCTTCGGCTGTGGCAAATACGTAATTGGCGCAGTTGGTAGGATACTCGCGGGTCGTTTCGCGAGCTATAAAGATCTCTAATATCGAAATCCGCGTTCGCGAGCAGCCCGAGCGGCCTTCAAGCCACTGTACGAGTATCCAGAATCTACGAGAGCTGCAGCCACTGGGAAGAGTATCCGAACATTGATACGCGGCGAAACGGAATGAAAGGGTGAGTGCACAGAATCGTTCTTGTGTTGCTATTTCTTTACCTTGAAGTTTTTATTTCCCAAAATTTTCCACCCATAGTAACTCCCGTATTAGAGAGTCTGCATCGAGCCAGATTCGTCGACGAGTATAACTAGATAGTGGTAGGAATTTGGATTTAAAAGATTATAATTATAGTTTAGAATTACTTAAATTAATATTTTTTATTCTTCAAAATTTTCCACCCTAGTAACTCCCGTATTAGAGAGTCTGCATCGAGCCAGACTCGTCGGCGAGTACAGCTAGATAGTGGTAGGAATTTGAATTTAGAAGACTATAGTTTAGAATTAAATCAATTACCTAGAGTTAAGAAAATGACGGAGCGCAACCCGGACATAATTTTTAAGGCTTTACGCCCTGTACCGGAGTTCGACGGGAACCCACATATACTTACCCGATTTATTAAGTTATGTGACCAAATAGTATATACCTACCTTAGTACGGAACCCTGCGATCAGTTATCGAACCTTTGCTTGATAAATGGAATTTTAAATAAAATCACAGGCCCCGCCGCTAGTATTATAAATTCAAATGGCATATCTGATAATTGGCTAGACGTTCGGAATGCATTAATCAATAATTTTGCAGACCAAAGGGATGAAACTGCCCTTTATAATGACCTCTCTTTAGCCAACCAGGGACAAAGATCACCACAGGAATTTTATGACCACTGTCAGACACTATTTAGTACAATTATGACATATATTAGCCTTCACGAGACAATATCCACTACTATTGAAGCCAAGCGCACTTTATACAGAAAACTAACCATGCAAGCGTTTGTAAGGGGTTTACAGGAACCTCTAGGTTCACGCATTAGGTGTATGAGACCTGACACGATTGAGAAAGCTTTAGAATATGTTCAGGAGGAAATGAATATATTGTATTTGCAGCAGCGCAATGACATAGCTAGTAAATTACAGCCGACCCCTAAGGTCACCCACTCTACTCCTGTACATACCCCGAAACTTTCAAATAACTATAGCCATAGCCCAACCGCATCATATTGGCCTTCACGCGTAGCAAATAGGCCGCCACCTCAGCCGATGCAACCTTTTAGGTTTGCACAAGGGTTCAGGATAAATCCTATGCAGCATCAGCCCTCACCACAGGTACGTATGCCCACACACACACAACACATGTTTAGTGCTAGGCCTCCAAATTATAATCTTCGAAGTAATACGTTTAGGATGCTACCTAGAACTCAACCCAGTCAGCCACCTGGCCCCGGACCGATGAGTGGTATAGAACACTTTAATCCCAGGCCGATGCCACCTCCAGGAGGAATCCGCAGACATGACTGGCGTACCCAGGGCAATCCACCACCTAATAATTACTTTAAATCTCGTGAGATAAACTTTAATGAGTGTTACGATGATAGCTATTATTACGACCACAACTATGACCCTGACTATGACTACTTTTCACAAACCAATGATGAGACCTATGACTATACCCCCTATGATGACTATGACACGACTCAAACACAGTATCAAGGCCATGATCTTCCTTAAGAGTACTCTTATAACAATTCAAACGATAACCTTAAGAGTGCCAATTCAAATTTTCGGACGGATCAGAAATTAGAAAA
This sequence comes from Diaphora mendica, assembly GCA_949125395.1. Taxonomy (NCBI): domain Eukaryota; kingdom Metazoa; phylum Arthropoda; class Insecta; order Lepidoptera; family Erebidae; genus Diaphora; species Diaphora mendica. The sequence goes on from OX421315.1 coordinate 20,681,848, forward strand.
GCCAGGATAGAAATAAACTTACAAACACAGAGACAGTTACCATTTATTCAGATATCAAATCCTCCTTTAAAATTACTTATCGACACCGGTGCTAATCAATCATTCTTAAGCCCGGAAGCCGTTCAAAACTATTACCCTGATATTCCTTTAAATTACGATCCATTTGAAGTAACTAATGTACATGCTACTACGAGAAACAACTACTCTATAACACTACCGTGCTTTAACGAATTTAATGACCCGGATAATATACGTTTCTTTGTCTATAAGTTCCACGATTATTTCGATGGTCTTATAGGACTTGACGTAATGACCAAATGGGAAGCTAAAATAGACCTTAAAGACAAGACCTTGACTACACGACATACAGTAAACCCTATTAAAATATACAACTCCCAAAATGTGAATTTATACGAGGATATTATCCCTGCAAAGAGTTATAAGGTAGCTACGTTACCGATAAGTGCCCCGGATGGCGATGTAATTATTCCAGAACAATTAATTTGTAACTGCACTATAGCTGAATGTGTAACTACTGTAAAAGATAACCATGCTCTTTTAGAAATTTTTAACCCTACTGATAACGATGTTGTATTTGCACTTGAATACTCAATTAAAGCAGACGCCTTATCTAGAATCGAAATTCATAACCAGGAAACCAGTTCGACCATTGCAAATCCCACCAAGAAGACTCCCACTATAGATAATTCAGCTACTAGTACAGCCCACACAAATCAGGAAAATCTAATTTTGGAAGTACCTAATAAAGACGAACCAATAACATATCTTGTACCCTACGCCATAATAGCTTACAACAGCTCTATTCATGGTTTTACAAAATGCAGACCCTATGACATATTAAAAGGCCATTTTGACCCCAGGGACCCTATTGACATTGACATAAACGAAAAATTACTCCAACAATATGTAGTGACTCATAGAGCACAGATGAAGACTGTCCATGACATAAACGAGACTTCGTTAGCCAATAGAACTGCTCTTATAGAATCCCGTAATAAGTCTAGACAACCTGAAATTGACTATAAGCCAGAACAACAAGTTTTTATTAAAAAAAAAAAGAAGAAAAAAAAATGGTTTCTGAAAGACCTGAAACGAAAACCCAAGAGTAACCAATTGTTACAGGTTACTACTACTGACCTTGATGCTGGAACCACTTCTAATACGACCTTAAGAGATAAGACTTGACAATTTAGATTTATTACCATTTAGGCTAGGATAAGCTAGAGTAACGACACATTATTATACATTTTTACAATACATCGTACGTACGTACGTAAGTACTATCTAATGCTACACTTAGATTCGAAGTACAGGACTATAAGAATAGACTCACTAACGAAACCTACTTATTATACGAAATACATTTAGAACACCTAGTAAAAAAAACCAATATCCTTAATCATCTATACACCTTAGAGCCTGGCAGGACAAAAAGAGGTCTACTTGATGGATTAGTCTATAATTAAAAGCATTACCGGCAATCTGGATTATCAGGATGCTTTTAATTACACTCAAGCTTTAGTTACCTTGAAAACAAAAAAAAATACTGTAGAGTTTAATTATCGCGCTAATTTAAACAAACTTATAGCTAGTTTAACTTATCGAAAACGAAAGTAATATTAATTATATCCTTCAGTTAATCTTAAATGAAAATGCTTACAGAGCCAATAACATTATTAATTATGGAAAATATAACTTGTTAGAATCAAAAATATTCTAGCCTTTACTAAAACCTGGACAAAATAAACTTAGATCTTAGTTAGTACTTAGGAATACTATGATATTATAAGGTCAGGATCGTATTTTGTAGTTTAACATATAAATTATAGTTTTCAAACTCCCCGTAGTCTTTCCAAATATCTATGATTTCTGTAAACTATCCCTCGCACAAAATAAATTTCACCAATTCCTTATTCCTTCTCATCCTTATATAGCAACTGATAGAAATGAATTTGTGTACATAGAGGCAGAATGCCCGAAGTATAGTAAGCACATATGTCTGTGAGAAAAACGTAGCCCAGCAGATCCGGACAGATCCTGATTGCACTCAAGTACTGCAGAACTGACCATCATTAACGACAACAACGAAATAAAAAGTCAACCTTTGAAGTAAACCTTTAAGATCTTCACAGCATCCAGAATAAAGTATCCCAGGAAACACCGATAGAAAACGACAACGTCCAGTCAACAAACCTGTACCATACGACCATTCCATTCTATATATTGGTATCAGTTACAACTGCAATTATCACCTACGCAGTAGGCCGTAACTACAAGATCTAGCACCTAAAACTAAATAGTTCAAAAGAGAACCCAACACTCCAGATACACACTATGGAAGATCCAGCCAACCCTAAACCAGAAGAATTTTCAGCAACATTTTCCATTAACATGACAAAATAGTTGCTGAACTGAGGGTGGAGGTGTTACATACGTCATACAAAGGGCTATTGTTAGATCACGCACTCGTCCAATATGCCAACGCTGCAGTCTCCATGACACAAGGTGCCGACGTATAGTTACGATAACACACCACAAAGACCTGTTATGAGATCAACGGTGCCACGAAGGCGATGACAGCATTACGAACATGGACAAAAAAGGCCTGTTATAAGATCAACACCGCGTCACTAGCACAAGGCGCCGACACAGCATTGTTATAGTATATATATTTAAGATTTGTCATTCTACGCACACTTACTTTTAAGCCAACATCGCGTTAGCAACTTAGACTAATTAGTTATAGTTTAAATGTAATTTTTATAATCTTTTATTAAATTAACTTCAAGTTCTATTTCGTTTCTCTAAAACTCCTTCGGCTGTGGCAAATACGTAATTGGCGTATTTGCCACAGCCGAATTTAAACTATAACTAATTAGTCTAAGTTGCTAACGCGATGTTGGCTTAAAAGTAAGTGTGCGTAGAATGACAAATCTTAAATATATATACTATAACAATGCTGTGTCGGCGCCTTGTGCTAGTGACGCGGTGTTGATCTTATAACAGGCCTTTGTTGTCCATGTTCGTAATGCTGTCATCGCCTTCGTGGCACCGTTGATCTCATAACAGGTCTTTGTGGTGTGTTATCGTAATTCTACGTCGGCACCTTGTGTCATGGAGACTGCAGCGTTGGCATATTGGACGAGTGCGTGATCTAACAATAGCCCTTTGTATGACGTATGTAACAAATAACAAAACAAACTAAAGAAATGTTTTTAAACAAACGTCACACACGAACATCAAACATAGGGATACGGTGTCGATTAGAAAGTATCGATACTGTACTCATGAGTAGCATCGAATAAAAAGTATCGTACTCATAAAAGTATCGAAATGGAAGTATCGATACTTCAAAGTATTGAGTACTTTTCTTACCGAGGCCTAATGGCGATCTTTTTAGAGTTCTGTAGCCAAATGGCAAAAAACGGAACCCGGTATGGATTCGTCATGACTTCGTCTGTCTGTCTGTCCGTCCGTTCGTATGGCACAGCCACATTTTTTTTAAACTATAAGAACTATAATCTTGAAACTTGGTAAATAGATGTATTCTGTGAACCGCATTAAAATTTTCACACAAAAATAGAAAAAAAACAATACATTTTTGGGGGTTCCCCATACTTAGAACTGAAACTCAAATTTTTTTTTTTCATCAAACACATGCGCGTGGGGTATTTATGGGTAGGTCTTCAAAATTGATATTGAGGTTTCTAATATCATTTTTTTCTAAACTGAATAGTTTGCGCGAGAGACACTTCCAAAGTGGTAAAATGAATCCCCTGTAACTTCTAAAATAAGATAATGATAAAACTAAAAAAAAACATGATGTAAATTGCCATGAAAACTTCCACTGAAAATTGGTTTGAACAAGATCTAGTAAGTACTTTTTTTTAATACGTCATACATCGTAAACCGCAATTCGTCTTTCATTCAATCAACTCATTTATAAAAAAAAAAAAAAAAAAAATATGTTACTTGCTGCTACGGAACCCTTCATAGGCGAGTCCGACTTGCACTTGGCCGCTTTTTATTTTTGATTGACGGATTGGAAAATCATTCCATAAAGATAGAGTGCATAGACAACTATAATAATAATAGAACATGACATAAAAACAAATGTCGCCAGATCCGAAATGACTACATTTATTAATAACAAAATAGTTATTTAATTTTCGAAATAATTTAATGGCTCATAGTGCTGATGTTAGGTAACCTTTTAATATTATTTAAATTGTCCTTTATAGTATAAATATGAATAATATTAGTATTAACCTAAGTTCAGTTCAGTTTCATTAAACGAGACGCATAAAATAAAAAATAAAAAATGTATGAATAACTATCAGCTACTTAATTATAACGAAATTGATCACTGGTTAGCAAGTCGATAACATCCGATTTGTAAATCAAAACGATTAATCTTTGCCTCCGCAACGAATCAATGAAGAATGTTATGTGGTAAATGCACAACCCTATGTTAGCAAATGAAATCGCCCTCCCCCGCTTGCAGGCGAACACGGGGATGTTTGCCGTCCGCTTCGGATAACGCGTTTGCTTGTTAAAAATAACAAAACAGTTAGGCCACGCCCATATTTTGATAAATATGTGATGTTTGGTGTTTAAAAACATAAAACAGTGTCGCAGGAGACCCGGCTTCACGGATTGATATTGCAAATATTTTCTTTCACGTGATGAAAAATAAATCCTTTATTTGCCCCACCTATGCAGAATAAGTTAAACGTTTCTTATTGTGGCTCGTTATTAACGAAATGAGAGGTATTACGAAAAGTTCTATACCCTATTCAACGAGCCATGAGCCAAAAGGTAAACAAACCATAAAAAGGGTTCTTTAGATGTCACGATTGATGTAGTGAACTTATTTTATAAAAATAACTACGGAAGTAATACACAGACAACATAAGAAATTATTTTTTAAACCGAAGTCTATAAATCTTATGTAATCTGTTCAGACTTATTTGAAATCAAATATCATAAATGCCATAAATGATTTTCTTAATTTTAATTAATTATGTATTAAAGTGTTTACATGTAAAAGAACCTAAAAAAGAAGCTATTCTCAAACTTGGAACGCATTTTAATACGACTAAATGTAGACCACAGATACTGCGAACATTTTATATCAAAATGTGACGTTTTGTCATCGGTCGGGTCATACCCGCTGTCTTTACTGTCGATCAACTTGTTTGAGAAACATTGTTTTATTTGTTCACACTTTGGCTCAAGTCCAGATGAATAGGGTATAGTTACCTTTAAATAGTGTTGTCTGGGTTGTCTATCAACTTACAAATAGTGTAAGTTTCTTATCACAAAATACCACCTAGGCAGAACGATCAATAATGGTCAGGTTAGACCGAGCCTATGTAAAGATCAAGCAGTTAGTGCTTGTATTCAAGTTCAAGGAAGCGCGATATGCGAACTTTTTGTGTATCTATCGCGGGGTATAGTGATTGCATTTAACTTGATTTAATAATCAAATGCTGTCGTTATGCGAGTAGTGACCGTAATAAGCGAATAGAGGGCCTATGTTACGTGTCAAGGAGTCGTTATATGCGAACTTTTTGTGCCTCTATCGCGGCATCGCGGAGAGTGACATGGTGTTTGTTGTTAAGTACGCGCAATCCCAGATCAAGTTGGATCCCGGAATGCGGGGGCCGTATCAAGTATTTAGGGTCATGCCGAATGGTCGATACGAGCTACGACTGATAGCAAGAGCGTACGGTAAGACCACTAATACTTAGTGCCTTTGAAGGGTGAATGGACACCTGAGGCATGCGTCCACCTTTTTTGAGGGTGAGTATTAAATTGGTTTTATGCGCCTTGCTGGCGGGCTGCTTTGCCACAAACTTTCCACATGCACATTATTTTCATTTATCGATTCCTCTATTTTAAAACTGCTATACACATATTAATTCCAAATATACTCTTCCTTCAGTATTAGTTAGGTGTGAACAATCAGCTCGCTAGCGGATGCATTTGACTAAGCGATGAACTTTGTGTTGGATGTGCGATTCAGAGATGCCTCCATCCACACAAACATGACTGATTACAATGTATAAAGGATGTGCGATTCAGAGATGCCTCCATCCTGTAACTTATTCTCATCAGGTTCTTCTCGCAGACTCCTTGTAGGGGTCTCGGGGTGGCTTCTCCAGGTCTACGGCCTGTCAGAGTGATTCTCCGCGCCACCTGCCACAGCAGGCGGGTCACTGGGTTAGGCCCAGTTGGGCCTATTGGTAGTTCCGGGTTGTCATTCCGGTGGGGAGAGCGTAACTAACGAGGTCGATTGCGGATGACCCCGCGAGATGACCAACTTGCTGGTTACGCTCGGGTTTTGCAATGTGTCACTTCCTGTGCTTAGCGAGGTCGAGCTCCAAGAGGTGGGGACCCCTAGGAGCGTCCGTCAGCCAACACCAGGTCAGGAGTTGAGGATGGATCGGCAAGGGTTGCCGCGGAGACGAGGTCTCGCGGTAGGGCATGCCTGTCCGGCGGTCGCCGATGGTAAGGCGCGAGCTCACGCAGGTGGCGGGCTTGCGAGCCATCGGTTCGCGTGAACAAGTTTGAACTCAGGCGTCTTACGAAGTCGTCCAGGCTCTCCACGCGCAGATCCCTGGAGATCGTCCTGTTCCACATAAAGCGAGAGGCATTTGCAAGGGTGCGTAGTGCGAGCGACTGCTGCGCACGCAGCCGACGGCGGTTCTTTTCGGAAACGAGAGCGAACCAGGCCGGGGCACGATAAGTTAGCCAGGTGCGAATGTACGCCTTGTACACGCTGAGCTTCGCGCGGAGCGGTAATCGAGACGATAGCACGGGCCGTAGAAGGGAACGCGCGGCAGGAACCTGTGCAACAACGTTGTTGACGTGGGGCTTCATAGAGATGTAACTTCTTACACATAAGGATGTGCGATTCAGAGATGCCTCCATCCTGTAACTACTTACACGTAAAGGATGTGCGATTCAGAGATGCCTCCATCCTGTAACTACTTACACATAAGGATGTGCGATTCAGAGATGCCTCCATCCTGTAACTACTTACACATAGAGGATGTGCGATTCAGAGATGCCTCCATCCAGACTAACATAACTGTGACTACTTACACATAAAGGATGTGCGATTCAGAGATGCCTCCATCCACATAAACATGACTGTGACTACTTACACATAAAGGATGTGCGATTCAGAGATGCCTCCATTCACACAAACATGACTGTGACTACTTACACATAAAGGATGTGCGATTCAGAGATGCTTCCATCCACACGAACATGACTGTGACTACTTACACGTAAAGGATGTGCGATTCAGAGATGCCTCCATCCACACAAACATGACTATGATTACTTACAATTCATAAAGTACGCGCCATTCAGAGATGCCTCCGTCCAAACAGACCTACTGGTCTATTAACTAAATAACTGAAGTGTTGACGTACGATTCAGAGATGCCTCCGTCAACCTCAGACAGAGGGGACGCCTTATGTCTGATTTGTTCACAGGTGCAGCGTTGGATCAGTAAAAGCTTTGCGGGTTGTGAAAACAGGGACACAATCTTGAGAGCTCTCACAAATTTTAAGTCTTCTTACATAGAATTGCATTTTGTGTGTGATCTACACTATGAAAACCATTAGTGCAGTTTCTAAGGTGCGTTTATATTTCAGAAGACGAGTATGTGAACCCAACACAGGATCATCGTCAATGGCACTTCAACCCACTACTGAGATGGCTGGGCCTAGTGGCGACTCTCCAGCTGCAGGGTTGGGACCAGCCGAGCACCATGAAAACCGCGTCGAGGACGACGCTTTGTCGGGATAGGCCGATTTAGTGAACTAATTTCTACTATGAGACGATTTTTATAAAAAGGCGGTACACGACTATGCTGACACACTTATTGTCCGGGCAGCGGGTCGGTAAGACGTGTTTTTATAGGATCGCAAGGCATACGTCAGCTATACCTATCTTGTTGTTTAATGTTATTACGTTGTAAACCTATTGCTTTATCGTTTTAACGTTGATCTGTTGTGTATTTCGTGAATTGCTTGTAATCATGAATTATAAGATTCGTTTGTTGTGAACTGTTTAGTGTTTTAATTATTAAAATAAGAACTGGGGTTAGACTACCTGCAGTTTGGTTCTTTTATTTAAATCTACACGCCTAGTTGCTAAATATTTAATCAATATTTTTTTCCGACTATCCTGATCAAACAAATGTTTTTTTTTCATATTTAAAAACACGGTAGTCTTTTGTGACATATACTCGAGCGTTTACTAAATGGGTTATTTTACATTTTTGGAAATTTGAATCTATTCAGAAAGTCAATAACAGTCCATCTAATCTAAGAGGTACCGGGTGATAGTTCTGATAGATTGAAGAATAGGGAGGGTGTCAAAGAATTCGATCACTACAATATTCGATTCTTGATAACATTTCCTATCTAAATATCGATTTTAATTTTATAGATTTATGTTACAGACATTTAGGACATACTAGAGTAGATAAATATAACATATTACTAAAAAAATAAAGCGTATTCACTCTCATAAAACCCTAAAAAAAATAGGGTTAGGTAATAAAGAAAAAAAATCTTTTTTTCATTGACAGTTGAATGTTAAGATTGAAAACAAATAGTTATTAACTATTATTTTTATTTTTTTTCCCACCTGCAAGATCTTTAGTTACTCCGTGATCATGGCGCTTGCAACAGCACCGAAATATCGGATACTCACTAACAAAAAGGTAGCAATCCCGCAGATTTCTATTTAAATGTTAGTGACTGTTCAATCCTCTCGCCAATGCAGCGTTCACCTTGGGAAGTTTGCAATGTCTATAGGCCCATGATATAGGCATTTAATCGCTAACTGGCAAGAGCATTAAACCACGGCGTTTCACCGTGTTCTTATTCTAAGCTAATGTGATATCAAGCAATTACTGGAGATGTGTAGATTCCTTTCTGCGTCGTTACACAAACATACTCCTAAATGGCTTACGGGCTCCCGAAGTCTCGTAATTACAAGACACCCGATTTAACTATCGCGGATCGCGCCTAATTGACGTGACTACTAAAACTCGCGAGTCCAAACCAGACCAATCATACCGGTAACCAACGAAACACCGAAATTGGATGAACAATTAGCTAAATTTCAATTAAAACCCGGCACTCCTTTTCGAAACCTTGCTCGACCGGTCAAAGCGTCCATAAGTACTATCTTGTCACTTCAAAACGTCAAACAAGAAAAATGACAATCAAAAATGTTGCCATTATAATGACATTCAATTTCTAACACTGACCATGAAAGCTTAAAACAATATATAGTTATTAATTACTTCAAAATTTCATACATTTTACTGACTATTGAAATATAAAAGTGATTTTAAACAGTCACAACACTATGTTATAGGACCAGATTGTGTGGCTTTGAAATGACGTTTGAAAAAACATATTTTTTTTATGTATTGATTATTTTACTTTATTTAACAGATTTATATTGAAATTCAGTTATGAAGAATTATCTTATGATAAAATAAAATTAGCTTTGGTAATTGATATTTTGGGAGTTACGCCTGTACAAAGTTTTTTCGTGTTGAAAAGTATTATATGTCATACGGTACCTTATAGATTTGTTTTTTTGTCACTCATGAGGTTTTTCGTTCCCATTAGTTTTTTTAATCACTACCTTTTACTATTCACTGAAACGTACACAATTTAAATTTTAAATATTAGAATAAAGAAATACGCGTTGTTGTTTTCGAGGAGCATTTAACTAAATCAATAAATCTTCAAGTACCTCGAGCTTGATTAAGTGGCTAGACGCGCAGCGGTGTATGTAAACCACTCTATTTGGTTCAGAATCTTTTTCTAAATAAAAACATACTGGAGCCTTATGGAAAATTTGTAAATTTGTAACTTAATTTAAAAAAATTAGAATTGTGAAACTTGTGTGACGTTACATATCATGGCGAATGTTCTCAGATTCCACAACTATCTAAATAGTTAGATCACCAAATATTAATATGCATGAATTCCAAGTCCATTTCTCAAACAATCACTGTAACCATAAGCAAGAGTTTATCATGGATACAACGAGTTTACAGACATCTGTTTTTGGAACGAAGTTCCGTATGGGGCGTTGCGAAGGGGTACCCTAGCCGACAAAAAACGTCCGTAACGTTAAAAAAAGCGTAAGATTTTTATGCATAGTCTATACTAGTATGATGGCTATACAGTGTCTAATGTATAGTCTACGTGACGACTGTTATTATTATTGCAGTTTGTTATATATTTTTATAAATCATTGTAAATAAAATAAAGGTGTTAGGATAATTATGTGTATTTATTATCGTCCATACGCTGACTTCTTAGAAAGGAGGTTTTGGGACAATAATAATAATCGAAATGTATGCCAGCACTAAATAAAGTAAATGTTAACATAAGTATAAGCCTTATAAAACACGCAAGACTTAGATAACTAAACATTGAGCTCTCTTCAGCTAATATTCGTTGACAGATTGTGGTCTTCATATGTTGCGAAGACACATCTTTCCTGCGACGAGAATATAACAATATATTATTAAGAATGTCGAGACGTTTCTTGCTTAGATATTAACATGGTAAATAAATCAGGAGTACTAAAAGTATTTGATGAAATAAGAATAATATATTTTTACATAGGTGACAAGAAGAATAGCCAACAATATACGTATATGTATTCGTAATTACCGTATTTATGAACAGAGAAAATGGTGTATGGTTATTGTAGTCTAGTTAGGTTTTTGTGACAATATTTTCGATACCTAAATCAGACGCAGACTGTTACCCTTGTCATGTTTCGTACAAGACAGGGATATAGTCCTTGCGAAGTTAAACGGAAATTTGTTGTACTCTATTATGTACACTAATTTATGTCTTTATATATAGGATTAGCTTTTGCACGCGGCTTCGCTCACGCAGACTTTCATCTCTTGATTTACGCCCTTATGGGTGGAATTTTAAAAAATCCTTTCTTAGTGCTCACTTACGTTACATAAAGAACCTACATGCAAAATATCAGGATTCTAGGTTCAGCGGTTTGGGCTGTGCGTTGATCTCTGGGTATGTCAGTCAGTCAGTCACCTTCCTCTTTTATACATAAAATATAGATAGACAAACGTTTACTGTTTGATAAAACTATTGAAGCGTTATAAATTACAAAATTTGAATGCAAAAGTCACTCTATGACGATTCATTAAGGTACTTTATCTAATTTTACGTGACGGTGACGGCTTAAGGGCATAGGTTGTTATCATCCCTATTCATCCACGGGTATTATAAGAACTGACTTAAGAAGCAAACTACTTAGGGCAACTACACTGTATTGAGAAGGAAAACCTGAGAGAAAACTTATATCATTCCGTTTGACCAGCAAAGCGAAGTAGGCCAAAAAGTATTTTCTGTGTGGAAGCCCATGTCCAGTTACAGAATATTAAAGATTGTTGATAATGACGAATGATTATAAACAAAACAGGGTTTTTATAAATAAAACAGTATCTACATAAAATATCAGAAAATATTTTCACCACTTAATTTTCACCACTCAATATTTGTGGTATGGTACTCTCTCCAGAATGAGGTAACAGATTGCAGACAATATAATTTTATATTAAAAAAATGTTGTATGGTGCATACAAAAAGAAAATATTCCACAAACTAAACGTATTATAATTCAAATACTGGAAGAAATTAACAGCCGTATAATAAAATACATACTAAAATATTATTCTAATATTTTGTATCTTTGTACGGTCAAATAAACTGACAACTAGTTCAGCTTTCGATTAAGTTCGCCCTCAGGGTTGCGGAGGTCACATACCAGTCGCTCCGTGGAGAAACAGACTTTCAGGTAAAAACGATGTAACTACTCGTATTAGCCGACTCCAAATAATCTTGAGAATAATATAGGATAGGAAGGAAGATGATGTATCTTTATACAGTTATATGGAAAGTTACCTACACGCAGAGAAGGTTAATAAATGCTATGACAGGGTTCAAAATTATAAAAAATATCTTTTCTATCCTGTCTTAAATGATTTTTAGTGCATTGAGTGAGTGCTTCAGCAGTAAAAAACCATCATCAGCCTATCGCAGTCCACTGCTGGACAAATGTAGTAAAACAAATGTGCTAATCTCAAAACTCCCGAATTTGACTTCAGACAAAAAACACGACCAATAAGAAAGCTTATATTAAAAAAAAGTTGTTAGGGATTAACGATTGTTGTTACAAAATTTAGTTAGGGAATAACGATTCTTGGAACATTGCCATTCAGGTGAACTCCCAGGACAGTACGTTGAGACGTCAGTTGTCCATGCTACAGAGCTACGAATGCTACGAGTAGCTATGACTAAAAGTTCGCTGCGGTAAGCCTAACCTTTCCATAGAAACGGCAGGGTTGCAAAGGTCTCGCCTCTTTGCTCCAATCGATATTGTAAATCAAATTGGAGGAGGGTTCAGATGCAATATTGATATAAGTGATTCCAAGACGTCTCTCTATGACTCTTGTATTCAAGTTTATGTCAGTATTGTTTACTACAAATATTATTTTTGGTAGTATAAATTAGTTTTTTTGTGATATTTTGTTCGCAGTAGCAAGCGTCATTTAAAATGTATTATTAAACTTATCGAATTAACAATGAACAAAGAGTCACGCTTCGGCATGAATGGGAAAACCGGTGTGAAATAGTGCTTACGCTGTGTTTTATCGAGTGAGTGAGGATACTGGAGGTCCATACTTCAACCCCCTTTCCCCTATTTCCCCCCCCATCCCGGCCACCAAAGGCCGGCAACGCACTTGTGACGCCTCTGGTGTTGCAGGTGTCCATGGGCGGCGGTAATCGCTTACCATCAGGCGATACGTGTGATCGTTTGCCCGCATATTACATAAAAAAAAATTTGTAAATTGCTTTTTAATTTGCTTAGGAAGTTTTTGCAAAACCTGTGTAGATACTATTTCGTACTTCTTCTTACTAAAATTACTAAAATTTCTCCATAAAGCGAAATTAAAATAATTATGAAATAAAATACAGTCACTCTGTTTGCATTGTTATCAAAGAGGTTTCACTGCAAGGACCCACGGTAAAAAATTCAAACTGTCATCTTGAAATCTAATTAAATTGCATAGTTAGTAGGTACTTGAGGCTAGGGCCCCTTTAACTCTTAGCGTGGATCTAACCATCTTGTTAAAGAGTCACTACTTTTAAGTTCATAGATGACTATGAACTTAAAAGTAGTGACTCTTATATCATAATATATTAAAATTTATTATTTTATTTATCCTATAACGTTGCAGTAATAAAAATAACTTAGTAATAATACTAAATATTTGCATTCACTTATTCAATATTTATAAAGATGGAGTTCTATATGTCTTAATTTAGAATTCACTTAATTTTAAAGTAAAAATTTAAAACAATATGACTTAACTCTATATGGAACCGTCCGTGGTTTGCACAAAGGTTATTTAAGCTCCGTAAATTCCAAGTTAATATCGGGGAGTCCCTTTTTTTTTTTTTTTTCTTTTTTTTTTTTTCCGTGCGGAAATCCCCTCGGATACCACCTCCTGGTGGCATGTCGGACCCGAACCGACTAAAACCGCACGCCGTCTCGGGTACTAGAAGCCGGGGACCAGGTGTACCCTAGCAAGGAAAGCCCTGGAACCCCGACGTACCTCGGGCCACCTACGGTTCGTAGACAGCCCCCTACCGTGTGGGAACCCCGATGTTCCCGTTACCCTCCCCTGGGGCGCGGATGCTGCGATCCGCCGCGTCCGCGCTTCCACCCGAGCCTGCTTCTGCTAGGGTGACAGATGGCCTCATCTGTCACCCTCAGGCTTGCGCTTATGGAGGACGGAGATCGTTCTGAGATCTCCGGCGCCCGAGTCGCCTGCGGTACCTGGCCCGTTCCCGGGCCTGGCGGGCCGGTAGAGTTCTAAATCTCTCCCGGTCCCGCTCCGCCGTCTCCTTGGCAAGCATAACTTGCTCGCAGAAGGAAACGGCGGAGTTCCACGCGCTCTCGCTCCGCAACATGGCCGCAATCATATTACCGAGCGAGAGAACCCCCACCCCGACGGCCGCGACGAGATCACGCCTCGGCTCCCCCCATGCCGGACATTCTGCCAGCGTGTGGAGAGCCGTGTCCACGATCTGGCCATCGCAGTGGTGGCACTCGGGCGTTGGCTCCTTACGGATCAGACACAGGTGATCTCCGAAGCATCCTTTCCCAGTGATCACCTGCGTCAGCCGGTATGAGAGGGTCCCGTGACGCCTCTCGAGCCAATCCTCCATAACGGGTCTTACCGCCGCAATAACGGCGTGCCCAGCGCTTGGTTGCCCAAGTCGTTCCTTCCATTCCTCCATGAGGACCTGGCGGAGTTGGGATTTCTGGTTTTCGATTTCTCGAGACTCAGGACTCCTACCCAACTCCCGCGCCTCCTTGCGCCACTGATAAAGAGCCGCAAGGGCTCTCGCCTCCAGGTCCCATGGTGGAGTTCCAGCCAGGAGACTTGCCGCCTCAAAAGAGATCGTGCGGTACCCCCTTATGATCCTGATGGCCAGCACCCGTTGCGGTCGCCGCAGTAATGCGATAGTGCTGGCCTTCAGGGCCTCCGCATACACTGGGGCCCCATAAAGGGCCATGGACCGCACAACCCCCGCGTAAAGTCTCCTGCAGGAGTCATCGGGCCCCCTCATGTTTGGCAGCAACCGTGCCAATGCACGTGCTGCGCCAACCAGCTTGGGGACCAGACTTCGGAAGTGGTGTCCGAAGTCCCATCGGCCGTCGAGTACGAGCCCCAAATACCTCATAGAGGGCTCGATGCCGATGCGAGTACCTCCTACTATGAGGCTGAGTCGATCAGGTGGCTTGCTCCGAGGCCCATGAAAAAACAAAGCCTCGGATTTGTGCAGAGCCACCTCGAGACCCAGCCGCCGGATTCGTTCGACGACTTGGGCAACCCCGGCCGTGGCCCTCAGGGTAGCCTCACGGTACGTCCTGCCACTCGCCGTCACAAGCGTGTCATCCGCATAACACGTGACGGCGACACCATCTAAGAATGCACCGCGAAGCACCCAGTCGTAGCCAATGTTCCACAGGAGCGGCCCTAAGACTGACCCCTGCGGGACACCGCACGACATTTCACGTTGACCGAGACCGGTCCTACTTGGGTAGATGACGGCTCTCTCCGACAGGTATGCCCCGACTATGCGGCGGAGGTAGGAAGGCACGCGGTGATATACTAGTGCCTCCCTGATGCAACTCCAGGGCAAAGTGTTGAAAGCGTTGGCGATGTCTAAGGACACCGCCAACACCACTTCACCCCGGGAAACTGCTTCCTCCGCCAGGGCCTTCACGCGCATGATCGCATCCACGGTGGAGCGCCCCTGACGGAAACCGTACTGGTTGTCCGCCAGATCCGGCCCCACCCTGAAGAGATGCTTGACGAGGCGCCATGCAATCACTCTTTCAAAGAGTTTGCACACCTCGTCAAGCAACACTATGGGCCGGTAGGCGGATGGTGAGTCCGCCGAGCGCCCCTCCTTCCGGATGAGGACCAGTTTCCCCGTCTTCCACAATTTCGGAAACTGGCCCTGCTCGAGACAAGCGCTGAACAACCCTCTTAGTCGGGGCTCGAGAGCCGGCGCCTCATCATCTAGAGCCAGGACCCACGCTCGGCCTGGGATGCCATCGGGTCCTGGGGCGGTGCTTTTAGCTTTTAGCCGTTGCACCGCCAGCGCTAGTTCTGCCCAAGTGACCTCAGGCACGTCGTCATCATCC
This sequence comes from Diaphora mendica, assembly GCA_949125395.1. Lineage (NCBI taxonomy): Eukaryota > Metazoa > Arthropoda > Insecta > Lepidoptera > Erebidae > Diaphora > Diaphora mendica. Next base: position 20,697,682 of record OX421315.1, read on the forward strand.
ACGTTAGGCGCCTTAGGCGTCACAGGCGGAGCCATCTGTGGTGGAGTGTGTTCCACCACTCTCGATGGAAACAGGGCGCCGACGACTCCCTCAAGCAGCTCTGGCTGAAGACACCGGGTCAGCGGTGGAGCCCATGGACGCATCTTGCCCCTCACCATGCGATAAGGGCGCCCCCATGGATCCCGCTCCAGTGTCTCCAGCAGCTCGCGGTGGGCCTCAGCCTTGGCCCGCTTTATGGCTGCCTGTAGGGTTCTCTTGGCATCCCTGTATTCCACCAACAACTCCGCCTCTCGGGCTGCCGCATCTGCGGGGCGGCGACGCCTCCTACGGAGCCTGGACCACCGACGGCGCGTGGTCACGCAGGCTTGTCGCAGCCCTGCGATCTCCGGCGACCACCAGTAGACCCGGCGCCTCGCAGTATTGGGCTTAACCCTAGGCATCGCCGCATCGCAGACACGGGTCATAGCCTCCCGAAACCATTGTGCCTCAGCATCCACATCAACAGGCCCATCCGGCGCAGGGGCCCAGGCCTGTACGATGGCGGCTTCCAGGAGGAGCTCCCGATTTAAACGCTTGAGCGCCCAACGTGGCTCTGGTGGAGCCGGTATGGCCGGCGCGTCATCCGTGGGAGCGGAGACATCAAACCGAATGTATCGGTGATCCGAACCAGTCTCCTCCCCCACCACGACGCGCCAGTCCTGAACCCGGCGCGCCAGCGAAGGGCACGCGAACGAAATGTCCACGATTGAACTGCCCCTCGCTGTCACGAACGTGGGCACGGCCCGCTGATTTAGGAGAACTAGGCCAAGTCTCTCGGCCCAGTTCTCCAGCGCTCTGCCTCTCCGGTTCGTGCGCCGGGAACCCCAAGCCTCTGACCAGGCGTTGAAGTCCCCGACCACAAGAACCGGGTGAGGACGACAGGCGTCGACGGCGACGGCCAACTGAGCGAGCCATTGCTCATACTCAGTTATGTCTCGGTTCGGCGTGAAATAAGCGGCCACGACCGCTATATCCCCAACCACCGCCGCTATGCAACCCCGTTCCCTTGCAACTACGGCAAAAGGAGGGGTGCCAGCGGCGGTGCCGTGTACCAGTGCCGCCGAGCCATCCAAGTCGGTCTCCCAAGCTGCCCCAAGAATCCGATGGGTGTATGGCTCGGCGACAGCGGCAATGTTAATGGACCACTGTGCCATGCTCTGGAGCAGAAGATCCTGAGCAGCGGCACCGTGGCCCACGTTCGCCTGGAGAATGCGGAGATGACAATCCATTATTGAATTTCCATCTCCACATTCCGCCGCGAATCTTGCTGCTCTACAGCGGCACCATCTGTGACCGGCTTAGAAACAGAAACAGAAGGCCGGCCTCCCGGCTTCGGTCTCGATCCGGCGCAGGTCTTACTGCCAACCCGGTGGTTGGCAGGCTTACCCTCCGCTGCGCATCTGAAGCATCGCAGCGGAGCATTGCAAGTACCCGCTTTGTGACCGGGCTGGCCACAGCGGAAACAGAGATCACCTACAGTGACCGCTGATGTACACTGGACACCCACATGTCCCACCGACAGGCACCGGAAGCACCTTGCCGGTCGGGCCTGCAGGAGTCGTGCCTGCGCCCTCAGGAAACCCCCAACAAGGAGGGTCCGGCCATCAGCGACCTTTTGGGCCGCTGCGATGGGGCAGCTGACAACCGCTGCCCCCTGTCCAAAGGGCCCGAAGCGTATTGCTCCGGCCTTCACATTGTCCAGAGGGCAACCTCCGACCTCCACCACGGCGAGCCTGAGCTCATCCGCCGTGACTGATTCGTCCAAGCCAGTGATGCGTAATTCAGCGCATTTTGTGGGCCTGGACACTCGAACGTCGGCTGCGTCCAGTGAGTCCCTAATCTTAGCCGCTAGGGCGTCAGCTTTGGGGCCACTGGTAGCGCCTGGGATTTCGAGAAGCCGGGCTCCCGTTCGTGTGTTTTTGCACCGAACGCCTGGTATCTCTAGGGCCTTGAGGTCGACTTTGGCCTTAACTTTCGCCAAGACCTCGGCGTACCCCAAACCCCTCTCCGCTGCCTCTGCCGTCAGCGTTACGACGACTGCCGCTGAGCGAGGTGTGCGTAGCTTTCTAGGCGCTCCCGTCGCAGCAGCGACGGCCTTTTTGGCTCTTTTTGCCGCTTTTTTGGCCTTCCGCTTCTTTTTCTTCTCCTTTTCTTTATCCCCGACTACCATCCAGCCTCCTTCCAACGGGTGCTGTGCGGTATCAACCGGGGCTGGAACTGAAGATGGGGTTTGGGTTGAGTTCGCTCTCCCCTGTCCCTTCCCCTGGGTGGCCTTCTGGGGTGTTTTTATTGCTGCCTCCCTAGCTGCCCGCTGGGCTGCTGAGCCCACCTTAGCAGCGGCCGCGTAGCTTACCCTTGGCGGAGCCAGAGGTGGGCGATAATGAACGCTCTCTATCACAGAGATGCGCCTTGTCAATCGCTCCTCCATTTCCGCCATGAGTCGAACTATGTCCGGCTCTACCTGGTGGGACGTTGCCACTGTTGTCGCTGACGCCGGTGTGGCACTATCGTTGGAGCGAGTGGAGCCCAGCGCTTTCTTTTTCGCTTCCGCGAGGTCTCTCTCGAGGCTGGCTTTCTCCCTTACGTGTACTCTATTTTCGGCCACTAGGAGTCTTGCCGCCTCGATAATCTTTCCTAAGACCGCTATTAGGGCGTTTTGTTCAGGACCCCCGGATAGCTGGTGTGCCTGGAGTAAGCAATCGGCTACGCCGATTGCCTCTTGTATCCTGTCTACGGGGTTATCCACTTTGCTGTGTGGCTCCTCTTGCTGTGAGTCACCACGCCTCGTGTCGGAGGTGCTCGGTCCGTCGGGCTGAACCTTTTCAAGGAGGGCCTCGAGCAAAAGCTCCCGCTCGGCCCTCTTTTTTGCCGCAGATCCGCTGGTTTGCCTCGTTTGGGTGACACGCCCAGTTTTTGGAGGTCGGCCTACGCCACGACGAGTCCCTCGTTGGCTTGTAGGCACTTTGGGTGACGGGCCTTCGTCACTAAAAGCCGATTCTAGCGGGTTTATGTCACCTGAGAGGGGCTGGCACCTTTTTCGGTTTTGAGAGCCTCGTTGGTATCGCTCTGCAGCTGGCATCATAGGGATGCTCGTACTACTCCTTTCTGAGGCAGTGTCTGAACTGTCTACCTCACGTCTTTCCGCGTCCTTCGCGATGTTTTGGTCACCGGATTTACCGCTCGGTGACGGGCGGGTTAGGCAGTGGTTGCTCCCCCCATAATACGATTGGGAGCTGCCGGAGCCGTTTGGCTCCGGGAGGGATTCCCCAGGCGCAGTGCGTCTGGGACCCTCCTGGGTAGGTTTATCCTTAATTTTACCCATGCCATAGATTTGAGTTTAACGTCCTCCCGACGGGACGCCCTTGACACTGGACTCCCTCCAGCGACTCAGCCCATTGCCAGGCGTCAGAGCGTGGGCTTGGGGTTTTTTTATAGAGGTTTACGTCCTCGCAGCTCCGAAGAGCCACCGGTCCTGTCCGTTCAGGGTTACGGCTGGGCCGGACGGGGTCTGCACCAGACCGAGTCCGTCCGCCCCTAGGTTTTTTATAGAGGTTTCCTTCCTCGTAGCTCTCGAAGAGCCGTCGTTCCTAACTGGTTTCAGTCAGGCTTACGACTTGGTCGGACGGTGGTCTGCACCAGACCAATGCCCACCACCCCTGATCAAAGCCAGCGGTGGAGAACCCGTCCGCCCCTAAGCGTGCTCTCCACTGTGCCCTCCGCTAAACGGAGGGACACGTGGAAGGCTTCCAAACAACCCTCCAGAGGGTCGTTCCCACCGCCTCGGCCGGAATTGGCCGTAGGCGGCAGCGTCTCTCTCGTTCACAGGGAGAGGCGCTGCCGTCTTCGTTCCCCAGGGTGCACCACGTGGAGGTTCCCGACCTCGCACCCCTATCGGGGAGTCCCTGGGCAGGTGACAACTACGTCGCAACTCACTGCTCCTAACAACATCTTGCCTCTATAATATGCACCCTCGAAACGGTACAGTTTTAATTGGTTTGAGCTAACGCTTTATGGTACAAAACAATGATAAATTAACGGCCCATTAAACCCCGTTTTACAGCTATTTTTAGGCCAGGTTGTAAATTACCTTGTATTTAATGATACTTCTGTCATTTGCCGGATATTAAGAGTTCAAAGAAGGTTGCGGATTATTTTGTCCCAATGTTTGTATTATTTATTTATTAAAAACTTTATTCATATTTGTACATTGGCGGACTTAATGCCCAAGGCATTCTCTTCCAGTCAACCTTAGGGTGGTCTAGAAATCTGGTAAGGTAGGTGGTGCACAGAGGTTACATGATCAATAAAAACAAACAAAACACATAAAAATAAACATAGACATAGTAAATACATAAATATTTATATAAATATACACACATACACATTATATTCGTACACTATGACAACCCGAGTCTAAGGTGAACCAATTATCGATTAGTAGTTCCTGCCGTTTCGCTAAGAAGGAGATCATGTACCTTCTTTTTGAAAGTAAAACGGTGCGTTGACATCCTGATTTCGAGTGGGAGAGCATTCCAGAGTAGTACCGCTTGGACAAAGAACGAAGAGTTCATGAAATCTGAATTGTGGGAGGGACATAAGAGGAGCAGATTATTTTCCGAACGAAGATTTCTGTCGTGATTCGAGGACCGATAACGGTAGTATTGAGCAAGGTATGTAGGAGAAAATGGTGAGTTGAGAAATGAAACTTTGAGGAGAAATATATTATTTTTGAAGACTGGTGACAGTTATGGGTATAAACACGAAAACAAAACATCATTTGTTATTATCGCAATTAAGATATTAGACAAACATTATTCAAATATAGTATTGTTGTTATAGCGACGTCAAGTGAGAATAGTAATATACCTAATCGAGTCGACAAAAAAAAAAACGAAATCCAAAAAACCATCCGACGCAAACTCCCTGCCAAAATACACTAAAAAGCGTAAAATAAACTGGCTCTTCATAAATTGCTATGTGCCAATTTTTGTCTGTACCTAATTCTTTATTCATTTAAATTGTAGTATTATTGTGTATGCTAGGTACCTAAAATCTGTTTGAAGTCGGCGCCAAGCCAAAATCTAATAGGAGGTACCGCACTCGCCGCTCCCGAATAACTAGCATAAAACAACCCAAACGAGCAGACACGCGCGGGCTGACGCGACGTCGTTGATGGTCGTCTCGAAATAAAGCGAGTGTGATAACTACTATTACATTTGGCTTGGCGCCGACTTCAAACAGATTTTAGGTACCTAGCATACACAATAATACTCCTATTTAAATGAATAAAGAATTAGGTATAGACAAGAATTGGCACATAGCAATTTATGAAGAGCCAGTTTATTTTACGCTTTTTAGTGTTTTTTGGCACCCTGCCAAAAAACACTAAAAAGCGTAAAATAAGTTTTCGTCGGATGGTTTTTGGGAAGTCGGTTTTTTTTTATAAAAAGTTTTTATTTTTCCATTTTTAGTGTAAACAATCATAGGTTATCAGTAAGTTGAACTATTTCATATAATTTCTGCTAATGCGAATAACTTTAGTGGTTTGAACACGTATTAAAACTGAGTATGATCAGTTTCCAAAATTATGCTGAAATGCAAGATTTCTGTTACCGAGAACGTGGTCTACGGGGCAATAGGAATCGTGTCCAAGCTTAAATGTCATGATGAAATAGAAGCAGGCGAGTTACTTAAAGCAAAATACATTAAGGGGTTAGTCATCATGGCGCCTGTGACATCAGCTCACCTAAATAACTTAAAAGTATACAACTAAAGGTCTATAGATACTTATGAAATTGAAAGAGTTATCCTCCAACTCCTAACCGCTGAGGAGTTGTACCTTCCATCATCAGCTTACCTAAATAACTTGAAAGAATACGACTAAAGGTAACATACATACATATGACATTCAAAGATTTATCCTCCAACTCCTAACCGTTAAGGAGTTTTACCTTTCATCATCAGCTCATCATCATTAAATGATGACTACCAGACGCAAATACCGGCGTAGCTTCAGAAAATATACGAAAAACATAGTACGTGCCTGAAAAAAATGAGGGTTACCCTCGATTTCTCTGGGATGCCATCATCAGATCCTAGTTTCCTTATCATGGTACCACCGTCGGGACATCTACTTTCCATTAAAAAAAGAATCATCAAAATCGGTTCATAAACGACGAAGTTATCCCCGAACACACATAAAAAAAAAAAAAAAAAAATACGGTCGAATTGAGAAACCTCCTCCTTTTTTTGAAGTCGGTTAAAATCAGTCGCTGCTTTGATGGTTCTATCGATGTTATCGACTTCAATACCACTATTGATAATTTACCCTATTGATATATTGACAATGAAATACCTAAATAATAAAGAAACCATATCTATTTTATTTATATTCTATTTACTTGAGTTCTCGCTATTCATCGCGCAATATATCTTTTACCTGACCTCCATAGTCTCAAATGTCATCCATAGGTCATACATAGTAAAGGTCAATCGATCCTATGGTATTATAGTATATACGATACGATATCGAGTGTAGATGGCGTCAATAGTGTTGATAGTTTTACTAGTATTGGCAGTCGTTTTAGTTTAAAAGAAATGCAATCGAGTCGATGCAATCTTCAAATTTCTTTCCTTTTTAGTATATACCATGAGGCATTTGCTAGAGACTTGATGACGGAACATTGTATGATTTTAGTCAATTTCAGTTCAAGATATCGCCTTGCCGATTGGACCCATGAGACGACGAGCCGAGGGATTTTCCTTAAAGAAAGTTTTAACCTTAGTTTCCTATTTTTTATGGAATTGGGGGCAAAAGAGTAGACGTATCGCCCATGGACACCCGTAACACCAGAGACGTTACAAGTGCGTTGCCGGTCTTTGGGGGAAGGGGTTGAGGGAAGGGGTTAGGTTATTTGGGGTCGCGTGACGTACGCGGCGGCGACGTCGGTGCCGGGCACTGCAGCCAAGACGGCTGCGCCGCAGCCGAGGCCCAATACGGTGGCAGTGACTGGAGCGGAGATTGCTCCGCTCCCCACTCCAACAGCCCTGCCTGGCCCCTCCACATCTGCCCCCTCCAATGAGGGTTGGCAGGTAGTCGGGGGGGAGAAAAAGTCCAAGAAGGCCAAGAAGCGGGCCAAGAAGGCTGCCCAAAAGGCGGCCTCTGGCCCGCAGTCGTCGACGGTGGCCCGGACCACTCCGAAGAAGCCGCGTAAGCTGCAGCCGCCTAAGACCGCGGCTGTAGTAGTCACGGTGTCACCGGAGGCGGCAAGTGCGGGCGCATTTCGGGCCTGGACGACTCCGTTACTGTGGATGACGTCCGCGTTGCTATAAGGGAGAAGACCAAGTGCAACGCGGACAACATCAGGGTAGGCACCATCCGCCCCGGTCCGGGAGGACTTGGCGCTGTCTGGGTCAGTTGTCCCGTGGCGTCAGCCAAAGTTTAGGACGACGCCGGCAGGCTGCTCATCGGTTTCGTGAGCGCCAGGATCACAGTCCTGGCTGCGAGACCGATGAGGTGTTTCAAATGCGTGCAAGTGTGACAGCTGCTTCGACTGCAGTGGACTTTGCTTCTGCTGTGGTCGACCGGGGCACAAGGCGGCAGAGTGCTCTGCCGCCCCCCACTGCCCTGTGTGTGCGGCGGGCAATAAGCCTGCCAATCACCAGATGGAGCAGGGGGGCTGCAAGTCTTTCCGCGCTTCTCGGCAGACGTCGGGGGCTAGCCTAGCAACCCAGGCTGCCTCTGACGTTGCCCATTCGTCAACATTGACGTCAATGGAGGGGGTTGTAGAAACGATCCAGTAATGGATCGAATCTGAAACCTCCTTGTCCAGACGAACCTGAACCACTGTGCCGCGGCGCAGGATCTCTTCCTGCAAAACATGGCGCAGTGGTCAGTAAGTGTTGCCGTAGTCGCGGAGCCCTATTTCGTTCCTCCCCGTCCAAATTGGATGGGGTGGGTCCAAATTACTACATACCACAATGATTGACATATCATTAGAATAGCCCATAATTTAATATTGGACTAACCTGTAGTTGTTGTAGCCTGACATAAATATTTATAATCGTTTATACATAAGTACGTTATAATTTTGTTCATAAATATTCATTCACTTAAATTTCATTTAAAGTTGCAGTAAGTAATTTGTTAAGTATACTTAATATTTTTATAATGTTAAACATTTATTTCGTGTACGAGGACCGAGAGGGCGTCTTGAGACGGCGACCCATGTCGTGCGGCGTTCCGCAGGGGTCTGTCCTTGGACCACTCCTGTGGAACGTGGGGTACGACTGGGTCCTTCGAAGTCGTCTGCCCCCCGGGCTGGGCGTAATTTGTTACGCCGATGACACATTGGTCACAGCCCGGGGAGCGAACTTCCAAGAGGCGGCGTGCCTGGCCACCAGGGGAGTTTCTCTGGTGGTCGGGCGCATCGAGGCGCTGGGCTTACGGGTGGCCCTGGACAAGACGGAGGCCCTATTGTTCCATGGGCCCCTTCGTGGTCCACCCGCCGGCGCCTCCATAGAGGTCAACTCGGTCCTCGTACCGGTTCGGGCCCAGATGAGGTATCTGGGCCTGATACTCGACGGTAGGTGGCTCTTCGACGAGCACTTCCGACAGCTTGGTCCGAAGCTACGCGTGTGCCGTACGTCGCATAATTGAGAGTCTACCAGCAGACGGTGCCCGCTTCTGTGCGGGCAGGCGCTGGGAGGGGTCCGGATGTGTTAATAACTGAAGTTCTCGGACTCCTCCCTTCACAGGCGCAGAGTGGCACACCGTGTGGTTTTAGTCGGTTCGAGTCCGACACACCGCCCCGCCGCAAGCCCCGGTGGGGTGACGGTCCGAGGGGATTTCCACACGTTAAAAAAAAAAAAAAGGGGTTAGGTTATGGGCCTCCGGTATCCTCACTCACTCGGTGAAACACAGCGCAAGCGTTGTTTCAGACCGGTTTTCTGTGAGGCCGTGGTCTCACTCCGGTCGAGCCGGCCCATACATGCCGAAGCGTGGCTCTCCCACGGCAAAATAGTTTGAAGACTTCAAAAAGAGAACAGAATATCCTTAAATTAATAAGTGAAGTAAAAATTTGGCACACTTAAAGTTTAGGTACATACTACTCCTAGAGCAGAACGCTAAAAAGGAATTACGGTCGAATTACGACCACTGGGCGACCACTAGTAGGATATAAAAAACCTTCCAGGGTCAAAAACTAGTGCTTGCTTTTCAAAGATTTACTTAAAAGAAAGGCCCAATATGGTGATTATTACTGAAGCAAGCCACTTAGTACCTATATTGAAGTGTATAAACAAAAATGTACTAGAATAATGTTAGAATACTTCCACATTAAAGATATTTCCGAAACAATCTCAGCACAACCTCAATAATGCTATAAAGTTAAATTAAGTCTCGAAAAGTACAAGGGAGATATCTATCCAAACAGTAAATGTATTTCGAAAACGTGACTCATTTATTTCAATCAACATTGCGCATTCTAAACAACGATGTTTTTCGTTATAAAATAAATTGTCTTTCTTTTTTGTAAACAAGTAATTGTGTTTGTCCTTTATCGTTCGTTGTATATATTATTCTATAGTAAATGAACTCTCACGATTGTGGCCACGTGAATCCGAAAGAAAATTTCAGAGTTTTTTTTTTATCTTAAGACGATGTTTTTGGGTGGTTTTCTATAACAATGTTATTATAGAACAAAGAGTTTTATGCTTTTATTTGTGCACATCAATCAAATTGTTTTGTAAGTAGCTCGCTTTGCAAAATTTTATTTTCTCCGTGTAACAGTATCCATTTTTTAATCATGCTTGGTGAGTTTGTCGATCATATTGAAACTTGATGGCACACCAGATAGATCGATTACTATCTGGGGGCACGGTCGTGCCCCCGCCAAGACGAGCCAAGCGAAGCGTAAGGGCACTACCTACCTTTTCTCGAAGAGTTTCGTCGTTTTTTTGAACCCTCATAACTTTGGTTCCCGATATACCAGACCGTTCAAATTCTCAGGATATGATGTTACTAATAGACTAATGAAATATACAAAACCTCAATTGCATAGCTCTGATACTTTAGATTTTATTTTTACCTAAAAAACACCGATTTCGTCACTGATACACTGATGATCATCAAAACTGTTAGGGTACTTCCTGAAGTGCTAGAAAGCTGAAACTTGGTATGTAAACTAAGTTTAGTATACAAACAACAAAAAAATTCATAAACCTATTACTTTTGCCCCCCAACCCCCAAATTTGGGGGGTGGAAGTTTGTATGAGACTTTCACAAATGTTATGCTAGAGGCTTTATTTTTGGTACACGGACTTTTTCGAAAGAAAGAAGATGTACAAGAAATATAGCCCAAAAAAAAAAAACTGCCTCAAGCCACTTACAAAAATAAATGAAATCCCAACAAAAACATTTTCATGTAAAATGTTACCAAGACGACTACATATGGCTTACCCTGTGAAAAAGATATTAGATCTCATGTAGAGCCAAGGTTCTGAATATACAAGCCCTAACTCTACCAACCCTAACTTCATAAACTCTACATCTCAGTAAAAATGTATGGCATTGCTGTTTCGTTACTTCAGACACTAAATATTCGTATGACACATTACTTCAGAAACTAGATATTTGGCGTTAGAAGGCGTGTATATTCAGAACCTTGGCTCTACATGAGATCTGATATCTTTTTCACAGGGTAAGCCATATGTAGTCATCTTGGCAACATTTTACATGAAAATGTTTTTGGTGGGATCAATGATTATAAGATTACTATCAATGAGATACAACAACCACCGTGGTTGCAGAATGTGAAAATGTACATACACATTATGTAATACTGACCTAGTGGTTTGGCGGTCACCCCACCTAGGTCAAATCCCACGTAGGACAACACTTTGTGTGATCCACAAATTGTTGTTCTGAGTCTGGGTGTTCTTTGTGTCCGTTTCATGTATGTTTGTCAAGTCCCCTGCGACACAGGATTTATTTCTAGTGCGGGAGTTGTCTTTTTCTAAAACAAAAAAAAAATTGTAGCTTCTCTTATTTGTCTCTAAATAAAATCTAAAGTGACAGAATTTCAATAATATTATTACTGAACCCGATGTTGATACTAGTTCTTCCCAACATACTCTTGTATAAATCACAATTCAATTAATCAAATAATTTAAGGAATGTAGTTTAGTTTAGATAACTTAAACTCTACTCTTGACATTGTATATTTTATAAACATTTAAGCGCTTTAATAGTTCGAAGGGATGTTACAAAATTCATACGTCTGATAGATGCGTTCGAGGGATAATATATGCAGAGGTCTTTTAGTAAGCAAAGAGATCAGAAAATTGTCTTTACCAACCGGTACAGTTAGTTGGTACTGTGTTATACTATCTACATTACTCCCAATACTTCAATCTGTTGGGATAAGTTAAAGGCAATCCTCACTTTGCATAATGACGGTTTGCCAGCTTATAGAGGTACGTATAAAGCAAATTTAAGTCGGTTTTCTTTATCTTTAGCTACATGATGTAATCAGCCAATCAAAAGGTAGGTAGAAGTTTTGTAATATTTTAAGTATATGCAATTTTTTCGAGGTACTCTGTGTTTTATTTTTTATGATTTGTTGCAAAGTGTGGCTAAACCATTGTTTTTGATATTTTAGACAATATCCAATCTTAATTTTACCAATCTTATTTTGGTATTAGCTGATCATGTATTTTAGTAGGTTTTTAGATCCGTATTAAATCAGGTGAAGAGAAGAGACGATTTGTATGGCCGTAACATTACTCCAGTTGATCAGATTTGTATATGCTGAAGCATGGTCCTACCTTGGTTCTCTGGTAAACTCATGAATTAAGCATGTGTAAAGGCCGCGTTTTCGAACTCAGCGGGCAGCGGAGCGGCAGCGGGAGCGGAGCGGGGCCGCTAACCCGTTTTCGAAACCAGCGGGCTAGGAGCGGGCGCTAGCGGTTTAGTGATGTGTTATAAGAAACAATACCTCGTAAAATATAGCTTGATACGGATGACAGATTTCACAAAAAAATGATTAGTGATTTTAAATAATTACTGAAAACGACTGTTTGATAATATTTTATATAATCATAATATCTACCTAAGCAATAGCGTCATAAATTAGTATATTAAATTTATTTTTCTAAAATCGTACAACCCAAGCCTGATAACCTTAAAAAAATCTTGATTAGTCGTAATTGTAAACACAATAATTTACTATATTGACAAGTTAGGGGGGTATCAGGTTACTATACTCGATCATTATAGAAAATAACAGGGGGTACATTGAAAAAAAAATAACATCAACAAAGCGAACAAATTAACAAGTTATAAAGATGATTAAAATGTTTTAATAACAACAAATAAATAAAATATAAAATATTAATAATTAAATAAATTTGCAAAAATCACAACATTGATAAAATTAAAATCATTTTTTAACCGACTTCAAAAAAAGGAGGAGGTTTCTCAATTCGACCGTTTTTTTTATTTTTTATGTGTTCGGAGATAACTTCGTCGTTTATGAACCGATTTTGATGATTCTTTTTTTAATGGAAAGGACATATCCCAACGGTGGTACCATGATAAGGACACTAAGATCTGATAATGGCATCCAAGAGAAATCGAGTCGAACCATGAAGTCGGTTTTTATTTTGTTAAAATTTTACTTGTTATTTTTTTTATTTATTTTAAAAAGACCTTAGACTTGACATATGCGTACACCCGTAAGGAATAGAAACCATATACATCAAATATTAACGTTGCCAGGTTAAAGCCCATTCTCCCTTATTAATGTTCCAAACGTTCAACAAATCTGGTTACAATTTGGTCGTTTAATTACAAAATTGTGTCAAGTCTATGTAATACTTTGTCTAAGATTGATGCGCCTGCTCGTATGCCGCTCGTCACACGCTCGACGCTCGCTCGTCAAATAAAAATAAAAATGTTTCCGGACATCTAACACACAACGCCATCTAGTCCCAAGCTAAGCAGAGCTTGTGTTATGGGTACTAGATAACTAATATAAATACATAAATACTTTTTTTGTAAATACATACATATTATACATAGAATTTAAATATAATTTTTTGTAATATTTACGATCCTATCAAAATAAAATTAAAAACAAAAAAAAACAACCATTCGAACAATATTGCAGGTAATAAAGATGAATAAAATGTTTTTTTTAATTAACTATTAAAATTGGTATTTTAATCTATACTATATATATAATATTATAAAGCTGCAGAGTTTGTTTGTTTGTTTGTTTGTTTGAACGCGCTAATCTCAGGATCTACTGGTCCGATTTGAAAAATTATTTCAGTGTTGGATAGTCCATCTATCGAGAAAGGCTATAGGCTATATTTTATTTTCATAAAAATAGAGATCCGTAAGAAAATTGCTATTTTGTAACCCAAGGTGTGAAATCGAAAACCTATTTTTGCGTGCGCTGCAAAAAGTATTGACAATAGAACAAAACAATGTATTACGGGTTTGTAGGTCCCATTAAGATCTACAAAAAAGTCCGCGAGCGCACATATCTAACTATCATGGTTTAGTCACAATAACCGCTTTTGTGTTCAAAATATTTATTAAATCGTCTGAAGAAAGAAACTACGTTAAATGTGTATCGTAATATTAATCCTAATCTAAATAAAGCATTATGTTGTCAAGGGTATTTATGTAGAAGTAAAATACTTTTTGTTTCATCCCATTCGGACATTTCGTTTAGAAGTTATCACGAGTATAAGACGCTAAGAGTTGGTACCTATTATTGAGTTATTTGCCAAAGAGTTTTTATCAACATAATACCTAATATTAGTCTTTATCCAAATAAATGTGTTGTTGATTATGAGTATTAGATCTTAGAAGAGTATAATAAATACATCTATACTAATATATAAAGCTGAAGAGTTTTTGTTTGTTTGAACGCGCTAATCTCAGGAACTACTGGTCCAATTTGAAAAAGTTCTTTCAGTGTTAGATAGCCCGTTTATCGAGGAAGATTATCGAGTTTATCTATATCATCACGCTATGACCAATAGGAGCGGAGTACCAATAAAGAATGTTTCAAAAACGGGGGGAAATTATTACGCTACGGGCAATAGGAGACGCAAACGACGTTGCATGGGTCATCTATACTACTGTATAAAGCTGAAGAGTTTTTGTTTGTTTGAACGCGCTAATCTCAGGAACTACTGGTCCAATTTGAAAAAGTTCTTTCAGTGTTAGATAGCCCGTTTATCGAGGAAGTTTATCGAGTTTATCTATATCATCACGCTATGACCAATAGGAGCGGAGTACCAATGAATAATGTTTCAAAAACGGGGGAAACTATTACGCTACGGGCAATAGGAGACGCAAACGACGTTGCGTGGGTCATCTATACTAATATATAAAGCTGAAGAGTTTTTGTTTGTTTGAACGCGCTAATCTCAGGAACTACTGGTCCAATTTGAAAAAGTTCTTTCAGTGTTAGATAGCCCGTTTATCGAGGAAGTTTATCGAGTTTATCTATATCATCACGCTATGACCAATAGGAGCGGAGTACCAATGAAGAATGTTTCAAAAACGGGGGAACCTATTACGCTACGGGCAATAGGAGACGCAAACGACGTTGCGTGGGTCAGCTAGTAAGTAAATAAATTTGGAAAAATCACAAACTTGACAAAATTAAAAATCAATAATCACAGGTGATTATTCCATCTATTTTATTCCATCCCTAGCTGACACCGCGACACTGGTGCGCACCGCCATAGAGATATTATAGATAGAGCAGAGGAGCCGTGCGAGTCATAATATATGTTCGATGAATGGAAAGTCGTCTGAACGTTACTTCGAATACTTTTTACCGATAAACTCTTCTTCTACTGAACGATGCCAAATTTCATGTTTTTAAATTTTAATGTATGGAAGGAACGTATGATATCTCAAAGTTATTAGATTTTCTTGATTTTGTATGAAATAATACACCACACATATTTTCTTTATATTTTTATTATCATTATTATATACATTCGATTCAAGCATTCATTCGATTCAAAAATGTTCGATGAATCATTCAGTAGAAGAAGTGCTTATCCAGACCCAGGGAGGGGAACCAGGCCTCCAGCTGTTCCTCGGTTAGAAAGTGAGAGACGATCGCGGTACCTATCTGTCTGTGTGTACCTATATTTTATTACTTCAAACAACTTTATAAGGTACTAGCTTTTACACACGTCTTCACTCACGCAGACTTTCATTCCCTGATTTACCCCATTAGGGGTGGAATTTCAAAAATTCCTTTCTTAGTGCTCACTTACGTTGTATTAAGAACCTAGATGCAACATTTCAGGATTCTAGGTTTAGCGGTTTGAGCTATGCGTTGATCTCTCTCTATGTCAGTCACCTTCCTCTTTTATATATATAGAAGATTTTAGAGTTAATTTTATTTTATTATTCGAGGTTATCATAATAACAAGCAGTCCTTTACTGCGCATGCGTCAGTAGAGAAAGACAGATGGTGTACCGCGATCTTCTCTCTCTTTCTAACTGTTGGACGTTTCCGCTTACCGGCAGCCGTATGTCTTCCCTACTCTATCTATAATACCTCTATACGCACCGCTCGTCCGCCGCTCGTCACCCGCTCGTCACCCGCTCCCGCTCCGCTGTGTTCGAAAACACTCTCATATAAATCCATACATTTGAACATGCCGCTGCCGCTCCGCGCCCGCTCCGCTCCCGCGCCCGCCCCGCTCCCGCTGAGTTCGAGTACGCAGCCTAAAGCGAAAAATCAAATAGCAACTCACATTACAGTTAAAAAAAAAATGTTTTAGTGAGGTCTGTAGAATAAGTATCTTGATTTATATAACCTGTGCGTAATTTTCATGAAAAGGTCAAAATAAATTATGAAAAAGACTAAAGTATCATCATCAAAAATCCGACGGGACAAGTTGTACAAAAACATAAATTTTACCAACCTTATATATTATATTTCATTACTTCCTATTTGTACAATTTGAACTCAAGGAAACAATGTGCGATTCACCATTTATACTCTGATAGCGGTGACGCGGGGCCTTAGTATTTGCATCTATCCATCATTCAGCTTTCAACACCCCTGCTATTCTTATTGCCTTTGTTAGTACCATTATGAACCTTTCTTTTATCACGTAAAAAGTACCTGCATTTAAGTTATAGGTAAATAAATATTTCGGACATCTAACACACAACGCCATCTAGTCCCAAGCTAAGCAGAGCTTGTGTTATGGGTACTAGACAGCTGATACAAATACATATATACTTTTTTTTTTTTTGTAAATACATACATATTATACATAGAAAACACCCAAACTCCGGAAACAAATGTTTGTAGATCATACAAACATTTGGTCCGACCCGGGAATCGAACCCGAGACCTCATGATTAGCAGTCGCACACGACAACCGCGAGACCAACGAGGCAGTTTATATACATATACATTTTTAAACGCTTGTAATACTTTCCCTTGTTGATATGTGCTATAGTGTAGTCATTTTGTGATCTGACTGACTTCCTCGGTGGCGCAAGTAGTATCGTAAGCGACTGCTGTGCTTTAGGTCTCGGGTTTGGTTCTCGGGTCGGACAAAATATTTGTATGATCTGCAAATGTTTGTTTCGGAGTTTGGGTGTTTTCTATGTATAATATGTATATATACACACATCAAAAGTGTCTAGGGATCAACATATGTGTCTAGGGATCAACATATATTTTTGCAATAACTTTTCTCCTGATTAATATTAATTAAAATTTTCTTTAAGGATTCATCAAATAAAGTGTTTTCGTTTGTCACAGTAACGATAAACCAAGTCACCTTTGCATTAATAAAGAAATTTGCCATTTTCCTAATAAAAGGATTTTTGACATTGTAACCACTAACATTAAAGTTCGAAAAAAAGACTGAAATAACAGTTTTCTTTAAAATTTTATTAGGTAACTTAAACAATTAATAATCCGTGTTTCTACCGCGAACACTAACACAAGAATATCGGTTTGGCATACTCAAAATGAGTTCATCCAAATCACGCTGTGGAATGGCCGCCCATGTTCGTTGCAACAACAAAAGGTCTTCTTGTGACTGGATACCCTCCATATTCGGCAGAGCTCTTCTCTGTAGCATATCCCATGCATGCTCAATCGGGTTCAAGTCTGGCGACTGAGCAGGCCAGGGCCAAAGCCACATCTCAATCTCAAGAAATCCGCATAAAAATGCTTGATCCCTAGACACTTTTGATGTGTGTATTTACAAAAAAAGTATATACATATGTATTTATATCAATTGTCCAGTACCCATAACACAAGCTCTGCTTAGCTTGGGACTGGATGGCGTTGTGTGTCCGAAATATTCATTTATTATTTTAGTCGAGCTGGTCTACTCGTACTAGCCTAAGATCCCACCGTTCGATTCTGCATGTATCAGTTTTTTTGATGAAATTAATTTAAAATGAAAGTTGAGGAAGTATTCAATGGAATAGTGACAGGTTGCCTACAAAAAATTGGCCGCAACTACTTTTAATTAATTTTTGAAAAATTTATTTGGGATCATAAATTGCACCTATGTGTTTTTTTTAATAATTTTTTCGTCATTTTAAAGAAAATGATGTAAAGAAAAGAAAAAAATATGGTTGTCATCTCTCAGTAAGCCGCAACCCTGAGGTTGCAAGGTGTAAACAGGTATATTATTGTTTCTTATTTACAGTCATGTTTTTTATAATATTATTAATATAAAATTAAAGTTTTAAATTTCTCTCCTGTTTACAATAATCCATGGTTGCCAGTTAAAAAATGGCCGCAAGCAGAGGTTGCCACGCTCCAGGTAAGTGCGAGCGCAAAAGAAAAGATGCTCGGATTGTTACGTGCTGTAAACGAGCCTACAATGTAGTGTAGATATAGTTTTAGTGTTGTTTTAATTTGTATTCATAAAGCAAAAGAAATTGAGTATATTGAATTTTTTTTTGCGTAAGAAAAGAACTGTTTTTTTTAAAGTCGTTCACGGAATCTTTCAAGCACATCGATGTTTCATTTATTTAAATTAAATATTTAAATATCTGTATGTAACGGAATCTTTTAACTTCATTTTCACCTACTTCTAGGAGTTTGATTAACTTGGAAATTTGCGCAGGGGTCAAGGGTCGATGACAATACAATAATTTGAAAATCTTATATTGACAAAGTAAATCAATTTTTATTAAACAAATTATGCTTATTCTAAATGTAAATCTTACAATTGTAGTTTTTTTTTTCATTCATTTCTGAATCAGTATCAATACCATCTGAATCATCAAAGCCATAATCTGCATTCATGCTTTCTTCTATATCTTGTTGGTGTTCATCTAAAGTCAATTCTTTTGATGCTAAAATTTCAAAAAAATTTCTTCGACTGTCATTGGTGTCGGGTCGCCAATAAACCACGTTGGTTTTAAATTGGATGAAGTTTGACACAACATGGCTCAGTCGCATTTTGCCACATGCAATTTATAAAAATTGTTCATTCCTCTCGCCAATGCAGCGATCACCTTGTGACGTTTGAAATACCTATAGGCCCAAGTTATAAGCATACAATCACTAAACAAGTTCACTAGCAAGAGCAATGAACGACGGCTGTGTCACCGTGTTCTTAATCTAAACTAAAATCATCAAGCACTTACTGGAGATGCGTGATGTCCTTGATCTCGTCGGCCGTTGACGGGGTACCAGGCCGTTTGTCTTGCCGCGTTTACACATACATGCTCCAAAAATGCTGTACAATCTTCCAAGGTATTCTAATTACAATACACTCGTATTTAGCTATCGCCGATCGCGCCTATTTGAACGTGACTACAAAAACTCGCGAGTCCAAATCAGACTAATCATAACGGTAAACCACTAAAGGGACCGGGTTGAATTGTCAATTAGCTAAATTACAATTCAATTAACTTAAAACCGGCAGTCAATTACGAAGCTCTTGCTCGACCGATCCATGCGTCTCAAAGTACTACTGTCAACGTCAAAACGTCAAACAAGAAAAAAATGACAATAAAAAATGTTGCCATTATAATGACGTTCAATTTCTAACATAAATGGTCCGCAACATTTTCTCTTTTAATGATTTCCAACAAGGTGGAATTAATTTCGAGTCAAAACTAGTCACTTTGAATATTGTTTGTCGAAGATGTGATATCTGGTCTTATCAACATTCGTACATTTTTTAACACCGTACATTAGTGCGGTGAATTCTTGGACAATAGAATTTTTTTCTTCATTAAAAACGACTGTTGCATCTGTCAACGATGCGAAAATTGTTTGAAAGTTTTTGTTATTTACAAAAAAATTAAAAGATCTGACCTTTCCTATAATATAAAACGCCGCTGAATAATCACAGCCAGTAAACAGCAGCAGCAGTAAAAAGCATGGAATGCTGGCAACGCACGTCATACAGTTGGACCTAACTTCGCTGTTAGTTGCGGACAATTTATGCAGCTTACATTACTTACCTGGAGCGTGGCAACCTCTGCTTGCGGCCATTTTTTAACAGGCAACCATCGATTATTGTAAACAGGAAATTTAAAACTTTAATTTGGTATTAAAAATATCAAAAAACAGATGACTGTAAATAAGCAACAATAATATACCTGTTTACACCTGGCAACCTCAAGGTAGCGGCTGACTGAGAGCTGGCAACCTTCTTTTTTTCTTTTGTTACATCATTTTCTTTAAAATGCCGTAATAAATATTAAAAAAACATATAGGTGTAATTTATGTTTCCAAATTAATTTTTCAAAAATTAATTGAAGATAGTTGCGGCTATTTTTTTGTAGGCAACCTGTCACTATTCCATCGAATACTTCCTCAACTTTCATTTAAAATTAATTTCATCAAAAAACAGATATATGCAGAATCGAGCGGTGGGATCTTGTACTATACAGAAGACTGCCTCTCCCACGTTTATTTAGCCAATTGATACTAATTGTAAAAGGGTTTAAGTCGAGACACATAATTAATATCAATTATAATACCACCACAATGTATAACCATAGTTTATACGATTCAGTATCATTGCATCATCATTCGACTGTAAATCGGGACTTAATCGCGATAATATCCACAAGGTACAATACGTTTTTTGGTTTCCTGACGTTTCGATCGAATTGCACCGATCGTGGTCACGGGTAGACACACAGTAGTACAGTCGAATAATATGTATAGTCGCGAAAGTTTAAAAACAATTATTACATTATCAGCCTTAAACAATCCATTCCTGAACATAGGCCACTCTTTTGTAAGAATAACTTATCTATTAAGTATGGTGTTCAGTCCTCTCACCAATGGAGCGATCACTTTGTGATACTTGTAATACCTATAGGACCCATGAGTATAAGCATTAACTCGCTACTAGTTCATTGGCGAGAAGAATAAACCACGGCGCTCCACCGTGTTCTAATCTAAACTAAAATCATCAAGCACTTACTGGAGTGTGTGGCTTCCGTGTTCTCGGCGTTCCAAGAGATCTCTTGGGTAGCTTCTTCTCTGCGTCGTCACACAAACATGCTCCAAGTGCTGTATATCTTTCAAGGTATTCGAATCACAATAAACTCGCATCAGCTATCACGGATATTCGAATTACAACTCACTCACTTCAGCTATCGCGGAACGCGCCTACAAAACTCGCGAGTCCAACCAGACCTAACAAAACGGTAAATCACTAAAGGGACCGGGTCGATGCTTAATATCAATTAATTACGGTTCTCAAACAACAATCGTCGACCGTTCACAACACGCGTCTTTTTCGTACTATCTTAACCTCAAACGTCAAAACGTCAAACCAGAAAAAATGACAATCGAAAAATGTTGCCATTATAATGACGTTCGAAATCCAACATATGGTATTCATCATAAATTAATGAAATCTATGTCCAAATAGCTGAATAAGTGGCACATGTATTGTTTGTCGTAAGCGAAATATCTGTTATAGTCTATCTTCGAGATATTACAATTTTATTCATATCCTAAACACTTAAAACGAAACATTTTTATAATAATTTGAAAATCCCTCCCGTTTTCTTTCCTTTCGTTTTATACAGATGAGTCATTAATATAATATTTCAATTTTATTCCACGTTTTATTAATGTCAATAATAAAACATGAGAATAAAACCAAAGGACCGAAAGACAGTATTTCCAGCCGACCCCAGTAACATTATTAAAATGATTATGACAGTGATTAAAGTATATGTAGTGCTTCAAAATTAGTACTGAAATTACCAATTTCACATCAATTAGCCACTGCAGGGCAACAAAATGATTATGCTAATACACCAGGCAGGCAATTGCTTCCACGTTGGTACCGCCGCTGTAATTAAAGTTCATCAGGCATTCGCATCTCGTCTGCAGCTCGCTTGTATATTGCTTTGGCTGCAAACCTACTACTTAAAATAGAAACTCATTATTGCCTTTGTGCGATCTCTCAGCGGCCATGTCGGCCGTATTTGGTAGAGGGTGGGTGCCGGCTAGAATGGATCCTACCTGTTTGCGCTAGTAAGAAGCTGCGTTGGCCTAACTACCGTCATAAATCGTACCAGTGGCGAACCGGTTGAGAGTTTTTCGTAGCAAGTCTTTAGAGAGCACTCAAGGGAACGTTCGAGCAAAGATTTCTTGCGTGAATTAAGCCAGCGCTATACGTTCGGGAATTTACCAGGTAGTTTACTAATGCTAATGCAGGTAGTATAGAAGGACGAGCTTACTCGCTAAGTGCTGCATTTGTGTAACATGTATTTACGTTATATGAATAATCAAAGTGATATTATTAAGGTTGATTGCTTGCAGTCGATATAATAGAATATATTTATACTACACCTGATCGGAACAGTAGTCATTATTCCCTGAAAATGAAAAGAGAACGTTATTCTTTTCCTTGACCTGAATAAGCGGGAGGAAAAAATGTACGAAAATCCATTTCTAACGTGTTTTAGCGGGAGAGAAAGTTGTACGAATTTTCATTTCTCCGTGCCACTGACATAGTGACATCCTTTTGTGAAGAATAAAAAAAAACAAAAGAAGCGCGAAATATCGGTCAAATTCTAAGCTAAATTGTGTCTTACGTTTTGATTTAAATACTTTCTACAATACAAGTCTTTAAATATTCCTCACAGGTGTAGTATAAAGCACTGTGTAGCACTCGGGTAAAAGTTCCATTCCTACCTCGGGAGTATTGTGGCCCTAGGCTGCGCCTTCGGGCCACAAACTGCTCCCTCGCTAGTAATCAGTCCCTTTCCTCCCTCGGTGAACAATGTACTATTTTTATTAACTAATTGAACGTTATGTTTTATAGACCAGGGTTTTAAAAATAATAAAATTAAAAAAAATAGTAGGATGAAACCCATTAGAAAAGGGGGAGAATATTATAAAAATGAAAGGAAAAATAATTTACGGGCAATCTGAGGTCGGCAAGGGGATGGGGGTGAGTTTTTAAGGGTAAAAAACGGTTTTTCTCGATTTCCGGCAAAACTAAAAGTCCTATGGAAAAAAGTGAAATGGCAAAGTTGTAGGTAATAAAAAGATCTAAAACTTTGAATTTACACTTTTTTCACATAACCTCAAAATTTAGGTGAAAAATGCAAAAAACCAAGTTTTTGGTAAACTAAAAACTTAAACTTTTGGTAAACCAAATAATTTACGCGCGATCTGAGGTCGGGAAGGGGTTCCCGACCTCAGATCGCTCGTAAATTATTTTTCCTTTCATTTTATAATATTCCCCTCCTTTTCTATGGGTTTCCTCCTACTATTATTTTTTTTGGTTTAAAAAAATATCGACCCTGGTCTATTAATAGCTAACCAACACACATACACAGTTCTTAAGTGTTCTTCTGTGTGAAGTTTGGTACAAAATTAAGTGTTTCTTTATTTTTTTTATTGTTTGCGGATAAATATATAATATAACCATGTAGGTATATAGTTTTATGAAACAAGTAAAAATGTTTTTTTTTTCTTTTAAAGTCGGTGTAGACACAATAATTAGATGATATACAAAAATTAACGGTTATACCAACTTACAAATTATAAACATTGACTTCTTTCTATTTTTAAGTTTCTGCTTCTTCACGAACCAGAAACTTAAAATATTTCTTTGGCTTTTAGTTTTTTAACGATAATGAGAAATTATATAGTTCTATATAAAAAGCTTTCGTGGTTCGTATTCAATTTACTTTAAGATAGCTTATAAATAAGAGTGAAATCCTAGAGAGACTATGCCCCAACTGTGTCAGGTGTCAACTGGGTTGCCGGCAATGACACATCATTTGGACCTGGCTGAGGTGAATGTAGATAACTGTTTCAGATGCCTTCTTAGTTGAGAAATCGTTATTAACTAAATTTAGAAAGGTCAAATGAAAATAGCCTTAGATTAAACCGTTTAAATAGTATAAGATATTTTTCACAGATCATTGATGCCTATGCATTTCATGGCGCATTTCGTACGGAGGTTTACAGGCCGGAATATTGTCTTAAGTGTTATTGTGTTCTATAATGAGACAAGGCCCGCTGGATAACTGGCTGTCACTCGTCGGCTCGAGGGAAATTAAGAGTTTATTTAGATATACCTATATCACGAAAATGTAATACGTAAAAATATTAGATTATCTCAAGCATTTTTTATTCAAGTGTTCCCGCGATTTGGGAATAAGCTGATCGCTTGTTATGTAATTTGAAGAAGGCTCTTGTTGGCGTTCATCATGTGAATAGTAATAGGGAATTTTAGAAATGTTTGGTGTTCTGTGAACTAACTGATTTATTTATATACATAATAAGAAATTATGAAATAGTTCACTATGATGCTACTAGTAATATGATAAATGCGAAAGTTTGTGAGGATGAATTTGTTACTTTTTCATGCGAAAACTACTGAACAGATTTAGATCAAATCTTTACAGTAATATAACTTATACATCGAAATAACACAGACTTCGCGATAACCGACGTATATGCGAGCGAAGAAGATTTACTTTTAAATAACCTTCAACCTAAAAGTATTTATTTTCTTTGAAAATGTTCACTTTGATTAAAATAATACTAGCTAATATATAATGCTGGATGGTACACAATACCATTATAATCACAACCTACATGTTAGGTACAAAGGCTATAAAACTAACACACACATTCGTTCTACCAAAGACCATAAAAAATAGACGAAGTACATAGATGTTTTCAACGTCGGCACAACATCCATCATGACGATTACGCGGCAAATCGCTGACAATATCGATTACTAAAAAGAAACATAATATTTATGACACTTCCCGTCCCAACTTTGCATTATTATTTATTTGTTTCAGCTTTTTTGGTAAGTGAAAAGTTGGAAACACATTTCTATAAGGAATGTGAAAAACATTCTATCTGTTAGCTGTAACAATGAAAGATACACCACATATTCTCGTACACTTTAATAACCTGGCTGCCTTTTATATGTTAAAAAATATAATAAAACAATTGTGAGACACGCACATATTTTGTACAAAACTTTTCCAAGTAGGTGCATTTTATAAATTGTATGACTATTACTCGTTTAATAGTGGAACTAACACTGCCGTGATACTTTCCTTCTAAATTAGATACCTCTTAGAAAATTGCATTTTATATTTTAATTTTAGACAGTCTTTGTCTAAAATTAAAATATGAAATGCAATTTTCTAAGAGGTATCTCATTCATTAAAAAATAGTTTTAAACTTAAATGCTTGAAATAAATATCACAGTTTTAGGACTACTGGCTGTTTTTAAGCTAAGCTGTACGGTGAATGAAGAGAACGACTGACATCTCGAATAGGGTTTCCTCGCAAGACTATGCAACCGTGAAAATCAGATAAGTCTGAATATAACTTTCAGACCAACAGTCTTCTACAAATGCTAATGTAGATACATCTCAAGAATGTACTATGCCGTTCTTAAGAAATATTTCTAACTTAAGTCGTATAAAGTAATCTCAGATATTGTCCTTAAAAAGTTTATGTTTCGCATTTAGAAAATTAACCCCCGCATATAATGACAAGTGAAAGAGCATTTTTAGGGTCGCTAAATTAACACTATTGTTACTGTTGATGCAATGAAAAGGAAGTTCTAAAATCGTTTCAAAATTAACGGAGTAATCAGTTAACATAATATAAAAATAAAAACGTACAATGGAACATAGAACCTTCTTCTTTTAGAAGTTTATTAAAAATGTTGATTACTCTCAAAATCGGCAAAAAGTGAACGTGAATTTTATTGAATATCTACAGACAATGGATAAATTAAAATAATAAATAAATACATAATAAATCTATCTTAAGAAACACTAGTGGTATGAGTCAGACTCGTGCACATCCGATCTTGCTATTGAAAATAATTAATATCGTTGCATAATAAAGGAGTTCTATGCGCAGCAGTATACTATTGAAGGCTGTTAGATTATGATGTCATAACAAAAAAAAAAGTAATTCTTTAAAATACTAATATAAAAAGCCTGGCTTGGAACGTTTTTAGCCGACTGCGAAAGACGGAGGGTTATGTTTTTCAAGTATATGTATGTATGTATATTTCTTTGGCACGCCCTAGAGCCTAAACGGCTAGTCGTATTTTTTATGTGAGTTATGTCAATCAAAATTAAAAAAATACAAAATTAAAAAAATAAAAATAAAAAAAACCTGAATTTAATAGCGATGGCAAATATTGACGCTGTCGGGTTTTTTAAAATAAATAATTCATTATTTGTTATACCATTTTAATGCTGGTCACTAAACTTGTATGCAGCTTTCTCTTAATTTTTTTTTTTTTTGGAAAACTCCAAATTCTACGGCCTAAATTTTCCTAACCCGCACACCCCCAACAACGAATGCCTGAATTATTGGCGCCTTGGAGGGCTTAAGCCATTACATGACACCAGCAAGTTTGATGCTTATTACCCAATAAAACACCTATTGGTCTCCGGCGGGTAGTAATGCGGCACCTTCCACGACCTACAGACTTATCGATTGTTCAACTCTGTCCTATTTCCCCCGGAACTATTGGACTTCATGTCCACAAGGTGTATTACTAAGAATAATTTTACTGTTTTCGTATTCTAGCTTACTGTAGCAGAATTTATTTGTTATAGTATTAAGGCTCATTCAAATAGGATGTGAATTAACTAGAAAAAAATGAATTACAAAATGAACTGCTACTACTATTACATAAAAATTGTTTTTAACAGCCATGTTTACAGATTTCTCAGAAAAAATAATGAAAATAACTTATAAAATACAAAAACACTTTTTACACGATATTTATAACATTGCATGTTGCACAAAACCCTTGATTAAATGTATTTTTTATCTGTGTATTATAAGGCACATTTTAATTAGCAACCCAACCGAACTATATTGCCCCCATATAAAGGGGGCAATATAGTTCTTTGCTTTTCAGTATAAACCCGATGATCGTAGTATTTTCGCAGTGGGATCCTATACTATTATGTGTTGTGGAGGAAAGGGTGTCGTGTCCCTCCAACACAAAGGGAGGATCATTCGACCAGGCGAGGTGATCAAGCCTGGCGAGCCAACTGCCCAACGGTTGATGTTGGGATGTCGTATATATGTTAATTGGTACGAGAACGTTTACTGCGCGATTCAGGATTGGTAGTTTCTTCGTATTGTACGTTACTCCGTAGTGCAGTGGAACCTCGGCAGATGGCGTTGTAGTGTGCTTCTGTTTTGAGTTGTATGTGGAAGTCGCCACATGTGTTATCTCAGGACAGTGATTTCAGCATCAAAACAGAACAACATTTTTGGTAAGTTTTCTAAAAATTAATCCTAACTAGATCGATGTATCGCCTTCGGAACCCCTTGAACACTAAATTTCATGAAAATCATTTTTAGCCGTTTCAGAGATTGATATTATATATTTACAAAAAATTATATTTTAAGTATATTTTTATTTGCCCGTTTAAAGGTATTAGATAGACAGATAAATTCAAGGGCTTTGCAGGTAGTTTATGCGGATTTATTTCATTTAATAAAACATGTTTGGAATCCCTTCTTATGAAATGATGCATGTAATAATAAGTAATTTACTTTAGATAAGTGGATCTCATTTTAAAACCCACTACTGTGAGGTTTTTTTCTTATTGCGTCTAAAAATCTACGCATCATACCTACACAATCACAATAACTATGCATTTATAACCAAACATTTCTTTAAAGTAGCAATGCACAGTAAGTATAACATAGCGTTTTCAGAATCTATATGTCTTTTAGTTGTAAAGCGAAAAACCCTATTTCTGGTGCAGACAAATGAATATAAAACATTATTCTAAAAAGATAAAAGGCTTAGCTAACAAAATTTATTATGTTAATATTTTTTAAGAAAAATGCAATTTTATTTTTTAGGTATACGGTTTTACCGCATGTGCTCGTATTTCGGGGATTTACACAGGTGTGAAGCGACCTACTGAATCAATGTCAGGTACCACACTATATATATATGTCGGAGACACGAGAATAAACGAGAACATGAATGACAGATACAGCCAATCTGGACCAAAGCCAAACACTAATCACTACTAAACGGATACGAATTAACTTAAACACCATCAGCAACCCCCCATGAGGGGATTGGGGCAACGCTCACCCCTCCGCGATGCCCTGTGGAATTCGCCACCTAGGCTAGTAATTCCCCCACTGATAAATATCGCCTCACACACAATATAAAACACAGAGATACAATAAATCACAAATCAAATAATAGATATGGTCGTCGCGAGATCTGAAGAGAAACTGAGTCCTGTTTCCGATCGCGCCGCTTTATATAGAGTGTTCCGTAGTGTTCGATAGTGGCAAATGTTTGTATCACTTTTATTATTTGGATACCCTCACTCCGACACGGCCGTCCTGACGTATTACACGTCCTCGTGTGATGTTGAAGGCATCATCATCATTATCCGCAGAAAAGAAAGAGATTTTTGTGTTGTTCGGCCACTCCTGACCAAGGACATTGGGTACATTATTACATTTTATCTTCTGTGGAACAACTTCATTTAGGACATTCTCATAAAATAGGCTTTTCGTTATCAAATCTGAATGCTAATAGACTTCTCGCTACATACTAAATTAATAACACCAGTAAGTAGTATCGCAACAGTCACCTCACCGTTTATCGCGTTACAAATTTTTGGATTATTATTATTAACAATATCTACATGGCCTCTTATTCTACCAATTTCACATTTCAATGGCCACCTCGCCTTTCAGTGGCCACCTCGCCTTTCAGTGGCCACCTCGCCTTTCAGTGGCCACCTCGCCTTTCAGTGGCCACCTCGCCTTTCGCAAAACTTAACTAAACTTTAACAACCACCACGCTGATAGGATATCTCATATCTCATTATAGAGACTACTCGCCACACAATTACAACTCAATTTCATTCCATTGCATCAGCATTAATTAACCCTTGATTATCATCATCTACATCAATAGGGACTTGATCTACAGGGATTTTCCTCACTATTATCAATGCCAGACAAATCTACCTCCTCGGGTATATCACTTAAAGGAAACTCTCGTATACGAACGCAAGCGCATTTGTAGATTCTGTTACTAGTTAAAGATTTCAAAGTATAACGATCGCCATCGAGCAACTCTACAATTTTAAACGGTCCTTTATACTTAGGATTTAACTTTGTCTAATTTCTTTCTTAACTTTGAATCAAAACTAAGTTACTGAGATCAAACTTTACTAATTTACACTTTCCCTATCAAATGTCACATACGTGTACACACAGTATCTCTCTCACTCTGCCATATCTGACCTCACTGTCTATTCTGTCTCAATAAAACAGTACACTACTGAACAGCAAAAGAAAACAGTAACATCATTATTAAAATCAAAACAACATAAAATAAGAACTTTAGTAATTGACTACTGCTGCAAATTCTCAAAGCAATCCAAATAAATAGTATCGTAGGTCACACCCTGTGACCACCACAAATGTAACAGTTAGTCATCCCTCGTGACTACCACACGTATATCTGCCAACTACATAGACATGCCAGCTACAATCACCCGCTGCTGGTGAGATAGCTGACACCAAATAGAAGTCCGACCAGTTTTTTTTATCTTTACTGAAAATATCGACATTTCATCACAAAACAAAAAAACGGTAATTATAATTCGAGTCACAACTATCACAAAGTGGTAAAAATAATAATCTAAAAAAAATGTTAACAATAGCTACAATCAAAGATGAATCCGCGTTAAATTAAAAATCACATCAAAATCGTAAATTTAAAATTAAAAAAAAAAACTTATGCAGCATCAGGTCGAAGTCATCAATTACATAATTGTCATTTAACGATTATACTGGCACGTTTTGCAAACATTCGGTTTTTCTTCCCCACTTTCACCCCCACAACCTTCAAATGACTCAACCGACTCTCATGAAAAACGTCTAAGAACACTCGCACGTAACTCACCTTTCATACAAAAAAACTAAATTGAATTCGCTTCATCCGTTCGCGAGCTACGGTGCCACAGACAGACACACGTCAAACTTATAACACCCCTCTTTTTGCGTCGGGGTTTAAAAATAAGAAATAAATTTAAACAATAAACAAACAGCATGTGCAGAACGGGTAATTCAATCCACCTCCATCACAGATATTCTGCTATGATATAATACTACACTATACTTCCGAAATCGTCTACCTTTATACCGATGTCACCAGTAGAAACGATCTTATTATTTTAAGAACAAAATTATTTTCGAAAACTGCAAATGAAAACCTTAATGCAAACAGATTCTCATTCTTCTCTTTAAATAATTATGTCGTTTGAAATACAGTAATCGTGTACTACATGAAACAACTTTTACTTATTCCACTATTTTATTTTTGTTTAGACAAAAATCAACAATCAATCAAACAATCGAGAGTATAAATTACACAATATTGTCGTTTGCCTAGAAACTCATCTGACAGAACTTATCTTATTAAAGAGCACTCAGCACAAAATAAAAATAGTACGACTCACCGGATTGTTGGAGTTGTCCGTACATACCGGTTACTTCCCAGTTACCGATGCGTTGCTTTTACTACCGCACGCTGCCGCTGTTGTAGGCCGCACGTCTCACAAACCGTTTGTACGCGAAAAGGCTATACCGACACTTTGACACTATGTGAGCGTTCTCGCTTACAAAAATTTAACAAATGACACCTCGTACGATTTTCAAGCGGAGGGTATTTCGACCGCTCGCCGCGACTGACGATCCGTTACACTCTCAAACATTGTGGGCAAATGAGATTCAGATCCCACTTCTGATGTCGGAGACACAAGAATAAACGAGAACATGAATGATAGATACAGCCAATCTGGACCAAAGCCAAACACTAATCACTACTAAACGGATACGAATTAACTTAAACACCATCAGCAACTCCCCATGAGGGGATTGGGGCAACGCTCACCCCTCCGCGATGCCCTGTGGAATTCGCCACCTAGGCTAGTAATTCCCCCACTGATAAATATCGCCTCATACACACAATATAAAACACAGAGATACAATAAATCACAAATCAAATAATAGATATGGTCGTCGCGAGATCTGAAGAGAAACTGAGTCCTGTTTCCGATCGCGCCGCTTTATATAGAGTGTTCCGTAGTGTTCGATAGTGGCAAATGTTTGTATCACTTTTATTATTTGGATACCCTCACTCCGACATATATAACTACTATGTACTTTAACTACTATTACTTTAAAGTAAAGTTAGAATTTTTTATCTATTCTAGAGGTATCCTTTCGTTTCATATCATTGAAGTCACACACCATCCTTAACTCCAAATAAAAGAAAAGTAAAAACTGAAACTTAACTACGACAAAAACGACGCTGAAAAAGTATGAAACAAGTTTCAAAAGCCGTAGTCACGCGTTGTTAAAGTGTTATGGTACGTTTCTATGTAACGTGTGACTATGGCTTTAGTTTAGTATTTCCTTTTTTCTATTTGAAATGATTTGGTAACGTTATAATATTAATTTCTTTGCAAAAAATATTTTAAATACCGTAGAAATATCACAATTATCAAATAAATACGGATGAAGTCACGAGCAAATATTAATAGTATATTCTTATGAACCAATAAAGATTTATTTAAAAATATGTAACAATGTAGTACAAGTTATTATGTTACAAAATAATTAATTAACAACTTAACAATACATGCAATCTTAATTACGAGATACAGCACTCAGGTGTTCACACTACGACGGACGAAAGGTAAAGAGTGCCCAGAGCGCGTGCGCCACGTCTTTTATAAGCGCACCAAGCGCACCAAGTCGCTTGTCAGGAATTCAAGATGGCGTCACTGTAGATGTCGCTCTGAGCGCCGGCAACGCCTACTACGTAGCAGGCGTATTTCCTATTACAATATATGTTTTTGAAATGTACAAGTAACGCCCTTTATAATGATATCAAACACGGCATATTTAACTAAAATTTATTTTTTAACACGGTACTTTATGACCACTAGAGGGCGCCACATTAGATTTCTAATGTACGCATCCATCCCTTTCACACTCACGCGCGATGTTCATAAGAGAAAAAAAGACAAGCCTAGTGCTAGCGAACAAAGTCAGTAGGATAATGATGGAGTCGCCGTTACAATGTTTTTAGGTTAATTGAAGATTTGTTTTTGTTTTAGTTTTTTGAAATTTACATATTCAGGAGAATAAAAAAGACAGCCTTACCAACTTCACAGGTAGGTATTATATTCTACTAAGAATATTTAACCGACTTTAAAAAAGGAGGTTATTAATTCGATCTGCATGGATGTATTTTTGACAAAATTGCAAACTGTTTATAAATGTTGGTCTATACCAGATTCTAAACTTGATTACCAAAATTTAAAAGTCATTTCAAAATTTCAGTGTCACGTTATATAGCCTATAACTAGCGGACGATCAAGACGCTTCTAACGACATCTCATTTGTCCAGTTCTAATAAGTAGTTGAGGTGCTATGAGGGAACAGATGAACATACATACATACATACAAACTTACATACATACATACATACATAGGCTGTCAAAATCATAACCCTCCTTTAGTTCAGTACTCCTTAGTCCATAGTGATTGCTTGTAAAACTTTCCACACCATTGCACTAATAGCAAGATTTACAAAAGATTTTCCGCCAGCTTGAAGAGAGAAAAGTTTTTCCATAAGCTGTGAAGTAAAATCAAAGCTGTTAGATGCTGACTTGTGATTTACAAAAGTGTTGTTATTTATATCATGAAAGATAAGAGTAGATAAAAATAGATTTCTTTATTTCAGATAATTTCGTACAAGAATGAATAGATGACTAAAGTCAAGCTAATCAGAATATTGTTTGCTAAGAACACTTTCTCACGTTGATCATCTGGCTCACCATGAACTACGAAACTATTTTTTTAAATGTATGTTTGAACCAAGATAGAATATCACATTTAGACCAATAGAACTCAAGCATGATTGAAAAGAGACATGGGTGGGTCAACTATACTCTTTGCGCTGTAGCATGGTGCGTGGCATGGTTCAGTAACATTTAGTTTCACTCTTGAAAGTTGCCGCGATTTACAAATTATGACTAGTATTTCAGCTGTATCACATTCGCAATATATAAAATCATTAATAACTGTAGTAAATGAAATTAAACCATAAACTGTAGTAAATTAAAGTAAATTTAATTAAACCACCACGCACCATGCTACAGCGCAAAGAGTATAGTATGTTATTAAAAGTGAGCTGTTCTGATGTTAAGTTTTAGATTGTTGCAATATAATAATAATAATAATATAATAATAAATATTTCGGACATCTAACACACAACGCCGTCTGGTCCCAAGCTAAGCAGAGCTTGTGTTATGGGTATGTATGTGTACGGTATGTAGACAACTGATACAAATACATATATACTTTTTTTTTTGTAAATACATACATATTATACATAGAAAACACCCAAACTCCGAAACAAATATTTGTAGATCATACAAACATTTGGTCCGACCCGGGAATCGAACCCGAGACCTCATGATCAGCAGTCGCACACGCCAACCGCGAGAACAACGAGGCAGTCAAAATCAATAGACATTATAGAAAGGGAATGTTGTATATTATAGGAATAAATAGGTAAAGGTACTATAAAGGCATGGCACAAGACAATGTAAACTAGTCGATACTTATTTATTTTTTGGAATAACAATGTGCCACAGTAATGTGCCACAGTGCGTGGCAGGATGAATCTGGTTGATTGCAGTCGATCCGGGGAAAAACTGGTACTTAGGAAAAACCGGTTGAACTAGTAGTCGACCAAAATTAATCTTGAGAGTAATAAAATCTAGGAAGATGTAGTTAGATTACGTTGTCAGTTTACCAGCTAAAAATATATTCTTGTCTTAAAATAGATATCTTTTGGCGAAAGAGATCAAACGTTGTTAGTACTTAATTATTCTGAAATGTAAATTACTGAGAAATTTATTTCAGGTAGGAGGTGAGATTCGGGTCAAAAGTACTCTTAAGCGAAATATCTAACTTCAATAATATTGCATCTAAAGGCAAAAGGACCGTAGGCTTGAATACTTTGAAAGTGGCCCTCGTATTCGGGAGAATGATTTCACGCTCTGTTTTCTCACTAATAAAGGCTATTAAAGGGGTCGTTTATGTCAGTAGAAATTAATTTACTTATATGAAAAGTGATGATTTAGGTACTGTGAAATAATATTGAACGTAGAGTATTCAATATTGTTTTACAGTACTTAAATAATCACTTTATTGAGTTTAATAAATCTTGAGAGCGATGAATAAAGGATTTTGAAAAAACTTATGTATAAATATTTACAACAATATGGCAATAGGAATATTATTTATTTATTTTTAACATTATAAAATTAAATATGAAGATAAAATTGTTGTTTCTGTTCCTTTTGAGTTTATACTGGGTAGCTTGTGAAATATCAAACAGGCCAAGCAATTGACAATAATAATGTTTGTATAATTGTGTAACATTACAGAAACAATACTTAAAGCTTTATGTTAATGGTGATTGAAAATAAATGGCGGGAAAGTTATAATTACACTAAGATTAAGTAGCCTATTTGTGAAAAAATAGTAGACAATCTATAAAATCACACCCAATATCCTGTTAAGTTTTATTATTATAGGATCGAAAGTGAGAACTAATGAATTCTATCATTATTTTTATCGAAACGCGTTATAATATATAATGGTGAATAATTTCATTCAATATATAATAAGTCCTGACTTTACACGTAACGGTATACCTGACAGGTTTGCCTGCACAGTTAGACCCGTCAGGTAAGCTAGAATTGAGTAGAGGACACGTATCAGTAAACCTGTACAAACTCTCAGTTGAAGCCATTGCCCCGCCAGCGGCGACAGCAGAGCTCGATGCTGTAGCGCTAATAGGTTTATTCTTTGTTTTATTAAACTAGCTAGACTAGCTGAGCCCCGCAATGTTACCCGCGGTACAACAGTAACCCCGGGTAAAGCCGCGGGGCGAAACTAGTCTAAAAATAGTAGCCTAAGTTATTCCTTATATCATCAGGTGTCTACTAGGGAAAGTCCCGTCAAAATCAGTCCACCCATTTCAGAGATTAGTCGGAACAAACAGACAGAGAGACTTACAGACGGACAGACAGACACAAACAAAATTTAGAAAAAATGTTTTATGGTGTGCCGCGTACAAACAGACACTCCAATTTTATTTATATTCTCTTTATTACATTAAATATACATATTAATTACATTTTTAAATATAAATATAAAAACAAATACATTTGAAAATAAAAAATAAATACGTTATTATTTATATATTTATTTATATTTATATTATTATTATGATAATTATTTCATTGAAAAAAAGGAATTTTGAGCGAATATACCGTGAAAGGTGGTGTAAAAGATGGATACTGCAAAGAAAACAATACACTCATGTCAACTTATTGAAAGAGTTGAAAATTGGGCTGAAAGACTACCGCATTTATCTACGGATGGATGAAAAGACGTATCTGAAACTGTTGCGCTGCACGTTATCTCTTCTCGCAATCGTCGTGCAACTGACACCTGTGCAGTCGACTGCCACACACACTCAGTTTTACCTGTACAGTGAAACTGCACAGGCTACCCACGGGCAAAAATATCAAAATTCATATGTTTGCGGTTGCCTAAACAGGTGTGGAAACCTGCACAGTTGTGCATACTGCACATACACGTTCCGGTTTACCTGTAAAGTTCAACTATACACCCAAACGTGTCAGGTATACCGTTACATATATGGCTACCATAAGAGTTTCATAATATGTAAGCCTCCGATTAATCTTATAAGAAATCATCTTCTGAATTCGACGTGTTTAAAAATAGTAAGTAATTAAATTCAACTTTAGATTACTTTTACACTCCTTGTAAAAGTTAATTAAGTTTGAATTTAATCTGCCTTGCAATACCAATAAACCCAAGTTCTTAAAACCTTCAATCATAATCACAAAATAATAAAATGAAGTTATTTCATTAAACAACTTATTGCTATAAACTAAATCTAAAAAGAGAGTTGCCTTTTATGTTATTGATTGCATTTCGATTTAGCTTAGCGTTTAAAAAACTGCGGTAAGTCGGATCGCTGTCAAGTGGTGGTAGCCGATCCGCAAGCAGTAAGATAACTGTATTCTGAACCAATAAATTTACCCCCTTTTCAAACATTCGCTGTTGGAGAATAAATGCTTTTGTGAGGACATAGACGTTCAAACGTAGTGTTTATGTTTGAAATTTAAAATAATGGAATGATAAAACTACAATTTCTAGACTTATATAATACCTTCTTATGTAGTTTGCCTAATATGAATTTCTATGTTGCTTTAAGTACGATGAATGCAGTGTGACAACATTTTTAAGTTTTTCGTGGTACTAGATTTTGTCTCAAGAAGCGTGTTACGTAAATACAACAAAATATATTTCCTTTGACAAACGGTTTAGAACTCCTTTGTACTGCTCACAAAAGCGGTCCAAAACAGTTGGAAGAGTGTTGCGCGAATCGCACTCAATATTCGTATGTAGACGACATTGAACGATTTACGAATACCCTAGTGATTAATACGGAAGCTATCGATCGCTGGGGAAAAATAATGTTCGGCACACCCCACCGATAAGAGCCTATTAGCTCTATTATTTATCAATATTTTCTCTTTAACCACTGGATTTGTGAAACCCGTTTGAATATAAACCGATGTAGGTATTTATCAAGAGCGTATAGGATGTTTTATGTATGTGAGAGTCGACGGAAATTTCAAGTAATGGCGTTCCCCGATGTTAACTACATGTTGGGATCATAATAAAGTTTACATAATGTTGGTTTCTTTTTACTAATCTTCTTGTTATAAAAGGTTCTTTTTATTTCGAATAAACATGTTGTGTTTTACCGTTGATTTTTTTTTCTATAATGGAACGACATTTACGTTGTTAAAAGTTGCACTTTTTTTTTCATGGACTAGGTGGGCAAACGAGCAGACGTATCGCCTGATGGTGAGCGATTACCGCCGCCCATGGACACTCGCAACACCAGAGGCGTCACAAGTGCGTTACGGGCCTTTGGGGGAGGGGGATGGGATGGGTGAAGGGGGGGGGGGGGAGTATGGGCCTCCGGTATCATCATTAACTCGGCGAAACACAGCGCAAGCGCTATTTCACACCGGTTTTCTGTAAGACCGTGGTATCACTCCGGTCGAGCCGGCCCCTTCATGCCGAAGCGTGGCTCTCCCACTGTATGTTCAAAGCCATAAAACTGGATAGTTTTAGATTTGAATGGTATACTGAACTTACTGAAATTAGTGTCGTCATTTGAGTCATTTGGTTAATAAGACATGCTTATCGTGGAGTGCATAGTTATCGCGCTAACGATTATTGTAGCATAGCATTACGTCAAGTGGCCATTATTCTTGCAAATAGTGGTTGTTCGTAACTTATGTCTATGCATATTTTATTTCATCATCAACACTATACACTAACACACACATGTCCATAAAGAACATAGATTTTACAGAGATAGATAGTGATCTTTGACGAGTTTCTTAAAAGTATTCACTGACTGTGCCTGCCTTACGGCTTCCGGTAAGAAGTTCCACAGGTGTGCAGCTTGCACTGTGAACGATTTATCAGTGAAAGCTGTGGAGTGTGTTGGTATTTCTAAGATTCGATTTTCCGATGCCCTTAAGCATCGTATATGTGTGTCATGAACAAAAGAAATAGTTTCTTTAAGAAAGATGGTGTAGTAGGGTTAAATAAGATATTATATAGGAGTGAGAGGAAATGTGTATTTCGGCGAAGTTGAATTGGGAGCCACTTGAGTTTAGTACGAAATTCGGAAATATGATCATACTAGTGTTTGCCCGCGGCTCCGCCCGCGTATGACATATAGGTTATCGCGGTAAATAGTAGCCTATGTGTTATTCTAATGTACAAGCTTTATTACTGTAAAGTTTCATCCAAATCCGTTCAGTAGTTATTGCGTGAAAGAGTAACAAACATCCATCCATCCATTCATTCAATCATCCACCCATACTTACAAAGTTTCGCCTTTTTAATATTAAGTATAGATACCCATACATGCATCTGATACAGAAATTCTGGAGCCTCTCAAGTTTATCAAATTGGTCCTCGTTTAGGTCAAGATAGCTCACATCGGTTCGAGATTCAAGATATTCAAGATTGTGTAGGAGAATCGATTGTGCAAGCTCAACTTTAGTGGCAGTTGGAAGAAAATTACGTAATATTCTTAGACAAGCTGCAGATGCAAATATTTTACGGCTAACATGTTGTATTTGAATACAAGCCTCTTCTTCGAAAGTTGATAACTATTTAATTAAAGTAAATAAATTAAACGTATGTTGAGAACAAGAAATAAGACAGTAATGACTTTATCCACTATGGATAAATTGTAGTTAAAGTAAACATGATTTGTAGTCATAAAATCTGATGGTTTTTTTTTTATTTAGCCACTAGCTTTTGCAACCGACTTCCTTTGCTAAGATGTTAAAAATATTTGTAAGGTCTAAGTAAATTAAGAAGCTCTTTTAGGTGCATCAAACTATTATCAATAAAAGTGGACCTTTAGAATAAAAACACTTTCGAAAATAATTTTAAACCAAATTGTTTTTTTTTTAATAGGAGGCCAACGAGCGGACGTATTACCTGATGGTAAACGATTATCGACGCCCATTTACAACTGCAACACCAGAGGCGTCACAAGTGCGTTGCCGGCCTTTGAGGGATGAGGAGGGGGATAGGGGGAGGGGTTGGGGTATGGGCCTCCGGCCTCACTCACTCGGTGAAACACAGCGCAAGCGCTATTTCACACCGGTTTTCTGTGAGGCCGTGTTATCACTCCGGTCGAGCCGGCCCGTTCATGCCGAAGCGTGACTCTACCACGGTAAAATTACCATAAAAAGTTTATCAATAGTGAGCCAAGTTCAAGAGATTTATGTTACGCTGGTTTTTGGAACTTTTAAATATGAACAACACTGTCATATTTGATACAACTTTAAGAGGTACGCACGCAACGGAAGCTCTCAAAAGGAACAAATTATCCCCTGTTTTCGCAACATTTTTCATTGATACTCCGCTCCTTTTAGTCGTAGCGTAACGATATACAGCCTATAGCCATCCTCGATAAATGGGCTGTCTAACTGAAATAACTTTTCAAATCGACGCAGTAACTAATACAAACAAACAAACTCTTCAATTGTTTAATGTTTAGTATAGATACCTAGGTTTATTTTTGGTTCTTATTTAAATTTCAATTAAATATTTGGCAAAATATTTTACCATTAAGTGACTGCTTACGTATCAACATATCTGATGACACATGATAATGACAAATATTTTGCCTGTCCTTTGCTAGATCTGGGACCTAACTGAGATGGAGAGTTTGTGAAGTTAGGGTTGGTAGAGTTAGGGCGTGTACATTCGGAACCTTGGCTCTACATGAGATCTGATATCTTTTTCACAGTATAAGCCATATGCAGTCGTCTTGGTAACGTTTTACATGAAAATCTTTTTGGTGGGATTCATTTTATTTCTTACTTTATGAAATTGGTGGTGGAGAACAACATTTTTGATCTTACGTAGATCTCATCATCATCTCTTCTCATTCTCTTCTCTTACGTAGATCTAAGTTGCACATTTGGCACAAGATGTTAAAAGAAAGAAGTGACGGTTTGAATCAACTAGACTACGCTTAGTTGAAAAGATTATAAAAAAAAACATTATGTGATGTGTGTAATATAATAAATTAAATAGCTTTTTAAAAACAAGCTTTCACAGGAATGCTTCAAGACAAATCAAACGAGTCCAAACTCGATAATGTTGCGACGTTTCTTTACAGAGTTCCTATGGCCACCTTCTAGTTCCAGCATCAGATCAGCTCCATGTTATTATAACATTGTATTGTCACACTGTATACATATGCTTGCATAATTTCAGTAAAATCGGTTAAAGATTTAAAATTGAGTTAAAAAGTTAAAATTGAGTTGCAAGATTCCACCCGAACATACAAGCATACATACATCCATTGCAAGTTAATAAAAAGCTTGTAAAAATAAGTCTGCGTCCAGCAATTTATAATTCCTTTGTTTTGTTAAAGAATATTACGAGCTCGAACTAAACACGAGATGTCAGAAAAACGTGAGCTAGACAGACAGCAACATTAAATAACTTATTACAGTTGGAAAAAGCGCTGGAGTGAAAAATCGACAAAATAAGCTGTGTTTACTGGCCTCATAATTAAGTATTTGAATCTACTTTTTGTGGCAATCTTAACTATTTATATTACATGTATATTGTACGTATGTATGTACTGCTATTTATGAATTCAAATATTCTTACCTCGTAGACGCACATTATGCTATTGAACAAACAACAAATTATTGACGGTGCTATCATTCATC
Organism: Diaphora mendica; assembly: GCA_949125395.1. Lineage (NCBI taxonomy): Eukaryota > Metazoa > Arthropoda > Insecta > Lepidoptera > Erebidae > Diaphora > Diaphora mendica. The sequence continues at coordinate 20,737,710 of OX421315.1, forward strand.
ACAATTATTTATAAGTGGAGAGGATCTGAAATTACTTGGTCCGGATTATCCCAGAATAGGGCGCCAGAGGTTGGTCATCAGGGTAGTTTAAAGGAAACACCTCATATTCATAACTCCTGAGTCCCACAGGAGCAGGGAAATTGGAAATGTTTTCCACTGCGTCAACAAAAAAATATAGGTCATGCGTTTTATCCATGTGCAAAAATACTTTAAATACCTACGTATGAAAAACTAGTTTGAATAAACAATGATGCATTGCACAAGAGTGATAGTCTTGTGATAGCTATCGTGAATCTGATTCAAGAGACATTTTTCACGGCGTCCGAAGCCGAATTCATTGTGAATAATGTATAAAGTAAGCCACAGCATAATATACATTTTATGCCACAGTGTAGCTTAGTAGTTTGAGAAACGATAGCGATTTATGACGATTTTTTAATCGTCTTTAAAATATAGTCGAATTGAAAAAAGAAAGGGTTTCCATTCTAACTAGGTATCCTATCCTAGGTATCAGGGTCATTTCCAGTGAACCGTGAATTATGATGATAATGAAACTAATGAGTAGACGCACGGATTTCTGAAATCAAAATTAATTATTCTGATAATAAGAAGTCAAATCATTAACTTTACACAAATAAAAATAAATCTTTATTCACAATTTTTAAGGGGTTTATCTTTACTTTACTCATAAATATTTAACCAAACTCAAGCATTATTGTTATTTCTTTGGAAGTTTTGAAAGAATAACCTAAGAATATATTTTTCATTAAGCACTAGAATTGAAACCGTTTTTGTTCTTAGTAATATTAAAGCCTTCAACATATTGTTGAAAAAACTCTTTGTACTTAATTTAGAAATTGACGTTTAGTTAAAAATAAATTATTTTTATTTTAAAAAGACAACTCCCGCACTAGGAATAAATCCTGTGTTGCGGGGTACCTTACAAACATACATGAAACGGACACAAAGAACACCCAGACTCAGAACAACAATTTGTGGATCACACAAAGTGTTGTCCTACGTAGGATTTGAACCCACGACACTTGGCGTAGTAGGAAACGGCGTGGTGACAGTTAAACGATTAGGCCAAACGTGCAGATCCATTTAAAATTATGCTTTTTACTGTGTAGAAGACTAGACAATCTCCTGGCTTCAGTAACCTCACTTATCTATACATTAATACGTGATTCAAAAACATCGTACCCCTTTTTAGGGTTCCGTGCTAAAGGCAAAAAAAGAACCCTTATAGATTCGTCAAGTCGGTCTGTCCGTCTGTCTGTCTGTCTGTCCGTCCGTATGTCACAGCCATTTTTTTCCGAAAATATATGAACTATAATGTTGAAACTTGGTAAGTAGATGTATTCTGTGAACCGCATTAAGGTTTTCCCACAAAAATAGAAAAAAACAATTAATTTTGGGGATCCCCATACTTAGAACAGAAACTCAGAATTTTTATTTTCATCAATCCCATACGTGTGTCTACTACTATTACTACTACTATCTGTGGATAGGTCTAAAAAAATGATATTGAGGTTTCTAATATCATTTTTTTCTAAACTGAATAGTTTGCGCGAGAGACACGTCCAAAGTGGTAAAATGTGTCCCCCCCTGTAATTTCTAAAATAAAGAATGATAAAACTAAAAAAAATATATGATGTTTATTATCATGCAAACTTCCACCGAAAATTGGTTTGAACGAAATCTAGTAAGTAGTTTTTTTTTTAATACGTCATAAATCGTAAACCGAAAAATATCGATCAAAGTTACAAGGAACTACAAGAACTATTATAATTATGTTACTTGCTGCTACGGGACCCTTCATGTGCGAGTCCGACTCGCACTTGGCCGCTTTTTTATGAAAATTATCTAACGGGGGCGTATGAAATTTGGCACAGTTAAAATTTATATGAAGGAGGACTGCAACCTAAAAAAAATAATAAAGTAATGAATAAATAAATTAATAATACAACAAAGGGATTGCTTAAAATAGATTTTCTGTGAAGCCGTAGTTCTTCTTCGGCTACTTTAAACTGGCTCAAATGTGCCGTACCGTGGCTTTCCCACGTTTATAGTTAAAAACATACAATGACGCATAGTTTTAATGTAATACGATTTTCCTATAAAAGTGTGTTGAATTGGCATGGACAATTCGTACAATTGTCAACATATTCTTTTCAATGCCAGTGACTTTACTAGTACATCGTATAACTGTGCCAACTTCTCTGTATGTTCTAATTTTATGTTCATTTACATGATCTGTATTGTGAATATTCTCATTCTAAGAGTAGAAGTACTGTTGTTTATGCTTTGTTTGAAATAAATTGTTCCGTTCGTTCAGCTTTTCAATGAAGTTTTAATTCATTAGCCGCCTCTCGGCTTAGGTCTATTTTATATTCATTTTCATAATTATCAATGCTGAATATTGTTTGTTGCTTTTCCTTTAAGTCTTAACTCATTCAGCTTATATTTTATCCTACGCTCATTTGCATAATAAAGTAAGTTTTATAAACCTCTTTTCTAGAACTTTTTGTGAATATGTGTTTATAGAGATGTTATTTTATCCTTATACGGTTTCTATTTATTTGTACCATACATTAATATGTCTATTAGTGTTACATGAAAGAAGGTAGCTTAACTATGTTCGTGTGAGTTTAAATTAAGGGTGGTGTGAGTGCAAGCATATAGTAGTGACATTATTTATTAGGATTTTTTATAGTGACAATAACAAAATAGCTGACACACGCAGCGACAGGAACAGTTTCTTATAAGCTAAAACATAAATTGATATATCGATGATCTAAACTGATATTTGAGGGCACTAACTGTGTGAAAGTTGAGCAAAAGTGAAACTAGATAAAAATTGTATACATACATTGTTTTCATAAAACAAGATATAAAGACAATCTACTCTCTTTGATTTTAAATATCAAGTAAATTACTGATGAAGTTGATAAAAATATCATTCGAGTTTTATATAAGGAAAGACGAATCATAAAGTCTTATATACACAGGACAACAGTTGGTTATATATACAAAATTAGGAGATAAGAGATCTCGTGATATTGCTGCGATAAGCAACTTATTAAAAAATTTTTGATTGAATAAAGTCGGTCAAATGCTAAGAAAAAAAAACAAAAATAGACATATCAGTAACTGAAAACCATGAATTTCTCCTTATAAAGTTATTCACTCTATCAAGTGACCTAAACAGTTCTTACTGTGAGAATAGTATTACCGCAAAATTATACCCGCCACACAAAGCTACCAAACTAGAAGTTCCGATTAGAGATGTCGAACTCAGAAACACATCGCCAAAGTGCCGAGCCAAAATACTTTGAAATGGGTTTAAAATTTTCTTTGAACGTTCATTTCCTTTGAACTTATCACCGTATAAAAAGCGTTCAAATCGTTTTGCCGCATATAGTTTACTAGCTTTTGCAAGCAGCTTTGCTCACGCAAACTTTCGTCCCCTGATTTACCCCGTAGGGGTGGAGTTTAGTAAAATCCTCTAGGGTGTCTACACCCTATAAGGAATCTATCTGCCAAATTTCATGTTTGTAGGTGTTATAGTTTCTGAGATTTCGTGATTAATAAGTGAGTGGTATTTCGCTTTTATATATATATATTTAAGTTTTTCAAAGCGCAATATACGGTGTTAGAATTTGGGAATCAAGGAGCATGCTGATGTCAGCGATACCTAAGTTTCTAATGCATAGGGAACGTACAGATCGTTGCAGCGTTCACCGCCTAAATTGAATTTCTAAGTTATTCCTCAAGTTGTGAAGGCACGAATGAAGTGAGCTCGTTCCCAGTTGTTGTTTCCCGACTTGGGACTCGATGATTGGAGCCGAGGGCACGAACGACTTCGGTTTAGATCAACTTCTCGCTTTCTAACACACTGTTTGGAACGCCGCCGAGCATAGCAAGTAGACTTCGATTATTTTACTGCCACAAAGATAACTTCCTGCGTAACTGTTTCATGCAAAATTCTAATAAGGTAGGATTGTATAAAGATTGCTTTTATTTTTATATTTCTTTTTTACATTTGAATAAGTTAGTTTTTGTACCATTATGATTTACAGTATGAAGACGTGATTTGGTGTTAAATCGTATACTCATTGATTTTCATGATAACTAAGACGTATGTATTAAATGATCATGTGTAAAAGAAGATTGCTAACAAGAATGTCTTATCAAAATTCATTAGCATTCAAATTGTCGTTTATGTGTTGTACTTGACATATTGTTATTTGGCAGCCGTATCACGCAAGCGCTTGGCTGCAGTTTGAACAAAGCGTGTCTCGTAAGTGATTTCGTGTTAGGAGCTTGACGTGATGCCCTTGAGAGATAACTCGTTCATTTCATGAGTAGATTGAACAGATTCCCCTGTTCAAGACATGAATTTAAAATGCTCGATTTACAATTCAGTTTCGTTTACGGAGCGACCTCAACTTTTTTGTTACCCCTGGAACAAACGTGATTACATTTTTAATTAGATTCCTTTTTTTTCATCGCTTCAAACAACCAAGTACTCGAGGTTCGCATGTGAACATTAGCTCGCTTGTTATTATGAACTTCCTGTGCTCAATCGATTCTAGACTTTATGTGAAGTGAAGAGATGTTGCAAATTGCAATTTTATGTGTATTTTTATGCTTGGGAATTACGTTACTACTTCATAAAGTTCCAGTATATATAGAGATTTCAGATATTCTTGTTTCTTTTATTTTACCGTAATTAGATCGAGTTGTAGCTATTCAATTATTGGAATTAACTCTCTTGATTTCGGACTCATTAGCTAAGTATTAGTATTTATTCCTTCTACCGATTACCAATGTGCCAGTGGTGTTCCGTAGTAATTGTATAGACACACGATTAAATGGTAATTACATATATAAAACCAAAACTCCTTTATATTTGTTTTATATATTTACGTGCCACAATACCACGAATGATCATGCCTCACGTATCTATAGTTAAATCTGAGTAAATGTGGGTTATAAAAAATCCTGCTAAATATGTACACACATCAAAAGTGTCTAGGAATCAACATATGTGTCTAGGGATCAACATATATTTTTGCAATAACTTTTCTCCTGATTGATATTAATTAAAATTTTCTTTAAGGATTCATCAAATAAAGTGGTTTCGTTTGTCACAGTAACGATAAACCAAGTCACCTTTGCATTAATAAAGAAATTTGCCATTTTCCTAATAAGGGATTTTTGACATTTGAACCACTAACATTAAAGTTCGAAAAAAAGACTGAAATAACAGTTTTCTTTAAAATTTTATTAGGTAACTTAAACAATTAATAATCCGTGTTTCTACCGCGAACACTAACAACACAAGAACATCGGTTTGGCATACTCAAAATGAGTTCATCCAAACACGCTGTGGAATGGCCGCCCATGTTCGTTGCAACAACAAAAAAAGGTCTTCTTGCGACTGGATACCCTCCATATTCGGCAGAGCTCTTCTCTGTAGCATATCCCATGCATGCTCAATCGGGTTCAAGTCTGGCGACTGAGCAGGCCAGGGCCAAAGCCACATCTCAATCTCAAGAAATCCGCATAAAAATGCTTGATCCCTAGACACTTTTGATGTGTGTATGTTGTCAAACTGAAAAATGTGGTTCGAGTATCGCTTTAAATAGTTTACAGACTTTTTAAACAACTAGTATCAATCTCATCTTTTTTTTTTGCCCCAATTGTAACTGCAATACTTTTTTTTTGAGTAGATCTATATTCATATACGTAGAAAATATAGAATACGAGTAGTCGGCATATTGATTCTAAATTTAAAAAATATGTCATTGTAATGGTTATTCCATGACTTTATGCTATTTTTTGTTGGCGTATAAATCAACATTTCGAGGTGGCTTTTTCTATCTCAGCTTTTAGATGACATATTCATTTCTCATTATTACTTTTTTGTGAATGTAAATTTTAACGCGCTTCGTATAAAGTAATGTATGAACAATCGATAAATCAAACAACAAAAAACATAAAATCAAGGAATTTTTATTCTCTTGTAACGACTCTATTAGACACGAATAATTAATCCTCCGAATGCTTTGCAATGTTATTGGCGCAAAAAAGGATGAGTCTATAGAAAAAAACCTAAGTATCTACTATAAAGGGTATGTTATTTATCATTCTTATATTATCATAAGAAAGGCGGTCCATTCATCATTACAGTACTGACTTTCTTTTTAAGCCAAGAAGCGATTGTAGGGCGTAAAAGGGATCCAACACAATGTCTGTTCGTACAGTATAATCTGTTAACAAAAGCCAACAAGTCGTACTTTTTAAATTTATTACTCCTTATTTAATTCTTTTGTTAACTCGAAATTATAATAACGCTGTTATTTCAATGAAAATCTTGATTATTATCATGAAAATATTTGTTAACAGAATTGTTTTTTTTTTCGTTTGACATAATTAACTACTTTTAATCTAATTATCTTTCATAAAATGTACACGAGAAACTCTCAATGTCAAAAACACTGAGAGTTTTGGGTACATTACACGCCACCACAAAATAAGAAAATACTATTTAAGCTTTGCAGAAACTAGCTCAGAGTAGCCAGTGCGTAAAATGTACGTCACATAGCAACAGAGTTACGGCACGGCAAAGCAACAGTTCATCATCACTCACAGCCTCATATTTATCACAGTTAGGGTAGACATGTAGCTTCGTAACTTACGTAATATAGTAGGTGTAGCTGGCTAGCTAGGAGGGCATAAATCGAGCGTGCGTCCGCTAAACGTACACTAAGCAACACTGACAGCACAATGTTCGCTTATCTTAATTGCCTCCGTAGATACGATCCAGAAATTTATCTGCGGCGCCGCGCTGTTGGAATAAGTGCGCCACTTTTTAGCGGTTCGCGCTGTAAAAAGTTTAATGATAGTGCCCGACTGTTATCTACGTCGGTTGCTCCTTATTTTTCATAATTAAAATAAATGCTACTTTAAATTTTCCAGCAGACTAATGCACCAGAGATTTATTTGCATTTTATGATATTTTTTGTAGAGCGATTGTAAGTATAAACAATGACCGATGCATTTAAGCATTTTGAATAAATCTTGATTACTAAAACAAACTAATTTATCACATAAGAATAGTACATCAATAACATTGCAAGTATGGACAACAAAAATGTGTACAATGAAATTGCGTACGTTGAAAATTTCTTATTACCTTTCCTTTTTTGCACACCATATGTTGCACAGAAGCAATATGGTTTCATACACATAGTTTGAAGTAATGGAGGTTCTTAAGTGTTAATCTAATTCTTAAACTATTTCTATCCCGAACATCAAAGCGAAAAAATCAATTTATGATGTGTTTTTTTCTCTTCCCACCGAAAGACGTCTTCCGCTGAACTTAGGTCTTCCTAAAGTTTTCCTAAACAACTGGTCTCATGCTTCCATTACAAATTTAGCTGGATTCAGAAAACACTCTAAATATTGAAAGTATAAAATTATGAAGCCAAAGGTTTGAATGCCTAAAGTATTTATTTATTTCAGCCAGGTAGGAAAGGATTTTCAATCGCGTCGTTTATTGTTTCTCTATTGTCTCGCAAGAGGCTGATTTAACAGACTAACTGAATGAATAATGCATAATACAATGAACAGCTAAAATCAAATCTGAATATAATTTCAGAAGCCTTACCTGTGATAAATATGAATGATTCAAACGAATATGAGCCATTTGTTCTTTCACGTGTGAGATTAAGTTAAATCCCGATTCCCGAATTTTCACTAGCCATTCGATAAAGTGGCTTAAAGTTGGAGTGGATTGGTCATATAAAACGATGATAAAAATAGGTTGTTTTTTTAAGGAAATACATTTTGTAGAATAATATTATTATTGTTATCCGACTGTTCATAAAAAGTTGACTTGACTGCCTCGTTGGTCTCGCGGTTGGCGTGTGCGACTGCTGATCATGAGGTTTTGGGTTCGATTCCCGGGTCGGACCAAATGTTTGTATGATCTACAAATATTTGTTTCGGAGTTTGGGTGTTTTCTATTTATAATATGTATGTATTTACAAAAAAAAAGTATATATGTATTTGTATCAGTTGTCTAGTACCCTTAACGCAAGCTCTGCTTAGCTTGGGACTTGATGGCGTTTAAAAAAAAAGTTTGTTTTCTAAATTTCTAATATTACTCATTTCTTCTATTCATTGCATTTATAGAGAGACCTCTCTATCAGGTTTACAATTGACCTCGAAAATGCACTGAAATTATTTGTCGAAGGATTGCGTCCCGTTGGCATACCTAGTTTCAATCAGGTTGTTTCCTGGCAATTGCCTTGATTAACCGCATGTACGTTGCATGCAGTTTAATTATATTTGATAGACATAGTCTCTAAAATACACATTTGAAAGACGGATCACAGGTAATCCTTCGAGTGAAATACTTTGCTACTTAAAGTTATAATGTTTGAGGGTTCCATTTTTACGTTATTACATTGATGTGAACATCTATATTTACAAAAATACATTATAACTTGCTTATAAATATACAAGTTTAACCCTGTATGGCTTAAATATGTAACTTGGATAAAGTACATCAAAAAAGGTCATTTACAACAAAAATCTGATGTAGGTACCTTATTTTTCACATAATTTGACAATGTTAATTCATATACCTACAAAACACACAGCAAATGGTTAAACAAAGAGTGGCCGCTTTCGTGTTACATCTTTGTACTTAATAAAAATAATGTCAGATATAGCAGAACACAATTATTTATGGAGACTTGGAGCTATAATAGAGGCAATTTAATAATTGTCGAATTGGAAACTCAGTAAACGGTCTCAACGGAACGGAACGGTAAAGTTCTCAGTGCAAAACTAAAATGTGTCAATACAAGGACATGTGGCTCCCCACGAAGGAATATGGGCACATTTTCTGATGTATAGCAGCGAGAGCTCAGTATAATGGGCAGAATAAATTTAAAAATAAAGTTAATGACGTTAACAGCGTAATACGTTTTATGTAAAATTAAATCATAGATAAAAAAAGGGTTAGAATTGTTGAATTGACAAAATAATGCTGTCATGGTTTGGAATTAAAATAATTAAACATTAAAAAGAATAAGTGAAGAGCAACTGACCGTAGGACTTACGTTACGTTACACTAGTTTTATATATATATATATATATTGCGGAAAGACAATACAACAAATGCAGCATGGTGACCCACACTATTGCGGCCTATTGTAATTCTTCTGCATCATTGGGCCTCTGGTTTCGCAGTCACCAACGAAATACAACAGTACGAATGCTGTCATTTTAGGTTGGCCTTCTGTGAGAGAGGGTAGCAGCGCCCTGGTTGAATCGGTCCATTCGTGCTGAACCTTCAACATTTTAGATCCCTTACGAAAAATACCATCCAGAACTGTAGTATGCCAAAGTAAGGCGAAGTTATAACTTAACCCTTAACCGGCCCGCCGCCGTACATAAAGAGTTTGATGAATGTTAATAAGGCGGGAGCTGAATTTTAAAATCGTGGCTAAGGTATTTTATACGTTCGCCACATTTCGATTTCGGACGGAAAGAAGACGTGAACATATTGAGTGTTTATTATAAACAAAATTAGTTAAATATACCTTACGTTTTAACGCTATTGGATGTGGATAGCATAGGATCGGTTATTAATGAGAGTCCGAGGGAGGTCTTTGTCCACCAATGGACGTCGGCTGAGATGATGACGAACTACATCTTATATTCAAAGCTAGTTTAACACAAATGTATAATCTATTAACATTTTACTCATTAGATGGATATGTTAAAAGAATAAATTTTAAATAGTCGATGACTAGCCAGTTGGCACCGACCAATGCAGGCTCCGTTAATTTCTAGGGGCCGTCGCGGAGCCGGTAAATGTGTCATGTTAATGGCTTCTGTTAAAATATAACGCGTTTTCATTTTATGATCTCCCAATTTTATCACTAGTACTGCTGACAGCCGATGTAAAATGTCGTTATGGCAATGGCAACCGATATTTGGCAAGGGTTTCACTAGACTCGTAGTAGGTGACCTATTTTCTGATTAAATTAAGTAATGGATTTATTTGTTGAGTTGCTTTCATCGAGAATATTAAACATATCATTAGGCATTTGTATGAAGTACAGTCAGGCATAGTGTTTATTAGCGTCTTCAAGTGATGTGTGGATATCGAATCGATTTAAACATATAAATCTTACGACGGTAAAATGCATTTAAGAGCTCCATTCTTACAAACAAGTATTGAACTTATTTGTCTTATTTTTTTAACCACATACATACTTATTGTAAAAAAGGACGAGCCCTCGTACAACTAAAGTCACCGAACTAAGTAGTACCCTTTTCGTAATGGCAATCGGTGATCGGCTCCTTTACAGACTTGGAATATACTAGTTCGGCACATGAAATTTAACTCATATTTGTCTCTCAACTTACCCAGCTAAGCTAACTCACAAGCAGAAAGTTACTAGTGCTGTCAACATGGTCTTCTGTTTCTACGCAATTAAATCCAATTATCCACAGTAATATTACAAATTCGAAAGTTACTCTGTCTATCTGTTACGTTTAAATGGCTAAACCACTGCACAGATTTCAATGAAATTTAGCATGGTGATACTTTGAATCTTAAGAAAGGACATATTTAATGCGATAACCGATATATACGTGGACGAAGCCGAAGGCAAAAGCTAGTTATGACTATTTGGCAATTTAAAGTTAAGTATCTAGTAACAGAACTCAAACATATCTAGAGTTTATTGTTTTAACTCTACAGATACGAAAGCGTAAATTTTAATATGTGACTTTAGCGCTATTACGAAAATGAACATTTCTAACACAATTCAAAAGAAGCCGTGCTACTTCTTGAAAATTTGAAGAGTGTTGTCCCCGTGGAACAGAAAATTTCATATTTCGGAATAGCTGTAAGAACTTTCACCAAAGTTTCTTATGAGACTATCTTGTATCCATCGTGTATTGAAAGGCTTTGAAAGTACAAGTTTCAACTAAATTATATCAAATTGATAAAATGTTTATAATAAGAAGACTGATGAGAAGTGACTGAATTTCTTATGGCAATGAAATTTAAGCCATAGAGTGTAAATATATGGATTAATATCCAATGAAATTATAGGATCAACGGCAAAGTAAAAAATGGCCCACTACGTATTTATTTAAAATAGTAATTACTTAAATATTCAATGAAAGCAGTTTGTAACTAGGCCTTCTTTCAGATTGTATCATGTGAAATCATTAGACTCACATTCAAACGTCAGTAGAGCAGCTGCTTTTAATACAGAAAGCTGAAATGAATATTGAATAGTAAACAAAGCCAAAAAAATCAAGTCATACTTTTACACATTTTCACCAATTTCATTTACAACGAAAGAATGAAATAGAAGAAATGTCTACTTAAAACTTACTTAGTTATTTAATAAAAAATATCAATGGGTTGACTAAAAGTTTCTGATTAAAACTAATTAATTGCGATAGTTTAATGCATTCATTTACAGATGTAGAAACACGCCTAGTGCTTGCTAGCGAAACTATAAGGTACCGCAACAATCGATTCTGATTGGATCATCTGTTCCCAAATATATATTAGGCTGAAGGATATCGGCCCATCGGTGGTGAACCGTCCAACCCGCTAGCTCTCGGGCCGCTCCTCGGATACATTTACCGTTTATGGCTAAGCCATTTAATAGAGTTAAGTGGGACTTAGGCCATTTTGAAAGGCGTGCGGTCTAACTTGCTTTAACAATCTGTTTAATGGACCCCATGAGAGCCTGGAATTCTCTTTTAACTAGTTTAATATTAAGTTTAGATTGCACATACGTGTAAGTATATAATTTAAATACTTAATTAGAAAGTTAAATTCAGAAGTATTTAAATTCAATATAGGATATAATATATCATACCTATATATATTTAAGTGTTTATTAGTGAATGCTTAACTTAGTAACAATTTGAAGGATTACATTATCGCAGTAAGTTAAACGGTCCCACAAATGCTTTAATGATTCATACCAGTGGGTAGAGATCTTTATTCAAAACTAAACTTAACTAAGTGACGTAAAGGCCATGTAAAAAGAAAATAAAGTCCGTAAATTGCAGTATATATCACAGAGATTAGATGCAGACTTAACTTAATCAAAAACAGGTTAACAGAAGCCACAATAGACTCAAGTACTCGAATATCGGCCATTCAAACCGTCCTCAGGAAACTGGCTATAATGGTTATGAATAAAAATTTATTGCCCTCGAATAGCCCGCTATTTTGTAAAGCTTCATCTCAATTAAATCTCTATTATCTAGTCAAAATGGTGGTAGCACGTGGCGCGAACTGCCGCTATAAGCATTATTAACAGAGAATTATCACGGACCGTCTATAACTTTCTCTGGGCAAGAGTTACTATTTAATACAATTTTATGGAGATTACTTTGCAAAGTATTCGAATACAAATATTATTCTGTAGATGAAAGTTTGTTCGGGCTGTGGAGAGGGACTAGACTTAGACCGTGGACGGAGATTTGTTGTTCAGCACACCATATAATTTTTTATAAATATTTCGGACATCTAACACACAACGCCGTCTAGTCCCAAGCTAAGCAGAGCTTGTGTTATGGGTACTAGACAACTGATATAAATACATATATACAATTTTTTGTAAATACATACATATTACACATGGAAAACACCCAAACTCTGAAACAAATATTTGCAGATCATACAACATTTGGTCTGACTTGGGAATCGAACCCGAGACCTCATGATCAGCAGTCGCACACGCCAACCGCGAGACCAACGAGGCAGTTCAACCATAGTAAGAACTGAAGTATATAATTAGGGAGTACTCGATTAATATTTGTCTTACTGTTACCATGGGAGAGCCACGCTTCGGCGTGAATGGGCTGGCTCGACCGGAGTGATAGCACGGCCTCACAGAAAACCGGTGTGAAATAGTGCTTGCGCTGTGTTTTACCATGTGAGTAAGGATACCAGAAGCCTATACCCCAACCCCTTCCCCATCCCCCTCCAAATCTCCCAAAGGCCGGCAACGCACTCGTGACGCCTCTGGTGTTGCGGGTGTCCATGGGCGGCGGTAATCGCTTACCATCAGGCGATACGTCTGCTCGTTTGCCCGCCTATTTCATAAAAAAAAAATAAGGAAGGCAGACATGACAAGCTTAATTATATATCCTCCTTCTGTCTTTCTTTGTTTATTGTCAGTAAGTTCTAAATAAAACATTAGTTTTATAAAGAAATAATAATAATAAATCTCTTTATTCTACACCAGCTTATGTAGTTACAAGGTTAACTTAAAACTATTTTAAAGTATGTACAAGTGGCGGCCTTATTGCTTCAAAGCAATGTCTTACAGGCAACCATGGGATGGAAAGAAGAGTAGGGATGAAAAGTATATCGTAGTGCCTGGTGTATTATTGGTGGAAAGGAAAGTAAGATAAAGTTTACACATTACATAAACTAATAGCAACACGTAGTGTAAAGGATTAAGTTAATATAGTAAGATAGATGAGTGAAACATACAGACATTCCATGCAGACATAAAAGTGAATACCCTGACCCACTCAGTGTAGCAGACTATGGGACATTGACTTCTCTTAGGTAATATTCCTTTACCAGTCTCTTAAAGGCAGTCAATGTTTTCGCACGTCTTATTGCGATTGGTAGGGCGTTCCATAAACGAACTGCCTATACAGTGAAGGAATGGTCGAGGAATTTGGTTGCATGTCCTGGCATTTTTAATTTCAAATTCCCTGACGATCTCAAAGATTTAGAATGTGAGTCAAGTAAGAAGTTAAACCGAGATTTCAGATATCGTGGAGTAAATGGATTGAAGAGAATATTGTACAGAAGAGAAAGAATGTGTGCATTCCGGCGAAGGCGGATGGGTAACCACTTAAGCTGTTTACGATAATCGGAGACATGATCATATTTGCGTAATTCAAATATGAATATTATACAGAGATTTTGGAGTCTCTCAAGCTTATTTAATTGGTCTTCAGTGAGATCAAGATATCTGGCATCAGCATAATCAAGGATGGGAAAAAGAAGGGATTATGAAAGAGCAATCTTCGTAGATATGGGTAAAAAATTGCGTAATCTGCGCAAAGATCCTGCAGCGGCAAACATTTTGCGACTCAGCTCCTGCAGCTGAGGAACCCAGGATAAGGTACTATCAATATAGATCCCCAAGTTCTTCACTTTGTCACCGTACGGGATTGGTGTGCTATTACAAGTGACTTGAGGCAATTTTGTCTCGACTGCCTCGTTGGTCTCGCGACTGCTGATCATGAGGTCTCGGGTTCGATTCCCGGGTCGGATCAAATGTTTGTATGATCTACAAATATTTGTTTCGGAGTTTGGGTGTTTTCTATGTATAATATGTATGCATTTACAAAAAAAAAAAGTATATATTTATTTGTATCAGTTGTCTAGTACCCATAACACAAGCTCTGCTTAGCTTGGGACTAGATGGCGTTGTGTGTTAGAAGTTTGAAATATTTATTTATTATTTATTTATTTATATTTCGACTCACCTTTTTCTTTATTAGCACCTTAATGTCTTCAGTTAGCCATGGTGATGGAAGACGTTTGACCCTCATTTTTTGGATTGGCGCATGTTCATTGTAGAGAGTCGTTATAAAAAGTTCCACCTTATTATCAACGCAATCAGCACTGAGGAGAGGTGCCCAGTTGATGTTTCTGACGTCCCTCATCAAGGCAGCAACATCTTTACCCTTGAAGTTACGCTGCAGGATGGTCTTCGCTTTAGGTTTAGGAGGTCGGAGGCGATAGGATAGGTAAAGCAAGTAGTGATAGGAAATCTCGTCAGCAGAGCACTGGCCGTGTTTAACTGCGAGGTTAGGGGAGGAAACAAGGGTAAGGTCTAATAGAGACGGAACAGAGTGTGGGAAATAATGAGTTGCATCGGAAGGAAGAATAGACAGGTTGCTAGACTGAATTTTAGACTGAAGAATAGACGACCGAGAATCGTTTTTATGCATGCATGTATTGAAATCACCCATGATTATGGTCTGACTGTACAAAGGGGTAAATTGTTCCAGGAGCAGTTCAAACGATGAGAAGTAGTTGATACGTAGGGAAGGGCAATAAAATACACTGTCGAGGAGCGTCATCTGTTAGCCGAGCGGCGAAACGCCTGATGTCGTCGGCTGCTCAAATCGATTTGTTCGAAGGCCTGAATGACGCCATCTATCCCTGCACGGCGAAATGTCTGGTGTCTTCGGCTGCTGGCAACGGTCGGTACAACAGCACGCGCGGGCTTCAGTCGCCGCCCTGTTTTATCGTTCTCTCCCCAGACCATTTTTGAACGACGATTGAGCACACGTACATTATAATTGTAAAACTGTATTATTTGATTACACAAGATACAGAAAAGCATAACGGATTTTCTTTGTCTAATCAACCCAAGAAACCAACTACACACAAAGTAGCCACTTGACCAATACTGAATCACCAACATTGGACCTTCGACGCCGGATCCACATTGGACCTTAAAAGGCGGATCCTCATCTGAAGCAGGAAGCAGCATCACCTGCAGCAGTAACGGTCAAGCCAATCAAGCAGTATCCTTTTCAAACCAAAATCCTATGCTCAGTTTGTGCTAATACAGCGT
Source organism: Diaphora mendica (assembly GCA_949125395.1). NCBI lineage: Eukaryota > Metazoa > Arthropoda > Insecta > Lepidoptera > Erebidae > Diaphora > Diaphora mendica. The sequence goes on from OX421315.1 coordinate 20,753,387, forward strand.
TTGTTTCTAAATTCAAATAGGTAATCGCCATATTTAACCTGTAGCGACGTGTTCGTGGTACCTACCTACCTACCTACATCGTGCGCGAGCGCGGCGAACAACTAAAACCGTGAGTACTTGATTCTTGCTTTTCACAACCGCCAAAATGACCAAGAAGAGGCAATCCCTCGTAGATATTGAGAGTGGTGATATTATTATCCGAGAGTTAATTAAGAAACGGGGGTCAATTAGGGCCAAATTCACGTTATTTACGAAGTTTGTACAAACTTTAGATGTTGAAAGCGTGTCTGTAATTCAGAAGGCCGAGTTGCACGAGCGTTTTCAACGGGCTCAAGTACTATTTGATCAATTCACTAACATTCAAGATGATATAGATGCCATAGTGTCGGGTAGTCAGGTCGAAAAAGAATTGCATGAGCGAGAAACCTTCGAAAATCAGTTTTATTCAATCATTGCTAAATGTAAGTGTTTGTTAGACGACCCACCTAAGGGCGTTCATAACAGTAATCTAAATATTAACAAAATAAAATTACCCACGATTTCTTTGCCCAACTTCGACGGCTCATATGACAAATGGCTCGAGTTCCGCGACACTTATGTTTCTATTATTCACAATCCTAGTAATAATCTCGATAATATTCAGAAATTTCATTACTTGCGGTCGGTACTTACAGGTAATGCACTACAAGTTATTAAGTCATTAGAGTTTTCTTCCGATAACTACCTAATCGCCTGGGATCTTTTACAAAATAGGTTTAATAACAACCGTTTACTTGTACATAATCACGTCAAGGCTATATTTACAGCTCAGTCAATCAGCAAAGAGTCGGCAGCGCAAATTCGTAAACTCATTGACACCATTTTACGTAACATTCGTGCTTTAAAAACACTAGGCGAACCTACCGATACGTGGGATACTCTAATTAGTTACATCATAGTCTCAAAGTTAGATTCTACTACCGAACGCGAATGGGAGCTTCACAAAAGCTCTGTCACGAATGCCTCTTCCGATAATAGATTTTCGTTGTCCGATTTATTGACATTTCTTAAGGATAGGGCTGATTTTTTAGAAACGGTTAAGCCATCACAAAACAAACAAACAGCAGACACACATATACAGCACACTCAAAACACTAACATAAAAAAATCGTCGTTCGTAAAATCACACAGTCATGTTATTACACACAAAAACAATAACAAACTCTCTAAGTTATCTACTCAACGTTATATGTGTAGTATGTGTAACTCAAATCATCCACTGTATGCTTGTGAGAGTTTTCTTAGTTTATCGCTTAGAGACAAACTAAAATTGGTTGAGGAGAAAAAACTGTGTAATAATTGTTTGCGCGGTGGTCACGCAATTACCGAATGTTGGTACGGGCCGTGCAAACATTGTAACAAGAAGCACAATACGTTACTACACAGTGAGTTTGTCGACGTGAGTGCATCCAAAGTTGCACACACTACACAAACACTGCCTCATCCAGTACCAAGCACAAGCACAGACATCACGCACACACACGTAACACAAACCGCGACTCACAAAACTCACACATGTCAAGACGTCGATAATAATAATATAAACACACAGTATTTTAATAATCAAGTATTATTATCGACTGCCTTAGTTGAGATCGCGGATAATAACAACAAATATCACACAATTCGGGCTCTTCTCGACAGCGGGAGCCAACATTGTTTCGTTTCAGAATCGTTATGTAACAAACTCAACATTCCAAGGATACAGTCCACTGTGCAAGTTATAGGTATAGGTAACTCTATAGCGCAATCCACACAATCATGCACACTCAATGTGCGGTCCAAAACAAGCCAATATCACACGCATTGCAATTGCTTAGTTTTGTCCTGCATTACGTCACAATTACCATCACTAGGTTATTCTCATAAAATCAAAATACCAGATAATGTGCAACTGGCAGACCCCAATTATTATTTATCGAACGAAATTAATTTACTCATAGGCGCTGATAAGTTTTGGGAATTATTGAAGGAAGGACTTATTCGCTTACCTTACGGTCCATATTTGCAAAACACCAAACTTGGGTGGATAATATCGGGGGCGGTTCACAACCCATCACACAGTAATTTTAATAAAATTCATTGTAATTTTACTCAAACAATAAATTTAGATACACAGCTTAAGCTTTTTTGGGAGTTGGAGGAAATTAATTATTATTCCAATAACAAAATTAATTTCAATAAGAATGAAAGTGCATGCGAAAATCTATTTTCTGACACGACTTTGCGTGACGACAAAGGTCGTTTTTCCGTGCGCATCCCGCTGAGCGAATCAGCTGACGCATTACACGATACGTTTTATATGGCTCAGAATAGGTTTCTTGCACTCGAACGCAAACTAGTTAGAAGCGCACCTAGCTATAGAAAAATGTACACTGAATTTATGAATGAATATTTAAGCTTGGGACACATGAGTCGCATATCTGAATATAATAAACCACATTATTTTTTGCCACACCACGGTGTTTTACGGGAACATAGTTCGACCACAAAGCTTCGGGTTGTTTTTGATGCAAGTGCAAAGTCGACGTCAGGCAAATCATTAAACGATATTCAACACATAGGGCCGACGTTACAGAATGACTTATTTTCAATTTTATTGCGTTTTCGGCAATTTAAATATGTTGCATGTGCCGACATTGAAAAAATGTACAGGCAAATATTGATACAGTCTGATCAAAGAGATTTACAGTTGATTATTTGGAGAGAGAGTCCTTCCGACCCCCTCGGTGTATTTCAGCTTAACACGGTGACGTATGGCACTGCGTCCGCGCCTTATCTTAGTATCAGATGTTTAAAGCAACTCGCAACGGAATGTAGTGATGACGTAATCGCGCAAGTCATCAATGATGATTTTTATGTTGATGACTTGGTAACGGGACATCATGATCAACAAAAGTTGTTAGAAATATGCAATAGTGTATCCAAGGTACTTGAATCGGGTTGTTTTATGTTAAGGAAGTGGATATTCAATTCACCAGTTTCACACGTACAGTCGCAGTCGTCTTTAACTTCCAAAGAATTATCATTAGGTGATCATTGTCAAACAAAAACATTAGGATTAGGGTGGATAAATATTTCTGATGAATTATATTTTACATCGAAATGCGATCACGATGTGGCTCATGCTACTAAGCGCACTATTCTTTCTGCGATTGCACAGATTTACGATCCGTTAGGTTTAATCACACCTACTATTATTATCGCTAAGATTATACTTCAAAGGCTGTGGTTATCAAAAATAGGTTGGGATGACCCTGTACCTAGAAATATTTTACTCGATTGGCAAAAATTCATTAATAATTTAAAATGTTTAAATAATTTACGGATTCCTCGGTATGTGTTGGCGGAGAGCGACCATACAGACTTACATATATTTTGTGACGCGTCGCAGCAAGCGTACGGCGCTTGTGCGTATGTGTGCTGCTACTACGATTCACTGATAACTACTCACTTATTGTGTGCGAAGAGTAAGGTCGCGCCGGTGAAGCCGGTTAGTGTACCGCGCTTAGAGTTGTGTGCCGCGGTAGTAGGTTCGAAATTGTACACAAAAATAATAAAATCGCTTAGACTTAGGTTCGATAATATTTACTTTTGGTCAGATTCCACTATAGTGCTGGGATGGCTAAAGATGTCACCGAGTTTGTTAAAAACATTTATTCAAAATCGCGTAGTAGAAATTAACGAACTCACCGGTGATAAGCCGTGGTTTCACGTAGACGGTAAAGAAAACCCGGCTGATTTATTATCGCGCGGAGTGCAGTTAGATATTTTAATGACGTCAGTTATTTGGTGGCACGGACCGATGTTTTTACGTGAACCTAGATTAAATTGGGCACATAATATCAATAATTTTAAATTTAATTCTGACGAATTACCAGAATTAAAAGTAATTAAATCTTCAATGATAATTCACACTAATCTGTGTTCGTTTCCATTCGAGTTATTTTCTTGTTTTAATCGAATGCGACGTGTATTAGCGTACATTACACGTTTTATAAATAATTGTCGTAATAAAATAAAATCACAGCGTCTCACTGGCTGTCTTGTAGTGGAGGAGTTAACTTATGCAACTAGGATTTTAACACGGATTGCCCAACAACAGTCTTTTCCTGATATTTATCATAATTTAAAAAATAATAAAAATATAAAGTGTCCTCCTCACATTTCTAACTTAAATATATTTTTAGACAAACACGATTTGATTAGAGTGGGAGGTCGGCTTACTTATTCTGAATCGTTTTCATATGATAAAAAACATCCTTTGTTGTTGTGTGCAAAGCATATTTTGACTCGTCGTATTTTTGAATATTCACACAAAAAATTATTACACGCGGGGCCACAGCTGTTGCTGGCTACCGTAAGAGAGACTTGGTGGCCTATCAAAGGTCGTAATTTAGCCAAACAGGTAGTGCATTCCTGTATGACGTGCAAGCGAATGAAGGCCAAACCCCTAAATATTCAAATGGGTAACTTACCCCCTGAAAGATTAGATCCGGGGTATCCATTTATACATTGTGGAGTAGACTATGCCGGACCATTGGTTATATTGAATCGTGCGGGAAGGGGGGCAAAGTTAGTAAAATGTTACATTTGTCTTTTCGTGTGTTTCTCGACACGCGCTATTCACTTAGAATTAGTAACAAGTCTTACATCCGAAGCATACTTACTCGCGTTGAAAAGGTTCATCTCTCGCCGTGGTAAACCTTTACAAATTTATTCGGACAATGGTAAATCATTTGTCGGAGCATTAAAGGAATTTTCGAAATTTTTAAAAGATTCTGAGACGGATATTTTAAATTTCACAACAAATAATTTAATTAAGTTTAGCTTTATACCGCCGTATTCACCACATTTTGGCGGATTGTGGGAGGCTGGGGTCAAGTCCTGTAAATTTCATTTATACAGAATAGTTGGTAATGCGAATTTAACGTACGAGGAATTGAGTACTGTATTGGCACAAATTGAGGCTGTCCTCAATTCCCGTCCTATGTCACCTATGTCCACTGACCCAAATGACCTTCTTGCTCTCACCCCCGCTCACTTCTTGATTGGCCGACCGCTTACAGCTCCCGCCAGCCAGGACCTCACAACAACGGCTACGCAGCGCCTTCCACGTTATGATCGCATAGAACAGATGAGGCAGAACTTCTGGCGTCGATGGGCTACCGAATATATTTCTGAGCTGCAGAAAAGGACGAAATGGCAGTTCAACCAGGACACACTACTTCCAGATACTCTGGTGCTAATCAAGGAAGATCATCTACCACCCTTAAAATGGCGCCTAGGACGAGTACTGCAAACGTTTCCTGGCAAGGATGGTATCTCTCGCGTGGCAACCATCAAAACTGCATCTGACATAATTAGAAGGTCATTCTCGAAGATATGCCCGCTCCTGTATCCACATGAAGAAGGTCAATCGCAGACTCCAGTAAATCACAACCTGTTGGAATCTGATGCTTCCAAGGCCGGGGGCATGTCGAGGAGCGTCATCTGTTAGCCGAGCGGCGAAACGCCTGATGTCGTCGGCTGCTCAAATCGATTTGTTCGAAGGCCTGAATGACGCCATCTATCCCTGCACGGCGAAATGTCTGGTGTCTTCGGCTGCTGGCAACGGTCGGTACAACAGCACGCGCGGGCTTCAGTCGCCGCCCTGTTTTATCGTTCTCTCCCCAGACCATTTTTGAACGACGATTGAGCACACGTACATTATAATTGTAAAACTGTATTATTTGATTACACAAGATACAGAAAAGCATAACGGATTTTCTTTGTCTAATCAACCCAAGAAACCAACTACACACAAAGTAGCCACTTGACCAATACTGAATCACCAACATACACCAAGATGTATTTTAGAGTGGAGGAGGTCCACTTCCAGAAAAAGATGTTCTCCTGCATTAGTTGGCGGAGGCTGCGGAGACAAACTTATAACAGTATAGGGAATTTGTGACCGTAGATAGATGGCTATACCACCGCCACCCCCAACAGCTTGATGATTCCTGATCAGGTTGAAACCTGGTAAGGAGTATGCAGAAGAGGGTAAGCAGGGCTTCAGCCATGATTCAGAGATAAGTATGCCGTGTAAATTTGTCAGCTTGCCTGTGACCACGGCCAGTGCAACCTGGTCGAAACTTCAGGCAAAACAGAGGTATGTAATACCTTGAAATAAGTGATCGCGTTAATTCCCGTAAAAATAATTATTGTTATAAATTTGTACAGTCAAAACATGCCAGCATCTCGGGGAAATGAGCCGGAACACTATGAGCATTAATGTGCACCAGGTTGAGATTTGAAGAAAATAATTTTTTGTACACATACCATACATACACAATATTTCTCTTGTACACATTAGCCTACAAAAATGTTTGTTATGGTGCCTGATAATGCCCAAAACTAATGTAGTATGACATTATTTATATATTATTTTCATCAGTAAGTGCTTGTTCACGTTGACTCGACATTCATTTATGGAGTTTTACTGATGAAAATAATACATCGCTTATGGACGGGAAAATGCTGAACCATAAAAACCATCAAAGAATCCGAAACTCATTCTCATTCGGATAAAGGCACTTATTATCATAACATTTCACCTGTATAGATTATTGGTATCGAGAAAATACATATTTACGATAAGTGACTTACAAGGATTCGAAAAAAGCCTGAATTCTACTGTAGTTTAAATAAAGTCTGTTAATAAATGATAGCCACAGTCGATAGGTAGTTATACAGAGGTTACTATCTGAGTTTTTTTTTGTGTGATTCTACAAATGATAAGTATATTATATTTTTTTCAATTAGTATTCAATAAGACACATTTAAACACGTTTTATAAATAATTCAAATTCAATTTATCATTACAATTTATTTTTAACCCCCGACGCAAAAAGAGGGGTGTTATAAGTTTGACGTGTCTGTCTGTCTGTTTGTCTGTCTGTCTGTCTGTGGCATCGTAGCTCTCAAACGGATGAAGCGATTTCAATTTAGTATGAAAAATGAGTTACGTGCGAGTGTTCTTAGATATGTTTCATGAAACTCGGTTGAGTCGTTTAAAAGTTATGGGGGTGAAAGTGTGGAAGAATAACAGAATGTCTGCAAAAATATAATTGGCTTATGATTACTCGATTAAGTGCTTCAGTAGGGGGTTATTTAAATTTTGAATTTAAAATTATAACAATGTAAAACTTCATTTTACTAAAAATATTTTTCTTTTTACAAAAAAATTGTCCCCTCAAATTGTAAACGTCATTTATATCTCAAGTAGTGAATAATGGTTCATTTAGACGATAATAATACACTTTTGAAGCAAAAATATAATTTTTTCCTTTTCTTTTGTTCCCAAATCTCCCTAATAGCGCATGATTAAGCTTGAGTGGCTGGTTAAAACCGCTTGGTGGCGGTGTTCATGAATGGTTTATTTACTGCTTAACGTAATATAAATGACAAAAAGTGTTGTGAAACCTGCTGATTTATTTCCATATTTCGTGAAAACCTTTACAATCCTATGAAAAGTGGAGTCCTGATAATAGATCAAATCATACATAAATACAATGTGCTTGTTAGTTAGTGATGCTGATTGCTAAATCGGTTGTTGGTTCGATTCCCAGGACAAACAATTATGTGATGTGCAGGATCATGCCATCTTTGCCAACTCTGTAATTGAGGTCTAGGTTCCCTCTACAACTCCTAGAGTACCTACCAAGCCAGCAAAACTATTCTCTTCACAGTTCTTAAAACGCATCGTGTCCTGACTCACTGAACAGAAGTTAGTGATATTTGTCCACTTGTCTAAAATTTGGTTACATCTCTCTATATACACACATCAAAAGTGTCTAGGGATCAACATACGTGTCTAGGGATCAACATATATTTTTGCAATAACTTTTCTCCTGATTGATATTAATTAAAATTTTCTTTAAGGATTCATCAAATAAAGTGTTTTCGTTTGTCACAGTAACGATAAACCAAGTCACCTTTGCATTAATAAAGAAATTTGCCATTTTCCTAATAAAAGGATTTTTGACATTTGAACCACTAACATTAAAGTTCGAAAAAAAGACTGAAATAACAGTTTTCTTTAAAATTTTATTAGGTAACTTAAACAATTAATAATCCGTGTTTCTACCGCGAACACTAACACAAGAACATCGGTTTGGCATACTCAAAATGAGTTCATCCAAATCATGCTGTGGAATGGCCGCCCATGTTCGTTGCAACAACAAAAAAAGGTCTTCTTGCGACTGGATACCCTCCATATTCGGCAGAGCTCTTCTCTGTAGCATATCCCATGCATGCTCAATCGGGTTCAAGTCTGGCGACTGAGCAGGCCAGGGCCAAAGCCACATCTCAATCTCAAGAAATCCGCATAAAAATGCTTGATCCCTAGACACTTTTGATGTGTGTATTTTGATTTTAGATCATTTTGTATATCTCAGGTACGGGACAAGACCGAATATCTTAAAATATGACTATCATAATCCTGCCTCACAGCACTTTATAATATGACTCGGACCTCAACTCTACCAAAAGCAATTCTCATATTAAGCGCATTCGTGATTAGAAACAACTATGAATACCAAATAATGCATTTTAATTCATCTATACAACGTGAGTATTGCAGTCGAATTTCTGAGGAGAAAACTGAGAGACAATAATTTAATAGGAAGATGTATTTGGTACGTGATGAGGAAGAACGAAAATCAGTGTAAGCCAAATACATAAAATCAAAAGTTGCACCAATAAATTGACAACTAAACAAAAAATATTAACGATTTACCGAAGGCAATATAGATAAGCTAAACAACCAACTCAAATAAGCCATTTGTAGTAGTTTTATATAACCATAATCCACACTAAAACTTGAAACGTATCATACGTATATACGTATATATCAGATACAGTAATAAGACAAAATTTGCAAGATTTTCATGCTAATATTATTGAGCTAATACTTTGGATTTGATTGCTTTGATTGCCGTTTCGATAATGCCTCAGTACTCGTTCTAAATCCAAACTAGTGGGTCAAATTACCTACTATCTACCCCAAAAATGACTTTAGATTAACCACAGACAGTTTAAATTAAGCGTTCATAAGTTTTATTATCAGTTAGCTGGTGCTGCAATGAATAATAAGGAGTTTGCCAGTGCGAAGTTTGTTGGCACGGCTCGGACGTCTAACGCTAACTTAAACAAGTACCTTCAGAGAACACCAATTGTCTTCAGTTATGATGTTCCTTATGATATGATTATTATAATCGTATAGTTGGATGCTCTTGGTCATGCTGATATCATCAGCTTTTACAGCAGTTTTTATAAAGATTGTGGCTGTTTATCATGTCAATAATCACTAGCAGTTTTTGTAAATAATAATAATTTTTATTGTCATTAAATATAATATATGGAGAACTCAATAGTGTTCACAATTTTTGTAGTTTCAAAACTCCAATGAATTGTAATGTAGTTAAACTCTAATCGGACTATACTTTTTCTATTATCATGTAATATGTGAATTCAAACGTAAAACTTATAAATGATATATGCTGGTAACTGTATCTAAACAAAGATAATGAAACTTCCTTTTTATCAGACCTTTCATTTGACTGCCTCCGTGGCGCAGTGGTAGCGTATGCGACTGCTGTGTTTGAGGTCTCGGGTTCGATTCCCGGGTCGGACCAAATATTTGTATGATCTGCAAATATTTGTTTCGGAGTTTGGGTGTTTTCTATATATAATATGTATGTATTTACAAAAAAAAGTATGTAATGTATTTATATCAGTCGACAATGTATCAACACATTACCAGCTCTGCTTAGCTTGGAACTAGATGACGTTGTGTGTTAGATGTCCGAAATATTTATTTATTTACAAGAAGGAAAACTTAGATATAGGAGATTTTTTCAAAAAATTAAAATGTGTTTTAAAGTAACCCGTAAAGTAAAGTACCGTGGGAGTGCTACGCTTCGGCATGCATGGGCCGGCTCGACCGGAGTGATACCACGGCCACGCAGAAAACCAGTGTGAAACGCCTGCGCTGTGTTTCGCTGAGTGAGTGAAAATACCGGAGGCCCATACCCCACCCCTCCCCCCATCCCACTCCCTATCCCCCAAAGGCCGGCAACGCACTTGTGACGCCTGTAGTGTTGCGGATGTCCATGGGCGGCGGTAATCGCCACCATTAAAATCATACGATACGTCTGCTCGATTGCCACCTATTCCGTAAAAAACCTTTCAACTAACTAATTAAATCTAAGTTGAATTATGTTTTAATTATCCACAGTTTTTTTTTAGCAATGATTAAAGATTTCCTTGACCCACATAAAACACTCCAATATTTCAAAGCCGGCATTATTCTGGCCACCATTAATCTGGAAACTTTTCTAATTTGAATATTCATCAAGTTTTTTCCCTATATAGTTAGCTGGATTTTATCGCGATCGCTTATTACGCGCCGTCGAAACAAAAATGCAAGTAAATATTTCTATTCGGTTTTAAAAATTTAAATTTCATACATTGTCTAGTCCTGTTTAAGTAAGTTTTTTCTTTAAATACGGTACCATTTACTAGATAAGATTTAAGGTAGCTTCAAATCGATAATTTAAGAACCCTAGGACTCTAGTTCAAGAAATTCAATTTTTTATCACATTACCTGCAAGAACAACTTAACTCACAAAACCGAACTACTTACGATATCAGAACACACTACATTTCAGAAAGACACGTCAATTGTCAACACAAAAACCGCCGAGGCAGCAACCGACGACCTAATTAATTGCGATTGCCCCTTGAGGCAGATTTAGCCGCACATAAAACCTCTTCCGTGCCCATACGGTCAGCAACCCATCAATCCTTTTCTTGTTAGTTGCTGTCAATCAAATGCAATCTTGTGAAGATCATTTGTTTTTATTACACTTTAAGATACCTGCCTACCTCTGAAAAATTCAAGCGTTTCACTAGAAAAGATTTCTAAAATTTGGTTTATAGTTGAGATTACTATAGGTAAAACTAGTAAAGGTACATTTTGAAATTATTAAATGAAATTAAATGAATGAATGTTTTAAAAAATGAAGAGAGTTTTATAGAGTAATTCATTTGGAAATTCTAAGCACCGTCGTAGGTAATTATTATTTTAGCAAATCCTATGCTTTTTAGAAACCAGTTTTGATACGTTTCATTTTTATTTCATAAACTACGTATTATTTTCGTGATTAATAATTCAGGAAATTCCACTGTACCTAACTTAGTGAAATAAATTATTCTCTTGAATGGAAGGTATCTTAATAGATTCCCTAAATCATTATACTGTTGCCCATTATTTACATTTAACTTTAAGCAAAGGATCATCTAAAAATATCTACTCCTTAAAATATCTGTTATAAAGATACTTTCTACAGGGAATAATTTAACTTAAGCCATACCAAAGTCACGATAAAGTCTGAGAAATTATATAGCTAACCTCAATTCTCGTGAATCATAATTAGCGCAAGAAAATTCTAGAATACGAGCTTGTGACCTAATTTTAGGTTATGCACACAAACGTTGGACGTGCAACGTAGTCTGTTTAGTTGATTTGAAGAGAGCAACTTGTACGAACAAGATTGCACTGCATATAGTAGGACATCAAAGTTTCGTCTTTTGTATGAGGAATTCACTACATTTCCATGACAACGCGAATTTCATTGAAATGCAGTGAGCTCGAGGAAAGTAATGTCGAGGGAAAAGTCACGATTCATAAATATGCGTCGGAGTCTTTTGGAAGTGCGACCAATAAAATATAATAATATTGGTGATTTTATTTAATCTTTCTTACACATTAAAGTAATGCTAGATTGGAAATAAAATATAAATTCAAAAAGAAGAAGCTATTAGACGGAGAAGCTGTTTCATATCGTTGTTACTGAACACAGGTATGTCACATCCTATCACAGTCCACTGCGGAACATAGGACTCTCAAATCACTCAAAAAGTAGACATTATTTGCCAAAAATTTTTATAGAAGGACAAAGTCTGGACTTAAAAAGAGATGATAATACCTTACTTATCATTATTTATTTATTTATGTCACAGAGAAAAACAAACTATATATAATATGTATGTATTTACAATAAAAAAAAGTAAATATGTTTTTGTATCAGTTGTCTAGTACCCATAACACAAGCTCTGCTATGCTTGGGACTAGATGCCGTTGTGTGTTAGATGTCCGAAATATTTAAAAACTGAGTTACAATCTTTATCTCCCGAAACCTGGTTGATGGTTTTACTTAGTTTTGTCATTTTTCTTGAGACTGTTTCAGTTAGGTAAGGCTGAACTCGACTGCTTCAATAAAATGACTAGTAAAAGTGTTCTTTCTGTGTGTATATATTTGCAGAATAAACCATTTAATTTAATTCACATTGTTGTAATATATTCACATTTTAATCTGTTTTCTGTTTGCTTGATTTGGAATAATTATTTTGAGTACGTATGCATAATAATTTAGGCCTCGGTAGAATGTAATTTAATAACTATTAGGTTTTGTATGAACTAATAGATCAACCACCCAATTTTTCACTTACAGTGTATTCAATTTCTACAAAGTACTATTCCTTTAGTGGTAAACCGAAAAACGTCGAACAAAAACAGAGTTGTTCTTAGTTCTGGTGATATATGTGGAGCACTTCGTGACGCAGAGAATAATTTAATCAATAATACTAAACCTTGATATGAATTATTTAGATAGGGAATTTCAGTTTTAAGAAAATAAGAGTGAAGAAAGAACGATTTATATTAACTGTTTGTAACTTTTAGAGAGACTTTTACAATGCATTATCATATCTAAACAAATTACTAAAATGCTTAAATGTGGATATAAAACTCAGTCGCTTATCTCAATATCAGTTTTTTTCACGAAGCGGCTGGCCTCGGTCTTTCGCAACTCTGAGGGCAAACTGCATTCGAAGAAACTAGTAGTATATTTAGTACTATATTTGACGGCACTGACTTTTCAATATGGCAATCATAGATGTTCATGATAACCGTTACATACGGTTTACGTTTTACGTTACGTTTACGTACGGTCTCTGACACACGGGCGTGAAACACCGCCTTGCTGCTATTAAGGATTCTTGGAAAATCTCAACAACCTGAATGAATGAGGATACAGTAGGCCCATATCCTATTAGCCCCATCCCTTAAAGCCCGGCAACGCACTTGTGTCGCCTCTGGTGTTGCAGGTTGTCATGGGCGGCGGAAATCGCTTACCATCAGGCCATACGTCTGCTCGTTTGCCCCCTATTCTAAAAAAAACCAACACTTTTGGCTTGAACCGGGAATTAAGCCCAAGACCTATCGCCAGTCACAAACGCTAACCGCTAGATCATCATGGTAATTAAAGAATGACATAGACCTATAAATGACGTAAATAAATTAAGTGAGTTCTTATTTATTGTGATGTTAGCCACAAAAATGAAATAAACAAAACAAACTTCTTAAATTTATGTTTTCTCTGCGTAAAAGGAAAAAGATAAAGGAAAGAACAAGGAACGTTTGCCAAATACTTAAAAATCAGAATAAAATTGAAGATTCCATAAACGAAACTAATAAAAATACAATTTTCCCCTCTGATTTATCTTCGGACTTGTTATCTATTTCAACAGACTTACCCGAATAAGGAAAACGGTAACTAAACTTATTATAATAAAAATATCTATGTATAATAAATTAATCTGGGGGAATGAAATCCAAATAAGATAAAAAACTGATTCGGTTAAATGGATAAAACTTTGTTACCGAATTATACGGTCCAGATATTGTAAAGGCGCTTTCACAATTTAACGAGTTGTTTTGTTCGAAGTCCGCGTCCGGCCTTAAGTGTTTATCATCTAAACTAGCAGACAACTACAATAATAAAAATAATCACAGAAATTTTAACAAAAATAGTGAGGCTGGAATTTTATTTGCCCTTAGCTGAATAAGGTGACATGTGTCTTCTTAAATAAATATGGTAATTAAAAAACCTTTCTTTAAACCATCACTTGACACAAAAAGCAACGATATTCTAAATTTAATAGTATTTTTGTGACACATAGAATTGATTTGCATCTGTGCTATGATCGAAGCTTTAGATCGTTTTTAAAGAATTTTTCTTGTTTTATGTCCTTCTATTCATATACAAATAGACTAGATTTAGTTAAGAAAAAGTTTAAATAACTACAAGCGGACTACGTATAAACCTCACCAAAGCCATTAATACGAATCTATTGACACCTCATTCGCTAAAATTGATGATGTAATTTAGTTTAGGTGGAATATAAAAACATAAATAGACTGTCAAAAAATTTACCCTTTCTTTTGGCTTTGCAATTGCTGGGTAAAATGTATTACCAGGAAGCCATGAAGGTATCAAGTGGAAATTAACTTTAAATAAGGTATTAAAACTTAAATTTTGATCAATTTGAAAAGTCAAATTGTTAACTACCTACCAGCTTCCCAATTAACATTTCATACGTTACATATGTCTCAAAAATTATTACTTAACGACAGTATAATTTCTCTAATATACGGGGCTTGAATTAAGGCTGATCGACAACGCAGTTCCGGCAGCAACAGCGGCGCCATTGCTTAAAATAGCCACAATCAATAGAAAACCGCGCGCATTATTTAGTACCCGGCGCTATTAGGGGGAGTTTCTACAAATAACGTAAAACAAGGAGGAAGTGTGACGGTGGTACATCAATTAGGGTAGACAGCTAGACAGCAGCCGGGGAGGGTACAACGACGCGACTTGATCAAATTGAAACGGGATGATGGTCTTCGTTGATGATACTAAAAAGAGCTGCTGATTTTGAAACAAATAAATCACTTCATTGCATTTATCGATTAACAGCCAAATGATCAACATACTTAAAACAATATAAAAGATAAAGATTTGTTTGACGTCACTTTGCTATCGTCATGTATTTATATGTAATTTTTTTAATTTGTAAGCCTGAGAAAGAACATGGAACGTTTGCCATATTATACTTGAAAATCAAAATAACATTGAATAAATTCAATTTTACATAATCATCGTTTAGTGTGCTTAATATATGTAACTCAATTTGGTTTAAAAAATAGATAAGGTGAGAGAACTAGATTTAGAGATATTACAAGTGTCGGACGGGATACGGGACTCGTACTCCAGATCTTCGTAGGCCGTTTACCCCTTTCTGTAATTGGACAAACTACTAGGATACAGGCCAAATTTTAAAAGGCGGGATGTACATTACTACAGCAACTACATCACTTATTGTTTTTTTTTCAAGATCTAATCGATGAGAATTCAACTACTGTTCCAAGTTTTTCAATTTTAAGTAGCTTAGATAAAGTCGTAACTGTACATTAACATATGAAACGGTAACATTTATATTATAAGGAAGTAGTATATAATGTTACCTGGTAACTTAAATGAAGTACGAGAGTTGAAAACACTACCGACTAAAATAAACCTGTTATATCCGAATCGTGCTGTCATTTTCATGCTCTAAAAATATGGTGTTAAAACAGTGAGGTTATCTTTTTAATATTTTTTTATTTAATTTTATCTTATCTTTTAATTTAATATTTTTATTTTATAATTTAACTTAATATCACATCATAAACAGAGTTCGTGACACTATAATCATAGTCTAATATCTACAGAGATAGATGACGTATCTAATGACGTTACTAAAACCCAAGCACGATCTAATTATGAACAATAAAAGACAAATTACTTCAGTACGTTGTAGGAAATTACTTGCTTTAATATTTAATTGGAACGGGATTCTAATTACATAATGTTGTATAAATGAAGAATTAAGGGTGATCCACAAAAAAAAAGTATTTTCTCTTGAGAACCTATATTAGAAAAATTAAATAAAAATCTGAATAATGAATTCATATTTTAGCTTTTTAGATTATTTGCTACTTTTTTGTACTTTGTTACTAAGAAATCTTCTTTAACTGATATTAACCTTTACACAATATTGAGTTTTCGCAAAGTTTTCTTAGATCTTGAGAGGCCAAAAAACATTATTTCAAAAAGGAATTTTCTAAGAAATGTAATTCATGTAATTCTTACTTTTTATGAGTAGTGTAGAAGCTTCCTAATCCAATTTTTACATTTGCCTTGCATTTTTTATGGAATAGGCGGGTGAGAAATGGTAAGCGATTACCGCCGCCCATGGACACCCGCAACACCAGAGGTGTCACAAGTGCGTTGCCGGCCTTTGGGGGAGGGCGATAGGGGGAGGGGGAGATAGTGGGAGGGGTTAGGTTATGGGCCTCCGGTATACTCACTCACTCGGTGAAACATAGCGCAAGCACTATTTCACACCGGTTTTCTGTGAGGCCGTGGTATGACTCCGGTCGAGCCGGCTCATTCATGTAGAAGAGTAGCTCTCCCACGGTAACTTAGTAAAAAAAAGTTATTTTAATAATACAAACAGACACTCCAATTTTATTTATTTGGAAGAAAAGATAATGGATATATAGATTAGAATCTCGTGTCACGTTGTTGCTCACGATGAACTCCGAAACTATCTAACCAATTTTTACGTATTTTAATATGTGTGTTTTGTAGGAGCATGATTGAAAAGAGACACTGATGAAGTTGTGTGGGTCAGGTAGTATTTATTTTATTTTAAAACTGCATGCACACATGTACATCGACGGGCTTAATGCCCAGGCTTAATGCATTCTCTACCAGCCAACCTTTGGGTGATGTAGAAATTTTGTAAGGTAGGTGCACTGTGGTGGAAGTCAGAGGTAATAATTTTGTCAGTAAATATCTAGAGCTGACATAAACTAATATAATACAACTACACACATATGCATAAAGAAATATAAATATATATATAATTACATACAATATACACACTATTACATAAACTTTACATTCGTACACTGTGACTAGGTACTAGATTGTATTTTAGTTATTGATTTCCTGCCATCGCGCCAAGAGATAGTTCTTGACGTTCTTTTTGAATGAGAAACGACTAGTTGACATCCTGATTTCGAGTGGAAGTGTATTCCATAGCAGCACTACTTGCACAAAGAACGAAGAGTTCACGAAGTCAGAATTGTGAGAGGGACACAAAAGAAGCAAATTATTTGATGATTATTTGATTAAAAGGTAGTAGAGCCACGCTGATTTCAGCACGAATGGGCCGGCTCGACCGGGGCGGTACTACCCTCGCACAGAAAATCAACGTAAAATGACAGCGTGCTATCGTATTTCGTTGGTGAGTGCGAGACCGGAGGCCCAAATAGTCTAGTCAACAAGTTCCATACTTGTTGACTAGACTAAAAGATGCAGCAGCATCACTAGGCCGCCATGGTGTGGGTCGCCATACTGCATTGTCTGCATTCGCAGTGAGTTTGGTGACCACCACTCTTGGATTCTGCTTATGCTTTCCATCAGGCAGAGTAGAGTCATTATGGCGGGCCATACATAAAAAAAAAAAAAAAAAATGAGCGAAGATTTCTGTCGTGGTTCGAGGACAAGAAACGGAGGTAGGGTTCGAGTAAGTAGGTGAAGATGGGGAGTTGAGGAACGAAAAGAGATAGGTCAGCGCTCGCTGACTGCGGCGTTAGCGAATAGGTAACCATTGTTATTGAGAACGTAAAGTAGACACGTGGTCGTACTTGCGGACATTGAATATGAATCGAATGCAGTTATTAAGAAGGCGGTCAAGTTTATTAAGGAGGTCTACATTCAGGTCGTAATAACACACATCACCATAGTCGATTATAGGGATAATTAGGGACTGTGTGAGAGAGAGTTTCGTTTTAGTAGGCAAGAAGTTCTTAAGACGGTATAGTGTTCGCAGATTACCTGTTACTTTTTGGCTCACATGAGTAACCTGAGCTCGCCAATCCAGAGTTGAGTCGATGAATATGCCAAGGTGCTTGACTAGTATTCTACACTAGCTTTTACCTGCGGCTCTGCCCGCGTAAAGGTCGGTTATTGCGGTCATTCTTTAAACTGACATAACTATTTTTTTATTTATCAATCGATTGAAATTAAACAAATACTAAATGTTAAGTGGAGTAAACCGCAACGAATTGGTGAAAACCGCATTCAAATCGGTTAAGCTGTTCCTGACATTAGCGTGCACAAACGTACAGACTTACAGGCGAGAATTCTGAAAATTATTGTTTTGAGTTGTATTGCGTTTATAAAGCCCCCTTATAATAGTTTTCCTTATATATCTTTCATGTTCAGATAGCGACCAATTACGATTTTATTATAATAAATATATATATATATATATGTCTTGATAAAGTAGTGTGAACTCATTGTTAATCATAATAATGATTGAAGTAATTATGATACAACGTGCCTCAACAAGGCTCATAAAGGTCAACGTTCAAACAACACGCTCTTTCGAGAACATGTTTACATGAACATTAAGTTTTGGGTCCGTACAAAAAATAGGAATCCCTCGTTCCTTTTCGGATTCGGATCACGTATAGTTTTCACAATGAACCAGCCAACACATCTACACGCATCGAACTAGGGAGTGACAATTTTGTTTGCACATCGTTGTACAGGCAGATCGTTTATTTTTGAAATACTGAAAAGGGTCTCCTTGTAACAGGATTAAAACTAATAGTTTTAGAGAGTATGTATTTTTCTAACTGACTTCAAAAAAGAGGAGGTTCTCATTTTTTTTCAGACTTTTTTGGGATAGTCGAATCATACGTGGAGTAAGTAGCTCTCGCATATACGAATGATTAACCAAAAACTCAAACTTGCTGATGTATCAAGTATAAAGATTAATAAATAACAAGGATAGCCATGCGCATCCCGAAAAAGACCCTACATCTTGAATCCAGATTTTAATGCATATACATACACAGACTAAAACATATAGTATATATAACAAGTTTAAACAATATATTATTTTTAAAATATACTGAAATAAGAATAAGAAAAAAAAAAAAAAATCGGACATCTAACACACAACGCCATCCAGTCCCAAGCTAAGCAGAGCTTGTGTTATGGGTACTAGACAACTGATATAAATACATAAATACTTTTTTTTGTAAATACATACATATACACATAGAAAACACCCAAACTCCAGAACAAATATTTGCAGATCATACAAACATTTGACACGACCCGGAGGAATCGAACCCGAGACCTCAAGCACAGCAGTCGCTTACACTACCACTTGCGCCACCGAGGCAGTCATATATACTCGTACTCATTTTACTAAATGTATCTTTTTAGAATTAGAATAACTGAGATGTAGTTATCATCAATCCTTTTAAACTTTGCCTCCTTTGACAAGGTATAAAAGCATCTAGAATATCATTAACTCTGAGCTTAGTAGGTACATAATGTACACGTGCCTACGTATGTACAGATTTCAGTTACCGAATAAATGGATACCAGTTTTAAATTAAATTAAATGAATACGTACTTGAAGTTTAATTAAAATGACAACATGTTATAATTAATGCAACTACTACTTACGTAGGCTTTAAACCAGAGGCTTTACAAACTCAATTATGTGTTAAACCGAATACAGGCATTAATAATTATATTAAATAAAATAAAATTCATTTAACTTTTAAATATTTTGTTTCTTTAAAAACTAGTTGTTGCCCGCGGCTCCGCGGTGTATGTCGGATATCGCGGCAAACTGTAAAGTTTCATCCAAATCCGTTTAGTAGTTTTTGCGTGAAAGAGTAACAAACATCCATCCATCCATACTTAAAAACTTTCGCGTTTATAATATTAGTAGGATTTAAGTATTTAGATTATAATGTACTAGCTTTTTCTCGCGGGTCCGCCTGCGTGTTTGTCTCCAATCGCGGTAAGGAGTAGCCTATGTCCTTTCTCAAGAATCGAAGTTTCTCTGTGCCAAATTTCATTGGAATTTGTGCAGCAGTTTAGCCCAACTTCAAGACATAAAAATGAAATGGGAATAAGCACCAGCTTTCAAAATAAAAATAATCATCAATATCGGTTCACCCAGTCGAAAGTTCTGAGGTAACAAACATAAAAAAAAATTGTTTGTGTAAGTTAAAAAGTAAAATTGTTTACTATTTTTTTTTAAGATATAAAAGGCAACAATAAATGACAAAGGTTAAATTTTAAGTTAAGAATAATTTACCTCACAGCAACATTTATTTAACAAGCAGATACTGCTTCAATCATCGTACATCTCTTCTAAAGTACTCAGTTTATTACTGTGTGCTCCAATTTCATCCCAAGTACATTCATACATTCCTCTTTATTAGATCACCCAGCATACCATAACAAATTATACAAGTTTCCTCTCTCATCAAATAGTTGGACTATTTTTAAACGGTTTTATTAAGCTTGCCCTGTTTGTTAATTTATTTATTTGTTTGGGTCAAATCTTGTAATTGAATTTTGACAACCTTCCTGTTGACAGATTAATCTGTGGTACACACATTTAGTTCTGGTGACAGTATAAATAAATAAATTATATTTCATTGTAAATCAAAGATGACCACCGCTACAAAATGGCGGTTTACAGATTTTTTCACCACTACCTCAATATTGGTATTAAATGAAAGGGCTTGAGTAGTAGAACACAGTTCACTATGAAAAAATTAAAATCCAAGATGGCCGCCGCTACAAAATGGTGGTTTACACATTTTGTCACGACTACCACTATATGGGTATCAAATGTAAGGGTTTGACTAGTAGAACACAGTTCACTATAAAAATCAATAAAAACTAAAAACTTAAAATAAAAAAAAAGTTTTTTTTTAAACTGTTTTATTGAAAATAATGTACTAAAAGCTAAACAAATAATTCGGTAGGTCCTAGTTACAGTCATTACACTCCTTTCCCTCGTCAATCTAAGGCATTTTGACCTATATTAATGATTTATGCAATCAGCAAATCAGGGGGGCAGATATACAAATGTTTGCAGACGACACTGTTGAACTTTTCCACAGTAACTCTTGGAACCTTGCACAACAACTACGGGAGAAAGTAGGTCTGTTATAACAGCATGGCTTGAAGATAGTTTACTATCATTAAATACTAGCAAAACCTAGTTTCTCTGTTTTAGCAAAACAAAGGCTTCTGCGCCTATCAATTTTCAGATACGTGCTATCCGTGTAATCGAAATTACACTTTACCTTCACATTGCTGCTGTCCCGCTTTATCAAAAAATACTGACATAAAATATTTAGGCGTAAACATTGATGACAACTTAAATCGGAAGAAGCATAATAACTATGGTTAGTGGTAGACTAAGGAAAATTATATATATATATATTATTGTATATGCTCATGGGGTTCAGCGGCCAAGACACATTTAATTGAACCTGAAAGGGCACAAAGTTCTTCTGTGTCTACCATTTCGCCACCCCACACATCTATATATATAAAAGCGAAATACCACTCACTTATTAATCACGAAATTTCAGAAACTATAACACCTACAAACTTGAAATTTAGCAGGTAGGTTCCTTATACGGTGTAAACATCCGCTAAGAACGGATTTTACGAAACTTCACCCCTAAGGGGGTAAAACGGAGGTCGGAAGTTTGTATGAAAGTCCTATGTTTTTGAAGTAAGAAACTTGAAATTTAAAATGTATGCTCTATAGATTAAGTGGAGGTGTACTAATAATGTATCTTTAGAAATCAACCCCATTTTGGGGTTAAAACGGGGGATGGTAGTTTGGACGCAAACGAGGTTGCGTAGGTTAGCTAGTTTATTATTTAAGAAAGCTGATGTTCTGACTGTCCGAAAACTATATGTCTACGTTGATACCACAAAATTACAGTGCCACTTTTAAAACCGTCAGGCAAAAAGATAGACAAATGTCCAATTCCAAAAGTAGCAAGCAAATTTGCCCAACAGCACTATAGTAAACTTGCACCTAGACTTTACAATAAACTAAATTTAATTTATAAAACTAAACTCGATAAAATCATTTTTCAAATCGGACCAGCGGATCCCGAGATTAGCGCGTTCAAACAAACAAACTCTTCAGCTTTATAATATTAATTAATACATTAATAGTATAGATACATGAATTGCACGTTTAAAGATATTAGATAGATGGACCAATAACTCTGTGAGGTCCAGGTCTAGCCTACCTAGAAAAAATGACATTAAACCTAAGCGTATTATATTTAATTGGCCTAGTGGTTTAAGCGGTCGCCACGCCACTTTCTACTGCACCAAGTGTTGTGGGTTCAAATCCCACATGGGACAACACTCGGTGTGATACACTAATTGTTGTCCTGAGTCTGGGTGTTCTTTGTATCCGTTACATGTATGTTTATAAAGTCCTCCGCAACACAGGATGTATATTCCTAATGTGAAATTATTCCTAGTGTGTTGTGAAAAAAAAAGAAATAGGAAATCTAAAAACAATTATGGCAATGACATAATGTCAACGTGACTAAGTCACGTGGTCAAAACAATAATTAGTAAATATGCAAAAGAATAGAGGAGTTAGCGATCGTAAAAAGAGATTCAACGCGAAATTCTTACATCTTGGTTAAAGGGGTAGCCCCCTAGCCAATAAAGTATTAGCCTATGACACACGAGAATTTAGGCGTTAACGATTGCAGAAAGAAAAACGCTTGCAACTTGGTTAGGAGGGCAGGTCAGGTTTCGCTCCGATCGAGTCGTCCCAGACTTACTGAAGCATAGCTCTTAAGCAAATATGCTTTCATAATGTCCTCTTAATCACCGAATTCATTCTGGATCGTTTAATATTATGAATAGCTTCGAAAGTAACTTGACAGATGATGACTTATATGTATATGACTCATTTATTTAAAATAAGTAGAATTAGACTCTGCAAAAAATATTCTGTACAAAGTGTATAATAATAATGGACTTAATTCATTTTCAAAATGTATTGTCGATCATCATGTCTGCAAAACATTTAACATTTTTAAAGTGTATTTATATGAATCACATTTTTTTTACTTATCACAATAATTTAACTTTACATTTGAGCCATTATAATCAGATATATTTCAGATGCTTCCAACGGCTTCTAATAAAACAGTCATGTATCCGTTAATGCCCAGCCGAAGGACCGATGACCGCCCTAAAAATACGATAAGAAAGCTATCGCAGAGCTGGTTATCGGTGCGGCAAACGTAGGACCTACAATTCATGAATAGTTAAAATGTGATCCTGTAAGGAAATGTCCACATGAAGATGTAAAACACACACGAAATAACAGCAGCTCTTTCCGCGGAAGACTCAATATTCCAACTTCAACAAACGTAACTGCTACATAAAACATTGCGGATTCAGTCGTCGATAGAGTTGTTGTTTAAATAGAAATCAGTTTCCGGGGATGTGCAAGCTCTTTAGATGTTCGTGTGAGCTTGGGCTTATTGTTATGGAGGCATGCGCGGTGCGCGCCGCTTTCGGCGAGCGACGCACAGTGGTATTCGGTGAGACGCGGAGATAGCGCGCGACTCGCGCTGCTCCCGCAATCACACCGCGTGCGTACTTACGTAAGGCACGTAAATTAATTCTATATTATACTAAATTGAGATACGACTCAAACTAGATCTTCTTAAGTGATTTTATGTATGGACCAAGTTTGTTTTGCTCGTAAATATTGTCTAGTGGAAGTGTGTGAACATATGATTGTGTTTGTTTGACATTTTATGTGCTAATACCGACGGTGTTTGTATCTACAAACGTGTTGTTTGGTAAGTATCAATGTGACTTTCTAGCAACTTATTTGAGTAAGGGAAACAAATTTATTATGCGATCTGAACTCATTTTGTTATCATATTGAATTTGATTTTCTATATTAATAGAAACTATGATAAAAAATTCTATAAATTTCTTTACAATATTATTCGTAATTTTTACCAGTTGTAAATTGTACGTTCTACCAGGCACCTTAAAATGTAACTATAAATACATATTTTATAGAATTATTTGAAACGTGATCTGAATACCTACTTACATTTTTTTCTTTTGTATATTCCATTTTCTTTTTAACCGACTTCCAAAAGGAGGAGGTTCCCAATTTCATCGGTATTTTTTTTTTTTTTTTTAATGTATGTACATTGATTACTCCGTCAATTTTGGACCGATTTTGAAAATTATTTTTGTATTCGAAAGGTTATGCGCCCCATGTGGTCCCATGGCCACCATATCAGGATCTGATGATGGGATCCCAAGGAAATTGAAGGAAACCCTCAAATTTACGTGAGCGCCTGCAATAAAGTTAAGGCAATTGTCTGCATGCTTTCATATTCTGTAAACATCATGTCCGAAATATTTATTTATTATTCTATACAGTATGTTGTATGTTACCTTTAGTCGTATTCTTTCAAGTTATTTAGGTGAAATGATGATGAGAGACTTGAGAAAGACTAAAAAGCGAAAAAAAAAAAAACTTCGTCTAAAAAAACCGTGGTACCTATTATTACATTTGGCTTGGCGCCGAATTCAAACCTATGAAAAGGTAGCACATACAAATTAAGTTATTTTATACTTTTCAGTTTTTGAAGTCGGTTTTTTTAAACGAGGTTTTTTTTTTCTTCACGATTTCATTACCACCGGTGTATATCATCATCATCATCGACAGCATTTGATAGTCTACTGCTGGACATATACCTTCATGGAACAACAGAAATACTCCAGTATAAATTCCAGGTTAATATAAATTTTATATCCATGACTAACACTAGGAGAATCTGTAAGCTTTATCTTTCTTCGACTAACGTTAAAATTCCAAAATCCTGGTAAGCAGCTCTTTTTACCCGACTACAGAGAAGCCAAAAGAAATACTACAGTATAAATTCCAGGTTAATATAAATTTTATATCCACGACTAACACTAGGAGAATCTGTAAGCTTTATCTTTCTTCCACTAACGTTAAAATTCCAAAATCCTGGTAAGTAGCTCTTTTTACCCGACTACAGAGAAGCCAAAAGAAAGAGTATTAGTTTTAGCAGTCTATATATGTTTGTATGTTCACCATAGCGCCTTAACTACTTAACCGAGTTTATTGGCGGAGGTATTGGTCAATAGATTCCGACAGACATAGGCTACAATTTTTTTAAGTTTTGTAAAGTAGTTTTTTTTTAATGTAATGTCTCTACTCTACCTAATGGAAAGCATAAGCAGAATCTAAGAGTGGTGGTCACCATACTTATTGCGAATGCATACAATGCCACAATGGTGACCCCCATTATGGCGGCCTAGTGATGCTTCTGCATCATTGGGCCTAGTTATAGTTTTTCAAACATTGTATTGTGACAATTTTACCATAATTTTCCAGAAATGCTCATGATATGTTGAGTCAGTTATACTCAATCACCACAAAAAAAAAATATACAAAAATATTACCTGATTATAAACGGCAGAAAATTAATTAAGTTGAATAATAAATAGTAACAATATTTAAAGGCCACTGTGTTCCTTTGTTTAAACACTTTTATTGTGCAATGATAAAAATATACAAAAATAAAACAAAAATTAGTCGCAAAGAGCCAAGTGAAGTGAATTTCAATCTACAAATTCAAGTCCCGTTTATTTGATACTCAATATTGGTAAATTTATCTCAAATACCTAATGTTCAACCCAAGGCAGAGTCAAGTATACTAAAGACATCGAAGGGAAGCAATTATAACTTGTTATCATAATTTGAAAGAGCCTTTGAAAGAGGAACGCAACGCACGAAAAAACGACTTAATTAGTTGTTTAAACTCGATAATTTCACCGTAAATACCAATTTCTGAAAGCCTACCAACCGTACTTCTTTGATTAAAACACTCCGAGTAAAAATCTCCGTAATTTGCGCCTGTACTTCGAGGAAATGTTTCGTTTTGATTGGTTTGATTGGAGGAAATGTGGTTTTATTTAAAAATCAAGTAGAGAAATTTGCATTGGAGTTGCGTAAATCGAAATTCGTAATGCGTTGAGCTCTATTTGGTTTTTATTTTAATTTTAAAAGTGGTTGTTTATAATTACTTATTGATTTTTATATTATTTATAGTTTTATTTAATGAATATACGGTATTAATTATTTTATTATGTACTCTTAACTTCCCTATCTAAACTTACATCGAACAATACTACAGTTCTTAGAAATGACTTGATGTGAATGATAGTTGGCTACAAAACCGACGAAGTAACTTTGAACAAGCGATTTTATTTTGTATCACATATACATAATAGGTCTTTACCTATGAAATTGCCGTTTAGTATGCAATAAGTGAAAGTACTTATTTTTTCAAACTTTTTTATTTCTGTTATTCGAAGTTATCACCCATGCAATCGACGCATCTTTGCCAACGCATTGGCAGTTTATTGATGCCCTTCTTGTAAAAATCAGCTGGACGGGAGGCAACAAACTCTTCAAAGGCATTTGTACTGCCTCTCGGGAATTAAATTTTTTACCCACTAAAAAGTTGTCTAAATTTTGGAAAAAGTTATAGTCGGTACGTGCAAGGTCTGGTGAGTATGGCGGACGAGGGAGAGCTTCCAACTCCAGCTCTTGCAGCTTGGAGACTGTCTGTTGCGCAGTATGGGGTCGCGCGTTGTCGTGAAGCAGTATCGTGATGTCCGTCAGTCCATTCGTCCGTCCTCGGCTTACCTTCCAAACAGTTAGAGCTAGAAGCTAGAAAGTTGAAACTTTGCTTTAATAAAATCACGATAAATATTTTTTTTCTCCTACACGTAAGTGGGGATGAACTTTTTTTCTTGCGTCTACTCCGTAGTGTGGAGTATCATTAGATAAGTCTTTGAAAAAAATTAAGAAGTTGCTAAGGCGTTTCTTTATTCAGGTATAATTTTGCGAGACATTCAACTTAAAAGCTAATTTTTGATTTGAAAAAAGTGATGATGGTAGTCCATGTAATGAACTTTGAAGGAAAACTATAATGATTTAGATGACTTTGTTAGTTAATGGGTGACCATTATGGGTGACTACGGAACCTTATTCTATGCGTGACCTGACACACACTTGGATGGTTTTTTAACCGACTTAAAAAAAAGAGGAGGTTCTCAATTCGACCGTATATATGTTTTTTTTATGTGTGTTCGCGGATAACTTCGTCGTTTATGAACCGATTTTCAAGATTCTTTTTTTAATGGAAAGGAGATATCCCAACGGTGGTACCATGATACGGACACTAAGATCTGATGATGGATTTCAAGAGAAATCGAGTCGAACCTTGAAGTCGGTTTTTATTTTGTTAAAATTTTATTTGTGTTAAAGAAAAGTTTATTATTATGTCCGTAACTATGTAAGGCTGTAGATGTGAACAAGTGACGGTACCAAACAATTTTTTTTTCCATATTTAATATATCGATAGTAAAACTCAGGAACTGTTAATTCTGGTTATTTATTTGTTTTTGCTACGATGAGGGCGTGGGTTCATCCCAATCCAGTTTTATAATGTTCAGTCGTAGTGTTTCATGTGTATTAAAACTGAATCAGTAATGAAACCTTGGTCGACTTTAGAATTAGTACATTGAAAGAAGTTAATAAATTTATAGGGTATTTGGCGTTCCTTAAATTAATTCTCTTTCTTTATGTACAAACACAAAAGCATCAGCAAAAGTGAAATTGATGTTTTAGTTTAATTAATTTTCTTTGTGGATTTTGTAAGACCACATTTAATTATTGCAGGGATGTTCAGGGAATTATGTATTTACAAACAATTTACGCAAAACGCACACTTATCTACTTCCTTTTATAAAATACTAACTTTTGCCCGCGTGTATGCTGGTAATCGCGATAAAGAGTAGCCTATATCCTTTCTCATTCCTCAAGAACCTAAGTATCTCTATCTATCAGCCTATTGCCGTCCACTGCTGAACGAAGGCCTTCCCCAAAGAGCGCCAACCATTCCGGTCTTGGGCAGTCCGCATGCATTCGCCGCCAGCCACTTTCCTCAAGTCGTCGGTCCATCGTGCCGCAGGGCGTTACGACACTGCGGCACGATGGACCTACACTGCGTTTGCCTAATAGTGGTCTCCACTCTAGCACTTGTCGGCTCCAGCGACGATCAGTCCGCCTGGAGACATGACCGGCCCACTTCTACTTCAGCGTGCTGATCCACCGTGCGATATCGGTTACTCCAGTTCTCTTTCTCTATGCTATGATAAAACACTTTGTGTAATACACAAATTTTTGTTTTACGTCTGAGTCTATTGGGCCTACCACACGTGCAAGTATCACCACAGTTTTGCCTGCGCAGGCCGGCTTGTACACGGAACACCGTGCGTGTGGTTGGTAAAACTGTATCACGCGCCAACCAACTGTATCACGACAGTTTTACCTGCGCAGTTATAACTGTGGTGGTACAGGCGCGTGTAGTAGGCACTTATAACTGAAAATAATAACGTCAACGTTTATTATTGTGTACTTACTATGAAATTTAATAGTTCTAAATTATATTCTTTGAATATTGTCAGTTTAATTAATCATGCAATGTTTTAAGCAATGTATCTTTGTGGTTAAGTGGTCGTTGTACGTTGCTTTATATTTGAATTTACAAGACAACGAAATTTCAAAATCGAAGTTACTTTAAAAATGTTTTCAATTCCATTATTTTCTAAAGAAATGAATTTCTATGACAATTATTTTTAAAGACAACTCCCATACTAGGCACATTGTTGCGTTGCGGGAGACCTTACAAACATACATGAAACGGACACAAAAAAACACCCAGACTCAGAAAAACAATTTTTGGATCACACTAAGTGTCCTATGTGGGGTTAGAACCCACTACACTAAGCACAATAAAAAGCGGTAAGGTGACCGCTTAAACTACTATTCCATACGTGCAGTGTAAAATATACTCGAGGACACGAGACGTCGTCAGATCGTCCATTCAATATTATCCAGTAGCGCAATATTTCATATGATCGGTACCGATATTAAGGTAAGGCGACCTTAAAATATTATTTATAGAAATCCTATCACAGATTTATTAGTGGAATATACCGATCTTTTGACAATGTAATTCTAAAAAATAACGAAGAGGAAAACTACTACATGGAAATTCCTCTCGTATTTTCATGAGTGACAACATTACACCAATACTCTTATTCTTCGTTGTCTTGGTTTAGTACAATTGAGCCGTGATCAGCAAAACAGACAATATTACGTTATTTTGACGCCCCACACTGTCAAGAATGTTTAGTTGGATATTTTTCGTGTACACGCAACGTTGCGTTTCTAAATATGATTTTAGTATTTTGTACGTACAAGCTGTTAACTAAAGGATATTATTGAGCCTCTATGTATCTTTATGGAAATATTTCTATTAGGTACTACTGAAGCAAAACGAAAATGCCTTGAACAATAAGGTAATGCGTATATGAAATAGTTGTAATTTAATTTATAGAAGTACAAGGCATAAGCTGACCCACGCAACTCGTTTGCATCTCTTTTCAATCATGCTCGGCTCATATTGGTGTAAGCATGATGTTAACTATTCCTTTTTTTATGATATAGGAGGCAAACGAGCAGACGTATCGCTTGATGGTAAGCGATTACCGCCGCCCATGGACACCCGAAACACCAGAGTTATCACAAGTGCGTTGCCGGCCTTTTAAGAAGGAGCACGCTCTTTTCTTAAAGGTTTGAAGGTCGTATTGGTCCGGGAATACCGCAGGCGACAGTTTATTCCACAGTTTTGTTGTGCGAGGCAGAAAATTCCTGGAAAAGCGCACAGTTGTGGACTGCCAACCATCTAGAATCCAGATGATGGGGATGAAACTTCTTTTTTAGGCATGCGAGCAAAACACACATGTTAACACAAAGAAATGTCGATCGGTTAGATAGATAGATCGGTTTGAGTTCATCGTGAGGGACAACGTTATATGACAATTTGTTATATTTGCTGACCCAACGAACTTCGTACCACCATTATTTTTGTTTTTTTTTCAAAATTTCCGAAAAGCTTGTTTTTATAATTCATTACTACAGCTACAGCTGCAACTGCATGCTACAGCTTCTCACAGGTGAATTTAAAAAAAATACACTTCCGGTTTTCTCATAATTTCCTTAAAACCCTGTCCTGACAATAACACACACATAAAAAAGAATTATCCAATTTGGTGAAGTCGATCGGAAGTTATGCGCGTACATAGGTACATTTCAGTGATTCATTTTTATTTATATAGATAATAAATATTTCTTTGTAATCCGTTTCCTTAGTGAACAATGTAGATAGTTATGTTTCTTGATTTCGAAAATACGCCTTCTGTCTTAAGTAATACAAGACAAGTACTCTACTTGTTCGCAGTACCTACGCTTTATTGCAAAAATATTTGTTTCCATATGTAAATATATATTATAGGTAGCTAGTGTATTATATTATCAAAGTAGGTAGCTTCTAGAAAAGCGTAACTTTCCTTTTTACTTTATTAGTATTATAACAGAAGTTTCGTATTGGTATATATATATACTTTGTCAGAAATACGGTAGCATTCTTCAAGGAAGTTTCCTAACATGTAAATCTCTGAGAACTTGTATCAAGTAACATTACACTCACATTGGATTAAGTTTTATAGATGTATCTTAAACAGTCACAAAGCTCCTATAGTGTAATACATATAAATTATTTACTGACAAATAGAGAAGCTGTAGGGTTCTATGGATAAGGAACCGTATTGGCACTGAAGAATTCAAGAAATTGTTGTATCAAATCACTTTTGCTAGAAGAAACTAAAAAAATACTATCTGAGAAATGTACTGATATATGTTCCTGATTATTTAAATGACAGTCTCTAACTTTAAATAGCGTCCTGCTTAAGTTTAGATAATATAGATTTTTATTTTAAGATTTTACGCCTCTTGTAGCAGAATATGCTGTAATTCCTGCCGTATATTTATTACGAAATTTGTACCATATTCATGTAAATAAATATATGTTATATATTGAAGTAACTCAAAAAAAACTGCCTTAAAATACCTGTTTTAGAATTAACAAGCAAACAAAAAACGAAAAAGAGTTTTTAATTATATGTCACCGAGAGTCTTAAAAGTTTCAACAACATTTTCA
This sequence comes from Diaphora mendica, assembly GCA_949125395.1. Lineage (NCBI taxonomy): Eukaryota > Metazoa > Arthropoda > Insecta > Lepidoptera > Erebidae > Diaphora > Diaphora mendica. The sequence goes on from OX421315.1 coordinate 20,784,438, forward strand.
TTTTACTAGCTACTTGACGTTCGCATGGTAGATGTACAAACTTAAAATACTTAATTATTTATATATACTTATTTGGATATTCGTCCTTCTATTTAATAAACAGATGCTCATTAACAAATGAGCATGTGTTATGCAAACGGCGCGGTGTTTTAATGGTGGCTATTAATAAACAGTAATTTGATATCACAGATTAGGGTTGTGACGTTTGAAATGCATTGCTTCATTGCATGTCAAATGATGTTTTGACGTGATGAATATAAATCAAAACTTAATGTGTGTATTATACGAAATAGTCTGGTTAATTATATGTTATGATGGTTATTGCATAGGGGGTATAACAGGTCCACCTCCAACTCAAAAATAAGCGCTTTGGTTTTTTATAGTGCCTTTGCGGCAATGACGGGTAGGAGTAGGACGGGTGGTGAGGAACTACGGAAGAATGGCTTGCTTTCAGTTTTCTGTAAGGCCATAGTATCATTTCGCTCAAGCCAATCGATTTCTGTCGAAGCAGGCTTCACCCACAGTGATTTAAGTTGCTGTAAGTATAAGACCTTTACATGTTAACACATACATGGGCTGTAAAAACAAAATTATGTATTTTCACACTTCGAAGTTCAATAACGTGGCTATGTCGTCTTCAACGTATTTTATTCATTTTTTACGAGTACAAGACGTTTGTTAAAGATATGAAATTTTATTACCATTCGCAGTTTTAATTTATTAGATACTCTATACCTATTACTTGTTATAACAACCCTACCAAATTCAAAATGTAACACGCAAGGTGAACGACTAACCAAATAGGTCAGACGACACGAAGCAAGGGTGGTAATGCACCATTTCCTAGAAGAGGCCAGCACTTTCATTTTTTGTATGCAAGCGAGAGTGCCAAAAGTTTTGCGCACTGCGTCTCCCACCACTTGTCTGACTGAATATGTATGACAGATACTTGCCAATTCAAATTCAGTTGCTTTATTCACCACATTGCAGTCTTATTAGAATTTTAGCGGTGATTATCTCGTTTTTGTTATTTAAAACATCTTACGTAAATCTGGGGTTGCCGGTAAGTAATGAAATGCGAGAAATGAGATTCAGCTTTCCTTGGCAGTGCATTTATTTGGTTTATTATGGTCTCGGCGAACAATATAAATAAGCAATGAAATGAAACGCTGGAGGTTCAGTGGTTAAAGCATTTTAACCTAACATTGTACAGTTAATAAAATATTAATAACGCATAATATTTTTATTGTTGACGTTTAAAGACAGAACAGGAATCAGATATAAAGTTCCAGATGAATGGGATTAGGGAAGGCATATTGCGAGCGTAGAGAACGTTGGCCACGATACCAGTTGTCGATGGGGTTGTAAGCTGCCAGAGAATAGGACCTCTGGCAGCAGATTAATTGCTGCGATAGAAGATGGGATAGCTGCCGGATGACGGGACAAGGTGCAACCGGATCTCCACACCAAAAGTGTAGAGCCAGAAGAGGCGTGTCTTCGTTCTGGGAGGATCTGAAATAACATGGTCCGTGTCCTCCAATAGAGGGCACCTGATGCCGGCCGTCGGGGTGGTTTTTAGTGGGACCAACATATATTATACTCCTTGCTCATATATCTCTAAGGAGCAGGAGATCCACCTCGTCAACAAAAAAAAATGTATTCCATTCCATTCAATTCCATTGTTATAGTGCAGGCAAAAATGTAGCGGTGGATTTGGAAGAAAATTCACAAGCTGAAGATAATTGGTATTAGAGATGGAGAATGCTTCACAATTGTTATCTCACAAAAATAACGTGCACATCTAAAGTCGCATAGTCAATCTCATTGTCACTTACCTAACCCGTCACAGTTAAGGGCTATAAAAAAATAAAAAGACGTGTGGCACTCGGGTACTGCCGCGGTAAAGCTATTGCATAGCATTTTTTATCAACTTAGGCAATTATAATTATTATTTTATTTATGCAGTATGTATAATATTGTGAATGAAAAATACTAAACTATTTTTCAAATGCTCCATCGCATTCGAAGTACACCGCCATCTATATAATTGGTGCCATACTGACAACAAACAAATGTATGTTTGGAATTACCGGACCGTTAGAATTTATCAAGTAGCATAAGAACAACAATTTTAACATTTTGTAGTAATGAGTTATTGGCTGGAAAGTGTAGGTGAATGATTTATGACGAATATGCCTCGAGTTCAAATCTCAACTGGGCGTCGTCGTCTTTTTGTAAATGTTTCCTGAATATTGTGGTAAATAGGTATTCATTAAAGAAGTAATACTAAATTACATTAAACAAAAAAGATACGAAAACTTAACAACAGAGGGCGTTGAGTGTGGATTTCGGAGCAGCTCGTCTCGATCCGTTCGAGCTTCGGGTGTCAGGTTTTATTTGTGTTACGGAATTTCTTGATTCGGTCGCCGCGCTCAAAGGCCTCAAAGCCCGCGATAAAAGCTATGCAATAGCTTAAAAAAACGATTTTATTCTTATTTAATTTTCGGTTGATAAGCTACATGAGGGGATTTTTCTGATGATGTTTTTATCTTTACTATGCCTTATGCCACTACGGATACCATAAACAAGATATCTATAACTTTAAAGTACACGTAGACAGTCTCATATCTACTAGCAAAATTTGAACTTGAATTATCTTTTACTTTATATTTTCAAAAGTTTATAATTTCTTCGTAGTAATAGCAGCAAACATGTAATGAAGTTTTCATTTCGAATTCTCTTAAATAAATTTTACATTTGAAACATACATTAATACTTAAAATAACCTACTTTTTGTATTAGAGACACGACCCGTTGTATCCTCATATTTTAATTACAAACCGGCAAAAGCTTTTCAAGAAGACCTTTGCACGTAATTAATTTGTAAATAAATGATCGCAGGACTGAGAACCTAGTACATGTATTACAAACTATTAGAACATTAATGAGAATCCCGTTGCTAAGTATCAATGTAGATGAGAATAATTTGAAACTGTAGGTGAATGCTTTAAAGCAGTTTCATTCGGACTTAACATTTAAAACGATTTGTGGAGTGTGTGTGTTTTGAATATTGTGTATAATCATGCATAATTAGAATTTTTCATTGATTTGCAGTTATAAAACAATCCTTTTAAAAATGATTTTTCAACTCACATGCCATTGGAGAAAACTATTTGTTATACAACGGATTTGAGAAAACCGAAGTGTGATGAATGGTTGTATTGTAGGTTTTGTATTGTGTGTGTTTACTATAAAAGTTGCAATCTTTGGTATCACGGATGTCTTTGTCGTATGTTCTTAAAATGATGTCTTCTATTCACTTATTGTAACTAACTTCTGGAAATAGGTCATCACTTCAGGAGGTCGAGGGGTGAAGTTTAATGTCAGAAACACAAAGACTAAAACTACTCGGTACGCCGTCTATTGCCACTTGATTCCCACTTCTTTATTGCGTTTTTATTACCACTTGAATAACCGCAAATGACCTTTACATTGGGAAGATATATTTGAATATCTCATATCTTACTACTATTCCTTCCTTCCTTCTTCCTGTCTTTTATAATATTGATCTACATAATAAATCGCAGTTATCATTCTTATAGTTGTGAAAATGTTGCAAAATATGTTTAGTGGCATTACTGTATTAGAAACACTACATGGAAGCAGGTTTCCTGCATAAATTATATGTATATCTAAGAGGAATGTAAACAATGTACCTATCTACTAAATTAATTTTTTAGGTTTTAGTGTGATTTGTTTTTTAAATACTACATTTTTGTACTCAAAGTTTAGGATAACGTATTGAACATATGACACTATGGTGACAAAATTATAACACAACAGATAGAAATGTGCGCCAGTCGGTGAGTACACGGAATAGATTAGACCGGCCTCGAGTTCAAAGCATGCTATGCTATAAAGTCTCATTTATGTAATATAAAAAAAAAAACAACTTTAATGGTATCTTTAAATTTTGTATTATTGATTCTAATTTTTTTTGAAAAACAATATAATGAAAATCAATTTTAACAAAAGTACTTTAAAATTCAAGAATCATACATGATACATGACTTCTAGAGATTTTAGAGGTAAAAGAAGCTGTATCGCGATCTCAGCTTTAGAGGCACAAAAGTACTCAAAATGAAATAAAACCATAAAAAAAAATGCAGTGAAAAGTTCTACTTCACTAAAAATACAAAAAAAAAATATTATTACACGATCTTTTCATACTTTACACATTCTGAGGATAACAATTACAACATACGTAGATACTTTTACATATGTACGGTTTGGTTCCCCTCGCGACGTGTGCCGAATACAAAAGACTTACACACATAGCGATCTCACTCATAGCGAGTTGGCGCGATAAACCAGGTCCGACTGATTGCATCGGGAAATACAAGACAATATAAATAAAGGAAGTCTGTTTTCTCTTAATGGTATTATTTTATAGGTTTACGCGAAACTTTTATGATATAACTGATTAAATTATTTTTGTTAGAGGTGGACTGTTTTCTATTATAAGACTTTTAAGTAGGAACTGCGTTGTCACAAATAAAAGAAAAAAAAAATAGAACATAATGATTCATAAAATATGTGCCAATTAATGTTTCGTGAGCGAATATGTTTCATATTTTGAAGTTAACAAGTTTTTATCATCATGAATTTGTATCATTGTAATTCTAAAATTCATGATGATCAAAACTTGTTAACTTCAAAATATCAATTAAAATATATTGACACATCCAAAAGCGAACAGTTTCTGTAGTGGTAAGAACTATATTTTAATGAGGTGTCCTGAATTTAATCCGGTATATAACAACTTTTAAGTTATATGGTTATGTCTTCCTAGTACCGGAACTACTGACTCAGAGAGTTGGCATTCTTCCACATTGCTCGCAAAAAAGAGTCGGTGCGTACGTGAGCAGACCTCCTTCAAAAAATATAAAATAAAGAATAACAAATACTACTGAATCTAGAAATATGAAATTTACTATTTGGACGCGTAGGGTGTGGTAGTCTTTTACAGTTGTACAGCGTATAAAAAATTATTTGGGAATTATTTGAAAATTAATGCGATTTCTAGAAAATTAAGAACCCGTATCTTCGCTCGTGTTTCTAACTTTGAAGTTAACGAACATAATATGTAACTAATCATTCTTTATTTTACCCCATAAGTATGAAATTTCCAGAAATCCTTTTTTGAATGGTAAAAACATAAAAAACATCAGCTGTGAAAACTTCAGCGCAAGTAATTTTATATCTATATTTGCCTTTAACAGTCTAGTGCTAAATGTAGGGATCTCCTTAGATACTAAGCTTTGGCCTGTAAAGCCACGCTGGCCAGACAGGCTGGACAAGTATTTATAGATGAATGTTTTTCAAACATGTTTTATATATAAAATGAACTGAAGCCTTAAATTGCTGTGTCAACCTCACGAATCGCCCCTAGTGGCTTAGTTATCCTTTTATGTAGATATGTATGTACTTTGTCTTATAAGTTATGCATTACGCCTGTAATCCTACTTGATAAGGGGCGTCGTTTGGTCCAAAAATAGTCGGGATTTCCCAAACGTCACACGTAGGTAAGTTGGTGTTCCATTTATATAAACATATTCTTTAGTATTGTGACCGCTAATTTATTAATTTCTCATTATTCGATAAGCAGCTAAGACCAAAGTAGTTTTAACTAAATAATGCAGAACCTATTTAATAAATTTTACTACCCATGATTCACGTGAGCAGTATTAACACGTCTACGAATGTTAATAGTGTAATCAAACATAAATACATAACCTTCGAATACCTTGAGGATATTGGTCTGGTCTTAAAATAGTCGGAATTTCCCAAACGTCACACGGACCAAGAGCTACTGAATCTTTCGACTAACGGTGTGTCTGTAAGGCTAGAAACTCTTGTAGTGATGAGTCATAACGTGCTAAGTACGTAACCATCGCCTGGCAGGCCTTAGCCCTGCACATCATCTTCTTTCATGGTTTTGAAAGTGTAAAAAAATGAGAAAAAAACTTGTTCCTGTAAGCCTAAAATTTTTATAGGATTTAGTTTATTCATTAAGAAGTTCAAAAACAAAATGACAGGCGATTCCGATGAGCAAAAGTACCTGCCAGGCGAACAGAAAGACACACCTTTCTTCAATCACATCATCAATGTAAACAAACTTTATTCTGTAAAGTTGTAATACATATATATATGTTTGTCTGAGCAATTTAAAGAAAGTATGAATAATGACCGGTGGTGCTGGCTAGCATATTTCCTTGACAGGTGAGGAGAAAGATAGCACTGGAGTGAAAGTACAAATGTGTCTGAGCACACTTGGTCGGTCCTAACACGACAAACTTCTCATTATTAGTCATAAATAACATTAAATCGTAGGAAGCATCTAAATCAATGCAATATACATGTCAACTAACCGATATATACGATTTTTTATAAATAAAATTAAGCTTTGTCCACACTATTGTACGTATGATACATATCAAATGTACATATACATAAATGCATGTATGTCAAAGCCAAACTGAAAAGATGATTATTATTTGTCACATAGAAAGTCTCAGAGTAGACCAAAAATTTTGTCAATAAGTGTGACGTAACATCGCACGAATGCACGATGCGAATTAGATCGGAAGTTCTTGCGGTGCGAGCTCGCACGAATAATTTCTGATTTTCATTTTAAACATTTTCCAAGACGTTGACATTATGCGACATATCGAAACAAATCTAATACCTTTCAATGAGTAATTCTTATATACATATAGGTAGTTTTCCAATTACAGAGCATAATGCGACTCAGTGGCGCACAATGCCGAATTATGCTGATGCTCAATTGGAATGTGAATTAGTTTTCAAATGCACCAGCAGAGTGCGCTAAGTTCAGTGTTGAAAAAAAAAAAATATTCAGAGTTAGCAATAACCTCATTAATTTGTAAGCAAAGTGTTATACATAAAAATTGGTTGAAAACTATTTACGGTTATTTTCATCCATACTTATATTTATTTTTTTAACACAGTTTGAATTAACTTTGATTATTTCGAAAAAACTGCAACGAAACGAAAGCTTTAAAAATTTTTTCAACAATAAAATATTACTAACGATAATATATAAATAAAACATTTTGATCAATGCCACCTTAAAGAAAAAACACTTGTTAATTTTTGTCACTGAGTTGGTATCGATTGCACGCATCACGCAAAAACACTACTTTTGAGAGTGCTCGATTGTGCGAAGCGTTGCTGTAGTTGAAACATTCAACGTTAAGCATTATGCCGCATAATGCGCTCTAGTGCTGTAATTGGAAAACTAGGATAATCTGTATCTCGAAAACGGCTACAACGAATTTCATGAAATTTTAAACTCGTTTATTAACTGAAATACCTTGCGAATATTGTGTGTACAGCGTATTTATATATATATTTATACTCCAACAACTACGGTCACCTGAAACGGCCACGAAATAAAAAAACTTCGACATCAAGTTCTTTAAACTCGCTAAGTTAAATAAGAGAACTTTAAAGTTTCCACACTCAAACTATGTTCGGGTACTTTTTAGTTGCGGGGTGACATCATCAGTATTCTAGTCAGCAACTGTAGCAACTTTAATTTATATACGATATATATACATACTGAGGTTCCAAAGAATGAATTATTTTAGTTTCTTTGTAAACTAAGTCATTTGTTCCAGGAAACTCCTTGAAATAGCAATCTACATAAATCTACAATGCGCTACTTTGATAATTTGTTAGAGGTGCTAACAAAAGAAGAGTTTGTTTGCACTAAAGTAATGGACTAAGAGCTCGTGAACCCCAGACTTTCGTTATTTTATAAAAGCTGAAAGTTTGTCAGCGCATGCTCCCAACACAGATAAAAACGATGGACCATTATGAAGTTTGGGTTACCGTGGCTTTGGCAGGTAAACGGTACCAAAGATGTGTAAAATATCGATCTAAATTCGTCAAATAATAAAGCGCGATTTTTTGGTAGTACCTTCAGAATATTATTAAAAATCACGTTATTCATTGCCAGACACTTAACATAGTGGCAACCCCTTGCCAGACACCCTTAATGTTAATGAAATTATAATTTTACTTACGTTATAGCATAAAAGCTGATTCATAACCGACTTCCAAAAAGGAGGAGGTTCTATTTTTTTTAATGTATGTTCACCGATTACTTCGTCAATTGTGGACCGATTTTGAAAATTATTTCTGTATTCGAAAGGGTATGCTCCCGAGATGGTCCCATTGCCACCAAATCAAGGGGTGAAATAAGGGTTGACATTTAATACATCCTTAAACCACTAAAGTTATTTGCATCAGCAGAAATGTTATTAAAGTTGAACTATTTCATAATATTTCTGCTGATGCAAATAACTTTAGTGGTTTAAGGATGTATTAAATGTCAACCCTTATTTCACCCCTTAGGGATAGAATATCCAGAAACGCTATGTAATACGTTAATACTCATTTTTATCAGTAGCCCAATAATAAAGTTCTACGTTTCTAACTTAAAAAAATACGAACTTTTTTACAATCTTTCAACCCCTATTTCACCCTCTTAGGGGTAGGATATCCAGAAACGCTTAAATACATTTCTACTTATTTTTAATCAGTAGCCCAAAGATAAAGTTTCATGTTCCTAACTTAAAAAATGACGGACTGCCACATAAACATTCAACCCCTATTTCACCCTTTTAGGGGTAGAATATCCAGAAACGCTTAAATACGTATCTACTCATTTTTAATCAGTAGCCCAAAGATAAAGTTTCATGTTTCTAACTTAAAATATGACGGTCTTTCGTACAAACTTTCAACCCCTATTTCATCCTCTTAGGGGTAGAAATTCCAAAATTCCTTCCTTAGTAGGTGTCTACTCAATAAAACGATCCATACAAATAACTGAAAGATTGCAAATTAAGGTCGTATAGACCTTAATTTGTAGGTACGTGTAATATTAAAATCATCCTCTAATCCCCAACTGTTGAAGAGTTTAACCTTCTATCATCAGCTCACCTAAATAACTTGAAAGTATACGACTAACGGTCTATAGATACGTATGAAATTGAAATAATTATCCTCGCAACTCCTAATCGGAGTTGTACCTTCCATCATCAGCTTACCTAAATAATTTTAAAGAATACGACTATAGGTAACATACATACATATGATATTTAAAGATTTATCCTCCAACTATTAACCGTTAAAGTGTTGTACCTTACTTCGTCAGCTCATCATCATAAAATTATGACTACCAGACGCAAATACCGGTGTAACTTCAGAAAATATACGAAAAACATGGTATGTGCCTAAAAAAAATGAGGGTTTCCCCTAGATTTCTCTGGGATCCCATCACCAGATCCTGATATGGTGGCAATGGGACCACCTCGGGAGCATACCCTTTTGAATACAAAAATAATTTTCAAAATCGGTCCACAATTGACGGAGTAATCGGAGAACATAGGTAAATAAAAAAATAAAAAAAGTCGGTTAAAAAAACATACAGTAGAACATAGAACCTCCTCCTTTCAGGAAGTCGGTTAAAAATCAGCTTTTATGCTATAACATAAGTAAAATTATAGTTTCATGAACATTAAGGGTGTCTGGCAAGGGGTGGCCACTATGTTAAGTGTCTGGCAATGAATAACGTGATTTTTAATAATATTCTGAAGGTACTACCAAAAAATCACGCTTTATTATTTGACGAATTTAGATCGATATTTTACACAACGTTTGGTACCGTTTACCTGACAAAGCCACGATAACCCAAACTTCTTATTGGTCCATCGTTTTTACCTGTGTTAGGAGCATGTGCTGAATAACTTTCAGCTTTTATAAAATAACGAAGGTCTGGGGTTCACGGGCTCTTGCTCCATAAATGGAACTCGGAGGGCAAGCGATATCAATATATCTCAACAGACATTAAAAATGATTTTACATACAACATTAGAACTTGTTGCGTCAAACAAGTACAAATTATTAAAAATAAACCGACTGCGTCAATATTTAACAATAAAAACATGTAAGTTTTATATATATTCGTAATCACCGTAAAAAAATCTTTATTTTGATACTACACTCGATGTATTTTGAAAACATTAATTTTTTTTATTACTTTTTGGCGCCAAAACACCTTTTTTTAAAATTTTGATGTACCCAGTGTCAATCTCACGACTAAGACGAATCTATTGACACCACTCACATAAAAATACGACAAGCCGTTTAGGCTCTAGGGCGTGCCAAATAAATATACATACATACACTCGAAAAACATAACCCCTCCTTTCGCAATCGGGTAAGCCAAACACCAAGCTAAGCATGAACGATATTATTATAAGTAAAGCAAAATAAGTTTACTTATTTAGAGACTTTTATTACATACAATGAGACTAACATATTACATCTCAATCTCTGTTAGCAGCTGTTTTCAACCGACTTCAAAAAGGAGGAGGTTCTCAATTCGACTGTTTTTTTTTTTTATGTTTGTTACCTCATAACTTTGGACTGGGTGAACCGATTTTGATGATTCTTTTTTTATTTGAAAGCTGGTGCTTCCCGAATGGTCCCATTTAAATTTGGTCCAGATTGAAGTCGGATTTTTTTTGTTAAAACTTATTATTTACCGTGAGTTTTTTTTTTTTTTTTTATGTTTGGTCCGCCCGTTAAGTTGATTAGTCTTTCTTAGTATAGTAGGCTAAACTCCCCTTTCGCAGGAGAGGCTTATGTCCAGCTGTGGACTATCAAAAGCTGTTAATGATGATGATCAATCTGCTCGTTTTCCCCCCACATCATAAAACAAAATTGACTTGTAGATTATTTGACCAAATGCTTTTTCTTGAAGTGAAAGCATCGTACTCATTACACATAATTATATTTGTCCTAACTGGAAATCAAACCCACAGCAGGCCCATCAATATCAAGTGTTAGTGTTAGTATCCTATCGTGAGCTAGATATATTTACAGTTGCGCAACCTTTGTTTTCATTATATACCACAAATAATCACAAATTTTATCCAAAAAAAACCGAGTTCAATCTGGACCAAACTTAAATGGGACCACACGGGAAGCACCAGCTTTCAAATAAAAAAAGAATCATCAAAATCGGTTCACCCAGTCGAAAGTTATGAGAAACAAACATAAAAAAATACAATCGAATTGAGAGCCTCCTCCTTTGCTCCTTTGAAAGCCCTCTATTGCTGAAGGCTTGCAATCGTAACCAGTTAACAAAATTATGTAGAAAAACCAATTTAATTTTTCTACATAATTTTCGGTGACAAAATCCATTGCTGATTCATAAAATTCAGTGTTTACTACATTTATGCCCAGAGGTTTTTTACTAGGAAAAGCTAATAGATACAAAAACAGTAGTATACAAGCATTGGCACTGCCTTAATTACAGGTCGCAACGAAAAGCAAAGATATATATTATAATAAGAGATAGTATATATCTATCGTTACTGGTAGTTAGAGCCCTAAAAAGTCCGACAATAGTCTAGCTATCGAACTTCGATACCGCCTAGTTCATGAGTTATAGATCTTAGAAGCAGCCGTGTCGTAGAAGACTGAAAGCCGACCACAACATAGTTTGGCCAAAGGCTCGGAGAACAAGTTGAGGGTTTAAATTGAATTATTATATTAATCAGGTTTTTTGAATTATTTCCCTTGAAGTCTTGAACTTGGATAATTAAATCCTAATGTCAGTCCTTTCTGAATCTGAGCAAGAAACGTATTCTTTTTTTTTAACCGACTTCAAAAAAAGGAGGAGGTTTCTCAATTCGACCGTATATATATATTTTTTTTTTTATGTCTGGCCCGCCATAATGACTCTACTCTGCCTGATGGAAAGCATGGGCAGAATCCAAGTGTAGTGGTCACCATACTCACTGCGAATGCAGACAATGCAGCATGGTGACCCACACCATGGCGCATTGTCTTCTGCATCTTTTAGTCTAGTCAACAAGTATGGCACTTGTTGACTAGACTATTTGGGCCTAAGGTCTCGCACTCACCAACGAAACACGACAGCACGAACGCTGTCATTTCACGTAGATTTTCTGTGCGAGGGTAGTACCGCCCCGGTCGAGCCGGCCCATTCGTGCTGAAATCAGCGTGGCTCTACTACCTTCTAGATTTCTGATTGGGTTCTAGTAGTTTATGATTAGTATTTCAATATTTGCCAGATTTTTACTGTCGTAGACGACTTATGATTGTTACTTTCTTACAAATGTTTAATAAGTCGCTGTTTAGTATTAATATTCGAAAATTTCTTTGAATACTAATGGATGCCATAAAAATCACAGATTTATTATTTTACACAGTAATTTCTTTGAAAAATATTTCTTATAAATTATTTCCGAAAGCTTTAACTGACTTAGTAATATACTGGTAACAGAAACTGAAAGGCTGCGAATAATTGTTATTGACGTTGTGGGCAGTAATAAATGCCCTGCTTTTATTACGGTCTTATATCGCCTTAGCATGAAACATGAATTATAACTAAAACGATATTATATGGACAACCAATGTTATTAGAAATAGGTAAATGAGCCTAAATGACTAAAACGAGAATTACTGAGATATCTTGTATTTGCATATGTAACAAAAATCGTTATAAATTTAGATCACAGATGAGCACTATACCTTGTAGATATTATACATCACTGGTTTATTAAAGATTAACGGGTTTTACTCGCGTTTATTTCACTAAAATATCTGACTTGATGCCATCGTATCAGGGAGTTTAGTATGAGTTTGCTTGCGATATACCCCTGGGACATGCCTTCATGCATTCATGAATTTCATATTTTCAAGTTTTTTTTCTAATATAACAAGTACTACCCGCTCAGGCGAATTCTTATCTATTTCCATTTCTACTGATAATAAGTATCTTTTTTATGAGCCTACCAAAGTAACTCTACTCTGCCTGATGGAAAGCACGAACAGAATCGAACAATAGTGGTCACCATATTCACTGCGAGTATAGACAATGCAACAATGCAGCACGATGACCCCCACCACGGCGGTTTATTGAGGTGATCTATTACATAAATCTATTAATATGTCTTTTTTTTATAACTAAAATAGAGTAGTTGACTGTATCGTAAATAAATACCGATGTCTCCTTCATCAAAACGAATATTACAAAACATCTCCGAGAATTTAATTATTACAGCTTTTCATTTCTTTTACAAATTTTAATCAATTAAACATTGAATTATATTGCTCAATTGAGTAGTCTAAAACAGTGACGTCACAAGTTGGTTTTTAGAACATTTTTCATAGAAAGTCATCGTTTTGACAGATGATAAAAAGTAACTGATTTGACTAAGGTGTCAACTACCCTCTTTTTAAAATACCCCCTATGCAAGCACTTAATCGAGTAATCATACGTCAAAAATGCCTTACATCATTATGGAAAAGAACTGATACTCTTACATTTCTGAACCGATATTAACCAATCATAGCTATGAACCATCGCAAGGAAGCTGGCTTTCAAATGAAAAAAACTGCATCGAAATCGGTCTATCCGTTTGAGAGCTACGATGCCACAGACAGACACACACAAGCAGACAGACAGACATTGACGTCAAATTTATAACACCCCTCGTTTTGCGTCGGTGGTTAAAAATAATATTTTTTTAAGAAAAGAAGTAAGTTTGTTAAAACAGTTTCTAAATATGAGTTATTCTAAAATTGAGAATCATTACAATTTAAAAAATAATAATAAACAACTATCAAATTACTCCTATTATTTTCTAAAATAAATGGAAACCTGTCCATTACAAACTGGGCAATTGTATTAATGACCACCAGATGCGGTTAAGCAGTTATTTGATTCAGGATATGATTGGATTTCAAATGAGCTTATACCGCTATGGCGGTACGCCGGGGAGCTCCATAAAATGTACACCTATTTAGGTATTAATTAAAACACAATGTATTAACGAGGTTGCAAACGTAAATGAATCAATTACCTTCATTTGCAAATATCAGCCGGTTTGTTGGTTCAATTAATTTTGTGTTTCAGAATTCACATGATCCTGCAACGTATATTTTCAATGTACTCATGGGAACGATCAAGCAATTGCTTGTTCATGTTGAAAAATATATTTACAAAGTTAACTATGTTACACGAGATATTTCGCTTTGATTCTAGGTCCTTACAACATTTTGTTGTATGATATAATGAGCAATGTGTGTTGTTACATTTTTTGTATACAGGTTACAATTTGTTTCAAATATGTAATTTTAATATATTGTGTTCAAATTGTTCAATATTTTTTATGGAATAGGGGACAAACGAGCAGGCGTATCACCTAATGGTAAGCGATTTTTTTTTTTTTTTTTTTTTTATGTTCGGCCTGCCAAAATGACTCTACTCTGCCTGATGGAAAGCATAAGCAGAATCCACGAGTGGTGGCCACCATACTCAATGCGAATACAACAATGCAGTATGGCGACCCACACTATGGCGGCCTAGTGATGCTTGTGCATCTTTTAGTCTAGTCAACAAGTATGGAACTTGTTGACTAGACTAATTGGGCCTCCGGTCTCGCACTCACCAACGAAACACGACAGCACAAACGCTGTCATTTTACGTTGATTTTCTGTGCGAGGGTAGTACCGCCCCGGTCGAGCCGGCCCAACCGTGCTGAAATCAGCGTGGCTCTACTACCTACCAATTTCCGCCGCCCATGGACACCCGCAACACCATAAGCGTCACAAGTGCGTTGCCGGCCTTTGGGGGATGGGAGGAGGATGGGGAAGGGGTTGGGGTATGGGCCCCGGTATCCTCACTCACTCGGTAAAACACAGCGCAAGCACTATTTCACACCGGTTTTCTGTGAGGCCGTGGTATCACTCCGGTCAAGCCGGCCCATTCATGCCGAAGCGTGGCTCTCCCACGGGTCATATAAGTTCCATTGAATTGGTTTTTCTACACAATTTCGTTAACTGGTTACGATTGCAAGCATTCATTAATACAGAGCTTTCGTGCTTTATTATATTCTTTAACTTGTCATTTTAGTGTTTTTGGATGGAAAAATAGACAGTGACCTAATTACTGCTAGCTGTGAACTCGGTTCTAAAACTTGGCGATGCAAAGATATTTTTAGCTGTGCCCGCTACTTCGTACACGTGACATTTTGGATTTTCAAGTTATTTATAATTTTTCACCGTTTAAACCTTCCCTGAACTACGACAAACATTTCAAAACTAAAATCAGCTAATTCGCCCCGGCCGTTCTCGAGTTTTAGCGAGACAAACTAACATCAATTGATTTTTATATATAAGAAGATAAGATAAACAATCCTACTTATAAGTCAAGAAAGAGGCTAATTGTCTAAAATATAACTCCGTTTGGGACATGTTTTCCATTGAAACTCCCCTCAGCTTCCAAAAATGGGTTTTCAACCTTTGTGTGGTCTTTCCCTATTAGCTTGATAAAATCCCCATAAGTTCAGTTTCACTGAACATGCATCGTGAGATCATCCCTCAGGATGATTAAGATCTAAGGTTTTAATGTGTAATTAAAAGAAATATTGATATGCATATCGTTACACATCAAATGAGTTACTTCTTGGAACATGGTATAACTTTAAATGCTATGATTAATTTCCGCAAAGTAAGGCCTGATTCCATAACTTACATGGTATAACATTTGTTAGTAATACAGTAAAATACATAGTCCTTGATAAGCAAGCCTAAGCTGTAGTTAACAGGCACGCTTAAGTTCCCGAATGTTGCTGCATGCTGCACGAAAATCTCTTAATGTACCCACACATCTGTGTCATCGAGTATCTTTAGATAAGGAACTTCCAAGTCGAAATACGTGCTCCTAGGCTGGCTGGGAGTCAGATCGTGTGGTTGAGTACGTTAAAGTTTTATTTAGCAGTGATAGCATTGGTTTATAGTTCTACTGCTATTCGATATATCGGGAACATTTAGGAACAACAATAAAGAGTAAGTGTCTCTTTCTCTTCTCTTCTTCCTAGCCTTTATCAGGTCGGCTACTAGTTCAACCGTTTTTACCTGAATATCAGTTTTTCCACGGAGCGACTGGCATCGGACCTCCGCAACTCTGAGGGAGAACTGAATTCGAAGGTTGAACTAGTTGTCAGTAAATTTTGTCGGACGCCCAATTCGGATTCCGAGAGGGGCGTTCGACGGTCGATGCCGTGATGCGCCTCAGGGCCGTGACCTAAGAGGCAGTGAGTTGTGGTGGCGTGGTGTTGGCGGTGTCGTTGGACATCGCTAACGCCTTCAATAGTCTGCCATTTAGCTGCATCAGGGAAGCACTCCACTACCACGGGGTGCCAGAGTACCTGAGGCGGTTAGTGGCAGACTATTTAGAGGAGCGTACCGTCGTGTACGAGGACCGAGAGGGCGTCTTGAGACGGCGACCCATGTCGTGCGGCGTTCCGCAGGGGTCTGTCCTTGGACCACTCCTGTGGAACGTGGGGTACGACTGGGTCCTGCGAGGTCGTCTTCCCCCCGGGCTGGGCGTAATTTGTTACGCCGATGACACGTTGGTCACAGCCCGGGGGGCGAACTACCAAGAGGCGGCGTGCCTGGCCACCAGGGGTGTTTCTCTGGTGGTCGGGCGCATCGAGGCGCTGGGCTTACGGGTGGCCCTGGACAAGACGGAGGCCCTATTGTTCCATGGACCCCGTCGTGGTCCACCCGCCGACGCCTCCATAGAGGTCAACTAGGTCCTCGTACCGGTTCGGGCCCAGATGAGGTATCTGGGCCTGATTCTCGACGGTAGGTGGCTCTTCGACGAGCACTTCCGACAGCTTGGTCCCAGGCTGGTCGACGCTGCCTCCGCCCTTGGGCGATTCTTGCCCAATTTGGGTGGAGCCAGCGTCGCAACAAGACTCCTATAC
Source organism: Diaphora mendica (assembly GCA_949125395.1). Classification (NCBI taxonomy): domain Eukaryota; kingdom Metazoa; phylum Arthropoda; class Insecta; order Lepidoptera; family Erebidae; genus Diaphora; species Diaphora mendica. Next base: position 20,801,336 of record OX421315.1, read on the forward strand.
ACGGGGGTTGTCCGGTCGATGGCGCTGTATGGCGCACCGGTGTGGGTGGCGGCTCTGACTGCCCTAAATAAGGCTCGCCTCTGGCGGCCTCAGAGGGTATTGGCGGTCAGAGCCATACGCGGATACCGCACGGTGTCGACCGAAGCGGCGTGCGCCTTGGCCGGAACACCCCCGTGGGATTTGGAGGCGGAAGTGCTCGCCGAAGTTTATCGACGGGTGGCTGAATATCGGGCGGAGTATGGCTATCGCCCTCCGCCCGAAGAGGTACGCGAGTGGCGTGAAGCCGCCCGTCGAACCACTATGGCTAGATGGTCGTTCCGGCTGGAGACTCCACGCGCTGGCTTTGCCGCCGTGGAGGCTCTCCAGCCGGTCATCCTCGAGTGGGCAGGGCGGCAGCACGGGACCCTTTCCTTCCGACTGACGCAGGTCCTTTCCGGGCACGGTTGCTTTGGGAAGTACCTGCACTCGGTCGCCAGGAGGGAACTGAGTCCCGCCTGCCACCACTGCGACTGCAGTGAGGACTCGGCCCAGCATACGCTGGCGATCTGCCCCGCATGGGCGTCGCAGCGCCGGGCCCTCACTGCAGTCATCGGAGGAGATCTCTCGCTACCGGCCGTCATACGCTCCATGGCCGGTAGCGATAGCAGTTTTACCGCGGTCGCAACCTTCTGCGTAGATGTAATCTCGCAGAAGGAGGTGGTGGAGAAGGCCCGGGAGGACGATGTCCACTCGGACCCAATCCGCCGCCGGCGAACTGGGCGGCGGAGGCGCGCCTATCAGCGCCTCATGCCGCCCTGAGTGTGGCCGCGGATGGTCGGGACGGGCTTTCCCCTCCATCCGCTCCAGTGGCCACCCGCGAGGGGGCGACGTACGCGTGTGCCGTACATCGTTGATAAAGTTGTTAAAACATCCATAACTCAAAAAAATCGCCATGTGAACAAGGTAATCTCAAATACATCCAATTCCTATAAGTTAATATTAACACAGTTACAAAATGTAACACAAATTCACACACCAGACATCATACAGCGGAGTTTGCATAACACATTGCCATAACGACTATAAAATTATATAACAATTTTATGTACGTAACAATGCAGTCCCAGCGGTAACAATTACGAGGGCGGTGTTTCCATTAAACTTCATGAACTTAGCGCGATTTATGTTCGTGGAGTTTCAAAGAGTTCCCTCCTGTTCACTCCTGTGAGCGATGTCTCACACGACTCTGCCTCTTCGTCGTCAACTAGTCGATCGTTTCAATTAGTTTTTGTTTTTAGAAACCATTTCAGTAGTTCACAGAGAGTTTGTCGGAGTTCACTGAAGTAGTTGTGCTTATATAGCTTATACGTGCCTAGAGAATAATAATAATAAATATTTCGGACATCTAACACACAACGCCATCTAGTCCCAAGCTAAGCAGAGCTTGTGTTATGGGTACTAGACAACTGATACAAATACATATACACTTTTTTTTTGTAAATACATACATATTATATATAGAAAACACCCAAACTCCCAAAACCCAAGAATATTCTACACGTATTTGGTTACACTACATTATAAATGTTTGTTTTGGTTTATAAGAATTTAAGAATTCAAATGAAAGTGGTTATAAAAATATATATATCATAAACCCTCCTTAAAATCAATGGGTTTTAACTATTCGCAAATCTAGATCCATACCATAATAAATTCGAAAGTAACTCCTGTATGTCTGTTACGCTTTCCCTACTAAGCCGCTGCACCGAAATTTTCCATGGAGATACTTTGATTCTTAAGGAAAAACATAGGCTACTTTTTAACCCGATAACCGACATACAGCGCAGCAGCGGGCAAAAGCTAGTTTACTATAAGTAGGAATCAAATTGTACAAATACTAGTAAATCATGATAAAGTTAAGACTTGAATCGCATTGATTGTAAAAGTACTCTGTCTACTTAATGACAATCTTAAAGTATCATCATTTTCAGCCTATCGAATTTTCTTTAACATTGTATTATTATTTGTATTTTTGATAAGAATCTGTCGGCATAATATTAAAATCACTTCTGAATATAATTTTTTTTACACTAATTTACCATAAACCATTTCAAACAACAGAGCAATAGCCTCTTAAATGTTTTCCAACTAGAGCCTAATTATTTCCAAGTTATTCCCAACTAGTCGCAGTATTGAAAAACGGTATTTCATTTCCTTTAAACTGACTTGCTAATGGACGTTGTTTTTTGTAACAAAATTCGAACGCAATTAGTGATTGTCCGATCAGCAGAAAAAGATAATTGTTTTGGCGTCATAAAGTCGTTGAAGCTGAAATCTTATTTTCTTGAGATCTAGGAAAATGTTAAGGTCAAACTTATAATGAGAGTAAGCAAAATAATATCAAAATAATAGTCATTGTCGTCACACTGAAGTGGAAGTGGGCCAGTCAGCCGGTCATGTCTCCAGGCAGTCTGATGTGCTCTGGAGCCGATAAGTGTTAGGCCGCGTACACGAACTCAGCGGGAGCGGGGCGGGCGCGGGAGCGGAGCGGGAGCGGAGCGGCAGCGGCACGTTCAAATGTATGGATTTATATGGGAGTGTTTTCGAACACAGCGGAGCGGCAGCGGAGCGGCAGCGGAGCGGCAGCGGAGCGGCAGCGGAGCGGGAGCGGGTGACGAGCGGCGGACGAGCGGTGCGTATAGAGGTATTATAGATAGAGTAGGGAAGACATATGACTGCCGGTAAGCGGAAACGTCGGACGATTAGAAAGAGAGAGAAGATCACGGTACCCCATCTGTCTTTCTCTACTGACGCATGCGCAGTAAAGGACTGCTTGTTATTATGATAACCTCGAATAATAAAATAAAATTAACTCGAAAATCTTCTAAATATATAAAAGAGGAAGGTGACTGATATAGAGAGAGATCAACGCACAGCTCAAACCGCTGAACCTAGAATCCTGAAATTTTGCGTTTAGGTTCTTAATGCAACATAAGTGAGCAATAATAAAGGATTTTTTTAAATTCCACCCCTAAGGGGGTAAATCAGGGGATGAGAGTCTGCGTGAGCGAAGCCGTGTGTAAAAGCTAGTACCTTATAAAGTTGTTTGAAGTAATAAAATATAGGTACACAGAGACAGGTAGGTACCGCGATCGTCTCTCTCTTTCTAACCGAGGAACAGCTGGAGGCCTGGTTCCCCTCCCTGGGTCCGTAATTTTACTGCGAAAGTCACATGTTCGATGAATGGAAAGTCGTCTGAACGTTACTTCCAATACTTTTTACCAATAAAGTCTTCTTCTACTGAACGATGATTCATCGAATATTTTTGAATCGAATTAATGTTTTTTCGAATAAGTTTAAAATGAAAATAAAAGTATAAAGAAAACATGTGTGGTGTATTCTTTCATACAAAATCAAGAAAATCTAATAACTTTTAGATATCATACGTTCCTTCCGTACATTAAAATTTAAAAACATGAAATTTGACAATAACCTGCTAGTAAAATATAATAATGAGAAGCACCTAGGTTACTTGTCAACGCTAGATAAATATTATCTTTGCATTTAGATTGCCGTAGGCAGGCTTTTCATAAGCAGAAATACTAAATGCAATCAAAAAAGTGTTATAGCCAAATTTCATGTTTCTAAATTTTAATGTTCCGTACACTAAAGTTTAGAACGGGAGGAACGTAGGTTTTTTTTTAAAACTATTCGCACGCCCCATTTTTCTTTACATTTTTATTTCAGTTATTTAACTATATGATAATATTATATTATACTCATTATAATTTATAATATATTAGTAGGTTAAATAAAGTGATATTGAAATGTTTCATTCTTCTAAATTTTAAAGTACGGAAGGAACGTATGATATCTCAAAGTTATTAGACTTCCTCGATTATGTATGAAATAATACACCACACATGTTTTCTTTATACTTTTATTTTCATTTTAAACTTATTCGGAAAAGCATTAATTCGATTCAAAAATATTCGATAAATCGTTCAGTAAAAGAAGAGCTTATCGGTAAAAAGTATTCGAAGTAACGTTCAGACGACTTTCCATTCATCGAACATATATTATGACTCGCACGTCTCCTCTGCTCTATCTATAATATCTCTATGGCGGTGCGCACCAGTGTCGCGGTGTCAGCTAGGGATGGAATAAAATAGCAATCACCTGTGATTATTGATTTTTAATTTTGTCAAGTTTGTGATTTTTCCAAATTTATTTACTTATTAAAATAACAATTTTAATAGTTAATTAAATAAACATTTTATCCATCTTTATTACTTGCAATATTGTTCGAATGGTTGTTTTTTTTGTTTTTAATTTTATTTTAATAGGAACGCAAATATTACAAAATATATATTTAAATTCTATGTATAATATGTATGTATTTACAAAAAAAAGTATTTATGTATTTATATTAGTTATCTAGTACCCATAACACAAGCTCTGCTTAGCTTGGGACTAGATGGCGTTCTGTGTTAGATGTCCGAAAATATTTATATTTTTATTTGACGAGCGAGCGACGAGCGTGTGACGAGCGGCATACGAGCGGGCGCATCAATCTTAGACAAAGTATTACATAGACTTGACACAATTTTGTAATTAACCGACGAAATTGTAACCAGGTTTGTTGAACGTTTGGAACATTAATAAGGGAGAATGGGCTTTCACCTGGCAACGTTAATATTTGATGTACTTGGTTTCTATTCCTTACGGGTGTACGCATATGTCAAGTCTACGTAATACTTTGTCTAATCCACGAATGTAGCGGTGTCATATAGGGATGTAATAAAATAGCAATCACCCGTGATTAATGATTTTAATTTTGTCAATGTTGTGATTTTTGCAAGTTCATTTAATTATTAATATTTTTTATTTTATTTATTTGTTGTTATTAAAACATTTTAATCATCTTTATAACTTGTTAATTTGTTCGCTTTTTTGATGTTATTTTTTTTTCATTGTACCCCCTGTTATTTTCTATAATGATCGAGTATAGTAACCTAATACCCCTCTAACTTGTCAATGTAAATTATTGTGTTTACAATAACGACTAATCAAGATTTTTTTAAGGTTATCAGGCTTGGGTTGTACGATTTTAGAAAAATAAATTTTATATACTAATTTATGACGCTATTACATATGTAGATATTATGATTATATAAAATATTATCAAACATTAATCGTTTTCACTAATTATTTAAAATCACTAATCATTTTTTTTGTGAAATTTGTCATCCGTATCAAGTTAATTTTACGAGGTATTGTTTCTTATAACACATCACTAAACCGCTCTAGCGCCCGCTCCTAGCCCGCTGGTTTCGAAAACGGGTTAGCGGCCCCGCTCCGCTCCCGCTGCCGCTCCGCTCGCGCTCCGCTGCCCGCTGAGTTCGAAAACGCGGCCTTAGAGTGGAGACCGAGATGAGCCAAACATAGTGTACGAAGCCCTGCGTCATGATAGACCGACGACGGCTTGAAGAAAATCACTGGCAGCAGTTGCGCACTCTGTCCAAGACCTCGATCGATGGTTGAAGCTGTTTGGAGTGGTGGGGGGGGGGAGGTCTGTTCAGCAGTAGACGGCAATAGACTGAAGAAGGACTGATAAAAACTTGACACATTTAACATACGGCTGCTGATCTTATAATAGGCTAGACTCAGGTAGTGAAAGAGATAAACATATTAGATGATTCTAAAAGCATTAATATCTATACTTATAATCTATACTACTCTACGAGTATACTTTATTTTCTTATTTTAAAGAGGTAAAGTTTGTGAGTTTGTGACGTTGTAGGGGGTAAACTCTGGATCTACTGAACCGATTTTGAAAATTATTTTACCAATAGAAGGCTACGAAAAAGTGCAAAGACTTTTTCGTGGTAGCCGGACTTGCAAAGTAAGCCGTAGAAAAAAATGTTTACCGCCCAACGAAGTGGGCATGGGTTAGCTAGGAATATTACAAAGCTGAAGAGTTTATTTGAACGCGTTAATCTCAGGAACCGCGGGTCCGATTTGAAAAACTCTTTCAGTGTTGGGTAGTATATTTATCGAGGAAGGCTATATACCATCACGCTAAGACAAATAGGAGCGGAGCACCGATGAAGAATGTTACAAAAACGGGAGAAAATTATTACGCTACGGGTAAAAGGCGACGTAAACGAGGTTGCGTGGGTCAGCTAGTTACACATACATTTATTTAGGCGATCGAAAATGTATTTTCACTATTTGTATAATGTGATAAAGCGGTTACTCGTGCTACAATCTACTAGCTACAAATATTTAACACGACTCACAGTTCGAATGAGTAGGCTTTGAAAGTCACACTCACAAACGAAACGGACGGATTGTCAGATAGTGTAGTGGTCGCTATGTTTATCCATTGTACGAATAAACGCAAAATTGATACGAAATTGAAGCAAGAATAATGATTTCATTGATCAACAGAACTATCAATGACATCACAGACAAAACACAAAAAAAAGATAAATCATTTCTTAACTTATTGTTTTATTCTTAAAACTAGCCGACCCACGCAACCTCGTTTGCGTCTCCTGTTGCCCGTAGCGTGATAATTTTCCCCCGTTTTTGAAACAATTTTCATTGGTGCTCCGCTCCTATTAGTTGCAGCGTGATGATATATAACCTACAGCCTTTCTCGATAAATGTACTATCCAACACTGAAAAAAAAATTCAAATCGGACCAGCGGTTCCTGAGATTAGCGCTTTCAAACAAACAAACAAATTCTTCAGCTTTATATAATAGTATAGATGAAGGGAAGTATAACCTTACCGACAGTAATGTTTCAGTGAACCTTACAACGTTTAAAAAATATATGAGATTACCTAGTTTTTTAAATTAATAATACATTTAAGGTTAGATATTCACATTAATAAAAAATATAATGAAGAGAATATGGATAAGAAACTCTGGGCTAAATGTCGTAAAACAATGGGAAAAGGTCCTTTATAAAACCAAGAGCTCTCTGTCATCCCTTTGAATTGATGCACGGATAGAAAAAGCTTTATCAAAATTTGAATACGGTCCATTTTGGTGTTCCGGGTCGCGGTTGTGTAATGAAAATATTTCTTACATTTTCCTATATTGGAGTTTTTATTTGACTCTCGATCCCTTTATTAAACTGGACCGATAATTCCATGATTGCTTTTCTCAACATTTATAAGTTGATTAAAGGAGTAGCCGTAAGGACTATACTGAGGTCAATTTTAAACGTGTCTATCAAGTTATATTCGCTTCATGGTGAATATCCCCTCGCCCGGCCAAAAGCCGTAGTCGTCTGAGTTTACCAGCAATACAAAATGTTACTCTTAATCACTGAGATAGGGAAATAATTAAACACAAGCTTCCCAGAAAGTAGGTTGTGAGTGGTACTTGTTGTATGGAATCACAAAACTGCTTTAAATATGAAAAACTAGACGAAAAAACTTACAACTTCTCATTGTATAGTGGCGGTATGACCAAAGTTTGGCACTCAAAATCTACTGTTACAATATTTTTAGTTCATCTAATCTAAAGCTAATGGTTTGTTCGTACTCACATGCGGTTTTACTCGATAGTTTTACTCCAAAAGGAGTAAAAATTAACGTGTGGACCGCAAAACTTACAACTCGAAGGCTCGCATTGAGCCGGCTCGATGGAATTAAATAAAAGTAATTTCCTAATCGAATAAGGGTATGATATGAATGATTTTCATATGTGAGTTAATTAAATAATTATGGTAATTAGTGTATATATGTATAATTATGTTCGTAACGTATGTATGTTTATATTTCCTCGTATAATGTATGTATGATGCTATGTAAGGTTATATATATATATTGTATGTATATTTATTTATATGTGTATATAACAGATCTATTTATACACACATATATGGAGATGTATGTATATGTGCCCGATTATATTCATAACAATTTAAATAATTCTTTAAAATAAATTGCGCTGTCAACTGCTACTGTCTCTCCGATACATTTTGATCCATCCTAAGGTTGCCTGGAAGAGATTGCTTTTGGCAATAAGACCGCCCTTTGTCATTATAAAATTATACATTCGTAATTTTCTGTACTCTCTTTTAAATCTGTAATACAAATAAAGAGTGTTCTATGCATCTAATTTGCTCTGAACCCACTGGATGAATTAGGTCAAAAGAGGTAGGTAAGATACTTGTTATTGGAAAAAATCTTTTATAAATAGATATAAACAAATGTTCACAAATAATAACTGTACTTAAAAGTCGTCCAACCCTACCAGAAAGTTGTAAAAAATAAATACACAGATGAATACAGTTTTACTCTACTTATGAAGACTTAGACCACAACCAAAGACTCTCAACAACTCACTAGAGAAATATAGTGCTTTCATAAAATCCGAGGTGTCATTTCCTTTTGAATAGTTCGTTATATCTGAGACGGGGACGAAGCATCGTATAAAAGTCTCTGGTTCTTGAGGTTATTACGAGATGTTCCCGCGATTCTCCCGCTTCATTGAGGGTCGAGCGAGTTATGAAACGGCCCCTAAATCTCATCCCTATTGACAAATGGTGGGGCTCGTTACCCTGTATCGGTTTCCATGGCCATCCCATTTTATATTTCCTCTCTCTTTTTGATGGCATATGATCATAAACTAGCTACAGCTTCCTTCCTATTATACAGATTGAATACAATTCTTTGATATAAGGTCTTTTTTTGGTTAAATAAAAAACCAAAAAAAAAACAAATATTCACGGAACTTATTTTTAGTTGATATTCAAAGATATTGTATAACCCCGCAGTGTCAATTTCGATTGGGAAAAACTATCAGGATTTTTTTTATTATCCTTAAAAGGCCTTAGATTACCAATTTTCTTTTTTTCGTTTACCTAGGTATGTGTGTTTCTAAAATTTTCTACTGCTAGACCATTCACTTTTATAGGGAACGTTCTTTGTCTAAGATTTTAAGCTATTGAATAGCTATTATCGTGGGCTTTGAGCGCGGCGACCGAATCAAGAAATTCCGTAACGAAAATAAAACCTAACACCCGAAGCTCGCACGGATCGAGACGAGCTGCTCCGAAATCGGACGAATACCTAAACAGCTGCTTGTGAGAAAGTATATAGGTGTATAGGTATCTATCATATCTTTTTCGTAATAAAATGTAATTATAACACATAATATGCACATCATTGTCATCGTTATGAATTTTGCCGTGTCGTAAACTATTTAAATTATCATGAAATACTCACATATTGGAGAAATCATGTGAAATATTTGTATGTTATGATTTTTTCACTTACCTGATGTCAATATTTCCAAAAAAATACTGCATAAATAAAAAAATAATAAAAAATTATAATTGCATTAGTTGATAAAAAATGCTATGCAATAGCTTTACCACGACAGTGCAGACACCGAGTGCCACACGTTTTTTTTTTAATATATTCCTATTTTAGGAAAAGCCTTCGTATAGAAATTACACACATAAATACTGCGGTGTTTCTTTCCACTTGTACCCATAGAAAAATTCAAATTAATTTCTATTAAAAAATAAATTAATTGAAATGAATTCTAACATAAACTTTGGAAAACCAGAAGTAGATACACGATTGTGAAAGTGATATAATATCTCTATTATATATTTGTGTATAGGTAGAAAGTACTTAATACTTTATTTATCTGTACTAAAGGTAATAATTTCATAAATGCTGTTACAGCAGACGAGCTATCGTCGATTTTTAGGGTTCCGTGCTAAGCAAAAAACGGAACCCTTATAGATTCGTCATGTCTGTCTGTCTGTCTGTCTGTCCGTCTGTCTGTCCGTCCGTATGTCATAGCCACTTTATTCCGAAACTATAAGACCTATAATGTTGAAACTTGGTAGGTAGATGTATTCTGTGAACCGCATTAAGATTTTCACACAAAAATAGAAAAAAAAACAATTAATTTTGGGGGTATCCATACTTAGAATTGAAACTCAAAAAAATGTTTTTCATCCAACCCATACGTGTGGGGTATTTATAGATAGGTCTTCAAAAATGATATTGAGGTTTCTAACATTATTTCTTACTAAACTGAATATTTTGCGCGAGAGACACTTCCAAAGTGGTAAAATGTGCTCCCCCCCCCCATGTAACTTCTAAAATAAGAGAATGATAAATTTAAAAAAAAAATGATGTACATTACCATGCAAACTTCCACCGAAAATTGGTTTGAACGAAATCTAGTAAGTAGTTTTTTTTTTAACACGTCATAAATCGTAAACTGCATTTTACCTTTTATTCAATCAACACAAATATAAAAATAAAATAAAAATTATATTATGTTACTTGCTGCTGCGGAACCCTTCATGGACGAGTCCGACTCGCACTTGGCCGCTTTTTTAACATACTCGTAATGCCTCTTTCTTTGATTCCACTCGAATGGGTAACCGCTCGCTCAAAGCTTTTCATTGCTTCTTCATCGCTTTATTTTGTACTAGTTTTTACCTGTAACATTGTCAGCATTGATCTCAATCAATTGTGTACTAATTTGAAACTATTGTGTACTAATGAAAGACGTAGCGTTTTTAAATATTTTTTATAGTATTTAGAGTACGTTTTATTAGCACACATGAGGCGAAAGGTATGAGCAGAATTTATCTTTTCAATAAGAAATCAATTTCCTATTTTGTGACTTGTGTGTGATTTTAATTTACGGTGTGTATTTGTATCACTCAATATTTTTAGTTAAAACCTGAGTATACATATTAAAGGTTTTTTTTCTAATAGAGGAGTAAATATAATAAATATTTCTGACATCTAACACACAACACTATCTAGTCCCAAGCTAAGCAGAGCTTGTGTTATCTCTCTAGTCTAGTCTAGGAGTCTTCTAATATAACTAACTTCTTATATATTATTTCACTTAGCAGCATCCGAAAAAAGTTGTTATCTTTAAAATAGAATACCTGAGTGACCAAGCATTGCTCGTTTTTAGGGTTCCGTACCTAAGGCAAAATACGGAACCCTTATGGATTCGTCATATCTGTCTGTCTGTCCATCCGTATGTGATAGTCCATCCGTAAAAAAAAGATATTGAGGTTTCTAATATCATTTTTTTCTAAACTGAATAGTTTGTGCGAGAGACACTTTCAAAGTGGTAAAATGTGTCCCCCCCTGTAACTTCTAAAATAAGAGAATGATAAAACTAAAAAAATATACGATGTACATTACCATGACTTCCACCGAAAGTTGGTTTGAACGAGATCTAGTAAGTAGTTTTTTTAATACGTCATAAATCGTAAACCGCAATTTACCTTTCATTCAATCAACACAAATATAATAATAAAATAAAAATTATAATATGTAACTTGCTGCTACAGATCCCTTCATGGGCGAGTCCGACTCGCACTTATTTTTTTTTTTTTGGTAAACTTTCTAAAAATGAATTGTAGCTAGATCGATTTAACGCCCCCGAAACCCCCTGCATACTAAATTACATGAAAATCGTTGGAGCCGTTTCCGAGATTCAGATTATATATACACGTATATAATAAATTGTTCGTTTAAAGGTATAAGATGGATATATTATATTTAAGTACAAAGCAAAGGAAAAGATTGCCTAGTTGTGAGTGGTTACGCAATCTTTATGTCTGTAAATATCACGTACACGTTGGCAGAGAACGTGTAAATGATAATGAGATATAATATGTAACTGCCTTGCCGCACTCAGTTGACTTTGAGCAAAACCGAAAACTCGGCTTACAGTTACACTATAATTTATCCCTCATCTATTATAAGTAAGAAAGCGGTGTTGTAAACTTGATAACATTAGTTTGACAGTTGACTGTAGTTTTTAACCCCCGATGCAAAAAGAGGGGTGTTATAAGTTTGACGTATCTGTCTGTCTGTCTGTCTGTGGCACCGTAGCTAGCGAACGGATGAAGCGATTTCAATTTATTTATTTTTGTATGAAAGGTGAGTTACGTGCAAGTGTTCTTATGTTTCATTAAAATCGGTTAGGTCGTTTAAAAGTTATTTACTTTTTAAAGGGAACTCAGGTTATTATGTCGGGGGTTTTCACTCAACACACACTTAAAGTAATTTTCGCTTTAACACGCAGATATATCCTGAGAATAGCGTTCACAGCTAACGCCATAGCGTTAACGATAGTTTTCAATGATATAATAGTATAGATAGGTTCAATTGCCTGTAACTGTAAGTAGTTTGAAGCGAACTTATTAAAGTCCTAACCACAGTCTTTCAAAGTTTACTCGTAAATGTGTGGTAAAATTTAATTATCATATATATTCCTATTACTCTGAAGAGCAAACATAAAAAGCGCTACTGTAGATGAAACTAAAACTTCCTTCAATAAAGCGTTGAAAGCAGTCTTGTTTAATTTATGATAGTTTATGTTAATAATGTTTTAAGCCTATAACAATTAAGTATTCAAATTGTTAGCTTTTGAGGTTCCATAGTTTTTTAAAGTATAATTCAAACGAGCAGATGGGTCACGTGATGGTAAGTAGTTACCACCACTCTCAGGCTTATACGAATTACGAATTAGGAATCCCAAAGTGGTGTTGTCCTTTGCGCCCCGTTGCCTCTAATTTTATCATACGTTCGTTTGTTGCATTGAAAAGTAATTAAAGAATTTTTAAGTGTATGTATTTGTATAGCAACGTCTATCGAAAACATACGAAACTTAATGTATCGTGATATAGATGTTCTTGCTCCGATCGGCATATATATACGTTTTCCCAACATCAATCGTTTAGCTTCGGCCTGCTAGGCATGAGCGCATGACCACCTCGCCTGGTCGCAGGAATTTCCCTTTGTGTTGGACACCTTTCTGTTGACAGTCGTTCCGTTCCATTCGTGAATCTACAAGCATCTAAAACATTTTGATATTTAGAATTATTTAGCACTGTGCGATAGGGTTATTTAATTTTATGCAAAAAAAAATGTTTAACAAGAAAAAGTTAAAAAACCTCTAACCCAACTACGTAAAAACTTTTGATAAATTTATTATAGCCCTTGTCATCCGCTCCATTATTACTAATATATTTACACCTCATTCATTCAAATCAGTTCAGTAGTTTAGGCACTACGGTGTAAAATACAAAGATACATATACTGCAAAAAAATTATCCTTCCTGTTAGCTTCGCCATAGTCGGGTAAGAAACTAGATAAACTGTGGGTCCACACACTTCGAGACCAGACGGCGGGACATAACACAGAATCAGAGGCCATAGCCAAGTTGCAAGCGTTTGTCTTTCTGCAACCGTTAACGCCTAAATTCTCGTGTGTCATTTGGCTAATCTTAGACAGAGTATTAGCCAATGATACACCAGAATTTAGGCGTTAACGATTGCAGAAACGGTACCAGAAGGCAACCACGACGCGACGCGGCGGCGCTAAGGAATTGTTTAACACCATGCGACAAAAATCACAGAGTCATATTATCACATAGTGAAAAATAAAAGTTGACATCACTTAAAATAGGGTTTTAATCGTTTAAAACTATCTAATTTCATAATATATTGAAAAAATATGAAGTTATTGAATAAATTATATTAATAATTAAAATATAATGGTCTAAGATCCGGCTGCAGAATCTATACGTTCATTACGTAGATACTCCAACTCAAATATCTACATTCATTTTTTAATAGGACAAATAATAATAAATTATTAAATAAAATTAAGTAAATAATTATGTGACAATTAATTGATTAATTCAAAAATATAATGATTAAAGTTACTAAGGACTCAAGTGACGAATCTAGTGTGCTTTTGCTCATTACTTAAAACTTGACACAAGCCCCGTCTGGCTGCCGTGGTATAGGGCCCAAATCTCCTTCTTAGGAGAGACCTACATGTAGTTTTATGGAGTATTAAAGCCTGTTATTAATTGATAATGATAAGTAAAAATACTACGTATACATCGCAATGTCTTCGAATGATAATAAATAGTAGGTATATGCAATTGAAATATGACTTAGGCACTTATTTTTATAAATGACGCGTACGTAGGTCACGCAAACCAAAAAGCTACGAACGAGTACATTACTTACTGTCGCTTGTACAAAAGTTACGATTTCTATTACTCATGTTATCATCAAAAGAGTCTGACGTATGTTAAAAAGTATATCAAGAGCAAAACATTAAGCGTGTAGTATTACTTTTTTATTTATGGATTTAATATTAATGGAAGTAACCTTATTCAACTAAGAAAAAACATGAATGACTTTAATTTAACATAAAAAAGTTGTATATTTTTGAGTTATTTAATTATTATTTTTTATGTATGGCTCGCCAAAATGACTTTACTCTGCCTGATGGAAAGCATAAGCAGAATCCAAGAGTGGTGGTCACCATACTCATTGCTAATGTAGACAAAGCAGCATAGCGACCCACACCATGGCGGCCTAGTGATGCTTCTGCATCTTTTAGTCTAGTCAACAAGTATGGAACTTGTTGACAAGTGTAAAAGTTATGGGGGTGAAAGTGGGGAAGAATAACCGAATGTCTGCAAAAATATCATTGGCATATTATTATGATTACTCGATTAAGTGCTTGAGTGGGGGGTTTTTTAAATTTTTAATTTATAGTTATACGTTGATCTTCTGTGCGAGGGTAGTACCGCCCCGGTCGAGCCGGCCCGTTCGTGCTGAAATCAGCGTCTCTCTACTACCTTTTAATTATATATAATTTTTTATTTAATTTAAATTGTGTTGTGATCTACTCTTTATAATAACCACCATATTCATTAACGTCATTTAACTTTAAAATACACAGCTTTGTATTATTTTCAACTTTAATTCAGTTCGTTTTAAGTAGAAAATAACAGAGAAACGTTGTTTAAAGTCAAACAACGTTTATGAATAAAGGTTAATGATTAACAGTGTTTCATGTCAGTATTGAAAATGAGCCGTACAAATTGGTACCTGTTCAGTGTTCACGTTTATCAAAAAATATTAACCTTTTTGTAGATATCGTCAACCATTCATTTTCAATCCATAGTATGTGCTTCATTATATGACATTGAGTTTTCTTATTACTTTTTTGAACGATTATCTATACTTATAATATATACTTATAATAAAAATGTAACAGGTTCAATTTTGTATATTAAAGATATTTTGAAAAATTTTTTTGGAGGGCTCTCTATAATCGATACTGAAGCCAAAACTGTATTTTTTTTCCTTTTTGTCTGTCTGTATCTTGGCCGCGCATCACGTTGAAACTACTGAATGGATTCAAATGAAACTTGGCATGATTTGAGTTCATACTACGAGGTAGGACATGGGATACTTTTTATCCCGAAATTCAGCACGGTTTCTTGGAGGGAAGGGATGAAAGTCAAAATATGTACTTGGTTGTGATTCAATAACACATAGGCTGATTTCTTTTATTCTTTTTTTGCTAGAAAGAAAAAAAATAAAAGATAACGAGAAAAGTCTTATTTTGTCCGCGATTGTACACTTCCTGTGGGAAGCTGAGACAGATATGTAAATATGGCGGTACGAAGTTCGCCGGGTCAGCTAGTATACATATATACCTAATTGTTTGAATTTGCCGCAGTGGTAGCGTATGCGACGGCTGTGCTTGACGTCTCGGATTCGATTCCCGGGTCGGATCAAATGTTTGTATAACCTGCAAATATTTGTTTGGGAGTTTGGATTTTTTATAAGTACAATATGAATATATTAACAAAAAAAGTATGTATGTATTTATATCAGTTGTCTAGTACCCATAATACAAGCTCTGCTTAGTTTAGGACTAGATGGCCTTGTGAGTTTAGATGTTCGTAATATTTATTAATTTGTATAGATTCAGTTTATGTAATTTTGTATTACTGTGAAACAATGTAAAACTTTTAAAAGTGCATGATCTTACTAAATCAAGTAATACCGTGCGACTGCTTATTGACTATCACTTCTACAAATTATCGGCTACATAAAATGCATAATAACTCGATATACGCTTTATACTGTGACTATAAATCTTCACTTTCAATACTTTTATATCAAATACGGAATAAGAAATTTATTACGATTCGATAAATAAGTATGTATGAATCGTCTTTGTAGGAACGGTTATAAATCACTTGAATCAACCCGCGCCTCCATTGACAAAAGTAGTATCGTAAATAAATAACATCATTCTTACACGCTTTCCTCCTCTCTTACTGAACTCCTTGTAGTGATGTTTTCTTTGTGTAAATGATGGTAAATAACTATTTTTACAAACACTTTTCACATTTGTCAAAGGTGGCCGTTAGTGGTGATTTATATATTATTTTTTCGGCCGCTCGCAGCCGCGTATTAGTCTGTGTAAAATGTACACTTTTTTGAAGTATGATGAGATTATATACTGGATTTAAACTATTGAATACGAAAAAGTGTTAAATCGTGGAGCTCTGTTTGCCGTTCTACACGACTGTCTCGTGATCCGAATATCTTCGCGCACCACGCCTGTACTATATCGTCCCACCCCACCACCGTCTCGAGCACCAGTTATATGGGTGACATGAAATTATTTTCTTTGACTACTCAAAAATATTTTTCCATGTGACAATAAGAACAAGCTATGCCCAAGTTAAGCATACGACAAAAAAAACTTTTCTTACCAAAAATGCTGGAATCAGTTGTCTGAAATCTCATTAATTTGATCGGCGATTTACACAAGAAGACAAAAAATGTTCTTTACTTTAAAGATTTTATACTTTTATAAATGAGAATTCGTTTTTTGTTTATAGAGACACTAGCGGACCCGACAGACGTTGTCCTGTCTACACGTCTTTAATTTGAAAATTTCAAAATTAATTAAAAAAACATTGTCCAGCGGACAAAATTGTGAATCTAAACCATTCCCAGATCCCCTTGAACACACACAAAAAAATTCATCAAAATCGGTCCAGTCGTTTGAGAGAAGTTCAGTAACATACACACTCACAGAAGAATTATATATATATAAAGATACTTATTTCTCACTTGATTTTTAACCATGAACTTTAGTTTTCTTGACGATTATAAAAAAAAATGTAAAAAAATGAATTTATTATTTAATAAAAAAAATAATGTCACAAAATACATGTCATTCCAACACGGAATCACAATATTGATGATGTATGATAGAAATATCACACAATAGATGCCTACGAGGCTATCGCTATCGAATTCACTTCAAAGGACAGAGCGAAAGAATCAAGTCGATTGGAAATAATCTTCATTTTCAGAGAGGAAATGCGACTTGTCATGACGCTATCTGGAGAGGCGGCATTCATTTTACAATAGATGTATGAACCTTTACGTGGTTTAACATATATGGGTACGAATGGTTATTTAAATAAATAAAAAATAAATAAATATTTGACTGCCTCGTTGGTCTAGTAGTTAGCGTAAGCGACTGCGGATCAAGATGTCTCGGGTTCGATTCCCGGGACGGACTGCTGTTGGGTTTTTCTTACAAGAAATTCTTAATAGCAGCCCGGAGTATGGAAGATGGCGGTGTTTCCCGCCCGTGCCTCGGAGAGCACGTTAAGCCGTCGGTCCCGGTTGTCATGAACATCTATGGCAATCGTTATTGGGAAGTCAGTGCCCTCAAATATACTGACAACTAGTTCAACCTTCGAATTAAGTTCACCCTCAGGGTTGCGGAGGTCCGATGCCAGTCGCTCCGTGTAAAATCTGATATTCAGGTAAAACCGGTTGAACTAGTAGCCGACCCCAAATCTTGGGAATAATAAAGGATAGGAAGAAGGAGAAGTGTAAATAAATATTTACATACATCACAAGACTTTTCAAGCAAGCCAACTATCAGCTACTTCTGTCACTCATCTAAATGCACAACATACAAACGTTTAAATGCATGCAAGTAGGTATATAAAAAGACTTAAGGCCGTGTTCCAGTGAAGGGCGTTAAGTGGGGAAATATACAAAGTAAACAAATTTTATTTCATTCGATCGCATGCTAACTCATGATCAATTCGAATTCGAATCAATGTGCTCTTGATGCATACCACAGCTCTTCAGATAACTGATGTCAAGTAATTTTTTGGTTGATTTGTTTATTTTTTATTTTTTTTTATTTTTTATGTTTGGCCCGCCAAAATGACTCTACTCTGCCTGATGGAAAGCATAAGCAGAATCCACGAGTGGTGGCCACCATACTCATTGCGAATGCAACAATGCAGCATGGTGACCCACACTATGGCGGCCTAGTGATGCTTGTGCATCTTTTAGTCTAGTCAACAAGTATGGAACTTGTTGACTAGACTAATTGGGCCTCCGGTCTCGCACTCACCAACGAAACACGACAGCACGAATGCTGTCATTTTACGTTGATTTTCTGTGCGAGGGTAGTACCGCCCCGGTCGAGCCGGCCCGTTCGTGCTGAAATCAGCGTGGCTCTACTACCTATTAATTGAACCGAGTGATGGAGGTTATAGGAGCCAAATATCGTTTTACTGATTCTGGAGGTAGGATACAAAGATCAACAACGCACTTGTGCCTCTTGAGGTGTCCATGGACGGCAATAGTTATCACCAACAGACCCGTTTGCTCGATTGTCCATAGAAAAAACCATATTAGATAGGCAAAAAAAACATTACTTTAAAATAATTCGGTTTTTCGGGAAATTTATAAATATAGTCGAAAAAATTAAAATTTCATGTG
The DNA here is from genome assembly GCA_949125395.1 of Diaphora mendica. Taxonomy (NCBI): domain Eukaryota; kingdom Metazoa; phylum Arthropoda; class Insecta; order Lepidoptera; family Erebidae; genus Diaphora; species Diaphora mendica. Next base: position 20,819,981 of record OX421315.1, read on the forward strand.
GTGGTTAAAAATACCATTAAGACGTTATTTTTTAGTAACTGGGATAATAGAGGTTCCCTCTATTGCATAAATATTAATAAATATTCATTGAAACGGTAAAACCTACTAACTGAGATATTCATAGGAAATTAATTATTTTCTTCGCAAATCATGTGCAGAATCAGCAAGTAAAAGCCATTATAACAGTCTGGAACGTTCGTTTTGCACTGAGAAAATTGCATTTTCGAGTTGACAGTGACAAGAAAGCGACGCCTGAGATGTTTACAAACATATTTTAAAAGCTTTTCTTTGAAATTTGGTCCTTGGCATTGCTATTGACATTTTGACGATGCACTTATTTAGTACATTTATTGTGCTACTTCTTACTAATATTATAAACGCGAAAGTTTGTAAGTATGGATGGATGGATGTTTGTTACTCTCTAGCAAAAACTACTGAATGGATTTGGATGAAACTTTACAGTAATATAGCTTATACATCAGAATAACGCATAAGCTAATATTTGCCGCGATAACTGACGTTTACGCGGGCGGCGCCACGGGCCAAAACTGGTATGATATAAGAAAAAAATAGTTATAAAACGATTATGAAAAATTGTACCTACCATTATTTAAGACTATACTTAGTGAACTGCGATAGACTGATGATGATTATTCAAGGGATTCAATGGACTCTTAGCCGCGGATGATCCTTATCTAAACAATGATACGAATATTTTGATCTATATAAAACTTAGAAATGAAATCAAAGAGTTACTACTTTTCATTAATTTACAGAATCATCAACGAGAATATTAAAACTCACTGAGTATATAAGGTGATTCACAGAGGTATTATTATAATGGTAAAATGTATGTAGTCAAGACCTACTTTCTTTAAAACCAAAAATAAAAACTAAACAAGAAGAACATAACAGAAGCAATTATAATTTAAATTTGACGTGAAAAATTTGACGTGAAAAAAATACACATTTCGTTTGGAAAAATCAAAATTTTAGTTGATGTTATAATAAAAAACAAAAAATCTTTAAAATAATAAGTAAAATAACAAACGCAAGAAAAAATGGAGTGTTGTTTCACAGATCTCAAGAATGGTGATGATGGCTTTTGTGTAAGTCCTGCATTTACTCCAGTTGCCCCTGATTGTTGTGAAGCTGCAGAATATTATGATGAAAAACCAGTATTATATTGCTGTGAAAAGAAGCCCCCAAAGGTTGTTTATTGCTATCAGAATAAAGAAGTAGTGTATAACTGTAATAAGAAAGCCCCAGGGGCAGCACATGATTCTGAAAAGAAGCCTTTAAAAGTAGTTTATTGCTGTGAAAAAGAACCTCCCAAAGTTGTATACTGTTGTGAAAAAAATGCAGCACCACCATCGCCACCACCAAAACATTACTGCGAAGATAGCTGCAGGCCTGTGAAGACTAAATACATTATGCCTTGCTACAGATATGAAGATGGACGAATAGTAAGTGTTCGAGTAAACTAGCTAGGATTTCTTATTTGACTTTATAAAATCCGTACTGAAACCAACATCAGAACAAATTGTTCTGAATTTGTTCAAGATAAATTTAGATTACTTAAAAGTGGTAATTGTTTCGTGGGTCCCATTGTTTTGTTGTTAGTTACAGGAACGGTATGTTCCGACCCGTCATGGTACACTCCCCAGAACAGCGTACCGTCGAAGTGGAATGCAGGATCAAATTCACAGCTATCGAGGTGCTGTCCGATATCTGTGTACGGGGTTTGACCCAAATTATGGACAGTGTGTCCATACAGTAGTTGAACCATTACGAACTGTATACTCAAAAGTATCAAAAGAGGTATACCATGTCAAAAAAAGGAAAGACAGAAAAAATACGTGCTAAAAAGTATGACAGTAATTCGTCTAAACAATGCATAATAAGGCAAACTACAAACAACGTACGTGACAGGTAAATCTACTGCCGTCTTCAGCGCTTAGGCGTAACGGACTTCAAGATCAACAGTTTTTAGAATGCGGCGCCATTTCTTACATTCGCAAGAGTTGGCCTGACGCTATTTGGAGCTACCACCCGTTCGCTATACCCGTTAAGCCTACCAAGAAAGTAGCTGCTGTAATTAAGAAATTCTGAAGTATGGTGCGTAGATTTACTGCTTTTATATAATACTCATTATAGCACCCTTATAGGAGCTTCAAATGATTAAACTGCTCTCTGCCGAAACGCCACAATATTTGAGTATAAAGTACGGGGAAATTCGCGTTGCCTGCTTATCACAGCACAACTAAATTACTGTCTGCTCAATTGCAGGTTGAGAAGCTCCCCGTAACTGCATTTAAACGTAATGGAATGCAGGACCAAGAGCACTCAAAGCTCCTGGGTACAGTGAATTTCCTCGTACGCTCTCCTCGTGATGTGTCCATCGAGTGTGCCGATGTGTGTAGTCATAATATCAAAGTAGGCGATCCCGCAAAAGTAGCATGCTATGTGAAAAAACAACCCATTAAAGTGCAACTTGAAGATATATTGGATCATTGATAAATTACCTTTCAAAATGACGTTGTAAATCGATTGCTGTGACGAATAGTATTCCGAATCTATGGAATTCACGTAAGCATTATTTTTATAATTATATTGTAGGAGCCGTCAAGGCTTGTGAGGAAACATTTCAATACTTTAAAGAAAACTGACCACTAAGAAGTTGTTGTGTTCATAATTTTGCAAATTACTAAGTTTATTTTCAATTGTTTTAGAATCAACCAACGGTGCTGATGCGTCGCGCTTGTGAGGTGGCATGCGGGCGCCGTAAGCCTTTTGTTGCATCTTCGTATCACGTAGACGCTGACCACGTAGAGCGGCGGTACCATTCAGAAGATGGAAAGGTATATTTTGAATTTTCAATATTTGTTTTTCATGACGATGACGTGACTACCATCAATTCGTAGTGCAGCAATTTTTTTTAAGATAAAAAATATTTACAAGTTACAAGCAATTGCACTCGAGCACTAACTTTTATTTAATGACCTGACCCTAACTAACTTCGACTTTGTGATAAGTGTCTACCGCCGCGCCACCACTCACTCAACTGTTTTGCCATGCTATGAGTGCTTCCCGGTAGTTTTGGCCTCCAGAAATCGCGCTTTCACGGTGATAAAACAATGTAAAAATCGAACAGTTTTTTTTTTCAAGAACAGGTATCATTTTTGTTGAGACGGCCCGTAAGGACAATAGCTTGATAGGTTTAAATTTAAATATATCCTAAGCCCTACATTCAATTATTCACTTTGTAATGAAGGCTCATCAGGCCAGAAAGTACCCTTGCAATGTTTATGGTTTAGTATTTTGTTTCACCTTTGCAACTCACTACTGTTGTCCTCTTATATCAGAGCTAGAGTACCTACTTCAGTAGCGTTATTTATATATTATTGTCAAGCTATAAAAAACTTAAAAAAGAACTGCCTAGTATAGAAAATATATATATTACCGAGTTCAAATATTCCCTAATCTTAAACTGGTAAGACCTTAAAAGCTTTTAAGATAATTTCCAGTTTAAGATTAGGGAATATTTGAACTCGGTAATATATATATTTTCTATACTAGGCAGTTTATGGTTTAGTATTTTGTTTCACCTTTGCAACTCACTACTGTTGTCCTCTTATATCAGAGCTAGAGTACCTACTTCAGTAGCGTTATTTATATATTATTGTCAAGCTATAAAAAACTTAAAAAAGAACTGCCTAGTATAGAAAATATATATATTACCGAGTTCAAATATTCCCTAATCTTAAACTGGTAAGACCTTAAAAGCTTTTAAGATAATTTCCTAGGAATACTTGCAACTACTAGCAAAGTGAATTTATCAAAGAGAATTGAATTTAAGAACAATATTCAGTGAGATTAATATAATGTTCTTTCAATAAATAACTTTTGCCGTCGACTTCAATTGAACTCGGTGATATTTTATGAAAAATTAATATTCAGTAGCTGAATGAAAACTCGGCACCTGAATTGATTCCCACGCAATATCCTTTTAAAAGCTGAAGCGAAAGCAAAAAGCTGAATAAATGCCGTTGGTGACGCCGAGAAGAAATTCAATTTCATTACAAACCAAGTTCAGTGCTAGAATAATCCGACATGGACCACAAGCAAATAATGAGATTATTTTTCGAACTCGAAGTAAAATGGTGACAGAAAAATTAAATTGTCAAAATGATGTTAATTGTTGTAAATATTGAAGTACAATTAATTATACCTATTTAGTAGTATAGTATAGCTTTTCAATGGTTTTAAGGGCAAGAATGTATTTCATGAGTGGATAAATAAGAAAGTAAAGGAAAAAGTGGAGTAGGAGTAAGGAGAATAAATGTCAACCGTGAAAAAGCTGTACTTCAGCAATTACCGTGAGAGAGAGAGTGTGGAGTACAGGCTTCGGCATGGATGGGCTGACTCGACCGGAGTGATACCACGGCCTTATAGAAAACCAGTGTGAAATAGCGCTTGCGTTGTGTTTCACTGAGTGAATGAGGATACCGGAGGCCCATAATTAAAAATATTACGCTATTCAATGATGGATCGGTCTTTATATCAATACAACATCGCATTTTAACTTTATAGACCGGGTGCTGGTGACAGGTGACGTTCCACGATTTTGTCGTGCATGCCTTTTTAAGGCTTAACCCTAAAATATCAATGATAGTCGGGGTTTTTTCACAAGGAAAAGCGCTTTTCTTTGTGTAGCGGATTTTCGTGTTTTTCCGTGATATAGCGGATTTTCGTGTTTTTCCGTGATAGTATACTGCATGCCATTGTAATATATGGAAGTTTAAACAAATTAAAGCTGTAATAATTTATGGCATGCACTCCGCAGCGGCCCAAGATGAACATAGGATTCTGAAAACCTGAACGAAATTAAAGGGCAATTCCGTGTTTTGAAATTGCATGCCGATATAAAGAATGGAACTTTTTGTAATAAACATACTCTGGAAAAATTGGCATGCACCCCTCGTATGACCGGACCGGTGGTAAATTTCCGGATAACTCTGTAAAATTGGAACACAGATTTTCTGTGATTCCAAAGTGCATGCCATTGAAAGGATACTTAATTTGTATCATTAATTATTATTAGGAAAATTGGCATGCACACCAGGATGTTGCAAAATAGAGGCATGCATGATGAACACGAAAATCCGCTACACAAAGAAAAGTGTTTTTCCTTATGGAACGACAAAATCGTGGAACGTCACCTGTCACCAGCTCCCGGTCTCTTAGTGCAATTTATCAATTTACAAAACCTAAATATCTGCTCTGGAACGAAAAGAAATCAAATCAATGTCTAAACGTATCAACTATAACAGCAAAGTTTAACGTTAAATTAGAATTTTAACTAAATTGCTACCCTATCGAACAATTTAAGTGAGATTTGATGTGGTTCCAAAATACGGCATTCGGTGTGATTTTGACATCAGTCCTACCGTCCAGTGGACCACAATGTTTATTCGGAGAACGCGATATGGGTACAGATGGGGATTTATTTCTGAACGGGGCTCAAGATATCACTTTTCGTAATTGGACCCTGTAATCCGAAGGCCAACAAATTCAGACCGCCTCTATACACGAGAATGCGCTGAAATGACCGCCAAGTAAACACTTTATTGTTAGACATACTTGACAGTTTAATTAAAGTTAGATCTCTCTTCTTGATGGTTCAGTAATCCGCAGCGGTAGCAAGCTCAAGCGTAATCTCACAACTGAATATTCAAAGCTTAGTTTACACATTCACCTGGACCATTTGGTATCTTTAAACGCGAAAAGAAATTTAAAACTCCTAACTGAATTTAAACTTTTAACACTCCCCCGTCTAATCCCAGTAATTAACAGAAAGCGTAGTTATTATCCGAAACACGAAAAGTTTCTGGATAGGAATTTGGACTTACGATTCGTGCTTTTTTACCTGCAAAGTTAATTAATTTACGGGATTCCAGTTAAGAAACTTATCTGCTTATGCAAATAAGGGGCGCTGAGACCGGAGTACAGATTTAATAAATCGTATTTTTTTAGAACTGTTTAGCCTCTTTAAATTTATTTTTGTTTTGTTTGGTGCAGGGTAACTTATGCCTCCACTACGAAAGAAAAAAGCCAGTATATAATTGTTGTGAGCCCACTGTTTGTTGTGATCCAGTCTGCGTTCCTGCCAGTCATTGTCACACTGTATGCAAGCATCACAGACAATATGTTCCCTGCAGCGCTCCTAACTGCTGCTATTACTATGGTGTATAATTTATTGTATTAGTATGTAAATTGCACGTCCTGTTTTTTGTAACCTAAACAATTTGGCGGCTATATTAATGTTTTTAAAGAAATTATTGTTTTATTTCATCTGGACGTTGTCTCATAGTTAACCTATTCATTAAAAGGTAGCATTTATTATTATATGTATATCATAAAGATGGTGTTTGCAATAAATGCACTACCTAGTTAAGATCATATTTGGAGCTACTTACTTGGGTTCTATTTGCTATGGTGATTGGTGCTCATATAATAGATACCTGCTATTGACCCCTCATTACGATACGGTAATGAAGGAAAGATTTAGGAAATAATGATTTAGCATGGATTTTTTATATTATGCTTCTAAAAGATACAATAAATCAAATGTTATAAAACTTAAAATAAAAAAAAAAAAAATTATTTATTACTATTTAGATTTATTATTTATATATATTTATTTAATATAATTAAAAAAAAAACATTAAATCGATTGAAATTTTTTAAAAACACTATTTACTTATTATTAATTTATCTACATAAGTCATCAACGACCGCGTCGTCCTAGCTACCTGCGTCCGAGCGTCATTCCTCTATCGATAACGAGTGGCTCGGCATTGTCACATTCCTATAAAGTAACTCAGTTCGCACGTTTGTAATGGGCCGACTACGTACCGGTTCAAGTGTATTTGCCGTCTACATGAATCAACATATCTGACACTGACTGCAATTCAGTGACTAGAGATTGGATTATAATAATCACAAATTTTAACAAAAATTACCCACTTCAATTTGGACCAATTTAAATGGGACCATTCGGAAAGTACCAGCTTTCAAATAAAAAAAGAACCATCAAAATCGGTTCACCCAGAAAGTTATGAGGTAACAAACAAAAAAAAAATACAGTCGAATTCGAGAACCTCCTCCTTTTTTTGAAGTCGGTTAAAAAGAAGAGCACAGCTAGGGGCATATGATCAATTGTTATCTGAATTGAAAGTTCCAGAAAGTTATAAAAACTTTATTCGGATGAAACACGAAGGCTTTCAATATTTGATATTTGCCATAGTTCTGGCAGTGCTTTCATAAAATAAAATCAAAGATTATATTTCATCTGCAGACCACGCACGTGACGTCAATTGCAACGTCCTAAGCTCGGTACCTATCCCACAATATTCATTTGTAGATGGCATGTAGATAGTCAATGTGCGATAAAAATGTCATCTTATTATTCCTTCAGCATAAATGTCGTTTGACTCTTGCTCATAAGTCATATCCGTGTGGTGACCCTATTTGGTGCTGCTAGTACTCACTCAGCCATCCTGCACCAGACGTGTCCCACGGCTCTCACTGCGTTTTTCAGCAACGAACCCGTTGTCCTGGAATGGAAAATGATTACAGCAGTAACTTGCTAGAATAGAAAATGTTTACAGCATTGTTGTTTATTAACTGATCAATGTATGTTATTGCTTTATTACTATGCCCCATCTAAGGGTTAATACTTGAGATCGTGTATCGATCTAACAATTGTTCTGCCTTACTTACTTTGTACGGACCTTTATATAACCCATTAAGTTTTCTAATAAAGCCAGTAGTTGCATCTCTAGCTACCCCACCTTTCCCAAGAACTAACTGACCTACTGTATGCTTACAGAGCAAGAGCCCACGACGGCCAGACCTTCGTTATTTTATAAAAGCTGAAAGTTTTTCTGTGCAGGACCCCTATATAGGTAAGAACGACCAGCGACTATAGAGTTTGGGTTGTGGTTACTTTGGCAGATAACAGGTAGTAAAGGTGTATAAAATAGTACCTAATTTTCGTTAAAGTATAAAGCTCAATTTTTTTTATATTTTCTTCCGGATAACTTTAGAAATCTCGTTATCCATTACCGGACACTTATGACAGTTGCTACCTCCTGCCAGACACCCCTAAACTTTAATAAATTATCGTTATACTTTCGTTATAGTATAAAAGCTAAATTTTTTAGAGACTTCCAAAAAGGAGGAGGTTCTATGTTCCACTGTATGTACTTTTTATTTTTTTTATTTTATGTATGTTCACCGATTACTCCGTCAATTGTGGACCGATTTTGAATTTTTTTTGCACTCGAAAGGGTATGCTCCCGATGTGGTTCCTTTGCCACCATTACTGGATCTGATGATGGGATCCCAGGGAAATCGAGGGAAACCCTAATTTTTTTCAGGCACGTACTATGTTTTTCGTATTATTATCTGAAGTAACTCCAGTATTTGCGTCTGGCTGTCATCATTCCATGATGATGAGCTGATGATGTAAGATACAACTCCTTAACGGTTAGGAGTTGGAGGATAAATCTTCAAATGTCATATGTAGTTATGTTACCTAAAACTTGACAGTAACAACTAAAGGTATATAGATACGTATGAAATTGAAAGAATTATCCTCCAACTCCTAACTGTTGAGGAGTTGTACCTTCCATCATGAGGTTACCGAAATAACTTGAAAGAATACGACTAAAGGTAACTTTAGTAAGGAATAGCTGGGCATCTAGAATTTTCGTGACCAAACATAAGATTAAATGGTGCAAACCCAGTGGTAGCATTAGGTGTATAATTTATTCCCCACACTATATCGTCTAACTTATTGTCCCATGTGCATTCGCTTTCAGACATCGCATTGAGACCATTTAATAATGTGCGTTTGACGCGTTCAACTTGGCCGTTAGAACGGGGACTAGCTATAGCGTTTAATATGTGTTTAAATTGGTTCTCTTGAGAAAATTGTTTAAAGTACCTACTTCTAAAAGCTTTGCCTCTAACTGTAATTATTCTAACTGTGTAACCAAACTGTACGATAATTTCTTTCAATAATAGAATTGTTTCTATTGAACTGCAATTCTTAGCCGGTCGGGCGAATACAATTTTCGTAAATGCATCTATAACTACAAGAATATAAGCATTTCCTTTGCGAGTTTTGGCAAAAGGACCTAAATGGTCGACGTATAACAAATAAACAATGATACTTTTGGATGTTAGGTAACTCTTTAATATTATTTAAATTGTCCTGTATAATATAAATATGAATAATATAAGTAATAATGTTTGTTTAGTTCAGTTTTATTATACGGAAAGCATAAATTTAATTTAAAAAAAGAAGGAATAATTAACAACTACTTGATTGTAACGAAAATGATCACTGGTTAGCATGTCGAATAACACATAGGGTAATATTTGCCGCGATAACCGACATATACGCGCCCGCGTATATGTCGGTTATCGCGGGCAACCACTAGTCAAATATAATTTCTTTTAGGTTCATTTGGTTCAATTCGCATTTCGTTCAATCCACCTAATTCGTGGTTCTTCTGACACCGTACACTGTACTGTTACAGTACCTACCGGTAGTATCTCATAGGATTTTTTATAGAGATTGGGTTTTGTTAGTTATTTTATAGCAAAATACCGAAGTAAAAATAAATCTATAGTGAAGAATAAAATATCCCTATGACAGTACCGGTACTGTACAGTGCAATGGGTAGGAAGGATGTACGACTTTTTCTTAATTTCATAAGGCAGTACTGGTTAGTAGTGTAGAAGGGAAAGCTATTCACTATTACTATATACATGCCTACTAGTTGTTTATTTATGTGTCATAATGACTCGGAATGGATTTTCTTTAGTAAGATATCAAATTGGACCAAACGCGAATTAAACCATTTTAGATAATTAGATATTTTTTTATAAGATAACTCCCACATTAGGAATAAATCCTGTGTCGCGGGAGACTTTACTAACATACATGAAACGGACCCAAAGAACACCCAGACTTAGAACAACATTTCGTGGTTTACACAAAGTGTTGTGTGTTACTCTCACAGAACAAAAGAATATACTAGAAGAGGTGTCGAGCAGCAAGTGCAAGATACACTGTGTCGCCTAGACGCACACATTAACGATCAATAATATTATACACACATAACGAAGTCTTTTCTGATTCGTCCAAAGGATGTAACGAATATAAGTTCAAAAAGCCACTTACAATGTTACCAAATACAACCTTATACCTTTCAACTAAGGTAGGGTTTCACTTGCATATTTGTGTTCGTGGACAGTTTCATCGAAGACCTTAGGGATGTGGTGAATTTGACATTTATCGATTATAATAATGTTACAAGAATTTTTAAATTAATTAATTATTTGACTGATACTCTGATATTCTTTTTTTTTTTTTTTTTTTTTTTTTTTTTTTTTATGTTTGGCCCGCCAAAATGACTCTACTCTGCCTGATGGAAAACATAAGCAGAATCCAAGAGTGGTGGTCACCATACTCATTGCGAATGCAGACAATGCAGTATGGCGACCCACACTATGGCGGCCTAGTGATGCTGCTGCATCTTTTAGTCTAGTCAACAAGTATGGAACTTGTTGACTAGACTAATTGGGCCTCATTTTCCTTTCATTCTACTTTATAATTTTTTTGTTGCAAAACATTGCAACTCCCTTATTTACCTAAAATAAATTATATATTTGTGTGTTTAGGCATACATATTTCAGAACTTTAAATAAATAAAAAATGACAGCGCATTTCACAAGTTCTCTACAACCACCGGTTCTTTGCGTCCACATCTTACAGGAAGCTAAAAATATGTCACTTTTATTATTTAGTCAAAAGTACTTACTTACATGCTATCTTTTTTTTAATCAAATCTGTTTTAATTGTCTGGTAGCTGTAAAATTATGATATATGAAATATTTATAAACTTTTTAGTAAAAGACATTTATTTTCAAATATTTCTCCAAAATAACTTCATATAATTTTTTTGCGAATAAACAATAGTTATTTGTTATACAAGAGTGCAAAGTTGCTTTTTAACCGCGTGCTCAATTTTGATGACCGAGCAAGCGAAGGATTCTAAAATTGAATCACGAGCATAGCGAGTGATTCAAAAATTAGAATCCTGAGCGTCAGCGAGGGAATCAAAAGAGCACGAGGTGAAAAATCTTTGCAATCGAGTGCAACACGTAACTTTTCATTCCACCCCAGCGAGGAAACAACTTAATGCAAAAGAAAAGCATTAACAATCACAAGATACTTTTATTTCAGTCTAGGTATTAATATTTAGGTACTACATTATATATATAGATAGGTAAGTATTACAGATTAATTTTTAAATTATTTCAAAAATACTTAGGTACTCGCTCAACCCCGCGGTGTTACCCGCAGTTTTTGTCGTACCGCGAGTAACACCGCGGGACAAAGCTAGTCTAAAAAAATAGCCTAAGTTACTCCTTAGATTATCAGCTATCTGCCAGTGAAAGTCACGTCAAAATCAGTCCAGCCGTTCCAGAGGTTACCCGGAACAAACAGACAGACAGACCGACTGACAGACAGAAAATGGAACAGAAATTATAAAAAAAATATTTTAGTATATGTACCGTGTATGGTATATTGGTATGTATTACATACATATGCATTTAGTAAAAAGCGGTTATGTTAATATTACAAACAGACATTTAAATTATAATTTATTTATATGGATGTATGGATAAATTAAGAAAAATTGAAAGTTAAGTTGCCATAGTTACTTAAGAAGAAAATGGTGCGGGCAGAGCAAATAAAAAAAACTACACCAAGAAGGTTCCGAGTCTGAGTTTTTAACAAATTAAAAAATATTGTATGATTAATTTGGCACCATGGAGGTAGAAGTAAATAGGTTTAATGATGTTTTGAATTCACAAACTTAGTGCACTCGTGCGATGTTCGAAATTCAATTTACTTTATTCCTCTAGAGGATAAAAACGGCTTTTGCACTCAGATATCGAAGGGGAAAAATACTCTTTACGAGCTGGTGGGATGAAAAATCATATATTTTTTTAAAAACCATAGTACAATATAAATCGTACTACGATACTAAACATAAAATCACTGTAAAAACCAATATCATCAAAAAGTTTAACATTACGATATCGATTGAATTTGTCTACATCCTTATGTCAAATAATTGTAAACATTACTTTTAGTAAATATTTTAGTGCCAAATGTTTTGAAATTTTCCCGCAGGAAATGCAGTTCATTGCGTGGTCTCGTGGCAACTATGCAAATCATACTTAAATTTAATACGTAATGTATGATTATTTCAATAGATTAGAATATAACGGTTTTCATGTATATTATATAATACTTTTTAGTTTTTTGTTAATATTGCTTAAAAACAAAAGTTTTGAGACTACCGATGATACGATATGTTTCCTTTGAGTAAATTGTAGTCCTTGCTTCGTTTTCGGTACGTAATTATCGCACAGTTCGGCATTGCAATAATTTTTTACGCAAGCTACGTTCCCGACGAAAGTAATACCTGTATTAAAGCGTCCAGTTGATGCCAGCAGACCTATTAGAGGTATCGGCCCTTAACTTCGGCGCGCCTACCCCGCCTACATAGCAATTCTACCTTGTTCTGTGGTTACTCCGTACTTGTTACATACAACTAACAGATTACTATGCTATACTAAATTTTAATAAATATTTCGGACATCTTTTTTTTGTAAATACATGCATATTATACATAGAAAATATCCAAATTCCGAAAAAACAAATATTTGCAGATCATAAAAGAAGATTTGATCGGACCCGGGATTCGAACCCGAGACCTCAAGCATAGCATTCGCATACGCTACCATTGTGACACCGAGACAGTCCATCTTACGTTATGGACGCTTTTTGCCGGCTAGAGTACCCCTCCGCAACGCTCCATAAGGAACTTCGTTCCAAAAAGCTGCGTCAAATGGCCTTTTTCTTTTTTAACTGACTTCAAAAAAGAGAGAAGGTTCTAAATTCGACTCGTTTGTGTTACCTCAACTTTTTACTGGGTATACCGATATTGATGAATGAATTGGCCAGCTGGTGCTTGTAGTGTGGTCCTGTTTAAATTTGAATGAGATCTGACTAGTAGTTTTTAAGTTATTCGTAAGTATGGGCTTACTTGGCGTCTGTAGTAGAGGCCATTGGATGATGTTTTTATTTTGTCGGTGTATTAATATAAACGAACAATAAATTTACGATGATTTGTTTAGAACACCATCATAGTATTTCGAGATGGTTTCTTTCTATTTTGGTGATTGTCTGATTAAGTTCTTCGGGGGATGAATGTTCTAGCCTAAAATTCAAGCTGTATTTTCAAATAAGTTTACTATGTAGAAAGCCTATTTTTGCGCTCTTCACAATTCTTTTTGAAATGACCCAAGTGGTAGATTTCCTACTTTGAGATAGGCTGGCCTTTGAGTTAAATTACCTGTAAATATATACCGATGGATTGTACTCCCTTTCTTCGTTTGTCTTATTAGAACGGCGGCGCTGTCTCATGCCTTTGCCCAGATTTGCCTGGACGCCAATATTTTTAGATAGCTGTAGTAAGTGTCATTTTATTTACCGAAACTCAATGTCTATAAGTATGCTATAGTTTATTCAAACATTTATAACGTTTAAATTCATTCTAGAGTTTATTTTGAGGATTTACAAATCTGCCCTGCCTGATGGAAAGCACAAGCAGAATCCAAGAGTGGTGGTCACCATCCTCAATGTGAACAAGGACAGTGCAGCATGGCGACCAGCACTATGGCGGCCTAGTGAGATGCTTTTTCACGCCCCGCTTAAAGGACCCGGGATCATAGTTGGACAGAAACACGTGCGCTGGTAGTGAGTTCCAGGTTTTAACCGATCGGCACAGGAAAGAAGAACCGAATCGATGAGTGCGAGAGCGTATGTCTTCCACTCTGAGGCGGTGACTTCTGAGGCTCGCACGTGTTGTCCTGTAGAGGAAGGGAGAAGGCGGGACTAGTTGGAAGAGCTCTTCAGAACACTCCCCATGATAAAGACGATAGAGGACTGCCATGGAGGCGATATCTCTACGCATCTGCAGAGGCTCAAGGGACTCGGTGGCTTCAGGACTGCCGACAATTCGGATTGCTCGCCGCTGCAACCGGTCGAGAGCGTCGAACAGATACTGCGCGGCACCATCGCAAAGGTGAGAACAGTATTCCACGCACGAGCGAACCTGGGTCTTATAAAGAAGACACAGGTGCTCCGGCGAGAAGAACCGTCTCACCTTGTTTAGAACACCTAACTTCCGCGAGGCCGCCTTAGTGACGCCCTCAACGTACTCGCGCGGGTTTAGGTCGCGGCAGATGCCCATGCCCAGGATATCGAGTCTGCCTTGTAGTGGCAGTTGAGTGTTCTGAAAAGTCGGAAGGGGAAGGAATGGAGATTTTTTGGCAGAAAACGCGCACACCTGTGTTTTCTTAGCGCTGAACTCGACCAGGTTCTCAGAGCCCCATTGAGAAATGCGGCACAGAATATGGTCGAGTTCAGCGACAAGCTCCTGTCGTTTTTCCTCAATATCTGCTGACTTTGCTGCAGGACGTCCGAAGTATCTCCCATGAACTGTGCTGTCGTCTGCATAGCAATGAATGTTGCCAAGGGCTAACATGTCATTGATATGCAGAAGAAACAGCGTGGGGGACAGGACGGAACCCTGTGGCACTCCGGCGTTAATCGACTGAAAGTCGGAGCCCGCACGGTCGCAAAGGACTCTGATGCGGCGCTGGTGCAGGAATGCGGCAACCCAGTTGCAAAGTTGGGGGGCAAGCCGAAGGCCGGCAGTTTGGAGAGAAGCGAACGGTGCCAAACCCTATCAAAGGCCTTGGCCATGTCGAGGCTGATGGCCAAAGATTCTCTGTGCCTGTCAATAGCCTCACTCCAAAGGTGTGTGACGTACGCTAGAAGATCACCCGTGGATCGTTTCGGTCTAAAACCATATTGCCGATCATTAAGTAGGGAGTGATCCTCCAGGTAGTGGATCAATTGTTTATTGATGATCCGCTTTGTTTATTGATGATCCGCTCGAACACTTTGCAGATAATGGGGTGACAGTTATCGGGCGGTAGTTGGCTGGGTTGGAGCGGTCGCCCTTTTTGGGGATGGGTTGAACATTCGCCTCTCTCCAGGCATCCGGAACAGTTCCCGAGGAATATGACAGGCGATACAGGCGCGTCAATACCGGAGACAACTCTGGTGCGCAGTTCTTAAGAACCACCGCTGGGATACCGTCGGGTCCACTAGCTTTCCGGACGTCGAGTGACCGAAGCTCCGCTCGGACATCACTCAGCCGGATGCGAATATCCCGCATTGTAGCGTCGCAGGCCGGAATGGTAGGCGGGTGCATGCCACGGTCATCGATTCGGGAGTTAGCCGCAAAGAGATCTACAAGCAGTTTCGCTTTCTCCTGCGGCTGGTGGGCAAGTGATCCGTCAGGATATTTCAGCGGTGGTAGCGAGGCCTGGCAGAAGTTGGACTGCACGGCTTTAGCCAATCGCCAGAACTTTCGGCTACCCGTAGGGTATGCGACGAGTTCTTGGCCAAATCGTGCAATGCGCTGGGCATCCGCTGTTAGGTAAGCCTTCTTGCATTCCCTGATGGCTTTGTTAAACGCTGCTTTTAGTCGATCCACGTCGGGGTGGCCGTGAGCGCGGGCCCTGGTCCATGCGCGGTACGCCGATTGCTTTTGGGCAACAGCTTGAGCGCATTCGCGATTGAACCAGGGCCGGGTAGTTGCGCTGGCGACCTCACTGTAGGGAATATAGTATTCCATTCCTAGAGTGATTTCGCCAGCCACGGCGGCCGCACTTTGCGTCAGATCTCCATATTTAAAGCAGCGTTGTGCCCACGGGATGGATGCGAAATAGTCCCGCATTCCATCCCAGTCTGCTGACGAGTAGTGCCATAACCGTCTCTTAGCTGCCACTGGTCGTGGGGGGGCAACTAGAGGCACCGTGGTGGATACCAGGCAGTGATCGGAGGATCCTAGAGGGGCGAGCACCGATACACTGTACTGCACTGGGTGACTCGTCAGCAGAAGGTCCAGCAAGGAAGGCGCTTGACTCACTATATCTGGTATCCTGGTGGGCTGGAGTACCAACTGGGTGAGGTCATGCGTGAGAGCGAATGCGTGGACAGTCCGACCCGCGTGGTCTGTTCTGGAAGATCCCAACCAGGACTTATGGTGGGCATTAAAGTCTCCCAGAAACACCAGTTCGGCGGTCGGAAACTGTTCCTGCGCTTTGTCCGCTGCCTGACTGAGATGATCAAAAAGTCGAGTTGTCTCGGAGTCTCCAGAATGGGATCGGTATAGGCATACGTAGATTCGGCTCATAGAGCCAATATCCACGTGTAGCCAAATAGTGGAGAAGGATGGGTCCTCAAGGCAGCGTAATCGGTTACAACAAACATCCGCCCTAACGAAAAGACATACCCCAGCCTTCGCGAGGAAGCACTCCTCAAGCACGTAGCCGGGGTAGTGAAGATATGTCGTGTCGGCAGGGCGGCGTATTTGTGTCTCCGTTAGGAAAAGCATGGCCGGCCGAGCCGTCTCAAGATGCTGGTGGACGGCGTTGAGGTTTGCATGGAGTCCACGGATGTTAGTGAACTCCACCTCAAAAAGCGGGTTGGTGGGAGGATGGCGTGCCGCTGTTGAACGCTTATTCCTTTTTCTTACTGCCATGATTTAAAAGTGAGGGAGGGAAGTGGGGGCGTAAAAGGCGTGACAGTCATCGTGGCAGTGTAATACTGAGGCTCGGAATGCTGTGTCGCCATACAATAGTGAGGCATGATGGTGACCGAACCGTCGGACGGAAGGGCCCTCCCGGAAGTGGTCGCCTGGTCCCACCGTCCGGTCACCAACCGGCACGACGAGCCACTCCGTGGATTATGCGCGACCTGACGGGGCAGCCTCCCAGGGTGGTTAGCCGCGGTTGGGCCCCTCTCTATGCCGCGGGCGGCCAGCGGCACCACCGTTTCTACAGGTCTCCCTGGCCGACGGTTCGATCCACGTCATCCTCAACATGACTCTACGAGCATTCCACTGCTCACACACTTACCACGATAACTGTCACCCCTGCATCATTGGGCCTCCGGTCTCGCACTCACCAACGAAATACGACAGCATCAAAACTGTCATTTTAGGTTGGTCTTCTGTGCGAGGGTAGTACCGCCCCGGTCTGTGCTGAAATCAGCGTGGCTCTACTACCTCTAAAATCATTATTATCTGCTGACTAAACGTTTTTACTTCAGTCAACTATAAGTTTTTGAACTTTACACATTATAGTGATCCGGCCCGGCTTTTCACGGAAGTTTAATATTTTCCGATTTCTAATCCGATCGGAATTCCGATCAAAATCTATCTATCACTATATTTATTCAACAGCCTTTTACAGTCCACTGCTGGACATCGTCCTCTCATTAGCACGGAGGTTTGCCCTACTATACCACGCTGGCCAGACGGGTTTCAAGTTTCTTCTCAATGATGTTGTCATGCATAGGTTGCTCCCTTAGTCTTATATGTATATCTAAAAATTTTATTCCTCTTTACGTATACAGTATGTCGCAAAAAGCTTCAACAAAAAATCAACAGGAAGTTATACAAATTACTTATTCATTTTTAACTTTTATACCTTCCAATTACTTTTTAAGTGTCGTTTCACGTAACAAATGAAGTTTGTTACAGACGTAACGATGTACGATCTATTTGAAATGAAATGAAATGAAATGAAATGAAATGAAAAATATTTATTTTGGCACACACTATACAATATTTGTTTACAAAAAAAATTATTTAATGTTATTACTTTGATTCTGGCTTTAGCGTGTAATAAAGCGTAACACAAATAATATTTTGTTTCAGACAACAAGTCATCCAAAATCCGATGTCCAATCAAATGGAAAAGGGAAGATCGTCGAGATACGTAATAAAACCGCAATAAACTAGCTACGTAGTGAAATAACAGTAAAAGGTTTTTAGAGTCTGTGTGCAATGATGCGAATGCGGGTACGTCCAGTTTGCCGTAGTGAATTGTGTCAGTGTGTGTTGTGAGCGTGTGCGGGTTTGTGTGAGTGCAAATGCGAAGGCGACGCGGTCGGAGGGCGGCGGGTGAGGCGCGAGGGGCGAGTTGACTGCTCGCGCGCACAATGCGGCCGACGCTGCCGCTGCTTCCGCTGCTGCTGCTGTTCGCTACGTGCACTACCTTCGCCCAGATTGCCTGGACGCCAATATTTCTAGATGGCAGTAGTAAGTGTTAATTTAATTACTGAAATTCAATGTCCTAAAGTATGCTACCGTTTTTTAAAACATATACCGTTTAATTTTTTTCGTTTCACTCCAGAGTTTACTTTTAGGATTCAGAAATGAAAAATTTTAAACCTATTGAAGTCCCACAGTTCAATGTGTCTAATGGAAAGGCTTAGTGCGTAAAGCATAGTTTGTCTAAGATTTTTTCTTGTACATCACTTTCATTCGTTTAGTACTATACGACTAGATAAGTTATGGAATCAGGCGTTATTTTGCGGAAATCCATGACATTAAATGCTATTTTATCTCTAAATTTGTCTCGCGGAATTAAAGCTAAATATATTTCATAGCATTTAACTGTACGACTAGTAAACAATTTCTTAGAATGCTATCTGATACGATGTAGGGGAATGGTGTTATCATTTCATAAATTAAAGAGAAGACAACGAACCATTTTCAGATAAATATTTGATAACAAATTATATGTAAATATTTCTAAATAATTTATTAGTCGATCTTTCATTATTTCCATAAGTGCGTTAATATTTACTGAGAAAACAAATTATTAAAAATAAAAAACCCGATTGCGTCAATATTTAACAATAAAAACATATAAGTTTTATATATATTCGTAATCACCGTAAAAAAATCTTTGTTTTGATACCACACTCGATGTATTTTGAAAAAAAAATTTTTTAAATTACTTTTGGCGCCAAAAATCCTTTTTTTTTTCTTTATGTACCCAGTGTCACTCTCACGACTAATACGAATCTATTGACACCACTCACATAAAAATACGACAAGCCGTTTAGGCTCTAGGGCGTGCCAAAGAAATATACATAAATACATACAGACACTCGAAAAACATAACCCTCCTTTCGCAGTCGGGTAAAAATCGTAGAAACTTATACTTAAATACGGCATTTTAGCGCGTATATTTTGATGGTAATTGAATTAAATCACTTGTACTACTCCATAATATTTAGTTTGAAGATGCAGTGATGAGAAAGCGGTTAGGCTTGATAAAATAAACAAACAACAATACACATCACATGAAATCAACAGTATTTAGTCCACTAATCCACACATTGACTAGACTAAAAGATGCAGCAGCATCACTAGGCCGCCATTGTGGGTCGCCATTCTGCATTGTCTGCATTCGCAATGAGTTTGGTGACCACCACTCTTGGATTCTGCTTATGCTTTCCATCAGGCAGAGTAGAGTAATTTTGGCGGGCCATAAATAAATAAAAAAAAAACATACACTAATCAACAAAACTGTGGAATGAACTGTCGCCTGCGGTATTCCCGGACCAATACGACCTTTAAACCTTCAAGAAAATAGGGTACTCCTTCTTAAAAGGCCGGCAACGCTCTTGTGATGCCTCTGGTGTTCCGGGTGTCCATGGGCGGCGGTAATCGCTTACCATCAGGTGATACGACTGCCCGTTTGCCCCATATTCAATGAAAAGAAAAAAAAGAAAACTGTAGACTGCTGGATAATGTAGATCTCTCCTTAGAAACGAGGTAATGGCCTACTTGCCAGATGTGTATGTATACTTACGGATTTTTTGTTACTTTAAAATGTACTATTTTACAGTAACAAAGTAAGTGATTTAAATAAATGTGTGTAGCACGTTCCACTTAATGCCATCAGTCAACTGTATAAATATTTGATGGTTGTTCTAGATAGATTCATTCTTTGTATAGGTCAGGTGGATCTGTGGACGCAGTCGTCTTCAGGTTGCGCGTGTCCTGGCGACGGCGGCGATGACTGTGCCTGCTGCGTCCGCGACGGTGCATGTCCCTGCGGAGATTTTGCACCCACGCGATGTGCGCAATGCGGACTTGAACAGTACTGCGCTAATAGTGAGTTTAAACAAATTAAATGTATTCATTTTATATAGATACATACATGGCTACGCTTCTGATGTTTTAGAATAGCTTTAAAAGTTAGGATGTTAGCTTTAACTAGTTACTCTATTTTCTATTTATGTTTTTTGTTTAAATTGTAAAGTAAGTACCTAATTATAAGTTGTTAATAGAGCCATGTCGTCTCTTATGTTCTTATTTATTTTAAGGAGAAGAAACAGAACTGAGCAGTGCTTCTTAGTTAATCACTTTATATCTTCCATGTCGATTTAAGCTACAGTGACTGTCAATGTTGGAGGAATTGGTTTTGAGCATGTGCTCTGCTAAAGCTTCTAGAACATTTAGATTAAATGTGCTTATAAATTTCATATGTCGAGACCCAATTTACCGTGATCGCTAATGCTATGTCAATATAAATTTAGATGAAAGCTTTTAGACATTTAGACTGTCTAATGAGCTGAAAGTTAATTAATAAATGATAAACAAAGAAAGCAAATACTAAACATTTTTTACTACATTTTTTTAAAATTAAGATGTATGAAAATGAAATATACTTTTGTTTTTATGTATGGACCTGCCAAAATGACTCTACTCTGCCTGATGGAAAGCATAAGTAAAGTCCAAGAGTGGTGGTCACCATACTCATTGCGAATGCAATGCAACAATGCAGCATGACCCACACCATGGCAGCCTAGTGATGTTTCTGCATCCTAGAGCCTCCGGTCTCGCACTCACCAACGAAACACGACAGCACGATCGCTGTCATTTTACATTAATCTTCTGTGCGAGGGTAGTACCGGCCCGTTCGTGCTGAAATCAGCGTGGCTCTACTACCATTCTATGTCCGATAATGCTTATGTGAACGTGTTTCTATCTAGGGCCCTTTTCAACCACTGAAGCAAAAGAGGGCGTGTTATAATTTAGACCGCTATGTCTATCTATGCTGTGTCTGTCTGGGGCATTATAACAGAATCCATTTTTTTATTTGCACATTCACATCTGTATGTGCATACATACACAGATAATTACAAAAAAAAACTCTTTCATACTATTGTGTGACATGTTAAATTTTAAGTTCCTGTAATACAGGCAATTTTATGCCTACCACGGGCACCAGCGATTCTCAACCGAAGAACCGAACCTAACTATTTTGTAAGTCACTTCGTTAACCGATTAATAAATTTCTGTTTTGATGAGAAGTAAACGTTTTTATTATATAACTAGCTGTGCCCGCTACTTCGTACACGTGTAATTTGGATTTTCAAGTTATTTTATATTTTTTACCATTTAAACTTTCCCTGGACTACGACAAACATTTCAAAACAAAAATCAGCTAAATCGGCCCAGCGGTTCTCAAGTTTTAGCGAGACAAACGAACAGCAATTGATTTTATATTTGAGATATATATTTTAATATATTATATTCTTATTATAATCTGATCGGGCAATCCGAAGATATACCCATATTTACAATTTTGTTTTTTACGGGTTTTTTGGGTCGGAGGTTTGTGACTCACTATGTTACGGATGGATTAATGGATCTTGGTGGAGTTATAGCAGTAACGGTTGCATATTCATTATGTACTTTTGGTGGTAAATGCTTAAGCAGTCATAATATCGTAGTATCCTTTTGGCTATAGTTAACAACTGTTTTGCGGTAATTCCACGTCAAAGCGTTGTTGATGAGGATAAAACTATTTAAGCCTCCCTAACTTTGTTGAGTTATACAGTTAAGTTCGCATACATTATTTAAATGCTATCGTAGATTAGGCCTGAATTGATAACATTGTTGCTGTGAAATTGTAGTACTGCCATGTTGAGGCTTTCTAATGTGATAATAGTTTTTATATTGAGGTCCTTTAAAAATGCGTATCTCACACCTTTTTTCGAGAACAGTTACGGACGATTCTGGTTTCACGTGGGTTAAGACCTTCTAAGTATCCGTATTCATGTAACTAAATTTAATGTCAATAATAAATGTACGTCAGGACAAAGTTTGTATAGAAGAAAATTAAAAGAAAACCAGAAGTGTTATATTTTTTAGTCCACGACTGTCTGTGGGGAGCTGAGGCTAGCCTAGATCCTAAAATATTACTTTAGGAAATTTAGAAAATATTCACAAAAAAAAGTCATGGCGGTACTAACTTCGCCGAATCGGCTAGTATTTTATAAATATGTATGTAAAGTCAATTCGCTTAGATACGGTCGCTTTGATCTCGCCTTGATAGTTTTTTGATTCAAACTCAATGCACGTCAACTACTACTGTCTCTCTGAAACATTTGATCCATCCTAAGGTTGCCTGGAAGAGATTACTTTTGGCAATAAGGCCGCCCTTTGTACACTACACTTCGGATATTTTATGTATTATGTACTTATTTCAATCTGTAATATGGTGTGCAAATAGAGAGTTTTCTATTCTATTCTATTCTAATACTTAGAATATAGATTTGTCAGTTTACGCCGAAGCAGTGGAGTGAATGGTTGTTAGGAGTGTGTAGTATTAGTGTTGTAGGAGAAAAACTGAAAATGTTTTAATAAACGCTAGGAAGATGAGATGTTTTTATTTTTCATGTAATTTGTCTTTACTACGCAAGCAACCAACTAACTTGTATGAATTAATATATTCGTATTTCACAACAATAACCACAATTGCGAGCGGATGTACTGACACTATCTAACCGAATGGACTTTATATATATGAAACTAAATTTTGCCCGCAGCTCCGGCGTGTATGTCGGTTATAGCGACAAAAAGTAGCGTAAGTCCCTCTCTATAAGATCCAATCTATCTCTATCTAAAACTCATCCAAATTGGTTTAGTGGTTAAGACGCGAAAGCGTAACAGACAGAGTTACTTTCGAATTTATAATATTAGTGTTGACTGTGGATAGTATACAATAACTATCAGCTTAGTTGTCTTGCTACTGACAGGTATAAATTAATGTTTTTTGTGTTCAATCATAATTGATTAGCGACTAACTACAGATGCTGTTATATTATTTGTCACCACGAACAAACTGTCTTAGTTACCTCCCACAAAGCTTAATCTACTTTTTGTTAAGTTTTATTTTGTACAATATTACAGACCTGCTTGCAAGCAAGATGTATCTTTGTTACGAGAAATTCAATTATTGCCATCTTTGCTCCTGGCGTCACGCCAACGTACCATTGATACGTTTCCGTTTCCGCTCGGAAATTTATATTTTTAATTTTATGGTACACTACACGAGACTTAATAACAAATTTTTTACTTACAATAAAAATGAGTTGCGAAGAATACATTGATTAAAGTCATTGTATTTTATAACTCACCTCCCTATGTGTTTTAGGTATCACAAATTTTATTCAAACTACGGTCCCGGGTCTTATGCACATACACATATAAGACTATGACTCAATATCATATACCTATAGTTCAGTTAGTAATATAAAATAGTATTAGCTGATCGTGTACTGCTTTATATTATTTTTCTCAGAAGGTAAAGATACTCGATACAGATTCTTTTATAGGTTTACAATTGAGATTCGAGAATGTAATTATGATGTAAATGAGCTAGAGTGTCTATAGAGGACAATATGTCCTGGTACAAAGCTATGGATGACGCATGAATTTTTGCGCACAGCACACAGAAATATTTTTTATTGATGCTCGATGCATTGGTCTCATTGGCGTGATGTTTTGTAGCCTATAACCATCTTCGATACATGGGCTATCCAACACTAAAAAATTTGCAAAATTGGTAAAGCCGTTCACGCGTGATGCCGTGACCAAAGGAAATAGGAATTCATTTATATCTATATAGATTAACATTATCTTATGTGTCTTGTATCTTTGTTCTTTGTTGCACCTGATATTTTTAAACCTATTGCCAATGATGATTTATAGAATGTGTCTATAGGTATATTATATTTTCATTAGTTGTCATCACGGCGACGACATTTGTCTATAGTCTCTCACTTTGCAAATTGATAGCTTTTGTTGCCAAATGTAGGCCTAACTTAAAAACAAATATGAATATGTAATACTACAGTCAAGTTACTTTCATTTATTAACCCCGATGCAAAAAGAGGGGTGTTATAAGTTTGACGGGTCTGTCTGTCTGTGGCACCGTAGCTCGCGAACGGATGAAGCGATTTCAATTTAGTTTTTTTTTGTATGAAAGGTGAGTTACGTGCGAGCGTTCTCAGACTTGTTTTATGAAAATCAGTTGAGTCGTTTAAAAGTTATGGGGCTGAAAGTGGGGTAGAAAAACCGAATCTCTGCAAAAATATCATCGAGTGGGGTCTCAAATGAAAGCGCATAACGTGTTTTTTACTTTTTAAAGGGAACTCAGGTTATTATGTCGGGTTTTTTTTTATTTTGAGAATTTATAGTTATTATGTCTTGTGTTTACAGTTGTGTTTAATACAAACATCAAAATCCATATTACGAACCGGCGAAACCAATGAATGACCGTGATTAAATTACAACCAACGGAACTTCAAGCAACCTAAATCTGTTAAAATACCCAACTTCATTAGCCTTTGAAATATTTTGATTTCCTATACATCTAAAAACTGATTTAGGGTTAATGAAAACATGAAACAGATATTCATAATATTTATTAACTTCATAAACTACTATGTCCATTGTCAGATAAGCTGTGCATATGAATGTATTTTGGATTCAATTTCTTTTTTCTGGACAATCATCTCGCTGTCACGATATTGTTACAAGCAGTTACAAGTAGATATCTGTCAGAAGGCTCATATTTTTAAACCACTTCCAAAAGGAGGAGGTTCTTAATTTTTTTAGTAAAAGGTTTAATTTTTTAATCGAGCATTATAATGTAGAGTTTTCTTGAACACTTAATAGAGCTAACGTGATAAAGTTGATCGTGAAGCTCACTGAAAATTAAAATTGTATACAACTAACCGCAAATGATATACAACTTCAAACTAAATTCAATTTTAAAATTTCTGCTTTAAAATAGAATCGAGCTTAAAGATTGTTATTTTATGACGACTTTGAAATTTATTGATTTTATTATAAAATGCTATTTTCGTTCAAACCCATAAAAAAGAGTTCCCGAGAGCAAAACTCTCGGGAACTCATCTTTTTGTAGGCTTTCATTTAAAACAATTATTATTTTGTCTTGTCGTTGCCTACGGCAACTCACCCTCTCATACAACTCTTCTCATGAACTCTTTGTATAGTATATACACTTATATAATGTGTGTATGTAACCAAAAAGTCTTTAAAGTTATAATGTTCCATCAAATCGATGAATAAAAATTCATTCATTTATATTATTTTATGCTACATCATCACCCTCAACCTCCCGCAGTCCACTGCTGGACATAGGCCTCTCCATTAGCACGCCACAAAAATAATCACAAAGCTTAGCTTTATGCTATGTGTATTTTAAAATTGTATTTTAATAGTAGAAGAAAATATATATTAAACCCAGTTCTATGGTGCAAATCACTGTAATGACAATTCATGAGTTTTTTTTAATACATAAATAATAAATAAATAATTTACCTAACTAGTTTTAAAGTCTGTCCATGGTCACATGACAAATTGCTTATTAACATAGTGGTAAACATTTCCTCTTGTTACAGTGTGCAACATCACAATCGACTCGAGGATTCTCAAGAATAAGTCAGGCAAGACTTTTGGTCAGATTAAATCGCCTTCTATTGAGGGCCCTGACGCCTGTTCTTACTTCCTGCAGCCGGACGCAGGCCAGAGAGTCGAAATACAGCTGTACCGGCTCGTTTCTGTCGGGAAATTTAATGGCACAAGGTATGTGAAAATTTAATAGAATCTTTTAGTATAACAGTTTCTTTTATTTTTTATTTAACTTTTGAAAACTAAAATAATATGTTTTTGTAATCTCAAGATGTTTTAGATATTACACAATGTTTGTTACAGGCGTCTTTGTGATTTTTCGTTTCTTATTGCTAAGCGAAACAACAAAGCGGGTATTAGCATCTGGTTTCCATGAAAATTTGCTAGAGGCCCTATTTCTACTTCAAAAGTTATTTTAAGTTTTAAGCTCATTTTACTGACTTTCGTTTCAGTACTATAAAGAGAAAAATAACTTAAAAGTAATTTTATACTAATCGGTCTGGCCAACGTGGTGCAGAAGGCCAATATCTCTTCTCTAGGAAGAGCTATGTCAAACAGTGGACTGGATGGTGACGTTATTAAAATATTCACGTCAATGTTATAACTTATAAAAGTGACGTGAAAACCTACTTTCTCTGTATTGTAAAATGCGATTGCTTCTCGGTAATAAAATAATAATAATTACAAGTAATCAATTACAAATAAATAACAATTATAAAACGACTAACTTGGAAGAACTAATCAAACTCAAAAGATATTTCAAAAGTTTAAGAACTTGCTGGTTTATTCCCCTAATAAATTAGTGAAATAGTTTTGTAGATATTTACATGTGAAGTATTGACAATTTCAATAAGCAATGACAACACATATTGAGACTAAATGAATGGGATAATATGAAATGCAATTAATGCTACCCATAATAGCCCATGCAATCAGGTACAAACAACTAATTTACTTCAACGTATAGATGTGAAATTAGTATTACACTAATTAAATGTGCCATGTATTTAATTAATTTGTGAGATGGCGAAAATTGAGGGCCTATTAGTTGATGATATTGTTCCATTCGCAGTGTAATGACACATAAGATTTTCAATAAATGTAATTATGTATTAGTTTCTCAATTCCTCATGCCACAACTCCTTTCACGCCGGGCATTCTGCCAGGCGTGTGGAGCCCCGTCTCCACGGTCCGGCCATCGCAGTGATGGCTCTCAGGTATTGGCTCCTTTCGGATCGGACACAGGTGATTCCTGGAGCATCCTTTCTCATTGATCACTTGTGTCAACTGCTATAAGAGAGTCCAGAGACCAGAGAGATAATCCTCTGTAGGGAGTCTTACAGCCGCAATAACGGCGAGCTCGAATATTGGGAAATCTTGCGGAGTTTTGTTCCCTTAGCCACCTCTTACGACACCCATGGTACGAATAGGGATGGTGACACTACATATTTTTAATATGTCACCACACGAACAATCACTGCAAAGATAACGAAAATCTAAAACAAACCCTATACTATCCCGTCTGGCGAGTAGCGTCTGGCTTAGTATAGTAGGTCAATACCTTATTTCTAAGGAAAGGTCTCGGTCCGGCAGTGGTCCGTTAAAGACTGTCGATGCTTTATAGGAGTAGAACAGGCTTTATAGGGGTGCTAAACAGTAGCACTCGAGTTCTAGTAAGCCTACTCCAAGCCAAAACTAAACTTTCGTGCTATTAATGTTGTTTGAAACCGTACTCATCAACTTTAATGTTAAAGTGAATGACATTCTATTTCCTAAATATTTGTATTACACACTTATGTTGAAGGATAAGAACAGTGTTTTCTCATTGGGCTCTAATTTGTGATCTAAAAAAGTATCAGACTGTAAATATGTGCCACGTTAAACATGTATTATATGAAATATATTGAGCGGCATGTGAACGTAGCAAAAGAATCGAAGTGATAGGTCTGACGCTGTCGTACACACGTTGCTATGATCAATGTCCCGACAAATTGAATATTTCCGACGACTCGTCTTAACATTGACACTCCAATTTGGGTATTTATACTTTTCATGTGGGTTATTTATGTTTTTTGGGTTGTGACATCTTTCCTTTCACTTTTCTGCCAGTTTTGGGCGTGATTACCTGAAAAGGAACGGAAGTGTGTTACAGGAAGCTGGGGATGCAAGCATTTTGATTTGACCAATAAACGACTTGGCTTTCATACTGTAATTTGTTTTAAATTTAATGTTAGTCGTTTTTATTTTATAGTAGTAATGTTTGTTTTGACTGAACCATACCAAAGAAGCTACATAACGCTAAAGATGAAGTGTACAAGTAAATGTCATTAAAATGGGTAGAACATGCAAAAACATGTAAAAACCAACTAAAATAAGTACCGTGTGTTGCCGGTTAAGAATAGCTTCACCCCATTTCTTCCCGTGGGTGTCGTAAAAGTCGACTAAGGGATATCATACCAGAGGATGGGCAGCAGCATCCTACTGTGTACAATACCATCTCACTGCGATCGCCAACCCGCATGCCAAGCGTGGCGATTACGGCAAATCCCCCCTGATGGCAAGCACAACAAAAAAACGGCCCCTAGTCCCCGGCGGCCCTGCTGTTCCTGGCTACGGTAGCAGCCAAGGAAATGGCGGGGCAGGGGGTGCGAAGAATCTCCGGGTACGATCGGGCTACCATAAACGACGACTGGACCTGGCAACTTACAACACACGCCCATTGCGGACCGACGAGAAAGTGATTGAGTTGGAGGAAGAATTGAGCGGGTTACGCTGGGACATTTTGGGTCTATCTGAAGTCCGTAGAAAGGGGGAGGACTCGATAATACTACAATCTGGTAACTTGCTCTATTTCCGGGAGGGCGATCATCTGTCTCAAGGTGGTGTCGGGTTCCTGGTACACAAGTCCCTCGTGAACAATGTGATCAAAATTGAGAGTGTGTCACCAAGGGTTGCGTACCTTATACTCAGAGTAACCAAAAGGTACTCGCTGAAGGTGATACAGGTATACGCTCCGACCACTACACACCCTGATGATGAGGTGGAGACTATGTATGAGGACATTAGTAGAGCCATGCATAGGTCTGATACTTACTACACCGTTGTCATGGGAGATTTCAACGCAAGGTTGGGTAAAAGAAGCGGTGAAGAGCTGCGAATGGGGCCATTTGGAGTTGGTCGACGGAACCACCGGGGCCAGCTATTAGCCGACTTCATGGAGAAGGAGGGACTTTACATGATGAACTCCTTCTTTCGAAAAAGAGAGCACAGGAAGTGGACCTGGATAAGTCCCGATGGCAAAACTAAAAATGAGATTGACTTCATCATGTCAACGAAGAGGCAAGTATTCAATGATGTCTCGGTGATCAACATGGTGAAAACCGGCAGCGATCATCGACTACTTAGAGGCACATTAAATATTAACACCAAGCTCGAAAGGTCGCGACTGGTGAGGTCTACGCTCCGACCATCCCCCGTTCACATCCAAAACCCCGAGAGCTTCCAGCTCGAACTTCACAACCGCTTTGCATGCCTTGAGAACTGCGTCGA
Source organism: Diaphora mendica (assembly GCA_949125395.1). Taxonomy (NCBI): domain Eukaryota; kingdom Metazoa; phylum Arthropoda; class Insecta; order Lepidoptera; family Erebidae; genus Diaphora; species Diaphora mendica. The sequence goes on from OX421315.1 coordinate 20,849,350, forward strand.
TACCAACGAACTCAGTGACCGTTTAGTGGAAACTGTCCATACGGTCGGGTCTCAACTATTCAAGACCCGCCAGATCACCAAAACCAAGAGATTCTCTGATGACACTCTTAAGCTAATGGAAGAAAGGCGCAACATGACTCTACAGTCCCCAGAAGAAGTGTCCAATTTCCGTCTGCTGAATAGACAGATCTCAAAATGTCAGAAAAGAGATCTACGCCAATTTAACACCATGTATGTTAAAGAGGCTATAGAGCGAAACAAAGGCACAAAAGTGTTCGCAAGAGTTCTGTCTATTGGGCAGAGCCAGTTGACAAAATTGAAGACCGAGGATGGCAGACTGTTATATATATATATATATACACGGCAACACTAGACCCTGTCACTGACCTGCCTGAAGACCCAAGGGCTAAGTTAACCCGACACTACACCGAAGATATTCCGGACGTCAGCTTGTACGAGATTAGTAAGGCTCTCAAACAGCTCAAGAACAGCAAGGCACCGGGTGAGGACGGAATTACTGCTGAGCTTTTGAAGGTGGGTGGCAAACCGGTCTTAAAAATCCTTCAAAAGATATTTAATTCCGTCCTATTGGGTGGAAAACCGCCTGACGCATGGTTCGGGAGTGTGGTGGTGCTTTTCTTCAAAAAGGGTGATAACACCCTGCTGAAGAATTATAGACCCATCTCCCTTCTGAGTCATGTGTATAAGCTGTTCTCGAGAGTTATTACGAATCGTCTTGAACGCAAATTTGACGACTTCCAGCCTCCCGAACAAGCCGGTTTCCGAAAAGGCTTTAGCACCATAGACCACATATTTACGCTGCGGCAGGTTATACAAAAGTCCGAAGAGTATAACCTTCCACTGTGCTTGGCGTTTGTGGACTATGAAAAGGCTTTCGATTCGATTGAAACATGGGCTGTGCTCCAGTCTCTCCAGCGGTGCCAAATCGACTACCGGTACATCGAAGTGTTGAAGTGTTTGTACGAAAACGCTACTATGTCGGTCCGTCTGCAGGACTAGTACTCGAAGCCTATACAACTGCAGCGAGGAGTGAGGCAGGGAGACATAATATCTCCAAAACTGTTTACCGCAGCACTGGAGGACGTTTTTAGGCTTCTTGACTGGAACGGACTTGGCATCAACATTAATGGCGAGTGTATCACCCACCTTCGATTTGCCGACGATATAGTGGTCATGGCTGAAACCATGGAAGACCTTAGCACAATGCTCGATGGTCTCAGTAGTTTCTCTAAGCGAGTGGGTCTAAAAATGAATATGGACAAGACGAAAATTATATCGAACGTCCATGTCGCACCCATTCCAGTGAAAATAGGAGACTCTACACTCGAAGTTGTAGATCATTACATATACCTAGGACAGACTATCCAGCTAGGTAGGGCAAATTTCGAGAAAGAGGTCAAACGTCGAATCCAACTAGGCTGGGCGGCGTTCGGAAAGATGCGTGACATTTTCTCGTCCCAGTTACCACAGTGTCTCAAGACGAAAGTTTTTGACCAGTGTGCATTGCCAGTGATGACCTATGGCACAGAGACGTGGTCAATCACAATGGGCCTTATAAGAAGGCTCAAAGTCTCTCAAAGAGCAATGGAGAGGTCAATGCTCGGCGTTTCTCTGCGTGATCGAATCAGGAATGAGGAGATCCGCAGACGAACCAAAGTCGCCGACATTGCCCGTAGAATTGCCAGCCTTAAGTGGCAGTGGGCGGGGCATATTGCTCGCAGACAAGATGGCCGTTGGGGCCGAAGAGTTCTAGAGTGGCGGCCACGCACTGGAAAACGTAGCGTGGGTAGGCCCCCTACAAGATGGTCAGACGACCTGGTGAGGGTAGCAGGAAACCGCTGGATGCAGGCAGCACAGGACCGATTGTTTTGGGGAGCCTTGGGGGAGGCCTATGTCCAGCAGTGGACGTCTTTCGGCTGAAATGATAATGATGATGAAAATAAGTACCTAAGAAAAGGACGACCACACTCCTACTCCACGTCTCTGGAGTTCTCCCTTTGAACAGAACAGCGTTGAAAAGCTTTTGGAGCCCCTTCAATACGGGCTTACCACCAGCTTAAGCTTAAATAAGCACTACTATCAACTAATATTGCACGATATCATTGTTTTTATTTATGTAGCTATGATTGCAAAAGGTTTTGTCCGTGAGAGAGTCACGCTTCGGCATAAATGGGCCGGCTCAACCGGAGTGATACCACAGCCTCACAGAAAACCGGTGTGAAATAGCGCTTGTGCTGTGTATTTCATCGAGTGAGTGAGGATACCGGAGGCCCATACCTCATTCCCTTTCTCCATCGTAATAAATACTGTCCGCATTTATCGATTATCAAATTATGTACTATTTTATCAAGTCACCATATACATATGTATGTACAAAAAATAATTTTCAAAATCGGTCCACAATTGACGGAGTAATCAATGTACATACATAAAAAAAAATATCGATGAAATTGAGAACCTCCTCCTTTTGGAAGTCGATTAAAAATAAGAGTATTTTAATTTGCAATTACATTTGTTTGTACTACTTGTATATTATACTTATGGCCCTCTTGGCAGGGAACTAGGTACTAGAACGGTCTGGCGAGAATGCCACCGGCGATTGTCAGGAACAAGATAAATATGTCTGGAAAATGTGCTACACTTTTGTACACTATTTTGTATTTTGTTGAATTTAGTCAATTGTATTGTAAAAAGATGGTTTAATTATTTTCAATACTAATAAGAAACAGTATAAGAACTTCACAGTTACAATTTGTACACTAGTACTAGCTGACCAGCGCCCGTTCACCTGCGTTTTTCAAAAGTAATATTATTTTTCGCCATTTTGCAACACTGTTTTGATACTTGGCTTCTATAATATAATTATTCTTGTGATTTATCTAAATAGTTCCAATACTAAACATTTTTTTTATTTGAACCAGTACTTCCTGAGCCAACAATAAACAAACACTTCAGCTTTGTAATGACATCAAACAAGCAAACGGTTAGCCTGATGGTACGTTGTGTAGTAGATTTGCTTTAGGATTGTAATTAACACAGTATCTAATTACTATCCAATAACGATGCTATAAAGATACGACATCCAAAAGATCACATCTGCCGTAATGTCAAGAATGTATATATATATATACTAGCTTTTACACGCAGCTTCGCTCATGCAGACTTTCATCCCCGATTTACCCCCTTAGAAGTTGAATTTCAAAAATTGCCTTCTTAGTGCTCACTTACGTTATATAAAGAACCTATATGCAAAATTTCACCGACGGTGGCACTAGTGCCTGCCAGCCCCTGAGTTACCAGTGGGCTGACCCGCCTCAAGGATCCTCTCGAACCTACTGGCACTCTAATACGCCCTCTGCTAGATCAGAGGGACGCTTGGAGTGCCCTCCGCGGTAGTCTGCAATCAGACTCCGTCGCGTATCCCATTTAGTCTGGGGTCTCCTTCTGGACCTATCCGGCATGAGTGGCTCTACCGGCATAGCCCCAGAAATCATCGACCCACGCAAGCCCCACCACGACGACAACGTAGGGATACATTGGGGGGATGTAAATTACAACCTGACCTAGCCTAGATAGCTGTATCCTGCCAAGATTTGCTGTGGCAAATGCAATGTGGTGTTGCAACTATAGTGTGCAAAAATATAGATAAAAACCTTCTTTGAAGCGTGTTGTATTCGTGTCAATATCTGGGCCCCTAGCTAAGTTGCAAGCGTTCTTCTTTCTGCAATCGCTAACGCCTAAATTCTCGTGTGTCATTGGCTAATACTTTGTTTGAGATTACTTTGTCTAAGATTAGCAAATGACACACGAGAATTTCGGCGTTAACGATTGCAGAAAGAAGACCGCTTGCAACTTGGCTAGGGGGGCTGAGCTCAATGGGTTTTTGTTGGAATGGGAACTTTTTGAGTTTTTAAAGGGTACACACACTAACAAAACATTTTATTCATTGTTTACATTTCTATGTACAGTTGTGTCGGCGGGTGGCTACAGTTGAGCAGTGCAAGCGCAGTACCTGCAGGCGGCGCAGCAGAAACAAGACTTTGCGGCGCCAATGAGCGATACAGCCCACCGGTTGTGCTGTTCGCTGATCACGGTGCTTCTACGTTAGAATTTAGGTAAGCATTATTAGCACTAAGTACTTTTATACTTCGAAATACGGATACTGGTGTTAGTTAAATAAATCTGTGACGCTAATGTCCTTCCACCTTCGACAGATTAGCATTAAGCCGGGTCTCCTGCGACACTGTTTTATGTTTTTAAACACCAAACATCACATATTTATCAAAATATGGGCGTGGCCTAACTGTTTTGTTATTTTTAACAAGCAAACGCGTTATCCCAAGCGGACGGAAAACATCCCCGTGTTCGCCTGCAAGGGGGGGAGGGCGATTTCATTTGCTAACATAGGGTTGTGCATTTACCACATAACATTTTTCATTTTAGTCGTTGCCGAGGCAAAGATTAATCGTTTTGATTTACAAATCGGATGTTATCGACTTGCTAACCAGTGATCAATTTCGTTATAATAAGTAGCTGATAGTTATTCATACATTTTTTATTTTATGCGTCTCGTATAATGAAACTGAACTGAACTTATATTAATACTAATATTATTAATATTTATACTATATAGGACAACTTAAATAATAATAAAAGGTTACCTAACATCAGCACTATGAGCCATTAAATTATTTCCAAACTTAAATAACTATGTTGTTATATTAGTAAATGTAGTCATTTCGGATCTGTCGACATTTGTTTTTATGTCATGTTCTATTATTATTATAGTTGTCTATGGACTCTATCTTTATGGAATGATTTTCCAATCCGTCAATCAAAAATAAAAAGCGGCCAAGTGCAAGTCGGACTCGCCTATGAAGGGTTCCGTAGCAGCAAGTAACATAATATATTTTTTATTTTATTTTTATAAATGAGTTGATTGAATGAAAGACAAATTGCGGTTTACGATGTATGACGTATTAAAAAAAAACTACTTACTAGATCTCGTTCAAACCAATTTTCAGAGGAAGTTTTCACGGCAATTTACATCATGTTTTTTTTTAGTTTTATCATTATCTTATTTTAGAATTTACAGGGGTTTCATTTTACCACTTTGGAAGTGTCTCTCGCGCAAACTATTCAGTTTAGAAAAAAATGATATTAGAAACCTCAATATCATTTTTGAAGACCTATCCATAGACACGCATGTGTTTGATGAAAAAAAATATTTTGAGTTTCAGTTCTAAGTATGGGGAACCCCCAAAAATGTATTGTTTTTTTTTCTATTTATGTGTGAAAATTTTAATTCGGTTCACAGAATACATTTACTTACCAAGTTTCAAGATTATAGTTCTTATAGTTTCGAAAAAATGTGGCTGTGCCATACGGACAGACAGACAGACATGACGAATCCATAAGGGTTCCGTTTTTTGCCATTTGGCTACGGAACTCTAAAAAGGTCGCCATTAGGCTTCGGTAAGAACAGTATTCAATACTTTGAAGTATCGATACTTCCGTTTCGATACTTTTATGTGTACCATACTTTTTATTCGATGCTACTCATGAGTACAGTATCGATACTTTCTAATCGACACCGTATCCCTATGTTTGATGTTCGTGTGTGACGTTTGTTTAAAGTCGCAGGAGACGGCAATGGTCTGCTAACATGGTTTGCAAAAACATTTCTTTAGTTTGTTTTGTTATTTTTGGGAGCAGGAGACACGCCTTAAGGGTTCCGTTTTTTGCCATTTGGCTACATAACTCTAAAAAGGTCGCCATTAGGCCTCAGTAAGAAAAGTACTCAATACTTTGAAGTATCGATACTTTCGTTTCGATACTTTTATGAGTACGATACTTTTTATTCGATGGTACTCATGAGTACAGTATCGATACTTTCCAATCGACACCGTATCCCTATGTTTGATGTTCGTGTGTGACGTTTGTTTCAAGTCGCAGGAGACGGCAATGGTCTGCTAACATGGTTTGCAAAAACATTTCTTTAGTTTGTTTTGTTATTTTTGGGAGCAGGAGACACGCCTGTACTAATACTAAATGCATTCAAATTATAGTAAAGAAACGTATACCGGCATGGGCAGAATGGGGCAAGGTGGGGCGCTTGCCCCACCCTGGGCCCAGACGCTCACTATTTTTTTTTATAATAACGTGTTCCACAGCACTTTCGGGCCGATTAGTTCCCAGAGTATGAGGTGCAGCAAGGGCGTTACATGGTCTGCTGCCCAATCTCAAGGAGACCACGGGAAGAAGTTCGCTGCCTCTACGTGGGCGTCGTACGATCCATAGTCCTCTATGGGGCGCCCGTCTGGTCTAAAAACCTAAAGGGAATACGGGGATCGTACGGGGCTACCGCACAATTTCGTACGAGGCAGCAACGGTCCTGATGCGATCTCCACCCTTAGACATTCTGGCCGATATGGGCACGATGGTCTACAAACAAATTCGTTCTGCCGGTTGGGATGAAGAAGAGACAGCGCCGGACCATGAGCCCGGCATGCTACGGTGGAACGCACATGCGCAAGCTCTTCAAGCTTGACAGGCTCGAAATCCAGGCCTGTGCTAGCCAACGCGCTGTCGGAGCCATTCTGCCGAACTTCGAAGCTATCCCTATCCAAAGGAGGACCGACTGTGTCACTTACCGATTGACTCAGGTTCTCACCGGGCACGGTTGTTACGGTGAATGTCTGAATCGAGTAGGTCGGGAGGATACAGCACAATGCCACCACTGCGGGTCTGAACGGGATTCCGCCCAGCACACACTGAAGGACTGCCTGGTGCGGGAGCGTCGAGTCAGACAGATCGGATGAAACCTGTCACCGCCAGCATTAATCGCAGCAATGCTTGCGAGTGGTGAGGGATGGGAAGCCGCGGTCTCCTTCTGTGAGGGCGTTATGCTCCAGAAGAAGTCTACAGAGCTTGATCGGGAAAGGGCCGATCAAGCTCGCTGGAGGCGGTAGATGTCGCTAGCTCCCCAATCGTCGCCTAAGGGTCGCTGCGGCCACATCTTGGGGAGATGTGACGGCTGCAAACGACCCGGGACCAGGTGACAGCCCGGTGCGGCTGCAGCTGGGGGTGTCGTCTAAGGTATTCCGCCTCTTATCGTGGAGAACGGTGTGAGGCGTGACAGCATCCTGCCCCGTGGGTAGACCAGTCCTCTGGGAGTTTCACACATCCATGCGTCTCTACACGGAGGGTATGGTTCGAAAAGCATTCCAGGCGTGAAAAAGTTTCCACAACACTCCACTAAAATTGGAAATTATGGTCAGGCAAGATTAAATAACGTGGATGGTGGATTTTTTTCTATAAGCTTCATAACGGCTTATATACTTTTCCCAATGCTTCTTAAATCGCTCCAAAAATAATATTTTTAAACTTTGCGAAATAGGCTTCTGTTTCCGTGATAACCTCTTTATTTCATATGAATCATTTTCCTCCTAGCCAGGTTTTCATATTGGTGAATAGAAATAAGGCACAAGTCGCCAAGTCAAACGAGTAAGGTGGTTGCGAATGTAATTGCAACCGGGGCGTTTATACCTTCTTACAGAAGACTAACCTAAAATGACAGCATTCGTGCTGTCGTGTTGCGTTAGTGAGTGCCAAACCAAAGGCCCAATGATGTAGAAGCATCTCAATGGGCCACAATAGTGTGGATCACCACCACATCACCTTATTGTGGGTTTGTGGTCCAGTAACGTACCCACGTAACCTATTTATACAGTACATTTATCTTGTTTTTCTAACTTTGCCCCACCCCTGAGTAAATGCTGGGTACGCCTATGTTTACCGGTACAATTAATTATTTTTTTTACGCCTGGAGCCTGCCTGGAGCCTATGTTACGATGACCAGACTTATAAGTAGAAGCGGGGGCGCACGGAAATTGCTTATAACAGTATACGGGAATCGAACCCGCCCCTTCTGACCAAGCAACTACTATCATTAGTAATCACTAACCAGTAGATCAAGTGACTGCACGGTTGGCCTAGTGGTTTAGGCGGTCGCCACGCCGCTTGCCAATTCGCCAAGTGTTGTGGGTTCAAATCCTACACGGGACAACACTTTGTGTGATCCACAAATTGTTGTTCTGAGTTTGGGTGTTAATTGTGTCCGTTTCATGTATGTCTGTAAAGTCCCCCGCGACACAGGATGTTTATTCCTAATGCGGGAGTTGTCTTTTTTTAAGAAAAAAAAAAAAAAAAAAAAAACTTTAAATGAAACTCGGCAACATTAAAGTAAATGTAAGTTTTTTATGGTCCGATTTTATATGGGTGGCAAATAACCAGTTGCATGTGTCCATGGGCGGCGGTCAATTAAATTCAGGTATCTAATTTGAATTTAAGTCACCGCCGCCCATGGACACATGCAACTTAAGAGATACACTACTTGCTTGCTACCCTTAGAGATCCGTTGCCAAAACCAAACAGAACAAACATCACCTACAAAATCAATTGTGTGGCAAGACTCTCATCATATTTTAATATTCAAAATATGCAAGGTAACAACAGACAAATCGATGATTAAACGTGACTCATAAGAGGCAATCCAACATACTCGCGCGGTAGTAATGAATCCAACCAAAATGAACAATAATATAATTAATTACATTTTCGTTCGCTAATGGGAGCGTCAGGCACTTAAATGAGCATTATTTCCGGATAGTGAAGCTATGCGGCCGCGTGGAGGATTTCAGAATTTATCTCCATTTGCAGTTCGGTTCGGAAACGCGATTTCCGGTAGTGAGCGAGACTCGGAATCGGAACAAAAGGTCGTCACAGCGGAACCGGTAATGCTCGATTCGGAATTGTGGCCGCTTGACAGCGAATGCTGCAAATGCTCTTGGCATCTGACGACTTTGAATTGCTGTTTTATGAACTTGTAGCTTTATATGTGTGTAACTACTGGCAGAGTACCGAGAAAACGTATTATCTAACTGAGATCGCATTAAAAATACTTTTATATATTTAACTACACTAACTTAACTAACTTTTTACCGTGGGAGAGCCACGCTTCGGCATGAATGGGCCGGCTCGACCGGAGTGATACCACGGCTTCACAGAAAACCGGTGTGAAATAGCACCTGCGCTGTGTTTCACCGAGTGAGTGAGGATACCGGAGGCCCATACCCCTTCCCCTATCTACCCCATCCCCAGCCTCAATTCCACCCCATCCCCCACAGGCCGGCAACGCATTTGTGACGCCTCTGGTGTTGCGGATGTCCATGGGCGCCGGTAATCGCTTACCATCAGGCGATACGTCTGCTCGTTTGCCCTTCTATTACATAAAAAAAAAACATTGTACGTAGTCTATAAATATACCTTGGGAAAAGGTATGTCCCATTGTTTGGTACTTTTTCCGAGTAAAACGTTTTCTGTCAGCAATTTCCTTGTTGGCAAATTTATTAGTTCGTGAAATAAATGATTGCGCGTTAACCCATTTTTATCCAAATTTTTAATGGTTTTATTTGTTTTGTTTAGAGTTTACATAGTTAATAGCCTGATTGAAAAAGGGATATAATTAAGATTATATCTTAAATACTCTATTAGATAGTTTGTTATGAAATCAGTTCGTATCTTTAGTGGAAAGCTATCGGCTAATGATAATGATGAAGATGTTTTGGTTATTGTCAACATTAAATTTTGCACATATAGGTTTAATGCTTGAAGGTACGATGGAGCTATTTACGGTACTTGTATTAAATGAAATTTAGGTCAGCAGACGTATTCCACAAAATTAACGTAGTACCGAATTTAGCAAAATATTCAGGAAAGTTACATATATACAAATGAATGATATAATTACAATTAACAGCGTGATGAAGTTTTTCAAGCAAGTGTAATCAAAATCAATCGAGTATGTTTCAATAGTTGGATACTATGTAGAACAGAAATCAACATAGCAATTTTAACTAAGATGACGTAAGATTCATCTGTGTTATCTGCAGAATGTATTTCAGCAGTCTAGTATACTCTCTGCCTAATTTGGGTTCTGATTATGTAATGTGTAGAGAACTTTTATTGCGCGATTCAGGATTTGTAGTTACTCCGTGTTGTGCGTTACTTCGTAGTTCAGTGTATCTTCTATAGATGGCGCTGTCATATGTTTTTGTTGCCGCTGTATGTGGGGGTCGCCACAAATGTATCTAATGTTATTACTTTTAATATCTTGTATAACAAACACATTTGTACTTACCTACCTTTTTGTTACCAGGATAACAGAAAAGACTGTGAGATCACAATTTCTTGCGTTCTTCAGTTTTACCTCGCTAAGTAATACCCAAGGTGTTGGATTCCACCCAAGGGGTGGCTCTCGTATACCGCAGACAGGTAAATATTTTACATCTTATTCTTAGATCTTATTATAGTTATTAATTATTTGGTCCTCCAAATACTGAGTTTTCTATAACAAACGACCATGATTATCTATTTTCGTACAAACTAGTTTTGAACTAAAACGAGTGTTTGTAACCCACAAACACTCGTTGTGTTGTGGTTAAATGAAACGTTTTGCAGGCTTACAATGTTTTGTTTTCATCATTCATACTATCCACACTATTATTATAAATTCGAAAGTATATCTGTCTGTCTGTCTGTAACACTTTCACTTCTAAACCGCTGATACGATTTGGATAAATTTCGATATAAAGATACGTTGGACCTTCACCTTGGAGAAGGAGATAAGCTACTTTTTGTCACGATAACCGACATACACGCGGGCGGAGCCGCGGTCAAAAGCCTCCGTCTATCTGTCGGGTATGCTTTCCCGGCTAAACCGCTACACCTATTTCAATGAAATTTGGCATGAAGACACTTTGAATTTTGAGAAAGGACTGGCTAGCTACTCTTTACCGTGATTACCGACATATACGTGGACGAAGCCGCGGTCAAAAGCTAGTGGTACATACTTAGAATCGCCGTTAATTTAAATACGAATTTGAAAATCTATTCTTACATAAGAAATTACTAAAACTTAAAGTTATTTTAATAGCGATACCTGCTAAATGTGAATATGATGTAATATAACATTAAAATTTAAATTTATAAAAATCCCCTTCGCAGGTCGAAGTTATCAAGTACATAATTGTCATTTAACGATTATACTGAAACGCGTGAAGCATTTAATCGAGTTATCATACGCCGAAAATGCTTTACATCAATTTGGAAAAGAGCTGATACTCTTACACTGCTGGACCGACATTAACCAAACATAGCTAAGAACCACCGCCAGGAAACTGGCTTTCAAATGAAAAAAATCGCATCGAAATCGGTCCACCCGTTTGAGAGCTACGATGCCACAGACAGACACACACACGCAGACAGACAGACAGACATCGACGTCCGTCCATAACACACCTCTTTTTGCGTCGGGGGTTAAAAATAGAAATTTATATAAGTTTTCTCAATTTTACCTACAATCGACAAAGGTCTAATTCTTTGAAATTGAGATCATGCTTATCATAAAGATATAAAGACAAGAAAATATTAAAAAATTTAAAGCCTTTATTCCTAGAAGCTTTGACATGCCTATTAGGGATTTTATTAGGACTGTACATTTATTGAATCTAAACATTTTAGTTTTATATTATTATTATTTAATTTTGTTATCTGGTATCTGGTTTTGGTATCTGCTTTTTATATGCTTATATTTATTATGAGTGCTATGTGCTTTGCAAATTTTCACAATATTGTAAATCTCTATTTTTAAATGATTAACTGTTGTAAAGTTTTGATTCCGATTTTGAGACTTTGATTAGGTAATGTTATTCAAAACTATTAACATTCCATTCTATATTCCATAACTTTATTCACTATAGATGCATACTAAAATTCACCAATTAACAACCAGTGAAGCTTTTTATAAACGATATTTTACTTGGTTTACATTAGATATAGTCCAGTCGGGGCAGACATTTAAATAGATAAAATTCCAGGGAGCGATTTTTTTTAAACGTCGGGGGGGGGGGGGGGTTTAAGTATAAATCTCGATTTTCTAACTAATCCCGGTAAAGGATTCGCCACCATCATTTTTTTTTTATAAATTAACTAGATAATAAACGAGATATTTGAAAAATACATAACCAGATATAAAAGACACAGCATTCCCTTCTACATTCTCCATTACATTTTTTTTATAAATAAACTAGATAATAAACAAAATATATGAAAAATAAAAACAATTTCACCTCCGATTTGAGTATAAATCCCTAAATTAGGATCGTGGAGTAAAAAAAAAGTACAGAGAATCAAAGTTGAAGAAAATAAAATTCCAGCCATTACGATTTTTTTGATAAACTTGATAGTATAACTCTGCAAATATTGATCATAGTGTAAAAATGATAATGACCAAACTTGTGAGTAATTAAATTTCCAACAACTTGGATCCTGTCATTTTTGCTCTAAAGTTGAAAATTAACGAGTTATTTCAGAAAAACGAAAAAATTGAACTTGAAAACAAGATGGCAGCGAATCCTTTACCTTTTGGTTGGTTTGATTTTCCCGGGCTGTTTCCGCACTTAGCCTCTTGATTGGGCCATTGTGCCCCTCAGTGATTGTAGGTTCATTATATTATAAGTGTTTATGATCGTATGATCAGGCTTAAATGACGACCTGAGGGACGAGTCCTGATGTGTCGTAAGATTCTTTAACAATTTAATCTTAATGCACATATTTTATATAATAAATAGATATTTCGGACATCTAACACACAACGCCATGTAGTCCCTAGCAGAACTTGTAATATGATAGTACTAGAAAACTGATATAAATATTATATATCCTTTTTTTGTAAATACGTACATATTTATATATTATCATAAAATAGAAAAAAAAAACAATAAATTTTGGGGGTCCCCATACTTGGAACTGAAACTCAAAATTTTTTTTTTCATCGAACCCATACGTATATGGTATCTATGGATAGGTCTTCGAAAATGATATTGAGGTTTGTAATATCATTTTTTTCTAAACCTTATAGTTTGCGTGAGAGACACTTCCAAAGTGGTAAAATGTTGGTCCCCCCCTGTAACTTCTAAAATAAGAGAATGATAAAACTGAAAAAAATATATGATGTACATTACCATGCAAACTTCCACCGAAAATTGGTTTGAACGAGATCTAGTAAGTAGTTTTTTTTAAATACGTCATAAATCGTAAACCGCAAAGAAAAATTACACTATTATTAAAACATCGATCAAAGTTACAACGAACTACAAGAACTTTTATATTATGTTACTTGCTGCTTCGGAACCCTTCATGGGCGAGTCCGACTCGCACTTGGCCGCTTTTTCGTTTATTCCAGTCGATAGTAATTTTTCATTTTTAGTAATAAATTGTTTATATGTATTTACTAGCTGTTGCCCGCAGCTTCGCCCGCGTGTATGTCGGTTATCGCGGCAAATAGTAGCCTGTGTTATTTTGATGTATTACATAAGCTATATTACTGTAAAGTTTCATCCAAATTCGTTCAGTAGTTTTTGCGTGAAGAAGTAACAAACATACACACAGACTTTCACCTTTATATATTTGTATAGCTGTAGCCCGCGGCTTTGCTCGCGTAGAAGTTGATTATATGTATTTAATAAAAACTGTGCAAGTATCTATGAACAATTTATTCATGCTTTTAACCGTATTTATTTATTTATAATCAATATTCCATTAAAGCCGACTTTCATAAACACTTTCGCCCCCTTTTTTTTCTTTTTTTTTTTAACGTGTGGAAATCCCCTCGGACCGTCACCCCACCGGGGTTTGCGGCGGGGCAGTGTGTCGGACTCGAACCGACTAAAACCACACGGTGTGCCACTCTGCGCCTGTAAAGGGAGGAATTCGGGAACTGCAGATATTAACACGTCCGGACCCCTCCCAGCGCCTGCCCGCACAGAAACGGGTACCCTCTTCAGAAAAGTCTCAATTTAGGCGACGTACGGCACACGCGTACGTCGCCCCCTCGCGGGTAGCCACTAGAGCAGATAGAGGGGAAAACCCGTCCCGACCATCCGCGGCCACACTCAGGGCGGCATGAGGCGCTGGTAGGCGAGGTCCGAGTGGACGTCGTCCTCCCGGGCCTTCCCCGCCACCTCCTTCTGCGAGATGACTTCTTCGACCGTGGTAACACACTTTTGCCCCTCTTTTAACCCCTTTAGGAATAGAATTCCCATATGTGCTGATAATTACGGACTTCCAGTCTAACCTAGGGATAGAATATCCCGAAACGCTTAAATACGTATCTCATCATCATCATCGCAGTCCACTGCTGGACATAGGCATCTCGAATTGCACGCCACTTGGTTCGAGCCTCAGCTTCTCTCATCCAGCTCCTGCCAGCCGTCTTGGGCAGATCATTATTCCAACTGGCCTGTGGACGTTCTACACTACGTTTGCCGAGACGCGGTCTCCACTCAAGAACCCGTTTACCCTAACGGTTATCAGTTCTACGGCTATTATGGCCAGCCCACTATCACTTCAGCTTGCTTATCCTGTGGGCCATGTCAATGACCTTGGTTCTCTGCCGGATCACCCCATTCCTGATGCGATCCCTTAGATAGAGAAACGTTGAGCATAGCACTCTCCATAGCACGCTGAGCGACTTTAAACTTGTGAACCAGCCGTGTCCACGTTTCGACACCGTATGTCATGACAGACAGGTACTGACAGACGGACTGATTGAAGACTTTCGTATTTAGTCACTGTGGGATTGATGATGAAAAGACAAGACGAAGTTTCCAAACGCTGCCCAACCCGGCTGAATTCTCCTGTGCTCCTCGTCCTCGAAGTAGTTTCTACTGAACTGCAAAGTCTGTCCCAGGTACCACATATATTTTTGAACAACTTCGAGAACGGCACCGTGTACCTCAACCGGTTCCGGTAGAACATGTTCGTCTATACGTATCTACTCATTTTTATTCAGTAGCCTAAAAATAAAGTTGCACGTTTCTAACTTTAAGAAAGACGGACTTCCAGACTAACCTATATACGAAATTTCAACCCCTATTTCATCCCGTCAGGGGTGGAATATCCAGAAACGCTGAAATTCGTATCTACAAATTTTTAATCAGCCAAAACAGAAATTTTCATGTTTCTCACTTAAAAGATGACGGATTTCCTTAAAAACTTTAACCCTATATCACCCCTTAGGGGTAGAATATTCAGGAACGCTTAAATACGTATCTACTCATTTTTAATCAGTAGCCCAAAACTAAATTTTCAAGTCTCTTACTTAAAAAATGACGTACTTCCTTACAAACTTTCAACCCCTATTTCACTCCTTTAGGGGCATAATATCCAGAAACTCCTAAATACGTATCTTACCATTTTTATATAGTAGCCCAAAAATAAAGTTTCATATTTCTTTTTTAAAAATTACGGACTTCCATACAAATTTTCAACCCTTATTTCACCCCCTTAAGGGTAGAATATCCAGAAACGCTGAAATACGTATTTACTTATTTTTTATCAGTAGCTCATAACTAAATTTTCATGTTTTTCACTTAAAAAATGACGGACTTCCTTACAAACTTTCAACCCCTATTTCACCCCTTTACGGGCATAATATTCAGAAACTCCTAAATACGTATCTAATCATTTTTAATCAGTAGCTCATAAATAAAGTTTCATTTTTCTAACTTCAAAAATGTCAGACTTCCAGACTAACCTATGTACAAAATCACAACCCCTATTTCACCCCTTAGGGGTAGAATATTTAGAAATGCTTAAATACGTATTTACTCATTTTTTATCAGTAGCTCAAAAGTAAAGTTTTATGTTTCTAACTTAAAAAATAACGGACTTCCAAACAAACTTTCAACCCATATTTCACCCCCTTAGGGGTAAAATATCCAGAAACTCTTAAATACGTATCTACTTTTTTTATCAATAGCCCAAAAATAAAGTTTTATAATTCTAACTTAAAAAATGACGAAATTCCACAGAAACTTTCAACCCCTATTTCACCCCTTTACGGGCATAATATCCAGAAACTCCTAAATACATATCTAATCATTTTTAATCAGTAGCCCATAAATAAAGTTTCATTTTTCTAACTTCAAAAATGTCGGACTTCCAGACTAACCTATGTACAAAATCACAACCCCTATTTCACCCCTTAGGGGTAGAATATTTAGAAATGCTTAAATACGTATTTACTCATTTTTTATCAGTAGCTCAAAAGTAAAGTTTTATGTTTCTAACTTAAAAAATGACAGACTTCCAAACAAACTTTCAACCCATATTTTACCCCCTTAGGGGTAAAATATCCAGAAACACTTAAATACGTATCTACTTTTTTTATCAATATCCCAAAAATAAAGTTTTATGATTCTAACTTAAAAAATGACGAACTTCCATAGAAACTTTCAACCTCTATTTCACCCCCTTAGGGGTAGAATATACAGAAACTCTTAAATACGTATTTAATCATTTTTATTCAGTAGCCCAAAAATAGAGTTCCATATTTCTTATTTAAAAAATTACGGTTTCCATACAAACTTTCAACCCCCATTTCACCCCGTTAGGGGTATAATATTTAGAAACGCTTAAATACGTATCTATTCCTTTTTAATCAGTCGCCCAAAAATGAAGTTTCATGTTTCTAACTTCAAAAATGTCGAACTTCCAGACTAATCTATGTACAAAATCACAACCCCTATTTCACCCCTTAGAGGTAGAATATTTAGAAACGCTTAAATACGTGTTTACTTTTTTAATCAGTAGCTCAAAAAGAAAAGTTTTATGTTTCTAACTTAAAAAATGACGGACTTCCATACAAACTGTCAACCCCTATTTCACCCCCTTAGGGGTGGAATTTCAAAAAATCCTTTCTTAGTGCTCACTGACGTTATATAAAGAACCTACATGCAAAATTTCAGGATTCTAGCTTCAACGGTTTGGGCTGTGCGTTGATCTCTGGGTATGTCAGTCAGTCACCTTACTCTTTTATATATATAGATAGATATAGCCAATATTTATAAAAACACCAGAATTTGGTTTTAATTTAACACACAATAGTAATAGTTCTTACAATTTGATCTCTGTGTTATCATTTGTGTCATTTTAGAACTAAAACTTACAAGGTACATTATTGGTATGAATTTTAATGTATATAATGAGTGCACTTAATCTATCTATATATATATATTTACATCCAGGAGGATTTTTGTATATAAATATATAATGAATCGCCGAAATGTATGTACGCGCATAAGTTCCGAACGGCTGCACCAAATTAAATAATTCTTTTTGTTTATGTGTTCGTTATTGCTAGGCAAGGTTTGTGTACAAGAAAACATTAAAAGATAACCGGAAAAGTCAATTTTATTTGTCCGCGACAAGAAGCGACCAAATATGTAAATATGGCGATACGAAATTCGCCGGGTCAGCTAGTTTGTATTAAAACAGGCTTGTAAAGAATGAAACTATACCTACGTGATACAAAAAAAAAACGCTTGTTCGAAATAACTTAGCCTGTTTTGTAGCAAACACAAAGACCAATCTATATTTTAAGCACTGCAAGTTAATAAGAGTCTGTTATTTGTTTTTCGTCGAAATGATAGGCACTTTGTGAGAATCTATGAATGCCCTATAATCTTCTTTGTCGTATATGTTTAATGTTTATATGATTGCACGGTTGGCCTAGTAGTTGAAGCGGTCACCACGCTGCGCACTGCTTTCTACTGCTTCAGCTTAAGTGCTGTCACATATTATTGAACAACACTTTTTGTGATCCACAAATTGTCGTTCTGAGTGTGGGTGTTATTTGTGTAGTGTAAAGTCCCCGGCACAGAATTTATTCCTAAAAAAAAGCACATATATATTACTGGCATGAATCACAAATTTCTAGTTCATAAGCTTGTAGGTATAATGCTTAGTTACGTCATAAACATGGTATCGAGTCGGGATCGGGATAGCTGTCTTGACAAGACATTTTCGGAACACGAGTGTATGTACGACCCTTGTCACAGTTAGGTTAATATTTATTGCTTGAATTTTCCCATTGTTATTTTATATAATTATGAAACTTGTGTTAAAATTAACTTCAGTGCTTATGCTGTGTATCAGTATAGGTAATTCATTAGCTAGCGTTTACCCGCTCATTTAACTGTTAATTAATGGTACCTTTTTGTATTCTGGTCGTGAATGTGATATTTAAGTAATCGTTGGATAAACGAAAATGTAACCTATAAACGCCATAGGGTCATTACATTGTTTTTTTTTATTATTTCGAACATTTCATACAACGCCATTTAGCTTCAAACTAAGCAGAGCTTGTATTATGATAGCTAGATTGATACACAGAATACTTATATACATATTTTTGTAAATACATACTACATTATTATACATAGAAAACACCCAAACTCCGGAACAAATATTTGCAGATCATACGAACATTTGGTCCAACCTGAGAATCGAACCCGAGACCTCAAGCACAGCAGTAGCAAATGCTACCACTGCACCATAGAGGCAGTCAAATTTTATGTAGTTACAGTTATAAAATTCTGTGTATATTTTTGATCTCTGCTTGAAAAACGGCGTTTCAATACTACGTGTCCCTTTACTTATTCTGCTAGCGCAATTCTGAGATTAAGGTGCTGAGAGCTTTACACCCTGGGGTTCTAAACACCACTTATTGAAGTGAAATCTTCTTTAGGATCGTTGAGCACTTTTTTACCCCCGACGCAAAAAGAGGGGTGTTATACGTTTGACGTGTCTGTCTGTAGCACCGTAGCTCGCGAACGGATGAAACGATTTTTATTTGTTTTTTTTGTATGAAAGGTGAGTTACGTGCGAGTGTTCTTAGACATGTTTCATGAAAATCGGTTGAGTCGTTTAAAAGTTATGGGGGTGAAAGTGGGGAAGAATAACCGAATGTCTGCAAAAATATAATTGGCGTATGATTACTTGATTAAGTGCTTGAGTAGGGGGTTTTTTAAATTTTGAATTTTAGCTTGTTGGGTAAACAAAAATCATGAAACTCGCGTCATTGTCACCGAACGCTTTCCAGGTACATGTAGGTATACTGTGTTTAGGTATATGTGTACTTTTTGGCTGAACAAAAGCGTGAAACTCGCGTGATCGTCACCGCATGCATTCAAAAGTTACTTAGTTTTCACTTCTATCGGCAGTCCCTAAAGACTGCCCCGTTTTTTTTGTTGACGGGGTGGAAAATCCGGCTCCGCGGAGACTCAGGAACCGCAAAAACCTTCTGGTCTCAAAACTATTATGATTTTTCGTCTGATTTTAGTGTTAAAATCTATAAAGGTAAGCATGGAATAGTGGTACAGAATAAAACAAGTATTAATTGTGAAAAGTACTGGGATGTCTTTAGGCAGTTTGCTTTATCCAGAACTCTTGAGTGATTCTATATTTAGACGAATGTTTATTAAAGAAACCTGAGCTCTTATTACACAAAATAAAATCAAAGCATATTAGGATAGCTCCTAGATGGCTTTGTTATTAGATCTGGAAATGGTGTATTAATTATCACGTACTTATAATACGAAGTACTAAAACCCTGAAATATACCTAACTTGGATAACGACGACGAACGGACGAACTTGGATATCAAAGTAAAGCTATTAGAAACAGGTGTAGATGTTTTAATTAACGTTCGTCTTCTTAGGTTACATTCTGTAATAACCTTTAGCCGGTAGATAAGGTCTTAGTAGAACACTAAATTAAAATATCTAATATAACTGGACCTTCTAATAAACAAAAGTTTTATCACGACTCAACACAATTATAATTTGCGTACAACAAAATCGCCATGACAATTTTATTAATTTTTTAAAAAAAAATATTGCCAACCTATTGGTATGGTAACATTGAATTGTACCATCATTAACAAATGTTAACTTCATCTAAATGTGAGCGTTTTTATGTCTACTGCAAATAATAATCTATTTCCTGTTTTTATATCTGTTCAGATTGTGACTGGTTGTACCAAGATGTATCATGCCGCGGTCCAGGAACGTGTGTTCTCGCCAGCCCTGGGTACCCTGGACTATACCCACCTCATCGACGATGTAGATATCTCTTCACAACTAACTCAGTACACACCAGGGTCAAGATAATATTCACATCGATATTATTGCCTAGAAGGTGAGTATTATTATTATTTGATATTATGTCTATACGAGTATTAACTTATAATTCTAGAATTCTAGAATTGTCGTGTTATATCAATTTTTAGTATGAATAAGTGTTTATATATTTAATCATAACACTCCTTTGGCTTTGCCGTAGTCGGGTTAAAAATCAGGCACCATTTAAAGGAATCTAAGCTTTATTATTCATCATATTAATTAACAAATCGAAGGAAAAATTATTATTTTTATGGGAATTAACGCGATCACTCATTTCAAGGTATTACATACCTCTGTTTTGCGTACTCAAGTTACTCAAAGGTAACGGATATCAAGTGAATGGAGGACGGAAGCAACCAAAAATAAGACGCAAGTATCGAGAAGTGAACAGGCAACCAGCCTATATGCCTTACGTCAAGGGAGCTACGGATAAGATCGGGTCCGTATTAAAGAAATACTCCATTCCGACAGTATACACACCAGGCATAAAGGTTCACAACATCGTTGGCACACCGAAGGATATATTGCCACTACAAACTCCGGGTGTTTATAAAATAGACTGCAGCTGCGGAAGTTCCTACATAGGCCAAACGAAGCGGACTATTGCTGAAAGGGTCAAAGAACATATCGCTGCTGTGAAGAACCGACAGACGAGCAAATCGGCGATTGCAGAACATGCACTCGATACAAGCATCAACCACTGGATTGAATTTCACCGCACGCAAGTGCTCTCCACCGAACGTCACTTTTACTCAAGAGTTGAACGTGAAGCGATTGAGATTAAAAAGCATAAAACTTTCAATCGGGAAGATGGTTTTAAATTATCTACAGCGTGGAATCCAGTGTTAAAAAACATACCACCTCGCTTTTCTGCGCAGTCGGATAAACACCAGAATAGGAACACATCGGTTTGCCTACAGAATAGGGACCCTGTTAGTGTGGTATGTGACGGTACATGGCGAAACAAAAATATCAATAATATCGAAAATGTGCGGGTGGATGAAGAACCTTCTACTTCACGGATTCGACGACGGAGGGCGTGCGCCGCTGAGCCAGTCAGCCTGTGACCACGGCCAGTGCAACCTGGTCGAAACGTCAGGCAAAACAGAGGTATGTAATACCTTGAAATGAGTGATCGCGTTAATTCCCGTAAAAATAATAATTATTACATCATGGAACGCGAAAGTTTAAAAGTTAGTAAATCGAAGGAATGTGACCATTTCTCTATGAGAAAAAATAGCAACATTCGTTTAGCTAAACTCTTACTTTTCACAACCAAGAAGGTTTTGTTAATGTTTAAGCGCATTTTTAAAACTTTCAAATTCAAAGCGCCTAAAAATATTTTAACGTATTTGTTTAAAAAAAATAAAGCTTTTTTTCCTATCAAACAAAATTAAACCAGTCATTAAAAATTGTTACGACTACCCTACTTGCTAGAAATTCTTGACGTGCAAGCTGATAGCATCACTACACTGTATAAAACAAAGTCGCTTTCTCTGTCCCTATATCCCTATGTATGCCTAAATCTTTAAAACTACGCAACCGATTTTGATGCGGGTTTCTTTAATAGAAAGAGTAAGTCAAGAGGAAGGTTTTTATGTATAATAAATGCATAATATAGTATGGAAACACTGTTAATTTTCGAGGTTTCTAATGTGATGTAGTAAATAAACACATTTTTTTGCGCTTACATTGCAAACGCTGGTTGCACCCTACGAGATAGATCAAAATAATGTACTACAGTATTGTACACCTTAAAAAGTACTATAAGAAAGTCCGCAACGATATATGTCTATCTCTTAGGGGTAACCCACAACAACCATTTTTTATTCCTTTCCTTTTACGAGAAATAATGGATTATTTACGAAGTGATTTTAAGCAATACATAATGAATCCTTATACAATTAAGTAAATTAAATACATTATGCATTTAATATAGATGGCAAAATGGCCCTTTACAGTATTTAATTTAAATGAATATATTCGAAGATATTACTGATTTAAAATGCACGAATCGTGTCGTCGGCGGGGGCATCTGAAATCCACCCGTGCGAAGCCGGGGCGGGTCGCTAGTAGGATAATAAAACTTAGGTAATAAAAATAAGTGGCGCTTAATTTACATTTACATTTCTTCACCAGTGTCCCTAATTTGGGCAGCGATTACTTATCTAACCTGCCCCTACAATAAGTCGGGGTCACGTAATTTGGGTTGAACTGTTCGCCTCAAACCGTATTGAACACGCGACACTTCCTCGCCAAGCAACAAAGCAACCTAAGTATTCCCCTTAAACTACTTATTTCAATTTATAATGTATCAAAACGCAGATGACTCACCAACAACCCGATGCTCCGTATGTGAAAATCCTGAAATGGGGAAACTTTGGGCAGGGTACTGCATTGCTCAGTTTGAATACGATTTGTGGCATCTACAAGATTCCTTTTTGTATATGATCGAAGCTATCAATCAATTAAGACCAATCTAGCTCTCTGAGCTTCTATATTCCCGTTCGTTATAAAAGCTTTGGCCTCACTATTTCCTGCTAAAGTTATTTATAGAATTAAAAGTGAATTACGACATGATCCATGTACAACCAAAAGATCAATTTCTTGAAAGGTAATTTGTTATATCAAATCTACATTTCGTAAAAGTTAGATTTTAATACAACATAAATTTCCTAATTTCATCAAGATTTAATCAGTACACCATTAGTAGCGATAATATTCACAGAATGTCTTACATAATCCATATAAATTATAATACAGTACATAACCATTTATAAGCTCTGAAATTCGTTATTAATGTCTGAGGAGTTGTATTAAAATAGAATTAGAAATTGGAGCTGTTGAAAATGAACTTATACTCATATTTCTTCATTATTACTTTAATTGGTATATTAATTAAGTCAGAACTTACATTAACTGAATCCCTAGCTGTTATACTTGGACGGTCATAAGTGAAAATATTTTCGTCCCGTGTTTATAATCAGTAGTACTGAGTGACAGTAGCTTAGCCCTAGAGACACTCACGATGGTATAATATTGGCAATTATATTTCGTATTACTAACTAGGACCCATGGGATCGAAGACGATAATACCAGAACAGACATTAGGGTTGGTCGCAAACGTTCGCTTCTTTGATAAGATTTCCTAATACGTTTTCCGTGTTCGGGCATCCATAAGAAGGCATCCTCTACTCATAGATGACGTACATCCTACATGACGTACATGTTCCATTTTCCTTTTTCGAAAAATTAACCTAATATACAACAAAATCATGGAATTTTACCAATATCGTGACATTAACTTCTTATTTAAAGGTATGTGTGTTTATATATAAGGCCATTTTTTTGGGTATTTGCGTAGCAACATGACAACGACACATTCGCGCATAACACCATTTGTCTAATTTAAACTTTGCACCATTTTGAGAACGCGCTATTCAGGTCGACTGTAAACAACGTTAAGCCTCAATACAAAGCGTTGGGATTGTCATGTTTAGATTAGGAATGAAACCCTCGTCATCGTCGTTACTGTCTAAGCTATATGGTGGCTAATGAAAAAACAGCAAAGGAGAGATGTTATTTACAAATAATATAGAATAATTATTTGATACAGCTTTGTATTGAGAGTGAGGAAAATAATAGAATCAGGAGGAATCAGTAATAGTCTAAGAGACGGTAGAACATCGACCTTCACCGATCTAATAACCAGATGAGACGTATTTTTTATCAAATAAAATTTATGAACAAATATGCATATGAACACTTGCCATTCAAAAAGTGCTCATGGCTATTTTTAATTTAATTAACTTTAATCAATTTTCTTTCATCACTTTCACTGTTCTGATAACCAAATTAATTTTATTTCAACTGATAGTTTTTAACACAGAATATGCCTAGGTAGGCTTGCCTACTCATTTCTGTGTATTCTCATTTCTGGCAAGCAGATGTGAACAGGTAAGTCAATATAGGTAACTCCACCGATCTGATAACCAATCGAAATTTATATTAAAGGTTAGATAATTTTATTACAAAATCAATTACATTTACTTGCCTGCAAAAAATTGTACTCAAAGTATTGTTGCCGAGCTAAAATCTTATAGAGTTTTAGCCATTTGATAGGTTTGCTCGGTACGTGTGATCAAGGCATAACATCTTCGACTATATACGAGCATGCGCACTCGGATAAACAAAAGCTAAAAGCTTTTTAAAAGTTTATTATCAATTATTTTATTATAAACGAAATATAAAAAAACATACATAGTTTTTGACCATGTGTATTATTTTTTTAATTCTTTACAACTTATTCGATGTGAAAAATATTAAAATAAGTAATAATAAATAGTATGTGATTCATTTAAAGGTGCGTAAATCTATAGCTATAGTACATCTACAATAAGTTTGTAATGTATATGTATAACTGCCGAGAGCTCTACTTATACTTTGCTTTAGTATATACATTGAACATATCCTTTTAAAAATTGATAATTGAAGAATTGTTATTTTTTATTAATATTTATGTAATTTTTTTTTATGTTCTGACGAATTAAAAATTCCCAAAAAAATACCCTAAAAAAATTTATCCTCTAAAACTTTCCCGCTATTTGCAAAATACCCCTAAATTTAGTGGAAAATCCCCCAAGTTGGCATC
Source organism: Diaphora mendica (assembly GCA_949125395.1). NCBI lineage: Eukaryota > Metazoa > Arthropoda > Insecta > Lepidoptera > Erebidae > Diaphora > Diaphora mendica. The sequence continues at coordinate 20,874,109 of OX421315.1, forward strand.
AGAGACTCGGAAACATTCAACGGTCAGGTAGCGTGCAGCTGCTATGTTGTATCCTGTTCTATCACACGGACCTCGGACGCTTTACTTTCTCTCTCGCACCAATCAAATAGCTAAAACTCTAAAAGTTTTTAGCTCGGCAACAATACTTTAAGTACAATTTTAAGCAGGCAAGTAAATGTAATTGATTTTGTAATAAAATTATCTAACCTTTGATATAAATTTCGATTGGTTATTAGATCGGTGGAATTACCTGTTCACATCTGCTTGCCAGGTAACCATACACAGAAATGAGTAGGCAAGCCTACCTAGACATATTCTGTGTGTTAAAAACTATCAGTTGAAATAAAATTCATGTGGTTATCAAAACAGTGAAAGTGATGAAAGAAATTGATTAAAGTTAATTCAATTAAAAATAGCCATGAGCACTTTTTGATAGGCAAGTGTTCATAGACATATTTGTTCATAAATTTTATTTGAAAAAAAATACGTCTCATCTGGTTATCAGATCGGTGAAGGTCGATGTTCCACCGTCTCCTCTACTATAAGAGCGATTTCAAATCAGAGCATAAAGTTTCCATATAATGAAACACAAACAATGACACCATAATAACAACGGCATAGAAACAAATTAAGCTAAATGTGAATAAACATTCTAACCAAGCGTACTTAAGTGTATTTATGTACATTTCTTCCCTATATAATTATTTATGTACATTTATATAGAGTGACACACAAGTCAACCCTAACGACCAAAATAGTTCAATTATTGCGCAAAGTAAATATCTAACATGAACACACTTACTTATATACAAATAAGTTTTATTAGTTAATATACAAATTATGTGATAATTTAATCTCTACGAGTATATTAATACTAGCTGACCCACGCAACCTCGTTTACATCTCCTATTGCCCGTAGCGTAGAAATTTTCCCCCGCTTTTGTAAAATTCTTCATTGGTGCTCCGCTCCTATTGGTCTTAGCGTGATGATATATAGCCTGTAGCCATCCTCGATAAATGGGCTATCTAAAACTACCAGGACCAGTAGTTCCTGAGATTAGCGCATTCAAACAAACTCTTTAGCTTTATAATATTATATATTAGTATAGATATAAACAAAAACATTGTATCTCTTTTTCCGAAAAGGAGGACGAGTATAAAATTGGTACAGTTAAAATGTATATGGAGGAGATCTGTAGAATGCTAAAAAAAGGAAAAATATTATGGTGGAATTTCGACTACTGGGCGACCACCAGTTATATTTTTTATGTATGGCCCTGCCAAAATGACTCTACACTGCCTGATAGCGCCCCACGTTGGGCGCCATGTGTCACGTAGTGGCTTTAGGAGCCTAGAAGGTTGTGGTGAAGCCACGAGGTTAGCCACCATAGGCGAGCGCCGATGACGCGTGACAAAAGCATAAGCAGAATCAAAGAGTGGTGGTCACTATACTCATAGCGAACGCAGACATTGCAACAATGCAGCATGGCGACCCACACCATGGCGGCCTAGTGATGCTTCTGCATCATTGGGCCTCCGGTCTCGCACTCACCAACGAAACACGACTGCACGAACGCTGTCATTTTACAATGATCTTCTGTGCGCGGTTAGTACCGCCCCGGTCGAGCCGGCCCGATCGTGCTGAAATCAGCGAGGTTCTACTACCTCGAAAGAAGTAGGACTACATGAAGTAGGACAACCCGTTTGTGGAAGTCAACCTGCTTGCATTTCTTGTAAATATATGTTTTTGGCACTTTTTGGTATGTAATCCTAATGTACAGCTTTTACTATTTTAGCAATACTACTACTTAGTCAAACTTGCCGACAAACTGTCTTACAGTTTGGCAGACTTGAGCATGTAGAAAGTGTATATGATTTTGAATAAATAAATTAAAAAAAAAAAAAAGTATTTTACCAATACAAAAGTAAGTAACATTCATAAATCTCATTCGATTAAATATATAAAGTTTACTGTTTTGTTGATTCGCATATAGTTACATACATACATGTTCCCGTAACCATTGTACACAAAGTGATGAAACATTTATTTTTGCGACAACAATGGCTATCAAATTACAGTAGTGTTCTTGTATTTTTATCAACCCGTATAAGCCGTTCATTTTGAAAAGCGGGAAACAATCGCTTGAGTAAATAAAAGGATCACCAACCGTATCTCGCTTCCACCCGTGTGGATGCGCCCCTCTATATTATTATGTGGCAGATCGATGAAACACTTCACAATGAGAATTCATGACATGAAAATATAAGATGTTAGAACGTTTTTTTTAGTAATATAGCATTTATTTCTCTCATCACAAAGGTGGACACATAAGTACAAAACAGTTAAAGAAGTAAGAACGGTTTATCGGAAACCAACGTCTATATAAGGATAATAAAATTAGTATGTAAAAGTCAGTTAATCCGTATCCATCCATATTAAAAACAATCGAATGTAGTTGTGCATCTATGCATTTGCATTGTGCATCGCTGGGAGAAGTGAGAAGAGTTCCAGGAGATTAGAAAAATTTCAAAAAAATGTCTTGAAATATAGTTAGGTCGGAAACTTTTTAAATTACCCACGTATCTGTAAGTTTTAAATCGTGAGCTCAAACAAAAGTTCTGCAGGTTCTAATGGTCTGCATATTGACAATCGTCCGACAATAGTCTATCTACAGGACTTTGATATCGCCTAGTAATTAGATTCTTAAGATGTGATGGCAGTCGCTCTACGTAAAAAATAAACAAGTTCAGAGGTTACGTAGTACTGTAATAGCAAATACTATTCAAGTTTAGTAAAGGCTCGGGGGATGATAATCCTATTTGTATTACAAAACCAATGAATATATGAATAAAACTTAGATTGACAATTTTCATCATCATCATCTCAGCCAAAAGACGTCCACAGCTAGACATAGGCCCCCTCCAAGGTTCTTCATAACACCCGAACCTGTGCTGCCAGCATCCAATCGAATTTCCAAATCCTTCAAATTCATATATCTATACTATACTATAATATTATAAACGTGAAAGTTTGTAAGTATGGATGGATCGATGGATAGATGGATGGATAGATGAATGGATGGATGGATGTTAGTTACTCTTTCACGCAAAAACTACTGAACGAATTTGGATGAAACTTTATAGTAATATAGCTTATACATCAGAATAACACATAGGCTACTATTTGCCGCGATAACCGACATATACGCGGGCGGAGCCGCGGGCAACCACTAGTTACAGATAAGTCTTCTTAAACAGAAAATCTCACAAAATACCTACGTACTTCAATTGGTGATGTAATACAATATTGAATTCCAAAGTGGAGAAAATAAAATTAGTCACTAACATGTATGAGGTTAATAAAAATCACAAAATATTCGAAAAGTTCTACGTTTGTTACAGTTTATTTCAAAACTTGAACCAATTGTCATTTAACTTTGGTTAATTTGCTAACAATGCCGACGTAGCTTCATTTCTAGACAATGCCACGAGTATGGTTTTATTTATTGTAATAGTAAATAAAATAAAAAACTTCGTTTAAAAAAACCGACTTCAAAAACTGAAAAGTATAAAATAACTTAATTTGTATGTGCTACCTATTCATAGGTTTGAATTCGGCGCCAAGCCAAATGTAATAGTAGGTACCACACTCGCTATATTTCGAGACGAACGTCAACGACGTCACCGACGCTTCGGTTGTTTTGTCCTACGCGAAGAGCAGCTATCCCGCTCAAGGTCACGCGCGGCGAGTCCTACTATTACATTTTGGCTCGGCACCGACTTCAAACCTATGAATAGGTAGCACATACAAATTAAGTTATTTTATACTTTTCAGTTTTTGAAGTCGGTTTTTTTAAACGAAGTTTTTTTTTTATTTTTCGCTTTTTAGTCTTTGTCAAGTCTCTCTCATCATCATTTCACCTAAATAACTTGAAAGAATACGACTAAAGGTAACATACAACATACTGTATAGAATAATAAATAAATATTTCGGACATGATGTTTACAGAATATGAAAGCATGCAGACAATTGCCTTAACTTTATTGCAGGCGCTCACGTAAATTTGAGGGTTTCCTTCAATTTCCTTGGGATCCCATCATCAGATCCTGATATGGTGGCCATGGGACTACATGGGGAGCATACCCTTTCGAATACAAAAATAATTTTCAAAATCAGTCCAAAATTGACGGAGTAATCAATGTACATACATAAAAAAAAAACCGATGAAATTGAGAACCTCCTCACCTTACTTAACCTTTTGGAAGTCGGTTAAAAAGTAGTAACAAAAACTTTGTTACTCCTGATGAATAATAGACGAGCTTTTATGTCTAAAACCAGACGATTGATATCCATTTAATCAACTTTGTTGGTAGTTTAAAAATGAAGCTAATCTGATTTACATTGATGACTATATATTGACACATTATTTAATTCATTATTTTTTTATGTCGAGCTTCCAAAGCTAACCTTGTGGTATCTCAATTAGATTGATTTTGAAACTTTTATGTAATAACTTACTAACACATACACACTATAAACGAGAATTGCAATGACTTGTTCATACACATGTGTGTAGTCTATATAATAACAGTTTGAGCTATACTAGTCAATTAAATCAAGTTCATATACATAAAATTAAGATCTAATTCAACCATCAGAAGAAAGTTGAAATCTTTAAAAGAGACGTCAATGACTACCGTTGTTGGCATCAGTGACTATTTGCTGTGTGCTTGTTTGCTGTATAAAAATGCCTTATGAAGGTTTTTACTTTATTTTAAATAAAATTGTACATTAGGTACGAAATGAAATGAAATTATTTATTCTGCAATTAGGCTACATGAACACTTTTGCAAGTTATACTTTTTGCCTAACTGGACTAGCCCTGAGAAGAAAGAACGAAACAAACTTAGGGATCACCGTCTCTTTTAACGTCCAGACAATACGTACAATCCGGATTAAGAATACGGAGTATCACCATTCCTATACTTCGTGAGCGTAGAAGCCTACTAAGAGATTAAAACTACGTAGGACAACAGCACATCAAAGAGAAGGAAACCTTGACAGAATCCTACACCAACTCGTCTCGCCTGCGTGGTTTAGTAGCCCACAACCAACTTTCTCAAAAAAGGCCATAGGTAGTAGAGCCACGCTGATTTCAGCAGGACTGGGCCGGCTAGCCCAGGGCGGTACTATCCTCGCACAGAAAGTCAGCGTAAAATGACAGCGTTCGTGCTGTTGTGTTTCGTTGGTGAGTGCGAGATCGGAGGCCTAATGATGCAGAAGCATCCCTAGGCCGCCATAGTGTGGGTCACCATGCTGCATTGTATCATTGTCTGCATTTGCAATGAGTATGGTGACCTCTTGGATTCTGTTTATGCTTCCATCAGGCAAGCAGACATAAGAAAAGGCCCTAACCAGCAGTATACTGTTTAAGGCTGTTGATGATGATGAATCCACTGACAGACACTAAAAGTATCACAATTTTTCTTTGCATTCTTGTCCATACAAAAGACGTCGCTTATGGCGATACGTTGTGCATTTTATGTATTTCTTTATGTTTCTGTGGTGAATATGTTACATTTATGTTTTAACTACTGAGAATTCGGGTTTTAATATTCTATTCATTATTTGCTAAATGCAAGATGGTCTTAGTTTTCCTTCATTGAGTACTTAATTACTTTGACTTGATTGTGTCTACGTCTGGCTTTAATAAATCACTTATTCAAAGTATTTATAAATCCTTTTCTATACAGTTTGAGGACGTTTAGATTGAATAGTCTTATTGATTTAGTTGTTAGAGATTCTGATTACTCAGCAAATGTTGTATAAGTCCCCCCGACAGAGGATGCTTATTCTAAAGGCGGAAGTTGTCTTAAAAAATAATTGTAGGTATTAACTGAATTTGCTTTTCTAAACATCTTTTTTCATAATAATGTATTTACTAATGCGTCATTAGCGTAGGAATTTAAGGCAAAACATAATCTTGATTAGCATGCGTAACGTACAAGGCTTAGAGTTCATTGCTATACTCAAGCTTCTAAAACGCGATCTTAACTGGCTTATCGAGTTCATGTAAATGGTAGCTTGTGATATCGCTATGCATATAAGTTTTTCAAACGAATATAAAAAGTCAATTTTTAGGGTTCCGTGTCAAAGGCAAAAAACGGAACCCTTATAGATTCGTCATGTCTGTCTGTCTGTCTGTCCGTCCGTCTGTCTGTCTGTCTGTCCGTCCGTATGTCACAGCCACTTTATTCCGAAACTATAAGCACTATACTGTTGAAACTTGGTAAGTAGATGTATTCTGTGAACCGCATTAAGATTTTCACACAAAAAAAAAAACAATAAATTTTGGGGGTACGTACCCCATACTTAGAACTGAAACTCAAAAAAAAAAATTTCATCAAACCCATACGTGTGGGGTTGGATCATCAAACCCATCTATGGATAGGTCTTCAAAAATGATATTGAGGTTTCTAACATTTTTTTTTTCTAAACTGAATAGTTTGCGCGAGAGACACTTCCAAGTTGTAACTTCTAAAATAAGAGATTAATAAAACTAAAAAAAATATATGATATACATTACCATGGAAACTTCCACCGAAAATTGGTTTGAACGAGATCTAGTAAGTAGTTTTTTTTAATACGTCATAAATCGTGAACCGCTATTTATCGATCAAAGTTACAACGAACTACAAGCACTTTTATATTATGTTTCTTGCTGCTTCGGAACCCTTCATGGGCGAGTCCGACTCGCACTTGGCCGCTTTTTCACATATGACTAATGATGTTCAGAAGAATTGAAACATGGAATTCCCCTTCCCCATCAGAACATGCTCTTCATATCGGTTATAAAGTGTTATAGTTATTCCAAGTGTTCGAAATTCCCGTAGACCATAATTCCTTTTTTTATTTTTTAAGCTTTCTGTATTCCTCCCCCATAAAAACTTTAACTGTGCTGAACTTTATACTCCTCCTTTCGCATAATTTTCGTAAAGTGGGACCGTACAAAGTTTTTGTTTTACGCGTTAAGATATAGATACTAGATATATAAATTATTTGTTGTATTACGTCACAATGTTATACAGATCCATTCAGAAAGAAATTTTGGCATTGATCTCAGCTAGCAAAATTCAGCTAATCCATGTTTGTGGCTGCAGACTTTTATCATTTTAATATTTTTAATAAAAGTTTAAATGAAATACCCATAGACCCAAACAAATTTCTCCCAGGCCGTTTTAATACATCTTGCAGTGATTTTTATTCACCCTTATTAAAATATACCAGCTATATTAAAATTTATTCATTCACAAAAAGATTGCTTTGGTTGAATAATCCCAAGCATTTTAGCATCGTCGATATTGCTTGGTAGATATTTATAAATTCTTCGCTGAAGTATTTTTAAAAGATCTCAATTTATAGCCAACCTGATATCCGAGATATTGAACTTATCGAAAAAGTTCTCTTTCTTATTTTCCTACATAAAATCTCTGGGGTAGTAAACTACCTTATGGATAGACCATAATGGATAAGTTGAAATGTAACGTAAATTAATGGATTATAAATCATAAATATACAAATGTGTTGTCTTTTAGGTTGTTATTGATTTGGTACAATCAGAATTAATACTAGAAAGTGTTTATTGTTATTTACTTAAGATATTTATACAGTAAGTACTAATTTTCACTCGTACACATGTGACTAAAGATGTGCGGCGAATAAATGCAATAAATCCGGTTTTATCATATTCTTGGACAATACAGAGGACTAAATATCTTATTTCGTAAATACTCACTATACTAAAAAAATATAGAAACTAAATCCTTTCGAAATACTTGTCTTCTAAATCGTAAAGGTAAAGAACCTTTTTTCATTTATCGCAACACTATCAGAAAGATAATGTGGATACACCTTGATATATCTTTGTTTCGCAAGCGCTAGTTCTGCTATAAATCCCAAAGGAGTGCCAGAGGGAGAGATATAAAAGCGCTATCTTTCTGCAATATGTTTTCCAACATACTTGTACTAATAGGTAGAATGTTCACACGCGAGGCAGGCCACTTTAGCTACCAGATTTAGCGCAAACATGCTTGCTGTAAAGTTCTCAAGAAACGCGTCGTGCTTTATGATTCTTTTTAAAACGGATTTGTTATGACGCTGAAAGTGATAGTGACAAGCAAAGTTGTTTTCCACTTTAGAAGATTGCTTTGAACCAATATCTGAAGTTCCCCTGTATATAAGCTCGCCTTGAAAGTTTTATGAATGTTCAAGTAATAATTTCTGTCAATGTACATTTTTATGAATTTAACATCACACGTCTTCACCCGTCTTGAAAGAGGTCGATAGAAGCGTATTCAATACTTATATTTTCTTCCCTAATTTTTTAGTTCTATTTATGCAATAGTATAAAAAATATATTGTATAGTTTCGGCAAGTAAAAACAATAAGGCTGAAAATATTATTTAATAATGATCACTTACACTTACACACATGAACTTAGCTACTACACAGTGTAGATCTAAAGTAAGCATAACTTGCACTGTATAGTAAAACATGGAAATAGAAATACATAAAAATACATTGTGCCTACACAAACTTATGAAGATGTTCAGGCATAAAGGTGCTTATGACGTGCTAGTCGAACCCCTAATATAACAATATTCACGCAAATTATTGTCATTTTGACAAGTAATTTGTATTATGTGAATACTCACTATCGAAGTGATGTGTTCAGTGTTTCGTGTCAATAAACTCAAAATCAAATTTGGGTCTATGGGTATTTCATTTAAACATACTGGGGTAGTTTTGTTTGTAAAGACTCACATTAACAAATCCTCAGACAAACTGTCAGTTGTATAAAGTTGTTTCAAAATTTAATATAAAGTGCTATATAAGTAAGCTCATATCAGTGGTACAAAGCTTACCTTCTCGCCGTTCTATAAACTTTACAAAACAATTCATTCTAACCCACTTTCAACTTGCCCAGAGGGAGTAGCGCCAGCCTATTGTTTCAAATTTAGTATCAATTTTACATTTAACTGGAATCGTTTTGGGTCTGAGATTTATAGTTCTGTAATAGTTTATTGCTTTCTTGTCCAATTTATAAACCTATTGTCCATATTGATTACACCAAATAACATTAAATTGCTTTACTTCATACATACACTTCATACATATTTACTTATGTAGGACTGACTACAAAATCTAGAGAAAAGACACCATACGTTGTATTATTATAATACGAAATACACACATCAAAAGTGTCTAGGGATCAACATATGTGTCTAGGGATCAACATATAATTTTGCAATAACTTTTCTCCTGATTGATATTAATTAAAATTTTCTTTAAGGATTCATCACATAAAGTGTTTTCGTTTGTCACAGTAACGATAAACCAAGTCACCTTTGCATTAATAAAGAAATTTGCCATTTTCCTAATAAAGGGATTTTTGACATTTGAACCACTAACATTAAAGTTCGAAAAAAAGACTGAAATAACAGTTTTCTTTAAAATTTTATTAGGTAACTTAAACAATTAATAATCCGTGTTTCTACCGCGAACACTAACAACACAAGAACATCGGTTTGGCATACTCAAAATGAGTTCATCCAAACACGCTGTGGAATGGCCGCCCATGTTCGTTGCAACAACAAAAAAAGGTCTTCTTGCTACTGGATACCCTCCATATTCGGCAGAGCTCTTCTCTGTAGCATATCCCATGCATGCTCAATCGGGTTCAAGTCTGGCGACTGAGCAGGCCAGGGCCAAAGCCACATCTCAATCTCAAGAAATCCGCATAAAAATGCTTGATCCCTAGACACTTTTGATGTGTGTATTTAAAAAACTGTTTTATGACTATAATTTTTATTCACCTCATACATATTATACTCGTATATACTTCATATAAATTAAATTAAAAAGCTTTTTAAAATCAAGCTTTTACTGGACTGCCTCAAGACGAATCAAACGAGTCCAAACACGATGATGTTGCGAAGAGTTCCTATGACCACCTTCCAGCTCCAGCATCAGATCAGCTCCATGTCATTATAATATCGTATTGTCACGCTGTATACATATGTTTGCAAAATTTCAGCAAAATCGGTTAAAGATATCTGCTTCAAAATTGAGTTGCAAGATTCCACCCGATCATACAAGCATACATACATACATTGCAAGTTAATAAAAAGCTTGTAAAAACTTTTCAGTTTAAAGAAAATAGTTTTTTTCTTTCTAATTTGGGCTTTGTTTACATAGACTAAAATATTTGTGTACATATTCTATCGAAAAAGTCACTTTGTGGTTTCATATAAATTATTAAGTATAATAAAATAAATATATTTGTCTCCAATATATTTTATTAAATTAGTTGTTACGTTTCTGAAAGTTTTACATTTTGATACGAAACACCTTTACTCTTAAACCGGTTTATATCCGTACGTGCTTCTGTATGAAGAAGATAGACTTAGCACTGAAACAATAATATTTTGCAGCCATTGTAACACGGATTATCTGGCGCTTCGGGCTGGTAGTTCGCCCTCTGCGTCGCTATTAGGCACGCTGTGCACCGAGCGCACCGCTACGCTCGAACATCCTGGGCCCAATCTTCTGCTGGAATTCAAGTAAGATTTTCATATATGCTTGTCTATTTTATCCTGAAATTATTTTCATTGCTTGTTTAACAAAAGTGATTTCATTAATCTATTATTTTATATTACTCAACTCTTTTAGATAACTTTGATTGATATTGTAGCTAGTACATAACAACATTATATTATATACTTGAAATTATACTCTACATCTCAAAACTTTAACAAATATCTATAGCTGTTAACTGCCTTTGTTGTCACAAACAAGGGAATGGTAATTAATGGACTCGTCCAAATTGCAATCGATTGCTACAGATTAAATACTTATGTGAATATTTATTTTTGGTATATTCTCTTTTAACCAATCTTTATATTGAATATCCACTATGGGAGAAATTTCCTCGTTGATGATTAATTTGAATCGCAGCTAATGTTGTTATTTTTCCTAGTTTCTTTTATTTACTGGTAATAATATTTTAAGTAATGAGTCGATCATATGTTTATAATACAGATTACTAAGCGATCTTTTATAAGTAGGTCCTGCTCTCTCAACAGAATTTTTATCAGTTTTCTCCTTCTCGATGCATCTTTACATGATGACAACTGATTCTTAAAATTTCAAGTTAACGAAGAGTGTATGTAGTTTTGGTTGATTGACCACCTTATCACTTTTATATGTATCATCAACAACCCATAATGTCTCACTGTTGGGCTCGGGTCTCCTCTCAGGAGAGGGTTAGGGCCATACGTCCCCACGCTGGCCGAGTGCGGGTTGGGGACTGGCAAGACTACGTTGTGGCTACATAACCTTGCCGTTGGATGTTTTTTTTTTGTATGTATGTATATTATATGGAAAGCATGAACATAATCCAAGAGTAGCGCTTATAACTGTAGATGCTTCTGCATCATTGGGTCTCTGGTCCAGCACTTTGCTCTCACCAGCGAGGTTGGTCTTCTGACAGAAGGAAGTGCAGCCCCACTCGAGCTAAAATCAGCGAGGATCTACTACTTTGTAATGAGTCCTCTGTATCTACGACTATGTAGATAAATATATATAAATAGTTTTTTTTTTTCAGCCATCTAACACACAACGCCATCTAGTCCCAAGCTAAGCAGAGCTTGTGTTATGGGTACTCGACAACTGATACAAATACATATATATACCATTTTTTTGTAAATACATACATATTATATATGTATAATATGTATGTATTTACAAAAAAATTTTTAGTTATAGTTTGTTTCGGAGTTTGGGTGTTTTCTATGGAAAACACCCAAACTCCGAAACAAATATTTGTAGGTCATACAAACATTTGGTCCGACCTGGGAAACGAACCCGAGACCTCATGATCACCAGTCGCATACGCCAACCGCGAGACCAACGAGGCAGTCAAATATATATACATATTCCAATTTTGGATATTGTTTTCATTCACATCGGGTTTTTCTTTTATACCTTTATATAAAAATATTTTAATGTAACATCTGCACTTTTCATAAAGCCTTTCAAATAAGTACACTTTTTAATTATTATCCCTAGATATAAATGTATAACGATTAACACATATGTAAGTGAATAAATCGCTAACACGATGATACCTTACAGTTCCGGGCCATTAGTGCCGCCGTACGACTATAACGGATTTATAGCCAAGCTCGAGTTTATTGAGAGAATTGAGAGTAGTGGTTCACCACCCACTGTGGTGCCAGCCTCGCCGCCATTAGCAGCGCTGACACATCACATGCAGTATGGTAAATATAACTCTTAAAGTAATTATGTAGTAGATATTTTTTATTTCAGAATTACTTTGAGAATTAGTCAATGTACCTAACCTAAAGATTTTAATGCTATTGTTCTTTCCAATATCTAGAAATTAGATAATTCAGCAGTTCCTAGTAAGGTTCTGTTAATTAATAATTAAATAACGTTTTAATTGACTCCAAACACTGATATACCTATTACCGAACCGGAATGGTATCAGACAGAAATCCATAGGTCTATGTAAAAGTTGTAACCAACCTAACCCCTCCAACTAATTCTTAGAAGCGACCGGCGTAACCATTGCTAACGAAAGTTATGTACGATCATATCACCCATCTGCTCATATTTTGCCTTCCATTGCATAAAAAATAACTTGAAAATTGTAAGGTTTCGTGCTTTACATTCCGTAAAATATAACTTAATCTCTGAGACAAATAGCACCGCAGTATCTTTGAATGAGCGTCATATTTATACATTTTATTGTGCATCACCTATGTTTTCATTCTTTGTGTTAATTTTATCACAAATATAGTAGAAGGTATAAAATTCTCACCCAACATGTGCCACGTAAGTTTTAAAATTACAACTGTAACAACTGTCAAAGAGATTAAACTATATTTTAAGGAGTTCAAGTACCTAATATGATATGTTGTAACAAATCAAAAAAATTTACAAATATCGTACTATGAGTCTAAACTATTCTTAATCACATCCTTCAGATCCCACTAACACAAATACAATGTTTTCCCTAGCCCCAGAATACGGTGAAGTTTAAACTTTTAAATCAATTAAGTTTTCCAATATTGCCCGCTCAACGGTTTTACTCTCAGCTACTTACATACTTTAGAGACTGCACCGTTTCTTCACCTCAGTAAACATACACCCATACATATAAACAAGGATTGAAAGGAAACATAAATAAGACAAGTGGACCACATTTTCCGATAAACCTTTTCTATTTATTGAATAGGAGTCTTACAGCTCTCATCTTTAGATAAACTTTTTATTGTTTCTTTTGTATTTGATCCAAAACAACAAAATTATAACATTTGGATTACAAGTTGGAATATGTTCTTAAACGTATATTTTTTGCAGTGGATAGAACGCCAGTAGAGAGTAACGGGATGACAAATGAAGTGTCGAGTGAGAATGGGGCAAGATTAGGGTGCGGTGCTACCGTCCGGGGCTTCGGTGCGGGAGGCGCGCGGTCCGGACACTTCGATACGAGAGCCTCTTCGTGGCGAGCCCAGTGCGTTATACATCTCCTGGGCGCACATTCTGATGTCGTTCAAGTCTCGTTATTTAATTATAATTTAAGGTGAGTGAGTCAGTAAAAGTCGGGAACCGTATAATACTAATATTTAAGGAAGATAGTGATGTTGTACATAATACATTTATGAAATAAAATGGCACAATGAAAATCGTAAAATTTCATTATGATCTTTGCTCACATTTCGTCTAAGACCGAAAACTGATAACTTTGGGCTCCACGTATAATAATATTATAAAATTGAAAGTAACCCTGTCTGTTACGCTTCTCCGGCCAGTGCACCGATTTTTCTTTTTACGAAGGACAAAGGCTACTTTACCGTGATAACCGACATAGATACACAGGCGCGAAGCCGCGGGCAAAAGTTAATACGGATATAAAATAGTATAAGCAACACATTTAGGTAGTGTATTTTCTTCGCTAAACTAGATCAAACTCCATTTCCGTAGCGATAGTCTAGCTTTCAACGCCAATTTACGCGATAAAATTTTCTTTTGCATTTACGTTAAGTATTTTCTTATAAAGCTAGCTAAATCTAAATAAGTTATGTAAAAAGAGTTACATGATATTAGTCGTAGTAAAGGAATATGTCGCTATTTCTGTGCAACATTTACTTAAAGTTTAAATGTCTTTGCCATTAGGTTCACATCAAGAGAGTTACGTGTAAAAGTTACTGTCACATTTTTTGACGTGACAACGTCTAGTAAATCGATGAACGTCGGCTGAACGCACGAAAAAGGATGACTCATTGTCCCGTTACGCTCTTTATCCTGTTAGAGAGATATGAATATGTATATAATAAGATATATAATGATGAGATGAACATTTCATCAATGTTTTGTTATGACGTTGACACGTTAAACTATCGTCCGTACACCGTCTCTACGGATAACCATTATTTTTAATACAAATCTCAACATTATTACAGCATTACAACTGAGTCACCGTTTACGATGATATGTAATAATCTTCTTCCTAGCCTTTATAATTTCCAAGATTATTTCGGGTCGGCTACTAGTTCAAGCGGTTTTACCTGAATATCAGATTTTCCACAGAGCGAATAGCATCGAACCACCGCAACTTAGAACGAACTGAATTCAAAGGTTGAACTAGTTTTTAGTATATTTGAGGGCATTGACTTCCCAACGACGATTGCCATAGGTATTCATGACAACCGGGACGGCGACCACGTATAGGCAACCAGAATGAAAAACATACTTATATATTCATATACACATATTATGTTTTTTTTATGTATGGCCCGCCATAATGACTCTACTCTGCCTGATGGAAAGCATAAGCAGAATCCAAGAGTGGTGGTCACCATACTCACTGCGAATGCAGACAATGCAGTATGGCGACCCACACCATGGCGGCCTAGTGATGCTGCTGCATCTTTTAGTCTAGTCAACAAGTATGGAACTTGTTGACTAGACTATTTGGGCCTCCGGTCTCGCACTCACCAACGAAACACGACAGCACGATCGCTGTCATTTTACGTTGATTTTCTGTGCGAGGGTAGTATCGCCCCGGTCGAGCCGGCCCACTCGTGATCGAGCCGGCCCACTCGTGAATATAGATTAATAACACCCAGACACGAAACAAATGATTATCTCCATCACACAGAGATTTGTCTAGAGTGGGAATCGAACCCAACACCCCGGGTTTTGCAGTCAGGATCACTAATCACTAGACCAATAGGTCCGTCAAATCGTATTCGAAAAATGGCGAAAAATGGAAGTTATTAATTCAATCAATCAATACATCTTTATTGTGGATCATAGGTACATAATATAGATGTTTCGTCCAGAAGTCGACTGTTTTTTTTTTCGGCCCTTCCAAAATGACTCTACTCTGCCTGATGGAAAACCTACGCAGAATCCAAGAGTGGTGGTCACCATACTGCGAATGCAGACAATGCAACAATGCAAAATGATGACCCACACCATGGCGGGCTAGTGATGCTTCTGCACCATTGGGCCTCCGGTCTCGCATTCACCAACGAAACACGACAGCATGATCGCTGTCATTTTATGTTGATTTTCTGTGAGAGGGTAGTACCGCCTCGGCCGTTCGTGCTGAAATCAGCGTGGCTCTACTATCTTTGAATTTGGGACTAGATGGCGTTGTGTGTTAGTTTTATTTTTATTATTATTAATTGATTGGGAGTGTTCGTAGCTATTTTTGATTAAAAGTGGTTTAGCCAATTCAAACATATGGAAGTAGAAATGGAAATAAAAAAATGAATTATCACAAATATCTTCGAATGGGATATCAAATGAAAGGGCGTAATATGTTATGTCACAAAAGTGCAATTTTAATTAAAATTGATTTAGTCATGTAAAAGATATGGGGCCTGAAATTAAGAACGAACCAGAGCGAACGCTTACAAATAGACTAATAAATGAGGTGTTTACATTTTATGCGTTCATACTTTCTTATTCGGGATTTATTTTCATAATCGTAAGTCTAATTGATTTTGGCTGGTCAAAATATAATAAAGTAATAATAATGATTAAAATCTGTACATCTAATGATAAACACTCAATGTGACCAGATATTTTTGGGCCAAATTGTGAAAGTACACAAAAGGGTCTGTATTGATTAGAATTCTATTATAAAACAGGTATATTTATAACCGACTGTACCTTAGGGAGTAGTTGATTGATATTTCAACCCTTACAAGTCATAAATATATAATTTGGAAGCTTAATTTCGAACGGTCAATAAAAGTAAACAGATATTTCCTTGCGTACTTTAATATGCGTAATAAATAAAGAATCAATTACGTGATTGTAACAACGTTTGTAACAAAGTTGTTACAGATACTATTGCGTACATTTAAAGCTTTTTAGTCGACAGATTTTAGCAGTAACAACAGTAGGAGAGCCACGCCAGTGGGCCGGCTCGACCGGAGTGATACCACGGCCTCACAGAAAACCGGTGTGAAATAGTGCTTGCGCTATGTTTCACCGAGTGAGTGAGGATACCGGAGGCCCATACCCCAATCTCCCTACCCCTACCTCCCCCCATCCCCAAAAGGCCGGCAACGCACTTGTGACGCTTTTGGTGTTGCAGGTGTCAATGGGCGGCGGTAATCGCTTACCATCAGGCGATACGTATGCTCGTTTGCCCGCCTATTCCATAAAGAAAAAAAAAGTAGTTAATGATAGTAATGGATAATTTGGACAACTAACACACACCGTTAACTGGTTTCAAACTAAGCAGATATTGTACTATGAGAGCTAGATTGACTGGCGGAATACCTACTTAAATTTTTTTTTGTAAAATGTAACTACTCATAGAAAACAGTCATCATACAAACATTTGATGAAACACAGGAATCGAACCTAAGATCTGAATCACAACGGTCGCATACACTACCATTGTACCACCGATGCAGTTGATAAAAAAAATAGTACTAGAAAAACGTTAATTTATAATTTATAAAATTTTAGTTAATCAATATACATACACTCACACCTATCACCGCAAAGGGAAAAGCTGAGACATATTAAACACCTAGATGTTGCCATTACTTTTTAATTTTGACTATGACAGTTGAAGTTTTCATGATAAAAACGATGTATAGTATTACAATGTCATAATAATAAAATTATCTTTGCACTGAATAGAAATAAACACTATTGTAACGGACCCAGTTTCTCTAACTTTCCCTTTTATCAACTCCAATCAATCAAACTTATTTTATCACGGCAAAAACAAATAAGTTTTAAGCGAAACTTGTTTAAATTGTGCAAATTGAGTTACAAAATGTTGTCCTCAGATTACAAAGTTGTCGATCTCATATTGAGATCTTAGAAGGCATCCACGAGTTCGGAGGAAGAGGAGAGAGAGATAGGTCTGAACGCGGAGATCGAGCTCTTCTCAAAGAGTGTGGACCAGCCGTAAGGGAAGCCAGGGATCCGTCAGGCCGGTTCCTAATACGTCAAGCTGTGACATCTAAAGGTGCTAACTTAACAATCTTGGTTCGACGAGCGAGTACTCAGATAGCTGATGAGGAAGAGTTTGTTGACGGTGCCTTCGCTTTCCATGATGGTAGGTAAATTACAATATTTATAAAAGATATACTATGAATTTGCACTTCAGAAGAATGTGGGTAACAAGCTTATAAATACAAATGCAAATATATATATGCTCTGGTGAACGATACTAACTCTAATTTACTCTGTTTGAGTATTTATAAGTCTTAATTAAGATTACCAGACCGTAAATGATGGAATGCTTTTTGATCTGGACTGATGCTCAGGCATTAATTACATAGATTGTTACTTTTATCATTTATTCTGTCTTTTTTATCTTGCTTTTATACAAACATATAATAAAACATGTAATGATCTATTTTCAATATTTAACCTTAATAAGGAAAGAAATAGTGCATATAATTTTTTTAGAACCTCTTTAGTGTTCTATTTATAGGTAGTAGAGCCACGCTGATTTCAGCACGAATGGGCCGGCTCGACCGGGGCGGTACTACCCTCGCACAGAAAATCAACGTAAAATGACAGCGTTTGTGCTGTCGTGTTTCGTTGGTGAGTGCGAGACCGGAGGCCCAATTAGTCTAGTCAACAAGTTCCATACTTGTTGACTAGACTAAAAGATGCACAAGCATCACTAGGCCGCCATAGTGTGGGTCGCCATACTGCATTGCTGCATTCGCAATGAGTATGGTGGCCACCACTCGTGGATTCTGCTAATGCTTTCCATCAGGCAGAGTAGAGTCATTTTGGCAGGCCAAACATAAAAAAAAAAAAAAAAAAAAAAAAAAAAAAAAAAAAAATGAAAATCAATTGTTAAATAAACATCTGCTCATAAGCTTTTGCCACTAAGGGATACACTTAAAACAAAAAAGTTTAAAAAACTATAATCTGACTACGTAAAAACTTTTGATAAAATTATATAGTCCTTGTCACCGGGGATAAAATTATATAGCCCTAGTCACCGGGGATAAAATTATATAGTCCTTGTCACCGTGGATAAAATTATATAGTCCTTGTCACCGGGGATAAAATTATATAGCCCTAGTCACCGGGGATAAAATTATATAGTCCTTGTCACCGTGAATAAAATTATATAGTCCTTGTCACCGGGGATAAAATTATATAGCCCTAGTCACCGGGGATAAAATTATATAGCCCTAGTCACCGGGGATAAAATTATATAGTCCTTGTCACCGTGGATAAAATTATATAGTCCTTGTCACCGGGGATAAAATTATATAGCCCTAGTCACCGGGGATAAAATTATATAGTCCTTGTCACCGTGGATAAAATTATATAGTCCTTGTCACCGGGGATAAAATTATATAGCCCTAGTCACCGGGGATAAAATTATATAGTCCTTGTCACCGTGGATAAAATTATATAGTCCTTGTCACCGGGGATAAAATTATATAGCCCTTGTCACCGGGGCTAATATTACGAATTTATTGACACTTCATTCATTAAAATTGATTGAGTAGTTTAGGCGCTACGGAACATACATACATATATGCCTGCCAAAACTATTACCCTTCCTTCGCCGTAGTCGGGTAGAAATAAATTGAAAAAAATAATTTTGCAACTCCAACAAGACATAAACAACAGTATATAATGACCTATGGAAAATGAAAGACCAAGGAAATATTATCAAGGAGATAAAATCGGTGCTTACTCGGTATAATGAGAATGTTGATGTGAAAATTTGTGTCTTTTACTTTTGTGGTATACATCGATTGTGAGTGATATAAAGACACAAAAAAAAAATCCTACATAATACGTGTACCATAAATAAACCAAGATGTTTCCTGGTAGACAGACGTCTTTTCAAAAGCTCTTTGTGAGTCAATACCACAGAAATTCTGTAACCGATATCTACGAAATGATATAATATGCTATATTAATGAACTATAAAATCTTTCTTTACGATTGTATTTATTAATATTTGGTGGATATTATTCACCTTTTCATATCGTATCAAAATAATAAACACATTCTTAAAAAGACAAGCAATAATTTTAATCTGCCCCGAATCGACATTGCAATGTATTTTTTTCTATTCTACACAATGTTAAAAAAAAAATACCAAACAAGTTGAGAACCTCCTCCTTTTGGCAGTCGGTTAAAAAGTGCAAAACTTACATGTCAAAACATCAAATTTCGATAATTTTTTGCTGAAATTTAGTTCACAATAGCGTTTTGTAGTGTTCGAGACTTAACTTATTCTAACTTGAAAAGGGCTAAAGTTATATATCATTGAGCATTTAAGAATGTATACAAAATTTGGCAGAACAGGTAAAAAATAAGGAGTGCTTTAAAATTAAAATATTTATTGAAATCTTGACAGGACCAGACTTTTGTTAGGTCACATGGTTGAAAATAAAATCCTGATGTCAATCGAACTTAGTTAACTAACGTGAAACGAGATTAGTTAACAACAGGTTTCATAGCGATATTAAATATTTATTTAGTCACCAAAGATCATGGACTGTTGAAAATTAAAAAAAAACACAATCACTCATAAAATATCGCTATATTTTAGGCTTCTAGGATAAAGTTTAGAAATAAAACGAGCCTATTTTTTATTAGGGTAAAGTTTAATTTTAGAAACCCATAATTATGTACTTAGCTTATCTTTAATTTTAAAAATGTTTTGTAGAACAACACGAAGGCACAGCATCACCAGACTCAACATGTGCCTCAACACACTATGGTTTAGCGTCCCCTGCGCATGGGGGCGTCTCCGCTCCTTCACATCACCACATATTCTGGAACATTGAAGAAAGACTGCTTTGTACACATCGTTTTATACCTGCTGCTAATCAAAGCGTCACTATCGAGGTTTGTGCAATTCCATTCTAAAAAGTTTATTTTATACTAAATTAACTACTTTTTGGAACTCTATCTGATAACAAAAAATTTACACCACGCTAGACCACAGATTTGAGAATATATGCGTATTTATATGATCTTTATAATTTCATAACTTTAGTAAGTTCGACTAAACTGAAACTTACTTGACAATCACGAAATCTAGAAAAGATGAAATTTAGCATTGTGATCGTTCATAAGTAGAAAAGCTCACCTAAAATTTTGTGGCAAAGCGAGACCTTACCGGATATATCAGTGTAATTGTTTGTGTTATAATTTGTAAATTTCACTTAGGTTTTAGGTTTAGGTAGGAGGCCCAATGACGCAGAAGCATCATTAGCCCGCCATGGTGTGGGTCACCATGCTGCATTGTCTGCATTCGCAGTGAGTATGGTGACCACCACTCTTGGATTCTGATTATGCTTTCCATTGGGCAGAGTAGAGTCATTTTGGCAGGACCAAACATTAAAGATAACGATACGAACGAGCTTAGAATCTAATGACCCTTGAAGGAGACCTGAAATTTGGCAAAGAGGTAAACTACCTCTATAAGGTTTTATAATAGCTGAGCCAGTTTAAGAGAACCTGAGGCTTTCCTCGACTTAATGTAAAACTTATGTATATTTTTACAATATACTCGTAGCAGCTCAGAGTATAGCATCCACAAATAGAATTGTAAGATATTTGTCACATAGACAATTTAAATTATTTATGAGGTCTTTATTTCTTTTTTAGATATTTTTTTAACAAAAGAGGTGTTTTACAGGCACATATACTTTTACTTCACTAGAATTAGAAGTAAGGAAATTAAAATCTGTAAAAACCTTATTAATTATGTTGGTCGCTGAGTTATTTTCTTCCGATTTGCCTTTAATAATTGGGTATTTTCGCACAAAATAATGAGCTTCCACTATTATAAAAGTATTTAAGAATTCCTATAGAAAACTTTATTACAATAAAAATGGAAGATTTTGAGGTGTCTAAGGCGACTATATAAGGTAGTAACTACATTTTCTCGGCTCTGCTCTGGAGAAAATTTTAGTATATTGTGAAATAAAAAGCAATGATAATCTAAACTAATATTATAAAGAGGAAATATTTGATTTTTTTGTTTGTTTGTTTGTAACGATTTAACTCAAAAAGTACTTGAGCGATTTGAAAAATTATTTCATCATTAGAAAGATAAACTATCTCCGAGTAATATAGGCTATACTAGTGGTTGCCCGCGGCTCCGCCCGCGTATATGTCGGTCATCGCTGCAAATAATAGCCTATGTGTTATGCTGATGTATAAGCTATATTACTGTAAAGTTTCATCCAAATCCGTTCAGTAGTTTTTGCGTGAAAGAGTAACAAACATCCATCCATCCATCCATCCATACTTACAAACTTTCGCGTTTATAATATTAGTATAGATTACATTTGCAAAAAAAATAGGGATCCGTATGAAAACTTCGATAATATAGCCCAAAGTGTAAAAAAATACCCCAAAAAATCCATATATCGTGTGCGTAAGTATTGACAATAGAGCAAAATGATGTACTACAGTTACGTGTAGAGGACATCATCATCATCATCATCATCATCGTCATCATCAGCCTATCGCAGTCCACTGCTGGACATAGGCCTCTCCAATTGCGCGCCACTTGGTTCGATCCTCGGCTTCTCGCATCCAGCTCGTGCCAGCCGTCTTGCGCAGATCACCACTCCACCTGGCCTGTGGACATCCTACACTACGTTTGCCGAGACGCGGTCTCCACTCAAGAACCCGTTTACCCCAACGGTAATCAGTTCTGCGGCTAATATGGCCAGCCCACTGCCACTTCAGCTTGCTAATCCTTTGGGATATGTCGATGACCTTGGTTCTCTGCCGGATTACCTCATTCCGGATGCAATCCTTCAGAGAAACGCCGAGCATAGCCCTCTCCATAGCACGCTGAGCGACTTTGAACTTGTGGACCAGCCGTGCCGTAAGTGTCCACGTTTCGGCTCCGTATGTCATGACGGGTAGGACGCACTGATTGAAGACTTTTGTCTTAAGGCACTGTGGGATCGACGATGAAAAGACCCGACGAAGTTTCCCAAACGCTGCCCAACCCAGCTGAATTCTCCTGTTCACCTCATCCTCAAAGTTGTTTCTACCTAACTGCAAAGTCTGCCCGAGGTACACATAATTTTGAACAACTTCGAGAACGGCACCGTGTACTGCGATCGGTTCCGGTAGTACATGTTCATTGAACATGACCTTGGTTTTGTCCAAGTTCATTCGTAGGCCGATGCGCACAGAAGAGTCAGCCAGGTCGTTCAGCATCTGTTGTAGGTCCTGCAGCGTCTCTGCCATAATGACGATGTCGTCCGCAAATCGCAAGTGAGAGATGTATTCGCCATTGATATTTATGCCACGTCCTTTCCAGTGTAGCGTCTTGAACAGATCCTCCATTGCATTTGTGAACAATTTCGGGGAAATAACATCCCCTTGTCTCACTCCTCGATGCAATGGTATGGGCCTTGTTTGCTGATTCTGTACTTGGACGGACATGGTGGCGGCTTCGTAGAGACATCTCAGCACTTGGATGTATCGCCAATCCACTTGGCAACGCTGCAGGGACTCCAGAACAGACCAGATCTCGATCGAATCAAAGGCGTTCTCATAGTCCACGAATGCTAGACACAGGGGCTGATTATACTCCTCTGTCTTCTGTATAATTTGCCGCACTGTGTGGATGTGGTCTATGGTGCCATATCCGCTCCGAAATCCAGCTTGCTCCGGTGGTTGAAATTCGTCGAGTCTTCGCGCAAGACGGTTCGTGATGACTCTTGAGAACAGCTTGTAGACGTGGCTTAAAAGCGAAATGGGTCGATAGTTCTTCAACATGGTCTTGTCACCTTTCTTGAAGAACAAGATTACCACACTTCTGCTCCACGCCTCTGGAGTTCTCCCTTCGAACAGGACAGCGTTAAAAAGCTTTTGGAGCTCCCTCAGTACGGGCTTACCTCCAGCCTTTAACAGTTCTGTTGTAATGCCGTCCTCTCCAGGGGCTTTTCCATTTTTAAGCTGTCCAAGAGCCATCTCGATTTCGTCAATGCTGACTTCTGGCAGATCTTCGGTGTAGTGGCGTGTTAATGTGGCTCTAGAGTCCTCATTTTCGGGATCAGGTCGAGATGCATGCGAAGCGTACAAACCGCCATAGAAACGTTCCACTTTCGAAAGGACGACCGGCTTGGAAGTAACGACTTCTCCACTTGCTGTAGTCAGCTTCGTCAGGTGGCTTCTTCCGAGAGATTGTACAAACACCTTTGACCCCCGATTCTGCTCGATCGCTCTTTCGATCGAAAGAGTGTTGGAGCATCGGAGGTCGTGTCGTACTAGTTTGCTGATCTCTCGGTTTTGAGTCCGTTTTGCCGACGAAGTAAGAAGTGGGTTTTCACGTCGTTCCTTTATTAGCCCTAGGGTCCTTTCCGAAAGCTTAGATTTCCTGCCCTTACGCTGCATTTCACAAAATCTCGTACCTTCTTCCCTGAGGATTCGAACCACATTTTCATGGTTCTGGTTCACGCCTGTTGTGGTTTCCATAGCAGCAAATCGGTTTTCCAGATTTGACTGGAACTTTTCAGATCCCATTGCGGCTTGGAGCAGAGTTGGTCGGAGCCTGGATTTCATCAATCGGGCACGTTCAGCTTTAAAGTTGATATTCAGAGAGCCTCGGACGAGTCGGTGATCACTACCGGTGTTAAACCTATTGATCACTGAGGCGTCTCTGAATATGTGCTTTCTGTCCGTCATGATGAAATCGATCTCATTTTTAGTCATAGCGTCGGGGCTTCGCCACGTCCACTTCCTTTGGGGCCGTTTCTTAAAGAACGAGTTCATCAAGAACAACCCCTCTCGTTCGAGAAAGTTGACGAGCATTTGCCCCCTATGATTTCTGCTTCCAAATCCATTGGATCCTATTACCGATTCGCTGCAATTTTGTACTCCCACTTTGGCGTTGAAGTCACCCATAACAACGTTGTAGTGGGTTTTAGTAGTGAAGTGGAGGGCCCTCGATATGTCATCGAACATACACTCCACCTCATCGTCCGAGTGGGCCGAGGTCGGTGCGTACACTTGCACTACCTTGAGGCTATACCTCTCGGTGAGCTTGATAATGAGGTACGCTACCCTGTTCGACACACTAGACATTTCCACAACGCTGCTAGATAGGGACTTGTTAACCAGAAACCCAACGCCACCTTGAGACTGTTGGTCTCCCTCACGGAAGTACATGAGATGGCCCGAGTCAAGGGTTATGATGTCCTCCCCCTCTCTTCGGACTTCACATAACCCCAAAATATGCCATCTAATTTTCTCAAGTTCCACCTCGGGTTGTGCCAGATGCGAGTCTAGCCGTAATGTGCGGCCATTAAACGTAGCCAGGGTCAGTCGGTTGTGGTGGCCTGCCGTAACCCGGAGATTTTTAGCACCCCCCGCCTCGCCGGTTACCATGGTCGCCACCATGACCAGGAATAGCGAGACTGCCGGGAACTGGGGGCCGTGGCTTATTTTGCAGCTGCATGGAGGTTAATGCCCATAATCACCACGCTGGGCAGGCGGGTTGGTGATCGCAGGGCGCAGTTCCTTGCACCGGTGACGCTGCTGCCCGTCACCGGCCTATTACATTTAACTACGCCTATTGGGATGGGTATACCGCCATCGGTCGGTTGCCAGAGCCTCGTTCGTCGTTCAGCAGGATGTACCGCGTGCAGGTGAGGTTGGCTTGAGGCGAAAGATTTGGGTTCACCCCCTAGAGGATGTAGAGGACATCAATAGCCACAAAAAAGTCGACGGGATCATATGTCTAACTATTATAGGTAGTTCACAATATCTACTTTGTCGTGTTAAAATTTGTGAGAGTGACGTCGATATAAACTAGGCCTCATTATTCGTACCTTGGTATTAATCCTTACCCAATAAATCACTTCATATTCAAGGCTATATCAGTACCTATAAATATTACTTTTAAATTATTCAAATCGAACGTACAGTTTAAAAGTTATGATGAGTTTATTATTTATCAAAAATGAAATTTAAGAAACTATGCTGAAGTGAGTGAACTGACAAAAACATAGAGGTATTATCTAAACTAAGATTTTACCGAGAAAAGATTAGATTTTTTGTTTGTTTGTAACGATTAAACTCGAAAAGTACTTGACCGATTTGAAAAATTATTTCACCATTAGAACGCTAAATCATTCCCGAGTAACATAGGCGGTATTACATTTGCAAAAAAGCATAACTCCCAAACGGATGTTTCTGTTTTTTTTTTGACAAAAAGTGACTTGGTTGAGTTTCCTAAACTTGGAAAATTTGCTAAGAGCGTGTTATAATTTATAACATTTAAATTTTTGTGACGCCGGGGCCGGCTGCTAGTAATATGTATGAAATAATTTTAAATATACAAGCCTCAAAAAACTCCACATCTTCGCCTACTGGTTGCGTTCCCAAAAGACTGGCAGCATTACCACGTTGAATGGCAATGCTGATTCTCTGTGCTAGAAAAAGGCCGGCCTTCTGGTCGCGAGAAGCGTCAATCAGTTGCTTAGCTAGTTGTTTATACATAGCGCGAGCACTTGGACCCCATGAACCTAGCGTCTCTATCCCAAACGTTTCAAAAATGTAATTACCTATTAAATGTAAATGTGGCTTGTATGTAAATATTGTTATTGTTTTTTTAATTATGGTTATGTACATAGGTTTCTATATTTTAAATATTATATGTACGAGTATGTAATAAAAACATTAGTGATATTTTTTATTCAAATTTAAAACAACAAGGGTTTTGCAGTAATTAAATTACGTAAATGTTGCTACTACTTTCTAAGTAGATACCTATTTGAATTTTAACAAAAGTACACAGCACTGGTTATGAAACAACATATTTTTATGAATAAAGTGAATAATAAACCCAGCATAGTGTTATGTTTGCAACTGACAGACATTGTGTACCAACTTTTTTTTGTATTTTTTTCGTTTAGTACAACCTATGTTTGCGGTTAATACCCGTACGTTAGGCTGCTGACATACAAATATTAAATAAACATGACTGCGTTTTGTTTTCTGAAACTGTTAGCAGAATTTAAAGATAGACAAAAATGAACCATCAATGATCATGAAGAGGTGTCTGATATTTTTAACCGACTTCAAAAAGGTGGAGGTTCTATGTTGTATTTTTTCTTATTTTTCGTTTATTAATGGATAATATAAGCTATTATAATTATATTTTAGTTATCCTCTACATATTTTCCTTTTGTCATCAATCATCATCAACAAGCCATAATATCCCAATGCTGGGCTGGGGTCTCCTCTAAGGAGAGGGTTAAGGTTATTTCCTTTTGTACCTTAAATATATAGAACGGTTTTTTGTTTTGAAATATCTTTTACTACTTGCTGACTCAAATTTTGAATTTACTGTTAAAGAACAGTAAATTCAAAATTTGAGTCAGCAAGTAGTAAAAGATATTTAGATGAGATGTAAAGACATCAGCCCACCAAATCGTATATTAATATTGTAATTACGAATTTGTTTGTAAGTATTTTTTCTATCTAAATTGCTTTTCTAGTCCTCGTTAAATGTTGCATGCACATTGCCAGGAACACAGAAAAAGGAAATAAGCATATTTTTGGTCCGGTAAGGAAATGTTGTGTTCTATCGAAACCTCGAATAAAATTTGTCATTAACCGTAGATTATATTATATGTTTGTTATATAATTAATGTAAATTAATATATTTAGATCCAACGCTTGGAGCGAATGTTGAGTGCGGAACCGACGGGCGCTGTTGTTGGAACAGGTGGCTGTCGCACCGCTTGTGGTGACGCTGGCTGTGAATGTCGCTCTAACACACCATTGTACTATCACGACCACATAGCACTGGTTGCAGGCGATGGTACCCACCTGTCCTGCCTGTGTGGTGACTTTCAGGTAATATAATAATATTACGTGTGCTTATATCTTGAGGTTTCTTAAAGGCTCTACCACACAGGTGCGTTATTACTGGTCCATAATTTCGGACGCGTTATTGCAAGATGGAGGAACGCAAGCGTCCTACTTCTTTTGCGCCGTTGCTATCGCAGCAGTGTGTAAGTTTGTAGCCGTCCTAATGAATAATGTAGTAAAAAGAGATATCGCAATCACACACCCGGTATTATCGACCGATAAACCTCAATTAGTGCACTTTACAGCCTAAGAGTATTATTTATTGATGTGACTCATGTCACTAAAAGATTTTATATTGTATTTAGTACCTATTTTAAAAGAAATAACCGTGTTGATCTACTTGCTACCGGTACGAAGGTTAGAGGGCATTAGAAATCAATACAGATATTATTAATGCATTATCTGCCCCACAATAACAATAATAATAAATTATATACTCTATAGCCTTCTGCAGTTATCCTAAGAAGTACCAAAACTGGTGCTCCATACTCAATAAATTATGAGAATAATATGACTGTATTTGGCAATTCTGAACTATCAGTAATGATTTGTTGTTGGTACGGAGTACGGATTGAAAACTCATCAGCTTTTATAGATACTAAAAAGTCATAAACTTCTAAAAATCAATTGTACTGGTCTGGTGTACATTATACTATATCAATAATACGTGTACTAACATACGTTTTGTACACAGTAAAATATGATTGATTATATTTTTATGAAAGCGTTCATCTGAATAAAAATTTAAATCCTAATTTCCATGCAAAAATTAATTACGGAAATCCTTTTGCCATAACTGTAGGGACTCATAAAATTATGTCAATTATGTCCAACGGTTGTTGAGCAATGTCTGTGACAGACAGGCGATACTTAAGAGCTAGAATCTGGAAAATTGGAGTAATATTCTTCAATTTTCCACTTTAACAACACAGCAAAAATAAAACGCTCTTAATACCCACTCTACATCGAATATTCAATGATGTCATTTTAAAACACGAATTTATAACTTTGTGGGTAAATGTAAGTATAATCCTACTTTATTTGCAATTCAAAAAATAACAGTACTCGACGTGGCACTCATTGGAATTGACATTCATTACAGCTATCTCGGTGAACGAAATATTCGAAAGCTATCTAGAAGAAAATTGACGTTAATTGCTTGAAATATCCAGGAAAACATTGAGGGTAATTGACGGTAAAAAACGTAGATTCCGGTATAAAGCTGGCTTAGTCAATTAAAGATTATGCTGCTAAGTACGGACGTAGGTATTATATTTTGTACATTTAAATTCTTCCTTGAACCAACTTGGGTCTTTAGTAAACAGGAACCGAAATGGGTGATCTAATTATTAGTCCCTCTCTCTCTAAATGTACGACAGCAAATAAATTAATCGTGTTACTGAGACCTTATGCTAACACGAACGTTGGGTGAACCAACCCTTCCGCAGCGACGACGCGCTGCCCTGTGGTGCGATCCGCATAATTAAGTAAGAGGGTTACTATTAAGTATGTAAGGGCAATAAAGCGTGGAACGACCACCCGAGTGTATAGGGACCCTTACATAAAAGCAAATATTCTGCTTAATAATTTACTTACCATGTTTAATACTCTTTCGTTAGTCATACAAATTACTTCTTTAAATGCGGCCACATGTGTCTTTATTTTAGTATAGATCGGCATTTAGAGAAATGTTCCGATCATGTATTCCCCGGTCGGTACCTATGTTATACTCTCGACAAAGTATTCTCGAGAGTATAACGTAGGAATAAAAAATATTCATAGACAATATGGGTGTCCCTGCTATAAATTCTATCCTGCGTCCAGATCAATTGTTGGTCGTTTCTTTGATTTTCTTGAGAAAAAACAAGTCCACTTTTACTCAACATCCTTAATAATATAAATTCGAAAGTAACTCTGTCTGTCTGATTGTCTGTTACGCTTTCATGGCTAAACCTCTGAACTGATTTGGATGAATTTCGGTATAGAAATAGATTAGACCTTGGATAACTTTTTGTTGCGATAACCGACATAGCAAAAGATAGTACATTAAAAATATACTTTGTTTTCGAGATGTGTAAATGACTGTGTTATAGCTAAGAATCCTTTTTACTCCTTTACTTATCACCTATTTTTAACCGACTTCAAAAAAAGGAGGTTTCTCAATTCGACCGTATATATATATAAAATCTGTTTGAAGTCGGCGCCAAGCCAAAATGTAATAGGAGGTACCGCACTCGCCAGTGCCGGATAGCTAGCATAAAACAATCCAAGCGAGCAAACACGCGCGGGCTGACGCGACGTCGTGGATGGTCGTCTCGAAATAAAGCGAGTGTGGTAACTACTATTACATTTGGCTTGGCGCCGACTTCAAACAGATTTTAGGTACCTAGCATACACAATAATACTACTATTTAGATGAATAAAGAATTAGGTATAGACAAGAATTGGCACATAGCAATTTATGAAGAGCCAGTTTATTTTACGCTTTTTAGTGTTTTTTGGCAGGGAGTTTTCGTCGGATGGTTTTTTGGAAGTCGGTTTTTTTTTATAAAAAGTTTTTTTACTAACCTGATGGAATAAAAAGAAACTTCTTACTTTTTTTTTCATAATCATTTAAGGATTTTTTGTACATGGTGTACATGCCAATTCCATCGTACCTTTCTAGTTTATAGTACAATATATGTAAATATACTTATCAACTTAACATTAATTCATTAATGGGCACTGAAGGCCCTAAACATTTGCCTTGACGTTTCTGACAGAGGTGTTCTTACTTCTTTTTGTCAATATTCATTAATTAATTAACGAATCTAAACAAACAACTCAGTTCGCAGCGGATTAGACATGGTAGTTTTAATTCCAGTGTATTTATGTCCAATTAATATTGATGTGTTCGCGCCTACGGGGAGAGGATATTACAAACGAAGACGATATGACACACCGATTTGTAATCTTACATCATGGAATGCGCGCGTAATTAAATTTATTATCAGCGCTATACCCCCGTCATAATTTGACGTCGCTTGCGCCAAATTGTTACGATGCCGTATTGTTGCTAAATGGACTTCGGGTACTATCCAAAACTGGCTTTGGTA
This sequence comes from Diaphora mendica, assembly GCA_949125395.1. NCBI lineage: Eukaryota > Metazoa > Arthropoda > Insecta > Lepidoptera > Erebidae > Diaphora > Diaphora mendica. The sequence goes on from OX421315.1 coordinate 20,904,670, forward strand.
TGGCCAACTATGTTTCGTCACTCATAGTCATGATTATATAGCGCATGTCATCCGACAGCCGGAATCATCAAGGGCCGGCGGAGTACGAACCTCGGGGCGACAGCTCACGAGACTGAACTCTGAAAATTCAATTACTTAGTGGCGGGCTACGCATGACTATTTCGTAGACCGTTGCATGTTGAACGTATCAATATTCCGTACGCGTACCTCAATTTATGATGACCGTGTGTATTGAAGCCATGTTTTACTACCTTGTTTTATGGAGTACGTGTGTATATATGTCTCATAATATAATACATATTAATGATAATAATTGTGTTTACACAAATATTAGCATTATTAAATAAGTGTATTATTATTAAATAAGAGTATCATTTAGGGTTTACTCACGTTTATTACTTTTACGTTCCGAACCTAACGAGGTTCTTCATTAAGGAATAAGTAAAATCATCCTTCTGAGATGTGTCAGGATAGCAAAATTCTAATACGAATTATTCTTTTTTATAGAAGAACGCTCGCACTACAAGTATATCTTGTGTCACAAGGGACTTTACAAACATGCAAGGAACGAACATAGAGACCATCCAGACTCACAACAACAATTTGTAGAACCCACTACGCACTGTTATGTTTGTTTCAATATATTGTTTAACATTGTATAGGTAAACACTGCAATTTACATTAAATTTGATAGACTTTACTTGTTTGCAGGCGGCTTGGCTACCGGTAGTAGTCAGAAGTTGGACAAGTGTTCGTTTGGAGTACTCCGTGGCTCATTACACGTACGCCAGCCGTGGTTTTGATTATGCGGCCGCATACAGTTTCAACGATGACGCTATGTGCGGTCAACGGACATACACCACCCATTCTGGTGAGGTTAATCGCTTGTTTAGTAGTTGCTTAAATAATATCTATCAAGAACAGTACATCAAATGAAACTGAGTTTAATTTGATAAAGTTACCCGAGCATGAAACAACTCTGACCATATAAAACGAAAAACAGGCAGTTCATTTGACATTCGACGAGTGTTTTAGGCGTTTTTGAACACGCATAGGGCTTTATTGTTAGTGGCGCGGAGCTGCGAGTCCAAGAAAATTACGTGGCTCACGTTACGACCCAGTTTCATGCTGCCTACATTATCACTGAATCAAAAAACCTTGAGGAAGATTGTAAAGTTTTTATTATAATACGACTGTTGCGACAAGTCGTCATTTAAATTCATTGCGTCCCAGTGGATGACTTCATTTTGCTTTTCTTTCTGTAGGTGAAATATCATCGAGAAACGTGTCGGTCACGGGCAGTTTGAATGAGTTTTTCTATCAACAATGCACTTGGGTATTAGACTCGAACGTCGAACGCCAGTTGTTTATTGACATCACGTCTGAACAGGTAAGAAGAAAGAGCTTTGAGAGTTTTTCTTTATTTCACTTTCTTTTTTTATTTTATTGACTGCTGCCAATTTTCTATGGTTTTGGTATAGCATTTGGTATAAGTAGTTTCGTTATGGATGTATAAAATACATGTATTTACCTTTGTTTTCTTCGATTAACCAAATGATATAAAAGCAGGTTATCAAAGTAAGTACGAGTACATCTCTAAACACTCTCAAACACCCTATATAGTTTCCATTTTTTCCACACAGCAGCTAAATAGATTGTAGGTATCTATTATTTATTTGTTAAAGGTTTGATGGTGTCTACATAAAAATATATACATATATTTAGTGGATGAAATGGAGACCTATAATTTCCTGGAAGACATGCCGGCTTCAAGCTAAGAGTGTTTGATCGAAGCCTTGACGAGCTCTGAAATAAGGACGTTGTAAATTGTGTAGTAGCTCAGCGTGATCTTGTTTTAACAATACTTTCGGGTGTACGTCTGAGAAGTAAATTTCACAACAAATATTATTGAGATAAATAATATATAGTCAATATAAAAAGATAGAAAATATTAAAAAAAATATAATACTGATTATTTTTGAGTACCTTCTGACTTCAAAAGTTTAGGGCCACACTGATCGTAAGCTAGATGACAAACCTAACCACACCACCCTTCCTCACATGTACTACTGACTCTACTAATTATGAATTGTGTACAAAACAAATTGGTGAAACAACAGTGGTATTCATGATTGCTTGGTTTTAATTAATATACACCATGTTCTGTATCTTCATTTTTTATTATATTTTCTGCGGCCAGTGATTACTCAAGTGTTTCACGTAAATATTTTTATAGGATAAATCATGCGGCTCATGGAACATCACCCTGCACGAGTGGTCGGGCCCAGGTACAAACGATGCAGGGTTGGCTGGAACGGCCGGCGAGCTATTATACACTTTCTGTGCACGACATAAGAACCATACTTACACTCTGCCCTGGCGACTTAATACTGTAGTTATTCGGTACGTATAAAAAGTCAAGGTGAGAAATATTGGTAGAAATTAACTAGGTACAGTAAAAGCAGATCGTTAAAATTCTGAAAATCTGAGGTATTTTTTATTTCATAATATATTCTCTCTTTCTGTTAAAACAAAAAAAATTATTTGCCTAGATCAGCTTAGACAAATACATGCTATCAAGATAAATAATAACTTGATACAACTCGCATATGCACGACCTACGCAGACATGTACCGTGAAAACCAGACTAGTGATACTTATATATTGTAAAATTTACACATAATTGGATAGAAAATTAGACATAGACACAGAAAAAATTTTGGTGCAGTAGTCAGAATGATACACCACTAGATTGACATGTCACTTTCATCCATAACGTAAACATGAAAAAGATTTAAGATTGAAAAAATATAATAAATTCCAGATTTTAGTGTCTTGTACACTTGTAGACGTTAGTGTACAAGACACTAACATCTGGTACACTCAGATTTATCACTTCAGGTCAACAGAATAGTTTTTATGAAGTTTCAGGCAGTGATCTATCATGATAGTCTATCGTTTGTGTATTGTGACCAAAATATATGAACGAGTAATTTATTGACACACGAATGAAGCTACATTAAATTAGGCCTTTTTACATATTTATATGTATAAGTTATATTAGACGTATATTAACCGAAACAAATCAAAAATTGTTAATAATTTATTCAGTAATTAAAAGCAACCACGAAACAAAAAATACGAACAATAGGAAATTCTCAGGGACCAGATTCTTATTCAACAAGCATCTAAACATTTTACGTACACACCTAGTTTACTGAAAAAATCTTTCGCGAGCTTTTAGCGTGGCCTAAACAATTTCCAAAAGAAAGAAAAACGCTACGATAAATTATTTATGAATGGCCCTCGGCTTTAATACACCAACCAACGTAAAAATACGTAACAGCGCGCATGCTTTTATTTAGCTACTTTTCCAGTACAAAGATCTTTTTTCTTTGTGCATATTAGAGGAAGCCGTAAGAGGGTGCGTGGCGTGTTTTCCAAATGTCATTTCCACTCGTAAATCCTGAATAACGATGTGTGAAAACATACTTGTGTCGATGAATGGCAAGGTCGGTGCGAATAGTTCCCTTTGGTGGGCTCAGGTGAAATAGTGAATACCGAGCGTCCGACCCCACAACAGCTTTTCGAATTGATTGTTCAGTTTTTATTTCCCTTTTTTGATAGTATGAGTGCACTTTAGTTTTATATGCAAACGAAAAGCAATGGAATTGAAAAGCTTTCGACACGTAAACACATTTGTTATAAGTTTACTAGTATTCAATGACAATAAAATCGTCTAGTTGTTTTACGCGTTTGTTAGTGTGTTTTTAGGGTTCATTGCCAAAAGCAAAAAACGGAACCCTTATAGATTCGTCATGTCTGTCTATCTGTCTGTCTGTCGGTCTGTCTGTCCGTCCGTATGTCACAGCCACTTTTTTCCGAAACTATAAGACCTATAATGTTGAAACTTGGTAAGTAGATGTATTCTGTGAACCGCTTTAAGATTTTCACACAAAAATAGAAAAAAAACAATAAATTTTGGGGGTCCCCATACTTAGAACTGAATCTCAAAAAATTTTTTTTCATCAAACCCATGCGTGTCCCTATCTATTTCCATCCCTATCTATGGATAGGTCTTCGAAAATGATATTGAGGTTTCTAATATCATTTTTTTCTAAACTGAATAGTTTGCGCTAGAGACACTTCCAAAGTGGTAAAATGTATGTCCCCCCCCCCCCTTGTAACTTCTAAAATAAGAGAATGATAAATCTAAAAAAAATATATGATGTACATTACCATAAAAACTTCCAACGAAAATGGGTTTGAACGACATCTATTAAGTAGTTTTTTTTTAATACGTCATAAATCGTAAACAGCAATTTACCTTTCATTCAATCAACACAAATATAAAATAATAAAAAATAACATTATGCTACTTGCTGCTGCGGAACCCTTCATGGGCGAGTCCGACTCGCACTTGGCCGCTTTTTTTTTAGGTGGTTTTTTACATACAAAATAATAAACTTATAAAGTCTGTTGCTATAAAATTTATTTTTATATATTTAGTATTTGTGTTCTTCTTCACTTAAGCGTAATAAAGCCGATATGATACCATTTTTTTTAAAAGGCCACTCCCGCGTTATGAATAAACAACCTGTGTCAAGGGGGAATTTACAAACAAACATGAAACAAAGAAAGAACAACAAAGAACACCCAGACTCAGAACAAAAATTTGTAGATCATACAAAGTGTTGTCCCATGTGGGATTTGATTCCACAACACATAGTGCAGTGTGGCGACTGCTTAAACCACTTTTTTTTTTTTTTTTTTTTTAACGTGTGGAAATCCCCTCGGACCGTCACCCCACCGGGGCTTGCGGCGGGGCGGTGTGTCGGACTCGAACCGACTAAAACCACACGGTGTGCCACTCTGCGCCTGTGAAGGGAGGAATCCGGGAACTGCAGTTATTAACACGTCCGGACCCCTCCCAGCGCTTGCCCGCATAAAAGCGGGCTTCGTCAGCTGTTAACATCTCGATATAGGCGACGTACGGCACACGCGTAACGTCGCCTCCTCGCGGGCGGCCACTATAGCGGATGGAAGGGAAAGCCCGTCCCGACCATCCGCGGCCACACTCAGGGCGGCATGAGGCGCTGATAGGCGCGCCTCCGCCGCCCGGTTCGCCGGCGGCGGATTGGGTCCGAGTGGATATCATCCTCCCGGGCCTTCTCCGCCACCTCCTTCTGCGAGATTACGTCTTCGCAGAAGGTTGCGACCGCGGTAAAACTGCTGTCGCTACCGGCCATGGAGCGTATGACGGCCGGTAGCGAGAGATCTCCTCCGATGACTGCAGTGAGGGCCCGGCGCTGCGACGCCCAAGCGGGGCAAATCGCCAGCGTATGCTGGGCCGAGTCCTCACTGCAGTCGCAGTGGTGGCAGGCGGGACTCAATTCCCTCCTAGCCACCGAGTGCAGGTACTTCCCAAAGCAACCGTGCCCGGAAAGGACCTGCGTCAGTCGGAAGGAAAGGGTCCCGTGCTGCCGCCCTGCCCACTCGAGGATGACCGGCTGGAGAGCCTCCACGGCGGCAAAGCCAGCGCGTGGAGTCTCTAGCCGGAACGACCATCTGTCCATAGTGGCTCGACGAGCGGCTTCTCGCCATTCGCGTACCTCTTCGGGCGGAGGGCGATAGCCATACTCCGCCCGATATTCAGCCACCCGTCGATAAACTTCGGCGAGCACTTCCGCCTCCAAATCCCACGGGGGTGTTCCGGCCAGGGCGCACGCCGCCTCGGTCGACACCGTGCGGTATCCGCGTATGGCTCTGACTGCCAATACCCTCTGAGGCCGCCAGAGACGGGCCTTATTTAGGGCAGTCAGAGCCGCCACCCACACCGGTGCACCATACAGCGCCATCGACCGGACAACCCCCGTGTACAGGAGTCGCGTTGCGACGCTGGCTCCACCCAAATTGGGCAAAAGTCGCCCAAGGGCGGAGGCAGCGTCGACCAGCTTCGGACCAAGCTGTCGGAAGTGCTCGTCGAAGAGCCACCTACCGTCGAGGATCAGGCCCAGATACCTCATCTGGGCCCGAACCGGTACGAGGACCGAGTTGACCACTATGGAGGCGCCGGGGGGCGGACCACGACGGGGCCCATGAAATAGTAGGGCCTCCGTCTTGTCCAGGGCCACCCGTAAGCCCAGCGCCTCGATGCGCCCGACCACCAGAGAAACACCCCAGGTGGCCAGGCGCGCCGCCTCTTGGAAGTTCGCCCCCCGGGCTGTGACAAGCGTGTCATCGGCGTAACAAATTACGCCCAGCCCGGGGGGGAGACGACCTCGTAGGACCCAGTCGTATCCCACGTTCCACAGGAGTGGTCCAAGGACAGACCCCTGCGGAACGCCGCACGACATGGGTCGCCGTCTCCAGACGCCCTCTCGGTCCTCGTACACGACGGTACGCTCCTCTAAATAGTCTGCCACTAGCCGCCTCAGGTACTCTGGCACCCCGTGGTAATGGAGTGCTTCCCTGATGCAGCTAAATGGCAGACTATTGAAGGCGTTGGCGATGTCCAAGGACACCGCCAACACCACGCCGCCACAGCTCACTGCCTCTTCGGTCACGGCCCTAAGGCGCATCACGGCATCGACCGTCGAACGCCCCTCTCGGAATCCGAATTGGGCGTCCGACAGGTCGGGCCCCACCTCGCAGAGGTGCCGGACGATGCGGGCAGAGAGTATCCTCTCAAAAAGTTTACCCGCCTCGTCCAGCAACACGATGGGCCTATAGGCCGCGACCGAATCGGCAGGCCGTCCCGGCTTCCTCAACAGGACCAGCTTCCCGCATTTCCAGCACTCAGGGAAGCGTCCGGACGCCAGGCTAGCATCCAACACTTCCCTGAGGCGGTCCGACATATGGTCGAGGGCTCGGGCCATCACTCGGGCTGGAACCCCGTCCGGCCCGGGGGCGGTGTTCTTGGAACGGATCCGAAGAACAGCCGCCCCAACCTCCGATTCCCTAACGGGCGGCACGTCGTCCTCTCTACCCCCGTCGTCTCCGACCGCATAGGCCATCAACGGGGGTGTGTGCTCCGCCCGCTCAGGGAAAAGGCCCTCGACCACTTCCTGCAGGAAGCTGGGCTGGAGAGTCTCGGTAAGGGGGGGGCCCGACGTGCGGAGCTTCTGACGCACCGCACGGTATGGGCGACCCCAGGGGTCACGGTCGAGACCCTCCAGCATCTCCTTTCTCTTCTCCTCCTTGGCGCGGCAAATGGCCAGCTTCAGAGTCCTCCGCGCCTCGCGGTACTCCTCATGAAGCTGGTCCCCGCCACCGTCTCCACGGTGGCGTCGCCTGCTACGGGTGTATGACCTCCGGGCACGAGTACAGGCCGCACGGAGGTCCGCCAACTCCTTGGACCACCAGTAGACCTCCTTCCGAGGAGGCCGACGACCTTGGATGCGGGGCATGGCCGTATCGCAAATTTGCGTAACCGCATCGCGAAAACGGCCAGCCCCTACGTCCACGCCGACTTCCTCGGTTGGGGCCTGCGGAGACAGCCAGGATTGAATAATGGCCGCCTCCTCTAGTAGGTCCCTATCCAGCTTGGCAACAGCCCACCGCGGAAAGCGGGAAGGATGCCGCGCCATGTGACCCCTACTGGGGCCCTGGGACCGGGAGAGCTCGAATCGGATGTACAAGTGATCCGAGAGCGTCTCGACCTCTTCCAGGACACACCAGTTCCTTACTCGTGCGGCAACAGCAGGGGTAGCAAACGAAAGGTCCACTATCGACCCCCCTTGCTGTCGCACACACGTATTGGTGGAGCCTCTGTTTAGTAAACAGAGGCCCACCGAAGCCGCCCACTCCTCGACGGCCTCGCCCTTGGCGTCCGTCCTGGGGGACCCCCACGCAATGGATTTTGCGTTGAAGTCCCCCAGCACGAGGACGTGCCCAGACGCTAATCGCCGCATCGAGGTCTCCAAGCTGTTAAGGAAGACCTCGAAGTCGCTCAAACTCCGGTTGGGGGAGAAGTAAACACCGTAAACGGTGATCCCCCCCCACTCGGCGGCAACATATCCTGAGCCTTTGTCTCTAAGCGACAAGGGCGGGGAATGAGCCGCCGCGGAACCGACGACTGCCACGGAGCCGTCCCAGTCACCCATCCAATTTGGACGGGGAGGAACGAAATAGGGCTCCGCGACTACGGCAACACCGATCGACCACTGCGCCATGGTTTGCAGGAAGAGATCCTGCGCCGCGGCACAGTGGTTCAGGTTCGTCTGGACAAGGAGGTTGCAGATTTGATCCATTACTGGATCGTTTCTACAACCCCCTCCATGGGCGTCAATGTTGACGAATGGGCAACGTCGGAGGCAGCCTGGGTCGCTAGGCTAGCCCCCGACGTCTCCCGAGAAGCGCGGGGAGGCTTACAGCCCCCCTGCCCCATCTGATGGTTGGCGGGTTTATTACCCGCCGCACATATCGGGCAGTGAGGGGCAGCAGAGCATTCTGCCGCCTTGTGCCCCGGTCGACCGCAGCGGAAACATAATCCGCTGCAGTCAAAGCAACCATCGCATTTGGAGCGAGTGTGTCCCGCGGCAAGGCATTTGTAACACCTCATCGGTCTTGCCGCCAGAACTGTAACTCTGGCGTTTACAAAACCGATGAGGATCTTGCCGGCGTCGCCCAAAATTTTGGCCGACGCCACGGGACAACTCACCCACACGGCGCTAAGGCCTCCTGGACCGGGGCGGATGGTGCCAATCCTGATGTTGTCCATGCCGCAACCCGCCTTTTCACGGATCGCAACACGAACATCATCAGCCGTCACTGAGTCGTCCAGGCCCGAGATGCGCAACTCAGCGCACTTCGTAGGCCTGGCGACCTTGACACCATCCGTGTCTGCAAATACTGCCCGCAGCTTCTCGGCGAAGGTGTCCGCCGTCCTCGCGCCATCGGCCCCAGGGAACTCGAGGACCCGAGCTCCCGTCTGGGCGAGGCGCAAGCGGACACCTGCCGCTCCAAAGTCACCGGCGAGACAGTCCCGGGCCGTCTTGAACACGGCCGCGTAGGACAGCCCGCCGGTAGCCGCCTCCGGTGACACGGTGACCACCACAGCCGCGGTTTTCGACGGTTGCAGTTTCCGCGGCTTTTTCTGGGTGGCCCTTGGCACCGATGACGACTGCGGGCCAGAGGCCGCCTTTTGGGCAGCCTTCTTGGCCCGCTTCTTGGCCTTCTTTGACTGCTTGGCTCCCCCAACTACCTGCCAACCCTCATTAGAGGGGGCAGATGTGGAGGGGCCAGGCAGAGGTGTTGGAGTTGGGAGCGGTGGGAATTCCGCTCCAGCTCTTGCCGCCGTTTTGGGCCCAGTCTTCGACGTAACCGGCTGGGCTGGAGCCTTCACCCCCCGCCGCGTCTTGCGAGCGGCAGCAGTGCCCGGCACAGAGGTCGCCGCCGCGTACGACACGCGACCCCCCACCATGGGGAGCGGGGTCGGCGCCGAGGCGTCCTTCGTCCGCGGTGTCGCGAGCGGCGGCCGAAGAATGGGGGCGGGAAGCAACCTCTCCTCCAGGCCGGCCAGACGACCGTCCACCAGATTCCCCACCGAGACAAGGATCTGGTGCAGCATCTGCTGCAGGACGTCGTCGGGTATCCCGGGTACAGCAGGGGCTGACTGTGACGTAGAGGGAGCCGGCTGGGACGCAGGCGGGGCCTGCCGCGACGCAGGCGGAGGCGGCCGCGACGTAGACGGGGCCGGCCGCGGCTCAGACAGGGCCGGCCGGGACGCAGATGGGGCCGGCCGCGGCTCAGACAGGGCCGGCCGGGACGCAGATGGGGCCGGCCGGGATGTAGACTGGGCCGGGGCCGGTGCCGGCCGGGACGCTGACGGGACAGGGGCCTCACGCTCAGAGCGCTCCGCCCGAAAGATGGCAAATTGAGCGCTGAGCCCCGCCACCTGCTCCGTCAAGCGGCCGTTGGCCGCCTCGAGGCGAGCCACGTCCCCTGCGAGGGATTCGACGACTCCCGCTAAGGCAGAGGAGGAGTCCTTAAGGGCCCTCACAAAAGGGCCCTTAAGGTTGACGGACTTAGTGGCCACCTTGTGGATAATAGCCACCGCCGCGTCCGCTCTCTCCTGCAATGAGGATGGTGTTTGGGGCACAGAATCCCCCTCCATCGGCTCCTTGATCTTTAGCAGGAGATCTGCTATCTCCTCCTCCGCTTGGAGTTCGCCGTCCGCTCGAGCCCGCCTATAGGATCCCGCCCTACTAAAGGCGGAACCTGACGGGGCCGGCACCGGGGTCAGCGATCGCTCCCTCTGACTGCTTGCCACCTTCGGAGGCAACATCGCCTGAGCGATGTCACTCTCGCAGCCAGTGGGGCGTCCGCGCTTCCGGTCTGCCTCCACGTCCATCGGCTCCGGCGCGTCCGTTCTCGCACCGTGACCGCTGCCGCTCGCCACAACTACGGCGGACTTGGAACGCGTGCGTTCCGATTGTCTTCGGCTCCCAGCAGTCGGATCGACTTCTGGGAGCCCCACCGCTGCAGGCGTTGCAGCCGCAGCAATCTCCTCGTTGGAGGAGTGGGCGCCCGCCTTGCGGAACTGCCCTCGGCTGTTTCTCGACGGGCGCGACACTGCCCCACTTCTTTTCTCCGCGTCCTTCGCGTTAATTTCGGTGCCGGATTTGACGCTCGGCGACGGGCGTGTGTGACATTGAATGCCCCCCCCATAATACGATTGGGGGCTGCCGGAGCCGACTGGCTCCGGGAGGGATTCCCCAGACGCGTCGCGTCTAGGACCCTCCTGGGTAGGTTTTTCCCTATGTTGTTCCATGTCATAATTTTTGAAGTTTAATGTCCTCCGACAGAGGACGCCCTTGGCACTGGACTCCCTCCAGCGATTCAGCTCATTGCCAGGCGTCAGAGCGTGAGCTTGGGGTATTTTTTATAGAGGTTTACGTCCTCGTGGCTTCGAAGAGCCACCGGTCCTGTCCGTTCAGGAATACGGCTGGGCCGGACGGGGTCTGCACCAGACCTGATCCGTCCGCCCCCTGTCCCTCTCGGAACTACTGGCACTCTAATACGCCCTCTGCTAGAGCAGAGGGACGTTTAGAGTGCCCCACGCGGCAGTCTGTAAAGACTCCGTCTCGTATCCCATTTAGTCTGGAGTCTCATTCTAGGCCTATCCGGCAAGAGTGGCTCTACCGGCATAGCCCCAGAAATCATCGACTCACGCAAGCCCCACCACGACGACAACGTAGGGATACATTGGGGGGGACTGCTTAAACCACTAGGCCAACCATGCAGTCAATCGTTTCAACGTATGGCTAATGAATCGAGCGATCTGAGGTCGGGAAGGGGATGGGGGGAGGTTTTAAGGGTAAAAAACGGTTTTTCTCGATTTCCGGCAAAACTAAAAGTCCTATGGAAAAAAGTCAAATGGCAAAGTTGTACGTGGTAAAAAGATGTAAACTTCAATTCAATTCAAAACCGTAATAATCAAAAAAATATTTTCGAATTCGAGATTTTTTCGAATTTTTGCATTTTCTGAGGTAACATTTTTTTTTTCACCACCGGAAAGTAGAGATTTCAACGAACAGAAAACATACCAACTTTTTAAAAAAGCTGATATTTTGACGGGTGAATTTTAGATTGAAAATTAGGGTGCTTTTTAGATATTAATTCAAAATAAGGTGAAAAAATAAATATTTCTAATCAAATAAATTACAGCGTATTTGGGACATAAAAAGGTAAGTTTTCACCAAATTTCGTGAAAAAGAAAAGAAAATTGTAAAAGATAAGAACCAAAAACTTGGTTTCTTGAATTTTTCACATAAATTTTGAGGTTATGTAATAAAAGTGTAAATACAAAAGTTTACATCTTTTTATTACCTACAACTTTGCCATTTGACTTTTTCCATAGGACTTTTAGTTTTGCCAGAAATCGAGAATAACCGTTTTTTACCCTTAAAACCTCCTCCCACCCCCTTCCCGACCTCAGATCGCCCGTAAATTATTTTTCCTTTCATTTTATAATATTCTCCTCCTTTTCTAATGGGTTTCATCCTACTATTATTATTTTGGTTTTAAAAATTATCGACACTGGTCTATTTACATTATTTAAGGACAACAATGAGTATTAGGTCGCTTGCATAAAAACAAAAGATTAAAAAAAAAAAAAAAAATTAGTATAATTGTTTTATTATTATTATTATAAATACTTTCACGTGAGTTACTTTCTAAGTGAATGCCAAAAAATTTCTTGTTTATACCAAACACCTTTTTGTATTTTGTGTTTATAGAGGAGCTTTGTTAGAAATTAAACGTTTTTTCGTTTCGACTAGCGAAATTTTTCTTTAAAAAAAGAGTACATTAAAGAAAATTAGTACTTATGTTAAGCATCAGTCTGGCTATCATAGTTTAGGCTCGATCTGGCCAAGGTAAGAATTAGACGGTCTCGTGTGAAACGCATCAAATTATTATAATTAGCATACATAAATTGAAAATTGAGAAGCATTAGTGTGTAAACGAGAAACACGTCAAATATGTTGATCAACATCTTTTGATTATAACCAGTCTCGCTTAAATAGTGATGTTACAGTCTAGTAAACGTCTGTCGTTGGCAAATGTTACTAACTTTGAGCAGCGACCGAAACTAACAAATTTGTTGGAATCAGAACTATTAGTATATGTGTGATATGTGTTTTGTTCAGCATGTGTGATATGTGTTTTGTTCAGCATGTGTTCTTTTCATTTCAACAGGTTAGTTGCATTATCACGACAGCAGCCGCTATATACAATTCGTTGGCGGTCTCAAGTGGTTCGAGCGAACAACCGTTTGGGTCCTCCGACCCCTGCACCGGCGGCATCAGCAGCCGCTGACACCGTCACAATAACGCGCCTCCTTTTGTACTGCATAGTGTGGTTATCAGTGCATAAACTCTGAAAAGCGTAATATTAAAAATCAAGACTCGTTTAGCTGAGGTTAGCTTATAAATAAAACAGGATTTTGTTTATATCAAACGGATATGTGAGCAAGTCACCTGGTCAGAATTAATAATGTTAATTTTACCATCCGAATTCAGTAATTCTTTATATAATTACACTTTAAATTTACTAAATAATTATTCGACGCCTTTCATTACCGTTTCATTTTGCGTTATTACATTAATAATTATTATTATTTATGAAAGTTGATTACAGAGCGGAGTAAAGATAGAACGCTCGGCGTTAGCCTGGGTATAATCTCATCAAATTATTAGAAAACTAATTTGTGAGTTAAACTTTTAATATCTTAATAAGGTTTAACTCGCAAATGTTCAAATTACGAATAAGCAAAATTAACCGCAGCTAATTGAAATGTTCATACAAGTTAGAGTCTAATATCAGATGGGGATGTTCGCAGAATTGTTTTTGTGAAAGTTTGGAATCGGAATTGGTTTAATTTTAGTATTATGCGGAACGATCTCATCTAAATGAGAATGTATTTTGAACAGTGTAATATGGGTGAATGAAATGAAGTAGTCTTCTTTGGTAAGCAGTGCTAAGGCTGAAGCATAACAAATGAGTTAACAAGAAGTGTAACATGTGAGTTTTCCAGTAATGATTGCTTGTTTTCAGTTTCAAGAATATGTTATATTAATCGTGCGATTTGTTTGTCTGTATTTAATGTATTGATGTCATTATAGTCAAATGTATCAAATGTCATTCATTATATTCCAAACTGTGGAATGTCTATGCTTATTGATTTCTTTCTTATATTCGAACTGCAATTGTACAGTGAACCAGTGAGACTTGAAATACGAAGGAATATATGTAATGTATATATTAATATATTTACATATGTATTATATAAGCTTAAACGAATCTTCATAAAATAGCTTAGAATAAACACCCCCAGAGACTTTTGAATAAGTAGGTATTACAGTGAAAATATTAGACTTCTAACGCTGAAATGTACTTGTTTTTTTGTAAGAAGTAAGATAGAACCAATAATTATATAAATGGCTGTTTATTAAGTAACTGTCTTAGGGGCCGTCTCCAAGGGCGAGAGAATCGCGGCGATAGTATCGTCGTGCCACGTTTTTTCATACACTCGGCGATTTCGTTAGGAGTCGCGATTCTCTCGTTCGTTGAGACGGCTCCTTATTGTCAATTATATCAATCAGTAGTCATTAAATTACAGTTTATTTTGTTTCAATTCTTTGCTGTTCATTGCTTGTATATAATTATCTAGATATTTTCTTAATATCGGCCTTAATCGATTCATGTCAATATCCACTTATATTTTAAGTTTAAAAATAGAAACTGACGTGAGTGTTGAATATCACGATAAGCAAGATATTGTTAATTATATACAACACTAAAAACCGTTACACTTGTTCTGTGGCTCTAAATTCTTAAGACGTCAGTGACGATACAATGAGAAAATCTCATTAATGTATAAAAATATGATACATTTTAAAGAAATTCACAAAAATGTTTAACTAGTGTCACTTATATATCGTATGCAAAAGCAAAAAAAAAACTCACTCAATATTAATCTAAAAACTGGAACATGGAATTTCGGTGCACTTCACAGAAATACTGGACAATTGAATGTCAATTTTAAATTCAAAATATTGTCAGCACTAAGCCATTGCTTTTACGTGTTGCGATAGATAGACGCAGTAAGTTGACACACTATATTTATCTAATATAAAATACAAAGCTTCATCATCACTTGTAATAAAATAAGATATCGTTAGATACCTTTTTTTCGTTGACGAGGTGGAAAATAAGATAATAATAATTGTTATATACTTAAAAGATGCATTTCAAATGAATTAGGAATCACTTCTCAAACAAAGACAGGGTTCTCTATCTGATCAAATTTCTTGTGTATCTATTTATTATTTTTATACCTAAATACTTATTGTGATCAAACCCTCAAATATATATTCGTCCTCCCTCCTATCTGCCTGGCACAATGCCAGCGTTTCTTTTTCCTTTTCAGTATCACTGTTTAACAAGAAATTAATTAGACAGCCTTACCTTTAAAATTGAAGGTTCCAAATTAATCATTTCTGTTTATGCTTTAGAAACATTTACATAAATAAATACATCGTCATCATCAGTCTATCGCAGTCCACTGCTGAACATAGGACTCTCCAATTGCACGCTACTAGGTGCGATCCCCCGCTTTTCGTAACCAGCTCCTACCAGCCATCTTACGCAAGTCGTCACTCCACCAGAATGAATACGGCCATAGTAAAATATAACGATGCGATTATACATACGTGTATCTCTGTTGCAGCCAAATTACACGTCACGACTACTATTACAAACAACTGTTACATGCAACATGGTTATCAGTAGATACTTAATCGTTATTAAATATTATAAGAAAAACCGGTCGGTTTTAACTTTGACCTAAAGTACCTACTGTTTATGTGAAAGCTTGTTCCCTTTCTTGATGAGTTAGACAAGTGTGTTGTACAAACTGAAAATTATAGCCCAATGTGTTTAGCATCTCATTTGTTATTTCGGAATCAACGGGACCTTTTAATGTAATTTTTCTAATTTATATACATTTATCCGACTTAAATATTTGCACACGTAGGTATCTACGACAAAACAATTCTAAACATCTAGAAGAGGTAAGCTAATATTCTTATATTTTCTGTAATGATATTACCAAATGAAATTCGAAAAAAGCATTTAGAAAAAAACGTTTTGAGAAACAATGTAATAAGAAAAAAAAAATATGAAAAACATCTTGAGCTTCTTTTACCATCAAAAAGTATTTTATTCTTTTTATTTATTATTAGTTCTTCTTTTTGTTATCTTATAAATATACACACATCAAAAGTGTCTAGAGATCAAGCATTTTTATGCGGATTTCTTGAGATTCAGATGTGGCTTTGGCCCTGGCCTGCTCAGTCGCCAGACTTGAACCCGATTGAGCATGCATGGGATATGCTACAGAGAAGAGCTCTGCCGAATATGGAGGGTATCCAGTCGCAAGAAGACCTTTTTTGTTGTTGCAACGAACATGGGCGGCCATTCCACAGCGTGATTTGGATGAACTCATTTTGAGTATGCCAAACCGATTCTTGTGTTGTTAGTGTTCGCGGTAGAAACACGGATTATTAATTGTTTAAGTTACCTAATAAAATTTTAAAGAAAACTGTTATTTCAGTCTTTTTTCGAACTTTAATGTTAGTGGTTCAAATGTCAAAAATCCCTTTATTAGGAAAATGGCAAATTTCTTTATTAATGCAAAGGTGACTTGGTTTATCGTTACTGTGACAAACGAAAACACTTTATTTGATGAATCCTTTAAGAAAATTTTAATTAATATCAATCAGGAGAAAAGTTATTGCAAAAATATATGTTGATCCCTAGACACATATGTTGATCCCTAGACACTTTTGATGTGTGTAGTTCAATACACCATTTAGTTACGCTCAAAAGAAGATAAAATGTTTTTGTCTAAAAAATATGAAAAGAAGATATCTAAATAGATCAATATTAAACAACTGAGAAGTAGTTTCTATGAAATATGGTTCGACAACATTGATTTTATCTTTTCCCCTGGCTCATAAAGCGCTTAAAGTAGCTTTTTAATTATATTCTTGAATTACATGAAAGCAAAGACACTTTCTGAAAGACTATTAAATAAAGTACACGATAATTAGCTCGCTTAGTTGAGACTTCCGCGTAACATGGTAAATTCTCTTTGATACATAATGTTCGTTTATTGACTGAAGAACAAATCTTAAAACAAATACCCATTTTTTCTAATTACTTGATGTTCAAATAACTCTTCGTACTTTAATTTTAATTAATGACTATTTGGTTTTTAATAAAATCTAGTGTCAGAAAATATTAATTTTATAACTGTCAGTACCTAACAATTTTGATCTCGTCCAAGTGTTTAATTTTCCCATCTTTTCTGATTTTTACTTCGGAATGAATGAGCACTTTGCCTTATAAATCTTTTCTGTCATCGAGTTTGATAAATTTAATGATGATCAAATGTTTATACAAGAAATGTTAGGGAAAATAAGTATATACGAATTATTTTTAATGTGTATATAAATTACTTTTATGTTATTATGTAATTCATTGAAAATTGACTTCCATTTTCAAGAAACCAATTATTTTGTTTCTTGGAACAGGTTGTAATATTATCATTTTGACTAATAGCAAGTTTACTGTTATTTCCATACTGAACCTATTCATCACTAGAAACATGACAGACATTGAAACTTGTGATGGTTGTATTTTTGGATAGGTATTCTTTGTAGCACCTGCATTGCGAGTGGAAACAATATCGAAATGAAGCCCAAAATCCATTAAAATGACGTACAAAGGGAGAGATATATGTCCAGCAGTGGACTTCGATAGACAAAACATAATGTCAAGATAAAAAGTTTCAAACCTTCGTTCATATCCACTACCATTCCAAATTCTTTATTTAAAAATATGTTTTATCGGACTGTTTAGCTTTTTTTCTGCGTCATATTTATCCTTCATTATGAGTAATGGTTAAAATATAATTATGTAAGTCACTGCGTATTTATTATACATGGTAACAGCTTTATGTATTTTTTTATTAGGTTGGCATCACAGCTTTGTAATTTTTTTTTATTGTCGCATTATTACACTGTACCTAGATATTAAATTAGATTAGATGTAAATAGTGCAAACAATGTTGGTTTTATCAATATTATGTAAGTCTGTTTTGATAATGCCAAAATTGTTTTTTTAGATTAATGGAAAACCGCTAACTTTAATAGGTAGATGAAACTATCAATAATAAATAATGTTTGTTACACTGAAATAGATAAAATGAACGCAATTTGTGTTTTATTTGTACCCAGTTCTGTTAGTTGATAGGAGGATAGGGGGGATTTGATAAAAAAATATTTCGGCTAATGAAGAAAATAAAAATCTATATCAATACTAATATTGTAAATTTGAAAATAACTATGTCAATCAGTTAATATATCTGACTATTTGTTTTCACAGCTAACCCGCTGCACCGATTTCAGTAAAATTAGGCAGTTTGATAGATGGTAATACTTTAATCGTTATGACATACATAGACTCCTACATTTACCGCGAACAAAAGCTAGTACAGTTGGTAAACCAGACTATTTTATAGTATTACTAGTACTTTTACTACGTAGATCTTCCTTATTTATACTTCTGCTATATTTAAAAAACTAGAAACTTATATCATAATAAACTACGTTGTGACATTGTTTAAAGTTGATAAAGGCTGACCTAACTTTGTACATTTCAAGAAAAGGTTATCTGCCTCTAACCTGTCAGCTGAAGGCGTTTTTTAATAAACTATTAAATCAGTTATATGTGTTTTAGTCACTTTAACAGCTTTGAACAATGAACATAAGAAAAAAAAAAAAAGGAAATGAACATAATCCTCTCCTTCAAAAAGAGATTTTGGACTGCTATACCACGTGGACCACACTGGCCTGGTGGGTTAATATAGTGTTTGTTTCAAGTTTTCCTTCTTTTTGCAGTGATATTTTTTTTTTATGGAATAGGCGGGCAAACGAGCAGACGTATCGCCTGATGGTAAGCGATTACCGCCGCCCATGGACACCTGCAACACCAGAGGCGTCACAAGTGAGTTGCCGATCTTTAGGGGGAATGGGGGGATTGGAGGGGGGTTGGGTTATTGGCCTCCGGTATCCTCACTCTCTCAGTGAAACAGAGCGCAAGCGCTGTTTTCTGTGAGGCCGTGGTATCACTCCGGTCGAGCCAGCCCATTCATGCCAAAGCGTGGCTCTCCCACGATATAAATATTTTCCCGCATAGTTTGCTCCCCTAGCTGCCTCTTACGTCACCCATGGGATAAATAGGGGTGGTGACACTTTGTATTACTAATCCATCAAAAAATTGATGCAAAGCACAGAAAGACACGTCTTTTTTAAATTAAAACTTAATAGCACTTCTTCAATATTAATAATAGGTCTTTACCTATGAAATTGCCGTTTTGTATGCAATAAGTGAAAGTACTTATTTTTTCAAACTTTTTTATTTCTGTTATTCGAAGTAATCACCCATGCAATCGACGCATCTTTGCCAACGCATTGACAGTTTATTGATGCCCTTCTTGTAAAAATCAGCTGGACGGGAGGCAACAAACTCTTCAAAGGCATTTTGTACTGCCTCTCGGAAATTGAATTTTTTACCCACTAAAAAGTTAAATGCTATGAAATATATTTAGCTTTAATTCCGCGAGACAAATATCCAGGTTTGAAAGCAAGGCACAAATCCCACCGTCATGCATACTCACATGCACATATGGGTATCATGCTTAAGTACACATACAAAACAAGTGAGAAATAATTAGCATGCCATGCAACCAAACCTATACTCGACACGTGTTTCGCCCCTCCACGGGGCATCCTCAGGAGATTTTGACTCGTCGAGTTTGAGCTCGAATGAGCTCGCGCCACCGCTGTCGGCCCTTTATATACCGTTTCGATGACGCTTTATTAATGGTCGATACAATGTCATAAAGACATCTGTGCCGAACTACCTGCAATCATACTAAGAAGTGGTGATGGAATTAAGTTTGTTTGGTCATTCAACAATGTATATGCATTATTATTGTTATGTTTTGATATTTCTAACTGTTCCAACACACTCAGCCGGAAACCCTTATCGCAAACATGCAGAATGTTATAGGTATTGTTGCCGCTCAAGGAGTGGCCGGTGTCTATTAAATGTTTTGCGAAATGTGATTTATCTGGATGGCCATTCTTGTGAGCGGCAACATGTTCCCTGTACCTAATTTCGAAACTACGGCCTGTCTGACCCACATAGACCCCGGTGCAATCATTGCATACTAATTTGTAAACTCCGGATTTTTTTGAATTCTCTAATTTATCTTTACCGTTACATAGTTTACGCAAGTTTTGATCCGATCGAAAAGCTACGTAAACATTGTGTTTTCTTAGAATATTCGCGATTCTATCCGAAATTGGGCCTATGTAAGCGAGACTCCCGACATTCTTGTTAATTCTTTCGGGGGTACATGCATAAAGTGCTGAGCGCGCCCGGTCATTCTGCTTTTTCTTAATTATATTATCAATAACTTGTTTGGTGTAACCGTTAGAAGTCGCGATTTGATACAATATTTTGAGTTCTTTTGCGTAATTATCCGTGGACAGTGGGAGTGACATTAAACGGTGGACATAGCTGCGGAAGGCTGCTAGTTTATGCTGTAGTGGGTGACAGGATGAAGCGGGAATCGTTGTGTCCGTGTGTGTGGGCTTTCGATAAATTTGGAAATCGAGTTTGTTATTGACTCTTGTGATTGTTAGATCCAAAAAATTAAGGGACTGATTTGATTCTAATTCTAATTTGAATTTAATTTTGGGGTGGTGAGTGTTGAGCCTATTTACGAAAATATCCAATTGACGATTAGTACCTGTCCAACAGGCACTCTTCAAATGGAATATTTGTAAATAAACTATCTACATCTAGTGATAATAATTTCGAATTGTGGGGTGTGTTAATATTTTGTATTTTTTTAGTTAAATCTAAACTATTTTTTAAACTGTACTGTGGTTTAAAAGATGCCTTTGCCTTTAGTAAATTGTTTAGATATTTGGCTAAATCGTATGTTGGGGCACCAATGTAAGAGACAACGGGGCGAATTGGGATGTTGTCTTTATGAGTTTTTGGTAAACCATACAAAAAAGGAGATCGTGGGTTCATTGGAATTTTATATTTTAACTGGCCTGGAGAAATGTATGACGTGTTATTAATTGCATTCTTTATTTCTAGAGTGAATTTTTTGGTAGGGTCGGTAGTAAGACGTTCAAAATCTTCCCCCTGGATAACGTCGTTAACCCTCTGGTGGTATGCAGTTTTATCCAAAATGACTACTGTATTGCCTTTGTCGGCTTTAGTAATTATTAAATCGTTTTGAGTAATTGTGTTTTGTAATGACCTATGTACTTGTATTTCGGAATAATTTTGGGTAA
Organism: Diaphora mendica; assembly: GCA_949125395.1. Classification (NCBI taxonomy): domain Eukaryota; kingdom Metazoa; phylum Arthropoda; class Insecta; order Lepidoptera; family Erebidae; genus Diaphora; species Diaphora mendica. The sequence goes on from OX421315.1 coordinate 20,925,618, forward strand.
TGGTGGTTGCGGACGCTGTCTTTATCTGAAATGCCACCTGATGTTTAACGGCGCTATCCATTTTACTTCTAACACAAGCCATTCCTGAATCTACCATTACAGTTTCGAGCGATTTATTATAGATATGTGGATGACGTAATTATCTGTTGGACAGGTACTAATCGTCAATTGGATATTTTCGTAAATAGGCTCAACACTCACCACCCCAAAATTAAATTCAAATTAGAATTAGAATCAAATCAGTCCCTTAATTCTTTGGATCTAACAATCACAAGAGTCAATAACAAACTCGATTTCCAAATTTATCGAAAGCCCACACACACGGACACAACGATTCCCGCTTCATCCTGTCACCCACTACAGCATAAACTAGCAGCCTTCCGCAGCTATGTCCACCGTTTAATGTCACTCCCACTGTCCACGGATAATTACGCAAAAGAACTCAAAATATTGTATCAAATCGCGACTTCTAACGGTTACACCAAACAAGTTATTGATAATATAATTAAGAAAAAGCAGAATGACCGGGCGCGCTCAGCACTTTATGCATGTACCCCCGAAATAATTAACAAGAATGTCGGGAGTCTCGCTTACATAGGCCCAATTTCGGATAGAATCGCGAATATTCTAAGAAAACACAATGTTTACGTAGCTTTTCGATCGGATCATAACTTGCGTAAACTATGTAACGGTAAAGATAAATTAGAGAATTCAAAAAAATCCGGAGTTTACAAATTAGTATGCAATGGTTGCACCGGGGTCTATGTGGGTCAGACAGGCCGTAGTTTCGAAATTAGGTACAGGGAACATGTTGCCGCTCACAGGAATGGCCATCCAGATAAATCACATTTCGCAAAACATTTAATAGACACCGGCCACTCCTTGAGCGGCAACAATACCTATAACATTCTGCATGTTTGCGATAAGGGTTTCCGGCTGAGTGTGTTGGAACAGTTAGAAATATCAAAACATAACAATAATAATGCATATACACTGTTGAATGACCAAACAAACTTAATTCCATCACCACTTCTTAGTATGATTGCAGGTAGTTCGGCACAGATGTCTTTATGACATTGTATCGACCATTAATAAAGCGTCATCGAAACGGTATATAAAGGGCCGACAGCGGTGGCGCGAGCTCATTCGAGCTCAAACTCGACGAGTCAACATCTCCTGAGGATGCCCCGTGGAGGGGCGAAACACGTGTCGAGTATAGGTTTGGTTGCATGGCATGCTAATTATTTCTCACTTGTTTTGTATGTGTACATATGCATGATACCCATATGTGCATGTGAGTATGCATGACGGTGGGATTTGTGCCTTGCTTTCAAACCTGGATATTTGTCTCGCGGAATTAAAGCTAAATATATTTCATAGCATTTAATGTCATGGATTTCGGCAAAGTAACGCCTGATTCCATAACTTACACTAAAAAGTTGTCAAAATTTTGGAAAAAGTAATAGTCGGTATGTGCAAGGTCTGGTGAGTATGGCGGATGAGGGGAGCTTCCAACCCCAGCTCTTGCAGCTGCTTCACGACAACGCGCGACCCCATACTGCGCAACAGACAGTCTCCAAGCTGCAAGAGCTGGGGTTGGAAGCTCTCCCTCATCCGCCATACTCACCAGACCTTGCACCTACCGACTATTACTTTTTCCAAAATTTAGACAACTTTTTAGTGGGTAAAAATTTCAATTTCCGAGAGGCAGTACAAAATGCCTTTAAAGAGTTTGTTGCCTCCCGTCCAGCTGATTATTACAAGAAGGGCATCGATAAACTGCCAATGCGTTGGCAAAGATGCGTTGATTGCGTGGGTGATTACTTCGAATAATAGAAATAAAAAAGTTCGAAAAAATAAGTACTTTCACTTATTGCATACAAAACGGCAATTTTATAGGTAAAGACCTATTATTTAAGTACATACAATTTTAAAGTATATAGTGCCCCTGCACATCGTAAATCCAGAAAGAAAAGAATTGGAAAGAACCGTTATCAAAGTGCCTTTATTAGAGAACATTAAAGTATAAGTTAAGTGTCTAATGAGTTCTGACTTTTAAGTCTTCATAATATGGGTTTTGAACATGCGCACTGAAATATTAAGTCTACTAAAAAATTAAAAAAAACTTCGTTTAAAAAACCGACTTCAAAAACTGAAAAGTATAAAATAACTTAATTTGTATGTGCTACCTATTCATAGGTTTGAATTCGGCGCCAAGCCAAATGTAATAGTAGGTACCACACTCGCTATATTTCGAGACGAACGTCAACGACGTCACCGACGCTTCGGTTGTTTTGTCCTGTCCCGCTCAAGGTCACGCGCGGCGAGTCCTACTATTACATTTTGGCTCGGCACCGACTTCAAACCTATGAATAGGTAGCACATACAAATTAAGTTATTTTATACTTTTCAGTTTTTGAAGTCGGTTTTTTTAAACGAAGTTTTTATTTTATTTTTCGCGTTTTAGTCTTTCTCAAGTCCCTCATCATCATTTCACCTAAATAACTTGAAAGAATACGACTAAAGGTAACATACAACATACTGTATAGAATAATAAATAAATATTTCGGACATAATGTTTACAGAATATGAAAGCATGCAGACAATTGCCTTAACTTTATTGCAGGCGCTCACGTAAATTTGAGGGTTTTCTTCAATTTCCTTGGGATCCCATCATCAGATCCTGATATGGTGGCCATGGGACCACATGGGGAGCATACCCTTTCGAATACAAAAATAATTTTCGAAATCGGTCCACAATTGACGGAGTAATCAATGTACATACATAAAAAAAATATATCGATGAAATTGAAAACCTCCTCCTTTTGGAAGTCGGTTAAAAACTTGTGCCAAGAGCTAAATTAAACCTTTTCGCAGTCAGTTGAGTTAACAAAATCATAGAAGCAAACAGTGAAGCGGAGCTTTATCAGTTCGATAGAGCCTTAGTTTAAACTTTCTATTTGAAATGTTCACGTCTGTCTGTCTTTGAGCTCTTTGCTTTTGAGGTTTCTAAGACGGAAATTTCGTTTTTAGCTTGATTTCAACTCGAAATTTTTATTTCTTCCTTTCTATTATAAGTACTTGGTACACGATTTCGCTTTGAAGGGCTAGGTATGATAGTATCGTTTTAGTATTTATGACTTTGCTATTCTTACAATACTTTGCAAAATATCTCAGTCAATATTTTGTTACCATTCGGGTAAACGTTAATGCAATAGATTTTTTTTTATGTTTGATGACAGGTGATAGAAGGCATGAGCAGAAACCAAGAGTGGTGGTCACCATACTCATTGTGATTGCAGACAATGCAATAATGCAGCATGGTGATCCACACCATGGCGGCCTATTCAGATGCTTCTGCATCATCGGGCCTCCGGTCTCGCACTCACCATCGAAACACGCGCGAATGCTGTCATTTTAGGTTGATCTTCTATTAGGGAAGTACCGCCCCGTTAGAGCCGGTCCGTTCGGTTCGTGCTGAAATCAGTATCGTACAAGTATCGGTAACTTGTACGATACTGACGAAAAGTAGCGTGGTTTATAGCATAGTTAGTGCGCAACGCGTGTGTTTAATTGGAACCACGCTATTTTTTTTGCTTCAACAAGAACAAGGCGGTGCGTTATCTACTTTTTTAATTTGATCTGAGTTCTACAATGACACTTTCACGTTCTATATAAATTTTAACATCTTTTTTTAATAAATATGTATTTTCATTTATTGTGTTTCAAATATCAATGTCAAATTTCATTTCTTATTCTTAAGGAAGTATATATTGTTTTCACGAAACTCAGTAATTTACAGACATTTTTTTTTTGTATTGGTCAATGCGTGAAAAAATACTATACCTATGATATTTTCTTCATAAATTTAGTACTTTAGCAGTGTTGCGTATTTGAACAAAGAGGTATTTTCAAATGAAAGTGCAGTAAAGAATTTTAAAAAAAATAGTATCCAGTAATATTTTTCTATTTAACTTAGTCAAATAGGCTGAAAATAAATATTAACTGTTGGGTGGCACATACATAGAAATTTAAAAAAAAACATACATTATAAAACTTTAAGGAGTTTAATATGAACAATGATATACGAAGTTGAAAAGGCGAGTTTCAAGTTGGCTGCCAACTTAGAAGCTCTTGATTCGCTAACACTGCACCAATCTTAAAGTTTTGTTCCCTGAAAAAGGCAGTTGGTAAAGACTTCCGGCAGATGAACTTCTCGCATCTAACCACGCCTTTGTACGCACTCAAAGGAAACGCAATTTAAACTATATGCGGGCACGGTAGATTTTCATTCCCTTCACCTCAACTCTTTCCCTTAAGCAATTTGCAAGTTTCATTGAAGACTGTTGAGCGTATGGCATTACGATCACTTCGGCTCCGACTTTTCAGAATAACAATTAAACAGGTCTAAATTTATTTAAACTTTTAGTAAACTGTTTGCAGTTCAATAAAACTATGTTATTGGAGCTAACGAAACATGAATATAGAGAGTGTTATTTGCTTATTACTCACGAGCTTATGCCCAGGTTTTTGGGTTAATATATAGCCTATGACACTCACAAATAATGTTTATTTCTATTAGTTTTTTTTTTTCAAATTCGGTTCAGTTGCACCAGAGATTCCCTCCTAGATAATATTATTATAGATTTACCTTTCTTTTTTTTGTGCAAAAATTCCGTCGAATACCACCAACTCAAATCGACTATAACCGCACGCCACCTCGGGTACCAGGAGCCGGAGGAGGGGATACAGGTGCACCCTCGAGAGAAAATCCCTGGAACCCCGACGTACCACCAGCCACCTACGGTTCATAGATGGCCTCCTCCTGAGCAGGAACCCCGATGTTCCCTTGATAAAAAAGCGCTTGCGCCTCCACCTCGACCTGCTTCTGCTATTGTGACAGATGGCCTCACCTGCCACCCCGAGGCTTGGAGGACGACGATCGTTCTGCGACCTCCGGCGCCTGAGTCGTCTGAGTGATTATACCCTGCTATGGTTCTCATAAGTTACTGAGGTTAATTTTCAATATGTTATTAATAAGTGATAAATCAAATAGTTCACATGATAACGACAACACCTACTATTCAAGTGTCACGAATTTATAACCCTTTGAGGTCCCCTATCACAATCAGGGGGAAGACGGTTTTTGTTATGGTACTTGGTACTATCTTACTTAGTGAAAAGCGAGGTAAGTATTGCTTAACAACTGATTTCTGTTGAGCCTGTAATATTTCTCAGGTTGAGCCTATTTGTACCGAAGCATGGCTCTCCAACAGACAAAAATGACTGCCTCGGTCGCGTTGGCGCAGTGTGACGTGTGTGACTGTGACTGCCGTGCTGAGGTCTCGGGCTCTAATCTTGGGTTGGACCAAATGTTGTATGATCTGCAAATATTTGTTTCGGAGTAAGTATTTTATCAGTCAATCTAAGTTACAAACTCTGCTTAATTCAACGCTAGAGGTGTCAGATGTCTGATACATTGAAAGATTGAAAGAAAGGTTCTTAAACAAAAATTTGTAGTTTTCATAAACTTGCCCTATGTGTATTCGTAGCCACGATAATGTGAAACTGATTAATTTTTTTAGGAAACATTGAGCTACAATGTAATAATATTTTTTTTTAAAGACAACTGCCGCACTAGGAATAAATCCTGTGTCGCGGGGGACTTTACAAACATACAGAAATCGGACACAAAGATCATCCAGACTCAGAACAACAATTTGTGGATCACACAAAGTGTTGTCCTACAACACTTTGTGTGATCCACTTGGCGAAGTAGGAAACGTCGTGGTGACCTTAAACCACTAGGCCAAACGTGCAGTCAAAATATTTCTAAAAAAAGCGTTGTTTATTTTCTTAATATTTATTATAGATATCAGATCTGGTACTTAATATTTTTCTCACAATTCTTAAATCTAGAAATTCAAGTCTGAGATCGTAAGTTGGTAGGTATCAATGTCAAGGGTTGATATTTGATATTTTCTTAGTAAAAAGACACGGTTACTGAAACGATTTTATTTTGCGTGAAAGGCGTGAAAAAGTATTGTATACAAATGCGTTCTGATAAATAACGTCAATGTATTCAATTTATTTCCAGTAATAACTTCATGTGTATACGAGTATATATGTGTTTCCAATGAACGAGATATTTGATATTTGTCACGAGTAGATGGCAACGTTCACATAACGTATTACGTTAATAAAACTATTTTATCACAATATTAATTGCTACAAAATAAATGAACTTTACATAATTTTTTACATTATTTAAAAAAATGATTTTTGAAAATAATTTGACTTTTACTTAATTAACTAATACTGTGTAGCCGCGATTGCGAACATGTCATTTTGCGTATAATATATTATCGTAATATAAAACAGTGTATCCTTTATGAATAATCTAATTGATGTTCGTTATGAAGTAAAATATTTCATTTAAATGTCACTGAAAAAGTTGACGAAGGCTTTCATAAACAAAGAGTGATATTGTACTGCCGTCGCTCGGGTTGACCACTGGCGCTCGTCCCTGATATAATTAAGTTTTTAACAAAGATAAATTAACTGCGAGCACATTTGAAACAAAATTTCTAATAATAATATCAACACTTTTAACATGCCATTATTTAGTATTTCACTTTATAAATAACTAGCTGTTGCCCGCGGCTTTGCTCGCGTGGAAGTTGATTATATGTATTTAATTAAAATTGACTTTCATACACACTTTCGACCCTTATTTTAACCCCTTTAGGAATAGAATTCCCATAAATGCTGATATAAGTATTCATTTATTTGTAATCAAAAGCCTGAAGACAAAGTTTCAGGCTACTAAATTAAAAAATAACGGACTTCCAGTCTAGCCTATGGATAGAATATGCGGAAACGCGTATCTCATCATCATCACCGCAGTCCACTGCTGGATATAGGCATCTCCATTTGCACGCCACTTGATTCGATCCTCAGCTTCTCTCATCCAGCTCATGCCAGCCGTCTTGGGCAGATCATTATTCCACCTGGCCTGGCCTACGTTTGCCGAGACGCGGTCACCATGTAACCTTTAGACGTGGGATAAATAAATGAAAGATAATTATGGTAACACTTAGTATATTTAAACAAAAGAAGAAATGCTCCGGTAGCTTAAAGTCAGGGTCGCGGGTATTTCGTCTCAGGGTTTTGATGAATCGGGGTCGCACACTGTTTAGGACGTGCCTGTGGTGGCCCCTTCGTCAGTGACGCGGCACAGTGGAGTCACCCGACGCTCTGGCCGCAGACTGGCCGCTGGCCATAAGGTGGCTTCGTACCCGTGGGGTGAACTTGTAACTCGTTGGATGGGTTCGAATCCGTAAGGTAGACGTGTACTCGTAGGGTGGATGCGAACCCGTAGGGTGGACCCTGAAGCGGAGAAGGTAGGCGGCCTCAGTAGGGTACCACACACAGCGTCGAAACGCGCAACGAACACCCGTTCAGGCATTCGCTGCACGTTCACAGACACTTCACAATTACACAGATTAAGAAAATAATAGATACACAAACAACTACCAACGGCAAAGCAATTACAATTATTGAATCCGCAATCACATAAGGTGATTGCGGGTATTTGAGTTAAATTATATATTTATAATTAAATTAACAGCGACTAAGCACTTTAATAGCCCTGGAGCGGAATAATAAATATTTAAATATGGGAATTAACTTACCGAAATATATTCGGGTCACGTATAGGTAAACAATTGACAATTTCACAATTAACAGTTGCACCAAGCTCAGCACAACGACGCCAGTTCGGTAGTTTAAAGCAGTTTATGGTCTAAGTTTGTAGCACGAAATGACAAAATCTCCATATACCTACAGCAATTAAATAAGGTACACGAAAATAGTGGTGTACCTACCAACTCGACTAATCAACTTGCGTACAATCGATTATTTATAAATGATACCGTCTAATATATATCTACCACGTTACACGAACCCTTTACTCCAACGGTTATCAGTTCTGCGGCTAATATGGCCAGCCTACTGTCACTTCAGCTTGCTTATCCTGTGGGCTATGTCAATGACTTTGGTTCTCTACCGGATCACCTCATTCTTGATGCGATCCCTTAGAGAAACGTTGAGCTTTTGTGATGAGAAAAATAAATCATTATTATTATTAAAGCCCTCTCCATAGCACTTTGAACTTGTGGACCAGCCGTGTCGTAAGTGTCCACGTTTCGGCACCGTATGTCATGAAAGGTAGGACCTATTGTATCTATTGATTGAAGACTTTCGTATTTAGGCACTGTGGGATTGACGATGAAAAGACCCGACGAAGTTTCCCAAACGCTGCCCAACCCGGCTGAATTCTACTGTTCACCTCGTCCTCGAAATTTTTTCTACTTAACTGCAAAGTCTGCCCGAGGTACCACACATATTTTTGAAGAACTTCGAGAACGGCACCGTGAATCACAACCGGTTCCGGTAGAACATGTTCGTACATACGTATCTACTCATTTTTAATCAGTAGCCATAAATAAAGAACTTCAAGAATGACGGACTTCCAGAATAACCTAAATATGAAATTTCAACCCCTATCTCACCCTCAGGGGTGGAATATCCAAAAACGCTTAAATATGTGTCTACTCATTTTTAATCAGCCAAAACACAAATTTTCATGTTTCTCACTTTTTTTTTTTTTTTTTTTTTTATGTTTGGCCTGCCAAAATGACTCTACTCTGCCTGATGGAAAGCATTAGCAGAATCCACGAGTGGTGGCCACCATACTCATTGCGAATACAGCAATGCAGTATGGCGACCCACACTATGGCGGCCTAGTGATGCTTGTGCATCTTTTAGTCTAGTCAACAAGTATGGAACTTGTTGACTAGACTAATTGGGCCACCGGTCTCGCACTCACCAACGAAACACGACAGCACAAACGCTGTCATTTTACGTTGATTTTCTGTATCACTTAAAAATTACGGACTTCCTTACAAAATTTCAACCCCTATTTAACCCCTTAGGGGTAGAATATCCAGAAACGCTTAAATACGTATCTACTTATTTTTAATCAGTAGCCGAAAATTTTCATGTTTCTCACTTAAAAAATGACGGACTTCCTTACAAACTTTCAACCCCTATTTCACACCTTTAGGGGCATAATATCCAAAAACTCCTAAATATGTATCTAATCATTTTTATTTAGTAGCCCAAAAATAGTTTCATATTTCTTATTTAAAAAATTACGGACTTCCATACAAACTTTCAACCTCTATTTCACCCTCTTAGGGGTAGAATATCCTGAAACGCTTAAATACGTATCTACTCTTTCTTAATCAGTCGCCCAAAAGTAAAGTTTCATGTTTCTTACTTAAAAAATGACGAACTTCTACACAAACTTTCAACCCCTATTTAACCCCCTTAGGGGTACAATATTCAGAAACTTTTAAATGCGTATCTATTCATTTTAAATCAGTACCTCAAAAATAAAGTTTAATGTTTCTTACTTAAAAAATGACGAACTTCCATACAAACTTTCAACCCCTATTTCACCCCCTCAGGGGTAGAATATTCAGAAACGCTGAAACACATTTCAATTCATTTTTAATCAGCAGCCAAAAAATTAAGTTTCATGTTTCTAACTTCAAAAATGACGGACTTCCAGACTGACCTATATACGAAATAACAACCCCTATTTAACCCCTTAGGGGTAGAATATCCAGAAACGCTTAAATACGTATCTACTCTTTTTTAATCAGTAGCCCAAAAGTAAAGTTTCATGTTTCTTACTTAAAAAATGACGAACTTCCATACAAACTTTCAACCCCTATTTCACCCCCATAGGGGTACAATATTCAGAAACGCTGAAACACATATCAATTCATTTTTAATCAGCAGCCAAAAAATTAAGTTTCATGTTTCTAACTTCAAAAATGACGGACTTCCAGACTGACCTATATACGAAATAACAACCCCTATTTAACCCCTTAGGGGTAGAATATCCAGAAACGCTTAAATACGTATCTACTCTTTTTTAATCAGTAGCCCAAAAGTAAAGTTTCATGTTTCTTACTCAAATAATGACGAACTTCTATACAACAAACTTTCAACCCCTATTTAACCCCTTAGGGGTAGAATATCCAGAAACGCTTTAATACGTATCTACTCTTATTTGATCAGTAGCCCAAAAATAAAGTTTCATGTTTCTTACTTAAAAAATGACGAACTTCCATACAAACTTTCAACCCCTATTTCACCCCTTTAGGGGTAGAATATTCAGAAACGCTGAAACACGTATCAATTCATTTTTAAACAGCAGCCAAAAAATAAAGTTTCATGTTTCTAACTCCAAAAATGACGGACTTCCAGACTGACCTATATACGAAATAACAACCCCTATTTAACCCCTTAGGGGTAGAATATCCAGAAACGCTTAAATACGTATCTACTCTTTTTTGATCAGTAGCCCAAAAGTAAAGTTTCATGTCTCTTACTCATATAATGACGAACTTCCATACAAACTTTCAACCCCTATTTCACCCCCTTAGGGGTGGAATTTCAAAAATTCCTTTCTTCGTGCTTACTTACGTTACATAAAGAACCTACATGCAAAATTTCAGGATTCTAGCTTCAGCGGTTTGGGCTGTGCGTTGATCTCTGGGTATGTCAGTCAGTCAGTCAGTCACCTTACTCTTTTATATATATAGATAAGTTTATAGCAGATTTTTAATATATTTTATCTAAATACTAACAGACCCACGCAACCCCGTTTGCGTCTCTTATTGCCCGTAGCGTGATAATTTTCCCCCGTTTCAGAAACATTCCTATAGTCTTCAAATCGGACCAGCGGTAACAAACAAACAAACTCTTCAACTTCATAATATTAGTATTAGTATAGATTAATACTGAAGGAAAACCTTTTAGCCGTTTTTCAAAACTGATTCACTGATACTGAACTGATACTGTTAAAGTTTATATAGAGGAGCAGGGCAGAAAGCTAAAAAAAATAATTATAGTCGGATTTCAACCACTGGGCGACTAGTTTTTACTACGTTAGCTGATTAATATGATAAGCAATAATAATTTATTGCAAAAAACGAATTTTACAGGCAAATATACACTTTAAACAATGGAGTATTATAAACCAAAATGATTTGAAGTTATGTTAATTTTACAATATAATGTTTTTTCAACTTAGTACCCTTTTTAAGATGTTTATTGTGACTAAAATACAAGACGAGTTTGATGTACTAAGTTCTTCTAACGGATGTAGCCACACACAAGTCAAGTATCGTCTATACAAATGCCTATCTGTATTCAAGAGATAAGTAAGTTTGTAAGGCGTGACCTTGGAGCGGCAAGTCCTGCGTTATCTTAAAATGTGGCACGTTTTACTTTCTAGAGAAAACTGTCTGAAGTTTTCTAGTTTTCTGTCTGATGAACTCTTAGGCCTAGTGTTTAGTGATCCTGCCCGCTGGGCCAGTGATCGTGAATTCCATTCACACTCAAGATAAATAACCGTGTGATGAGCATGATTATTTCTTATATTTTAACTGTAATATACCTTGATATAATATGTATGTACCAGTATTTAGAAATAGTATCTGGATGACCGCTTTGCTCGGTATTTTTTTTACATATACATGAACCTGCCAATGTGACTACCCTACCTGTGTAGTCATAGTCACCCACAATATGGCGGCCTAGTGATGCTTCTGCATCATTGGGCCTCCGGTCTCGCATTCACCAACTAAACACGACGACAGCACGAACGCTGTCATTTTACGTTGATATTCAGTGCGAGGGTAGTACCGCCCCGGTCGAGCCGGCCCGTTTGTGCTGAAATCAGCGTGGCTCTACTACCTAGGAATTTTTTAAATAAAATTTCTAACAACGAATACTAGCTAGATCGATTTATCGCCCCTGAAACCCTGTGCATGCTTCATTTCATGAAAATCGTTGGAGCCCTGAGAGTTCTGAGTCGGAGTTTCTGAGATTCATTCATTATAATCTCCCTAGCGAGATTGCAAACTATCGATATATTGTCAACTGTCCCTGATTGGTCGGTTTTACAGCAAGTCGTTCAATAGCCATAGAGTTCGGTTAGGTTAGGTTAGAACTTCTATAATTAATTACAAATTAATTTTACTGTCACAACAATTTTATTTAATTCTAAAGCTGTGAGGTATTTTCAACATGAAATCAATTTACAATCACAAAAATACTTTACATTCGCAACAAAGACGAATTAAGAAACAAATGTTCAACCAATCAGCGCGCGACTAGCGATTCGTCGATACCATTTCACAATCTTTTGACTGTTTGCAATCTCGCGAGATAGATTACAATCTAACGGTTTTGACAATCTGTCGGTAATCGGTAATCTTATGGTAACATAAGTAGTATATAGTATATACTATATACTACTTATGTTACCATAAGATTCACCATACTTACATATATTCATCAAAAAAGTTTAGAACTAATTTTATTCATAATGGAACCGATCTGGCAATAAACTTTTATTCCTATTATAATTATCATTAACTGCCTCGCTGGCGCATTGGTAGCGTATGCGACTGCTGTGCTTGAGGTCTCGGGTTCGATGCCCGGGTCGGATCAAATGTTTGTATGACCTACAAATATTTGTTTCGGAGTTTGAGTGTTTTCTATGTATAATATACTTGCTTTTACACGCGGCTTCGCTCACGCATACTTTCATCCCCTGATTTACCCCCTTAGGGGTGGAATTTTAAAAATTCCTTTCTTAGTGCTCACTTACGTTATACAAAGAACCTACATGCAAAATTTCAGGATTCTAGCTTCAGCGGTTTGGGCTGTGCGTTGATCTCTGGGTATGTCAGTCAGTCACCTTACTCTTTTATATATATAGATTATGTATGTATTTACAAAAATATATATATATGTATTTATATAGTGTCTAGTACCCATAACACAAGCTCTGCTTAGCTTGGGACTAGATAGCGTTGTGTGTTAGATGTCCAAAATATTTATTTATTTATAGTACATAATGATGAAAAGTTCTTATAGGGGTATACTACTACCTTTTATTACACAATTTTATGAATTTTATATCAGGCCTTCAAAATCCCTAGTTTAAGCCCTCAATTGCAATTTAACGATAATGTCCATTTGATTTTACCCTAAAAATTCAGAACATTGTAATAAACATTTTTGAAGTAGGTAGGAGAAATCTTTGACAAAACTTTATATCGAGAAAATTCTAATCGATTTTGTTTTTAAAAACTCCTTAACAATAGTTAGGAAGACAGAGAATTTCAAACCAGTTTTGTAGTTCTGGAATTTTAGTAGCATTAATATTTTAAAGATATAATACTAGTTGGTTGCCCGCGGCTCCGCCCGCGTATATGACGGTTATCGCGGCAAATAGTAGCCTATGTGTTATTCTCACGTATGCTTATACATGAGAATAACACATAGGCTACTAGTGTATATTAGTGAAAAGTATCATCCAAATCCGTTCAGTAGTTTTTGCGTGAAAGAGTAACAAATATTCATGCATCCATCCATACTTACAAACTTTCGCGTTTATAATATACTAGCTTTTACACGCGGCTTCGCTCACGCAGACTTTCATCCCCTGATTTACCCCCTTAGGAGTGGAATTTCAAAAATGCCTTTCTTAGTGCTCACTTACGTTATATAAAGTACCTACATGCAAAATTTCAGGATTCTAGCTTCAGTGGTTTGGGCTATGCGTTGATCTCTGGGTATGTCAGTCAGTCAGTCACCTTACTCTTTTATATATATATAGATAGATTAGTATAGATGGATTAAATAAATGCGTCCTCTTAGTCAGCACGACTACGTCTTTTCAAGTGCATTTTACAGTTTGTGCAAGTGGTACAAAACTTATGCGCTTACTATTCCATTTCTACTGCCGTCTTACTGTTATTTCCTCCATAATAATAGTCGTAAAGATTTAAATGCTGAAATGTCGATAAAACTGTTGAAACTAAAACGACTAACTCCAGATTATTTTGAGTAGCTCTTTATTTTAATCTTACTTAAATAGCAACCACGTTACGTTATTACGCATAAAATTTTAGCTGGCTAGCTTCATGAAGTATCATTTAAGCTATTTTCGTATTACACTAGGGCCTCGATAATCCGAACCCCCAATAATCCGAATGCCTCTATAGTCCGAACGACACTGTTTCATAGAATATTGCAGTGTCACTTAGTGTTCATTCTCTTTACGTGATAGACTTGTCTTATGACTTGTGTCATGTGTGTGTATGTTGTGTGTGTAAAATGAGGATGCTGACAAAAACCAAGAAGTGTTAGAGGAATAGGAAGCAACTGCCAGGATTCAACATACTCGAGTTGTGTCTGCGTTAAATGAGTGTTTGGAATAGTCCGCCCATATCCAAGAAGATATTTAAATTTCAGAAAAAAAAATTGCGTAAATTGAAAAATAAAGCATTTTTATTGTCATTAAACACCACTCGTCAAAGTAGTATTCTAGATTTCTTTAAAAACAACTACAACTAAAATATAACAGTTTTTTATATTTTAAAAGGTGAAACAGTTTTTTTTTGTTTAATGACAATAAAAATGCTTTATTTTTCAATTTACGCAATTTTTTTTTCTGAAATTTAAATATCTTCTTGGATATGGGCGGACTATTCCAAACACTCATTTAACCAAATAATCCGAAATAATCCGAACCATTAATCCGAACAGGGCGATAATTTTGAGTGTTCGGATTATCGAGGCCCTACTGTATATACTTTAGCCGGAAAAAGTTTCTTTCCGGACCGTAGTTACCCAATACCTCGAAAAGTATGGATATTTTTTTCTGTAAAATGATGCCCTTAATTTAGTTACATGTGAAAAAAAAAATAGTCTCAGCTAAGCTATAAAACTTAGTAGGTATATCTATAAAGTTGTACAGAAAGTTAATTACAAAAATACGCCACAATTGTCTGAATTTTAATCAACCTCTAGTATTTTTATAGGCCACATTAATAGATGCTTCTAACTAACCAACTTAGAACAACGCCCTACTGCTCACAACTGTTTCTTGTTAGAAGTTTAAATGAACTACGTTTCATTTAAATTCGTTTAGCAATAAAGACATAGCTTGTTATTAAATTTATGTTTGTAAATACAATGATGTATGTAAATACAAACATAATAATATGTCAATATACTCATGGTATTCAAAGAAATACATTCTGTCTCGGGAAACTTTACAAAAATTTATGAAACGGATTCAAAGAGCACCAAGACTCTGAAAAACAATTTGTGGATTACACAGTCTTGGTCTATGTGGGTACTGAGCTGTAAGATTTTAGAGTTTAGATTCGTTCAGTTAAATAGTTACACGACGTATGTCGTTTTGAAAAATTTCTGCAATAAATGGGCAGGATCCCATAGCAACTCAAAATGAGTCGTTTGTGTTCTTAGCAACCCTTGTAACTCTGGATCCTCATCTCATATCGTGACAATCCGGCCGTGACCGCATAAAGAAGGTGGCAACTGGGACCTTTTACAAATAAGTCACTGAATTAATTTCAGCTTTCTAGCTCTATATATATATATATTACTTAACGAAATTCTGTCTATTACTAAGTTAGGTATTAGAATTTAAACTTTATATGTATTAGAAACAAATGTTAGTTTTGCTCGTTTAAATATAAAATATGATGATAAAACGGAGCCGTAGCAATTATAATACAATATTCGAATAACTCGCGAAAGTATAAGTCAATTAGTCTCCGTACTCTTCTGGCAGGATATATCTTAATTGACCTCAGTGACGAGGCAAAAGTTGCGCGCATTTGTTAATTGAAGTTAGAATTAGAGTCCGTCTTAAGTTAAACCTTCAAGTCTCGCTAATGATGCAAAGAAATTCTCAAGTGTGACACTAAGTTAATTTAATTCATTAATAAATTATCTCCTAAGGTTTTAAGATATATAATCTTCTGTATTCTGCATCGCGTTTAGAGAAAAGCTGAAAATAAAAATATTTTATTAAATAAAAAAAACTTCGTTTAAAAAAACCGACTTCAAAAACTAAAAAGTATAAAAAAACTTTATAAAGATTTAATTAAATACACCTCATATGCAAACCCTTAATATTGTTGAAACACTATTATTTGTATGTGCTACCTATTCATAGGTTTGAAGTCGGCGCCAAGCCAAATGTAATAGAAGGTACCAGTACCACACTATATTTTATAATGATAAAAACAATTTATATTATGAATTCGATATACCTATCTTAAAGAGAAAAAAGACCTATGTTTGTATACATAAATACATATAAAATAAAGGAGTTAGAAGTACATATTGAAAGAAAAAGTAGATTATAACGGATGGTTTCAGAAAAGGCAATAGTTCGAACAGCTCCTAGTCATATACCTCAATTTTTGGAGTCTGAGCCCACATATTTTTAATAGTCAAGTTGAGAAAGGTTGTAATCCATAGAAACATTGATCACATTACGTCAATTTATGTTATTTTGATTGTTTTTGAGGGTCTTTGTGTCTTCTCGGGACGCTGTTTTCGAGATTTATAAACATGTAGGTAGGTAATTAATTTAGTCAATTATGAGTCTTTTCTGAACTCCTATGTGGATAAAAACTGTTAAATTAAAAGGTATTATTTGTATTCAAAAAGCCTAGAAGTACAAAATCTTCCTGATGTTTCACTTGTTGAACATTGTTGCGATAAAAAGATAACTAAAAAAAATTCTAAAACAGTAAGTTCGAAACTATAAAGTTTTGATTTATTAACGGCCAGTGTTAAAACTTTTATGCCAACACTATTTATTGCACAGATTTATTACACAACTTATATTATTATAGAACGGTGAAAGAGCACGACATTAAATTCATATGCAGCTGTTGCAAAAATGTACTAGTCTTTTAAAAATGATTTCCCGAAATTTCTAAAGTCAAGTTCTACAGGTACATACAATAACTAGTTGATCCACACGACTTCGTCTGCGTCTCTTTTCCATTAATATCGGTTCCTATTGGTCTGAACGTGATGTTAACTATCCTATCTTATGTACGACACCATAACATACATTTTTAAAAAATCGTCAAAATCGGTAAGATAGTTTCAAAGTTCATAGTGAGCAACAACGTGATACAAGAATTATGAAACATAAATAGATTATTCACAGACTTCGCTTAACGCATATAGCCAGGTCTTTCTAAATTAAAAGGATTCCTAAGAACGAATTAATTAACAGATTGAACTCCTCAAAAGTGAACACTGCAGTGCTGAGAATTATTTAATTAAATTAAAAAAAATAAAAAAAAATAAAAAATTTAATTTCAAAATTTTGAAAAAAAAAAACTTTCGAAATTATTACATTCTTCTATACATATATATCTTACCACCATACCATACACCGTTTTACCAAATGTTGTCTGAATTTGATCTCAGAAGGGATTTTTAGCTATAAGTTGTACTCAACTCCTTTACTTTGGACTCCGCGTTTCTACGGAGCATGACCTCTAGAAGCTTTTGGTCAGAGTTGCTAACAGAAAATGTGATGCTTTATGTCGTTTCAATGGATTGAGATCTGACATTATCACCTAATTGTGTGACCTGACTGGTATGACGATCCATGAGACCTTCGAAGCAAACAAAAATATAGTCATACTAACTATTGCCTGTGGCTGCGCCCGCATGTATGTCGGTTATCGAGGCTATAATAGTAAGTAGCCTATGTCCTCCAAGGTCCAATCTATCTTTATACCAAAATTCATCCAAATCGGTTCTGCGGTTTAGCCATGAAAGTGTACACAAGACAGTTACTTTCGTATTTATAATACGAGTATATGGATAGTAATGGTATACATCTAAAATGTGAACCTGGCCATATAATGCATAAATATTGTGTTTTTATTGTCCTTAGTATAATTTAATTTCATTATTTCCACCGTAAGTTTACGAGCGGTAATATAAAGCCATTTTATTGTTCGTATTACTTCTAACCTCACCCTAGTTTTGGAGGCCCCGTTGTGACTCCGATTGATCCTATTTCATTTCAGTCATGCCCGTTTTATCAACGATCTGACTTCGAAGTGTCTGATTGGATTGTTTTTTTTATAGTGATGAATATATATATATGTATGTTTCTATTCCTCATACGATCATACAATTCATTGTATGATATTTTAAGTTGTTTCTACAGTTTTTGAAGTGAAAACTTCTTTGGGCGCGTTGAGCACTTTTAGGGTGAACAAAAATTACGGAACTCGCGTCATCGCCACCGCACTCTTCCCATGAGCTATATGTACTCGTATACTGTGTATATATTTACATACATAGATATACACCTCCGTACGTTATTAGTATAGATTTTAGTTTTCACTTCTATCGGCAGTCCCCAAAGACTGCCACGATTTTTTGAATGACCCTATCTGATTCATATCTTACAACTTAGTTAAGTTGTATATTGATAACGTTGCAAAGAAATATAAGAATGACGTCAAGGTAATATAGCTTTAATAAAATAAGTTAGTACTTAGACACTGATTAACAATATTTAAGGTAAATTAAAATACGTAACCTCGTGGTTCTTTGCAAATAGCATAACTTGTCCTGTGCTGTGATATACCAATATAAAATAGACTATTGCAAAAATATAAACAGAACGCTTCAATGCAACGCTGTTCGGTGTGAACTGTGAAACATGGTTAGTTTACTTTGGCACGAAGCAATTTCCACGAGCAATGGGCCGAGAGAAACCCCCCTTCGGCAAGTGACACGCGTCTGGTTTCAGTGTAGATGTGTATATGAACTAAGTATATATATCAAGTTAATCAGACAGTAGTGATTTCTTCATATTAAACATAACTTAATTAATTATATTGTAAATGAAATCAGAAACTATAATTGTATCTTAGTAATGTATTTTGCATGTGATCTGCTACTGTAGTTAATTATTTGTGATATATGTACACGTACTTAGGCAGTATAAAATTTAGTTTAGACTATAGTTATTTATCAACATAATATATCTACATCTACACTATTATACTCGTATAATCTACACTATTATATAAAGAGGTAAAGTTTGTGACGTAGTAGGGGGTAATTTCTGGATCTACTGAATCGATTTTTAAGATTCTTGTACCAATAGAAGGCTACGTTATTTGTGAGTGACATAGGATATATAATAACCCGAAAAGTGGAAAGATTTTTCGTGGTAGCCGGATTTGCAAAGTAAGTCGGAGAAAAAATGTTTACCGTCCAACGAAGTGGGCACGGGTCAGCTAGTGTACTATAAAAGTATGTAATATGTAATTATGGGCATACAATTCTATATAGGGCCATTTTGGGAACTTTCTACTTACTTTACTATACCGGGATTGCCAATTAATTATCTCTTTTTCAAGCAACCTATTCCACATAATATATCCTTATTATTATTTTTACGGGAATTAACGCGATCACTATTTCAAGGTACTACATACCTCTGTTTTGCCTGACGTTTCGACCAGGTTGCACTGGCCGTGGTCACAGGCTGACTGGCTCAGCGGCGCACGCCCTCCGTCGTCGAATCCGTGAAGTCGAAGGTTCTTCATCCACCCGCACATTTTCGATATTATTGATATTTTTGTTTCGCCATGTACCGTCACATACCACACTAACAGGGTCCCTAATCTGTAAGACTAGACTGTATCCGACTGCGCAGAAAAGTGAGGTGGTATGTTTTTTAACACTGGATTCCACGCTGTAGATAATTTAAAACCATCTTCCCGATTGAAAGTTTTATGCTTTTTAATCTCAATCGCTTCACGTACAACTCTTGAATAAAAGTGACGTTCGGTGGAGAGGACTTGCGTGCGGTGAAATTCAATCCAGTGGTTGATGCCTGCATCGAGTGCATGTTCTGCAATCGCCGATTTGCTCGTCTGTCGGTTCTTCACAGCAGCGATATGTTCTTTGACCCTTTCAGCAATAGTCCGTTTCGTTTGGCCTATGTAGGAAGGATCTCTGTGACCCTGAACATTTAGAACGGGAGCTAGAACATGTTCAGGAGGTACTCAAAGGTAACGGATATCAAGTGAATGGAGGACGGAAGCAACCGAAAATAAGACGCAAGTATCCAGAAGTGAACAGGCAACCAGCCTATATGCCTTATGTCAAGGGAGTTACGGATAAGATCGGGTCCGTGTTAAAGAAATACTCCATTCCGACAGTATACACACCAGGCATAAAGGTTCACAACATCGTCGGCACACCGAAGGATATATTGCCACTACAAACTCCGGGTGTTTATAAAATAGACTGCAGCTGCGGAAGTTCCTACATAGGCCAAACGAAACGGACTATTGCTGAAAGGGTCAAAGAACATATCGCTGCTGTGAAGAACCGACAGACGAGCAAATCGGCGATTGCAGAACATGCACTCGATGCAGGCATCAACCACTGGATTGAATTTCACCGCACGCAAGTCCTCTCCACCGAACGTCACTTTTATTCAAGAGTTGTACGTGAAGCGATTGAGATTAAAAAGCATAAAACTTTCAATCGGGAAGATGGTTTTAAATTATCTACAGCGTGGAATCCAGTGTTAAAAAACATACCACCTCACTTTTCTGCGCAGTCGGATACAGTCTAGTCTTACAGAATAGGGACCCTGTTAGTGTGGTATGTGACGGTACATGGCGAAACAAAAATATCAATAATATCGAAAATGTGCGGGTGGATGAAGAACCTTCGACTTCACGGATTCGACGACGGAGGGCGTGCGCCGCTGAGCCAGTCAGCCTGTGACCACGGCCAGTGCAACCTGGTCGAAACGTCAGGCAAAACAGAGGTATGTAGTACCTTGAAATAGTGATCGCGTTAATTCCCGTAAAAATAATAATAATTATATCATGGAACGCGAAAGTTTAAAAGTTAGTATAATATATCCTGCTAATATTATAAATAAAAAAGTTTATCAGAATGGATGTTTGGATGTTTCTTACTCTTGCATGCAAAATCTACTGAACGGATTTAGATGAAACTTTACAGTAATATAGTATAATATTTAATGGATACAATTTTGGTGTAGATGTAGGTAGACGTATAAATAAATATTTAATGTTAAAATTGTAATTTGTTAAGAAGAGAGAGACAAATTATATATTACTAAAAAATAAATTTAATTTACAATAATGAACAAACAACCTTACAAACAAACAACTCGTACTTGTAAATCAAATCTAATAAAAAGTTTTTATAAAAAAAAAACTGACTTCCAAAAACCATCCAACGAAAACTGTCTGCCAAAAAACACTAAAAAGCGTAAAATAAACTGACTTCATAAATTGCTATGTGCCAATTCTTGTCTATACCTAATACTTTATTCATTTAAATAATAGTATTATTATGTGTGCTAGGTACGTAGAATCTGTTTGAAGTCGGCCCCAAGCCAAATGTAATAGTAGTTACCACACTCGCTATATTTCAAGACGACCATCAACTACGTCGCGTCGCGCTATTACATTTTGGCTTGGCGCGGTTTTTTTTTTATAAAAACTTTTTATTTTTCCATTTTTAGTGCAAACAATCGTAGGTTATCAGTAAGTTGAACTATTTCATATAATTTCTGGTGATGCGAATAACTCTAGTGGTTTGAACACGTATTAAAACTGAGTATGCTCAATTTCCAAAATTATGTTGAGATGCAAGATTTCTGTTACCGAGAACGTGGTCTACGGGGCAATAGGAATCGTGTCCAAGCTTAAATGTCGTTATGAAATAGAAGCAGGCGAATTACTTAAAGCAAAATACATGAGGGGTTAGTCATCATAGCGCCTGTGTCATCAGCTCACCTAAATAACTTAAAAGTATACAACTAAAGGTCTATAGATACGTATGAAATTGAACGAATTATCCTCCAACTCCTAACCGTTGAGGATTTGTACCTTCCATCATCAGCTTACCTAAATAACTTGAAAGAATACGACTAAAGGTAACATACATACATATGACATTTAAAGATTTATCCTCCAACTCATCATCATCAGCTCATCATCATTAAATGATGACTACCAGACGCAAATACCGGAGTAGCTTCAGAAAATATACGAAAAACATAGTACGTGCCTGAAATAAATGAGGGTTCCCCTCGATTTCTCTGGGATACCATCATCAGATCCTAGTTTCCTTGTCATGGTACCACCGTCGGAACATCTCCTTTCCAACAAAAGAAAAATCATCAAAATCGGTTCATAAACGACGAAGTTATCCGCGAACACACATAAAAAATATTTATATATATATATACGGTCGAATTGAGAAACCTCCTCCTTTTTTTGAAGTCGGTTAATTAATACACACTGACAAAGAATTTTATTTTAAGATATATTTTACTCAAACACAAGAGCCATGATAATTATGTGTCCATAATTAATTAAAGGTAATAAGTTTTTCAATAAAACTTCTGACGTTTTAAATATTAATGTGACTTTATACTATATTCTAAAATATCTAATAAAATTATTAATTTCACGAACGACGTGCTCTTTAGGTAATGGTGGAGTCTTTGTTGTCAAGAAAAACAAGACACCAATTCCGAGAAGTTCCATCCTTTGATAGCGATGTTTAATTGAAATCTTATAATAAGAACCAACTTTACTTCGAGCCTTTATCTCATTATCCAACTACTTACACTCAAAGGAGATTTCAATTAGCTGGTTTCAAATAAACCATGACCATCTTTTGTTTTAGATTTCTCAGAACTTTCATTAGTGTTCGTTTAATTCTAGACACTGTTTATTAAAGATATAAAGTGAGATTATCTGGTCTGACGTCGCACCTTATTGTCTTTAATCGAATCACTTTATTATCGTTTTAAATATAAACAAGAAAATTATTTTATCATATTTTGTTAAAACTACTAATGAATCTATAAAATCTAGGCTCAAGCACGTTTTACACTAAATTTGTGCGAAGGTCATAAATATTCACAATTATTCTGTTCAAAATGAACATTTAGATTGGTACATTTAGTTTTATTGAATATCAAGTACTATATTGTACCAAAAAACCGCAAAGTCTTTTTATATTACTATACCATTAGGGTATAGAATTAAACTATATTCTGTGGTTCGATATATAGGTATTCTAGGGAGGTCTAATTAATTAACATGCAATAATTAAAATATTTTTAATATTTTTTTTATTTTTTTTATGTTTGGCCCGCCATAATGACTCCAAGAGTCCAAGAGTGGTGGTCACCATACTCATTGCGAATGCAGACAATGCAGCATGGCGACCCACACCATGGCGGCCTAGTGATGCTTCTACATCTTTTAGTCTAGTCAACAAGTATGGAACTTGTTGACTAGACTATTTGGGCCTCCGGTCTCGCACTCACCAACGAAACACGAGAGCACGAACGCTGTCATTTTACGTTGATTTTCTGTGCGAGGGTAGTACCGCCCCGGTCGAGCCGGCCCATCCGTGCTGAAATCAGCGTGGCTCTACTACCTAGTGTATATTATATACTTATATTATATAATATACTTTAAAAACATTATAGGATTAAACTTAATTTAAGAACGCATTGTTTGCGCAACTAATTGGTTATGTTCGCATTACTATGCAAAATGGGGACTGGACTGGTTAATTATGAAAATTCAATATGCTCTGGACGTTAAACCTAATAAAGTAAGTTACAATTTAATTTGTTACGTTGTCATTTCAATTTATTTCTACCATCATCACCCTCAGTGTTTAAAGTAGATCATTTCGTTGCAAACTATTTTTATTTGTTTTTTGAATCACAATGTATATTCTGAGTAACTGAAAAGTGTTTCATACCATCTGGACATGACCACTAGTTAAATTTATAAGTGAAATACCATCAGAATTTAAGATAAGCAAATGATGCAGATGTTGAAACAAATGTCAAAATATCTATTCAAACTCACTAAAGTAAAGATCAATGACATTTATTACCTATATTATAGCGACTCTGACGTTCGTATGAAGGTTGAAATTCTTCTGAAGGGTAGATGCTTAGATAATGGTTGTTATTAATATTTAATATGAACAATCTTTTCAATCGTAAAATATCAAAATCGAAATTTTTTAAGATAAATCGGGCTATTCTATGTTAGGAATTTCGCTGAATACTTTTTTTTTATTTTCTATGCGAATAACAATTTATTGAAATTACGTTCTTTTACGCTGAGAATAAAATAATAAACAATAAAAAAACATTTTGCAATATTATCAATCGTGCATTTTTCATGTGAATATTCGAGCTTTTCAATTACTTTTATGTGCAGAGCGACACAGTGACTCTGTGTCGCTCTGCACATAAAAGTACTTAATTGAATTCCTTTCACAAACAAATATTTAGCGTGAATGAGAAGACTCTCTAATAAGCCGTGTGTTGAATGTTCTAAGCAACTCAAACTAACATGTAATACATAGGTCGCTACAATGTTGATGTACACGTCATATCCTCGGGCTGGCAAGGGAACAATAGAGAATGCATCGTCTGTTTCAATAGAACACACACTTACAACCCTAGAAGAGCTTGAATTTTCATGTGGATGGAAGTTTTTTTATACTGATTACAACAAATATTAACATAGACCTATTTAAATGCATGAAGCTTCCTCAGTCACAAGACTAATAACATGTCAGAATTTACACAGTTTAAACCATAACTCGCTCCATTAGATTAGCTCAGTGAAATCTCGGTCATTTTCGTCTGTATACAGTTAACTTATTTAAGTTAACTGTATACATGGTATTTACCATCCGTATAAAAATGCCTATCCTATGACACTTATAAAGGGGACCCGCGAAACATCATAAGCGTCTCTCAAAAGAAAAACATCTGATTTTTCAATATTTATCATTGACGCTCAGTTCCTCTTGGTGTTAGTGTATTATATAGCCTGCAACTTTGCACGATAAATGGGCTATCCAACATTAAAATAATTTATCAATTCTAACATACATTTATTACATAATATAGAAGCCTATGTACATAACCATAATTTATTAAAAAAAAAAAAAAAAATCTAACTAGTACAATAAGCAAATAATCTGGTTAGCTTTACAATATTGGTACCAATTTTTCTATAACCTTTAATATCGATGTAAGTAAAGTTTTAAGCATAAAATTATATTAGGATAGTTGACATGTACGAAATCTCACTTCGTCGAGATTATTCTAATCTTGATCCGCGTGATACTCACTTAGTTTCATTTTAACTCACAAATTCAATTCACAAAGGCTTCGATCTAGTGCACGTTACTTAAGTTGACACTTAAGTAACGTGCACATAGATCTAAGCCTTTGTGAATGAGGTCACTGTCACAATGAACGCGCTGAGGAATGTCTTAATTAGCAAAGTGTTTCTATCCCAGTTGGTTCAATATTGCTGTGAATATCAGTGTCAGAAAGTGACAAGAATAATCTCGGTCATGAATGTGTGTGAATAAAATAATTTTCGCAAATAATTTTAACGTTTTGTTTTTATTAATTTAATTCAAAATATTATATAGATATATAGAGATATATTAAATATTAGAAGAAAAAATAAACTAGTAAAAATAACGTACATATGTTTTAAATAGTTTTTGATTCAGCAGCCAGTGATAAGCAATGTGTGACTTATTTCCACCTATCCATTAATTCAACAATATATTACTGTGACGTTTTATTTACAATATGAATTTTACAAAAATAATAAAATGAAAATATATTCACAGAAAACTGTTCCATATTTGTATTCATACTGTTGTACAAAAGTATCAACCAACAAGAATAGTCCTCTACATGGTGAGTGTTTTCTGATTGGTGTTCACAGTCGCATAATTGACAATTGGTGCTAATTCTGCAGTTCCATCGCTATACTAAAACTTCTCTAAAATTGTCTTATAATCCGTTATTAACCGACTTCCAAAAAGGAGGAGGTTCTATGTTCCACTGTAGGTTTTTTTTTTTTTTTTTTATGTATGTTCACCGATTACTCCGTCAGTTGTGGACCGACTTTGAAAATTTTTTTTGTATTCGGAAGGGTATGCTTCCGAGGTAGTCCCATTGCCAGCATATCAGGATCTGATGATGGGATCCCAGGGAACTCGAGGGAAACCCTCATTTTTTATAGGCACATACTATGTTTTTCGTATATTTTCTGAAGTTACAGCGATATTTGCGTCTGGTAGTCCTCATTTTATGATGATGAGCTGATGATGTAAGGTACAACTCCTTAACGGTTAGGAGTTGGAGGATAAATCTTTCAATTTCATACGTATCTAAAGACCTTCAGTCGTATACTTTCAAGTGATTTAGGTGAGCTGATGATAGAAGGTTAAACTCTTCAGCAGTTAGGGATTAGAGGATGATTTTATTATTACACGTACGTATAGACCTTAATTTGTATTCTTGATGATGAAATTTGATGAAATAGTTCAACTTGCTACTTACCTACGATTGTTTGCACTAAAAACTGAAAAATAAAAACTTTTTATAAAAAAAAAACCGACTTCCAAAAAACATCCAACGAAAACTCTCTGCCAAAAAACACTTAAAAGCGTAAAATAAACTGGTTCTTCATAAATTGCCTATACCTAATTCTTTATTCATTTAAATAGTAGTATTATAATGTGTGCTAGGTACCTAAAATCTGTTTGAAGTCGGTGCTAAGCCAAAAAGAATACAAACGAACAATTACAAAAGTCTAAGCGATAGTTACTTGGCAGAGAGTTTTCGTTGGATGTTTTTTGGAAGTCGGTTTTTTTATAAAAAGTTTTTTTTTAATGAAACAATTTCCAAACTGCTATTTTTGTATACGAGTTTACGTATTCAGTTAACGTTTATTTTTAGTATGACATGTAATTTTTGTCAACCTTTGACATTTACAATGTCGTTATTTACTAACAAAATACATTATTTTTTTAGTGATTTTAGTCGTTTACAGAGTTATCAAAGAACAGAGTTAGCAACAATATTGCTTATTGTATTTGGTTTTCATAATAAATAATGAGCCCTTTTGATATTTTCGTATTCAATACTAGTTTTTGCTTGCGGCTCCGCCCGCGTGTATGTCGGTTTTCGCGGTAAATAGTAGCCTATGTGTTATTCTGATGTATAAACTATATTAGTAAGTAATTATTAATATTAATTATTCTATATTACTGTAAAGTTTCATCTAAATCCGTTCATTAGTTTTTGCGTGAAAGAGTAACAAATATCCATCCATACTTACAAACTTTCACGTTTATAATTTTAGTAGAATTCCAATATAAGAAAACGCACGTACGTTTTTAATAGAGTTGATTATATTACGATATTAAATTAAACACTGCCGGGCCTTGGAAGTCACCCTTTCAGAGTTGTAGACATACGCTTTTGGTTCTTCCTTCCTGTGCCAAGCGGTCAACCTGGAACGTACTACCAGCGCACGTGTTTCGCTCCCACTATGATCCCGGGTCCTTTAAGCGGAGCGTGAAGAAGCATCTCACTAGGCCACCAAAGTGTGGGTCACCACGCTGTATTGTCCTTCTTCGCATTGAGGATGGTGATCACCACTCCTGGATACTGCTCATGCTTTCCATCAGAGCAGAGTCATTTTGCCAGCTAAAACATAGAAACTAAAAATGGAGTCTCAGAAGTACTTGTGATTAACTAATATCTACAAATTTTAGTATCATCAATTTAGAAATAAAATTTAATTCAATTTACGAACGGTAGAATTGAAAAACCTTATCCATATGTGTCATTTAACAAAACTGTCAAACATAATACAAACTGGTATTTTACTGGTGGTCTGCATATATTTCTCGAAAGCAAATTAAATTGGTAATTAGATTTTCTGTGTAAACTTATAAAAATTACCACATTTTCTCCTCTGAATTTTACCTCTGTTTTCGACATTTTATATATATATATTTTTTTTTTTAAAAGACAACTTCCGCATTAGGAATAAACATCCTGTGTCGCGGGAGACTTTACAAACATACATGAAACGGACACAATTAACACCCAAACTCAGAACAACAATTTGTGGATCACACAAAGTGTTGTCCCGTGTAGGATTTGAACCCACAACACTTGGCGAATTGGCAAGTGGCGTGGCGACCGCTTAAACCACTAGGCCAACCGTGCAGTTGAATTAGATTTGTATTATAATGAAAGTCAAACATATATATCTACGTTCCGTCTTACGTCCTTCAAGACGATCACAGCGCACGATCTGTCATAGATGTGAAGTAGCTCTGGACTGGCATGTGTCAAATTGCTATATTTTCATAGAATTCGATACCGAGATCGTTTTTTGTGTTTTTGAAAGAAAATTCATCTCATCCACATTTTTTATAGTTTTTATCATTAATTTCATCACGACGAAGACTTAAAGACTCGAATACTTTAGATTTGAAGACTTTAAATACTTGACATTGGCAGAAATAGCTGATCCGGCTGGTTGCCATCTCATCAAAACAAGAAAAAGAATTCCATACCAACATTATAAGTATTTATAAGTGAAAACGTAAAAATTTGTAACACTCGTATAGATCGCATAGTATTATGTTATAAAGTATAGAAACAATGGGAAAAGCAGTTCGTGAAGGTTTCATTAGTTTCTAAAGTCAAAAAGAAAATTGGAGCAAGGAAATATTTGGATAACTTCTGTAAAAAGAAAAAGTAGACAGTTAAGGTAATATAGTTTAATTTAGTCGTGTATAATAAACATAGAAAACACTCAAACTTGGAAATAAATATTTGGAGATCTCAGATCATACAAACATTTGGTTACACCCGGTAAACGAACCCGAAATCTCAAGCACAGCAGTCGCTTACGCTACCACTGCGCCACAAATGTAATTAAAATGTTTATTAATAGATATAGTATATTAATATAATAGGGGTTAAGGTACAAAATTGTCCTTTTTATAGTTATAGATACTGTTATGATATAGTTGTTGACGCAGTCGCCAGGGCGCTTTTTAAACCTCAATGCGAATAAGGACAATGCCGCATGGTGACCCACCCAGAGGCTCAAGGGACTCGGCGCCTTGCTCGCCACTGCAAGCGATCGAGAGTGTCAAACAAATACTGCGCCGCTTCATCGCAAAATAAGAACAGTATTCCACGCACGAGCGAACCTGGGTCTTGTAAAGAGAACACAGATGCCTGGGCGAGAAGAACCATCTCACTTTGTTCAGAACACCTAGCTTCTGCGAGGCCGCATAAGTGACAGTCACAACGTACTGGCGCGGGTTGAAATCGGGGCAGATATACACACCCAGGATATCATCCTACCTTGTAATATCATTTGAATGTTCTGAAAAGTCGTAAGGGGAAGAATCCGTTTTGTGTCCGTTTTATTTGAATTTGTTAAATTTCCCGCAATTTTGCATGTTTCTAATGTCTCGTTCAATAGAAGTAATAAATAATAAAAGCAAAGTTTAATGAGTTTAAAAAATTAAAAAAACAGTTTTAAGTATTTTTAAAAGCAAATCAAATCATCTGCACGCTTTGAGAGAAGGCTATAAGTTTGAAAAGAGGCAGACGTTCCATGAACCGTAGTACATGACATGTAATCCAATTACGGGTGCAAAGGACCAGACACATGATTGCATTGGTAAAGGACGAACGCTTCGAGACACTTGCCAATATCTTTGTCTCCCCTACCATTGGAACCTCATTTCAGACAACATCAAACAGGAGGTATAAATTAAATGTTCGTTAAAGGGGTAAAACTGTAAATGAATGTTTAATGCGCTTAGAAAAAAACAATATTTTTGGACTAATGTTTTTGAATGAGATAGTATAACATAGAATGATGATATTAAGGAAACAAGTAGGTTGATAAAGACAAACTTATATCACACATTTCAGGATTGGAATTTAGTATTTTTAAATGATCTCTCATCACTTTTAAGACTTATTTTAAAGATAAAGCTTGATGATCTTTAATATTTGGCTTCAGATTCTTCTTAAAAAGTTTACGATTTTTATAAGTATATATTTTGACTTAGTTTTGCAGTTTAATTTACATTTTACGTGTAATTTATTTAATCTTCTATTCATTTTAATGGAGGCTTTGATTTCTATAGTTGATTTAACCTTATCATCTGATTTGGGGGTTTCTGCGTCTATTTCTCCTTAGACGTTTATGCATATTTAGTGATCCATTTTTAGTTACATTCTTGTATTCAATTTTGATTCATTAAAAAATGTGTTTACAAGCTTTCACTAATTGTTATGACTGACTTCTTGAAGTACAATTCTAATAGTACCTACTTTACAACTTGTATAATTGACTACTTCACATAAAATATTTATTTGTTTAATCCCGTTTTTTACTACTTTAATATCATGATCAATATCATCTTACAGCAGTTCACTGTTTGAGTCTTTTCCAATTTTACGTCAGTTAAATGGTTTATTTTAGGAATTAGAATACAAAGTCAGTATTTTTTTAAAGATAGACAAGAAAAGGTGAAAAACTATAGTTGGGGCTAAACGAGTCTCATCAGTTTGCTAAGCGACAAAGGACTCTGATCCTTCTTCCCTTTTGTCTGACACTTAGAATGAGCAAAAAATTGTTCACTCAGTTTTCTCGCGTATTACTCTGACGGAATGCGGAACGTTGCTACAAATCTCCAGAGAATACGGGCAATTACGAACATTCTGATTTTATCTGGTTTCTACTATTTTCCTGTATGAAGGTATTCATTTAATCTCTCAGGAAAAAACCTCTTTACTTCATATTATTATACCAGCTTGACGACAACAGGAACAGGAAGTTGGTGTTTGTATTCAATTATGAAACATAATGTACAAGCTTTTTCTCTAGCTTCTCCTGACAAAAGAGACATATTATAGAGGGATATATTGAGTTGCAATAGTACATTTTACTACCTCTTTATATCAAGTTTTTGTCCTGGTGTGATTTCGTAGATGCGATAAAATTGATTCCAGGCAAGACTTCATGATCGAAGAGGCAAGACATACTTCTACTGTATATTTAATTATTTATCGTTATTGTATACACAAAACAAAATAACAGAAAATATGAGTCACAAAATATGTAAATGTAACAATCGGCAGTCGAATCACTCACGGTGATTTCTTCCAGACAACCAACAATTAGTAACCATAGGTATACATAATGTATGTATCAAATTATAATATTCTGTACGTAAGTACTATGATAGGCCTTGCGAAACTTCAATGACCTATAATAGAGACACTATTATTTAATAGTGTGATCTAATAACTAGCTATATCCAACACACAGACATCTGATAACAAAATAGGCGGAATCTTTGCTATGGTGTCCAAACAATAACATCTATACAAATAAATAAAATTGGAGTGTCTGTTTATAACATTAAAATAACCGTTTTTTACTAAATGCATGTACATATACCAAAATAGTTTTTTTCATAATTTTTGTCTGTCTGTCTGTCTGTTTATACCGGCTAATCTCTGGAACGGCGACCCTGATTTTGACCGGACTTTCATTGATAGATAGCTGATGATATAAGGAATAACTTAAACAACTTTTTTTGGACTAGCTTCACCCCGCGGCTTTGCCCGCGGTACGACAATAACCGCGGGTAATACCGCGGGGTTCAGCTAGTATTTATATAAATAAGCTATTATTTTTTTATATATTTTTTATCCTGACTGAAAATCGAACCTGTAAACTCTCTAAGGATCACTAACAACCATAATAATGGAAAAGGTAAAGTCAAAATATTAGAAATTTATTTAGAAATTGACAGATTAATTATTCTAATATTCATCATGATCTGGCTAAATAGCAGCTTACTGTTATTCTGATACTTCCATCGCTTACTTAAAATATAGCTAAAAACTTATCCTAAAGTTTCACAGATCATTTGAGAATTATTTATTCTTGTAAGTCTTTTAGACGATGGGGAGGCTTTTTACCCTTTGTTAAGGGTTGATTGCATATTTAATTCATTACACTATCATTTGACCCGTAAACCGATTTCCGTTTGGGTGACAAAGTTTGATTTTCTTTACTAAAACCATTTATTTCCGTCTGTTACAGTGTAACTTTGCGTTCTCTTCAGCAGCTAGAGTCATGAGTAATTAGGTCAATGAATACTTAGTGCGGCGAACGGGAAATCCTACCATAAAACGTTTACTAACAAAGTTCAGAAGTTACCAGAAGTAGACGATAATTTTATCAAATATGTTTCCACGTACCGTCTATAAATCTAACGGTCTTAGCAGCTCCACCTAAAGTGGTCGGGCGACATCTTCCCATTTACTATGACTTATGGACAGAGGGCACAACGTTTTTGTCAAACCATACGCCACAGACTTCATCTCGATCTTTTGCTACACCCATATATTCTGAACTCCCTGTGAAAAATTATGGCTTTAATTCTATAATAAATTTTCATTACAGATATACTTCCTGAAAATAGAAAATCTTAAATTTAGTTTATGTTCAAAATGTGAGTTTCTTTTAAAGTCTTTTTTATATCACCCATTGATATATTTTTGTATATCAATGATCTCACCTTTATTAATCGAGACTATTTGAGGATGGGTATATCGGAAAAATGCCTAGCATACTAGCCCGCGTGTTTGACGGTTATCGCAGCAAAGAGTAGCCTATTTACTTCCTGAAAAATCAAAGTATCTTCATAATTTCATTGAAATCGGTGCAGCGGTTTGGCCGTTTAAGCAGGACAGACAGACAGAGTTACTTTTGCATTTATAATATAAGTATGGATCTTAAACAATCATAAAACTATTTATTTATTGATTTAGATGATTCCGACGATTTAATGTCATTTATGACTAATAATGAGAAGTTTGACGTGTTAGGACCGACCGACCGACCAAGTGTTCTTAGACACATTTTTACTTGCACTCCAGTGCTATCTTTCTCCTCACCTGTCAAGGAAATATGCTAGCCAGCACCGCCGGTCATTGTTCCTACTCTCTTTAAATCGCTCAGACAAACATGTATACGAATTACAACTTTACAGAATAAAATTTATTTACATTGATGATGTAATTGAAGAAATGTGTGGCTTTCTGTTCACCTGGCAGGTACTGGTGCTCATCGGAATCGCCTGTCAATTTGTTTTTGAACTTCTTAATGAATGAACTAAATGCTATAAACATTTCAGCCTTACAGGAACAAGTTTTTTTTTCTCTTTTTTTTTACACTTTCAAAACCATGAAAGATGATGATATGCAGGACTGAGGCCTGCCAGGCGATGGTTACGTACTTAGCACGTTATGACTCATCACTACAAGCGTTTCTAGCCTTACAGACACACCGTTGGGCGAAAGGTTCAGTAGCTCTCTTACTAATTGCATTGTATAATAAACCAAAGCTGATTTAGATGATTTGGGCCAAGCGGGCTAAACCTTTATGCAATTAGCATTTCAAATTGAAGCCTATTGAAATCTATTTTAGTGGTGTTTAAAATTATTTTGAATTTAACAAATGTCATTTAAATAATCGAAAATCGTTTTATTTGGTTGAAAAATCTTTCTAAATTTGGTCAAATTGTGCTTGGTATACATATTGCATCCTTGTTTTGTAATCTAAAGGTTTAGGGCAGATCGTAAAAGGCGATAATAATTTTTGAATGGTTCTTTTATTCGCATGCATGCAGATCGCACTTGGTCTGCCGGAAGGTAAAAGAGGCAGAGGCCGCCAATGACTTGGTGGTCAAATATAGAAAGAGACCTCAAGAAAGCCCAGTTGCCAGAACCGACAAGTGAGGAGAGCCGACTCCACATAACAGGGCCAGGGAAGGGAGAAGAAGAAGGTTTTTTTTCATGCAAGTGTCAAATATAAAATCTAAATCAAAAACCTTTGATTTAAATATGTTTATGTAAATGTTTGATATGAAGAGCACTTTGCCATGGTTATGAAATACCATTTTAAATAGAAAAGTCATGATATTTCTTTTAAACAGACTATTAGAAAAAAAAAACCGACTTCCAAAAAACATCCAACGAAAACTCTCTGCCAAAAAAACACTTAAAAGCGTAAAATAAACTGGTTTTTCATAAATTGCCTATATCTAATTCTTTATTCATTTAAATAGTAGTTATTAGTTTTAGTAGTAGGTACCTAGAATCTGTTTGAAGTCGGTGCCAAGTGACTATCGCTTAGACTTTTGTAATTGTTAGTTTGTATTCTTTTTGCCTTAGCACCGACTTCAAACAGATTTTAGGTACCTAGCACTCATTATAATACTACTATTTAAATGAATAAAGAATTAGATATAGGCAATTTATGAAGAACCAGTTTATTTTACGCTTTTAAGTGTTTTTTTGGCAGAGAGTTTTCGTTGGATGTTTTTTGGAAGTCGGTTTTTTTTTATAAAAAGTTTTTATTTTTTAGTTTTTAGTGCAAACAATCGTAGGTAAGTAGTAAGTTGAACTATTTCATCAAATTTCATCATCAAGAATACAAATTAAGGTATACGTACGTGTAATATTAAAATCATCCTCTAATCCCTAACTGTTGAAGAGTTTAACCTTCTATCATCAGCCCACCTAAATAACTTGAAAGTATACTACTGAAGGTCTTTAGATACGTATGAAATTGCAATAATTATCCTCCAACTCCTAACCGTTGAGGAGTTGTGCCTTCCACCTTCCATCATCAGCTTACCTAAATAATTTGAAAGAATACGACTAAAGGTAACATATATACATATGATAGTTAAAGATTTATCCTCCAACTACCAACCTAACCGTTAAGGAGTTGTACCTTACATCATCAGCTCATCATCATAAAATGATGACTACCAGACGCAAATACCGGTGTAACTTCAGAAAATATATGAAAAACATAGTATGTGCCTATAAAAAATGAGGGTTTCTCTCGATTTCCCTAGGATCCCATCATCAGATCCTGATATGGTGGCAATGGGACCACCTCGGAAGCATAACCTTTCGATCACAAAAAAAAATTCAAAATCGGTCCCCAATTGACGGAGTAATCGGTGAACATACATAAAAAAAAATAAAAAAACATACAGTGGAAC
Source organism: Diaphora mendica (assembly GCA_949125395.1). NCBI lineage: Eukaryota > Metazoa > Arthropoda > Insecta > Lepidoptera > Erebidae > Diaphora > Diaphora mendica. Next base: position 20,960,628 of record OX421315.1, read on the forward strand.
ATAGAACCTCCTCCTTTTTGGAGGTCGGTTAAAAATAAAGACTACTTTTCGACTGCAAGCATAATACTTAGAAGATCGCATTTCTATATGAGTTTTTTTGGCGAGGGCCTTAACTTTTTCATAACTTACAATTGTTCTATCTTCTAAGCTTAGAACTTCTTTTTTGTAATATGCTTATTCTAGCATAAGAATAAGTAGCATATGTATATTATATTAAAAGTATATGTTTTGCAATATATTTAGCATCACCTTAAACCCACTATTTGTTATAGTACTAGTAGACTAGACACTAGTAGGTAGTAGATCCACGCTGATTTCAGCACGAACGGGCCGGCTCGACCGGGGCGGTACTACCCTCGCACAGAAAATCAACGTAAAATGACAGCGTTTGTGCTGTCGTGTTTCGTTGGTGAGTGCGAGACCGGAGGCCCAATTAGTCTAGTCAACAAGTTCCATACTTGTTAACTAGACTAAAAGATGCAGAAGCATCACTAGGCGGCCATAGTGTGGGTCGCCATACTGCATTGTTGTATTCGCAATGAGTATGGTGGCCACCACTCGTGGATTCTGCTTATGCTTTCCATCAGGCAGAGTAGAGTCATTTTGGCAGGCCAAACATAAAAAAAATAAAAAAATATGCGAATACTACTCACGATAGTTCATTTTTTCTTTAAGTTTCTGCATAATGGTTAAGACGCTAAGACGTTAAAGAATAATATTTGTGTAAATAAAAAAAAACATCAATTTATTGTGAATTTATATTTTATTTTTACAGAATTAATAGTATCACTGTGTAAATTAAGAAGTTCGTTCGTAACTGATTTTGGTAAACATGATTCAATGACAGATTCGATAATGTTACTTTTGAGTCGACTTCGGTCTTTTAGTTATTTATTATATTCGTTTCATTGCGGTTTTCTTTATAGGTTATTATAAAATTTACGACGTCTTTTGTAGTTCGTTTGAATCATATTTTTGGTAGAGGATTGTTTACATTTTTGATGAGGAATGTCTCTATTCTTAAAAAGTTTAAACAGTTGTATAAGCTAGGTTTAATTCGCAGTTTACACACTTCAGATATTTGTCTTTAGCCTTAATACAATACCGCTTTTATATACTGTGGAGGGACGGGTGTGTCATGTCCCTCCAACACAAAGGGAGGATCCTCCGACCAGGCGAGGTGATCATGCCTGGCGGGCCAACTGCCCAACGGTTGATGTTGGGATGTTGTATATATGTTAATGCGCGCGAGAACTTTCACTGCGCGATTCAGGATTAGTAGTTTCTTAGTTTCCTTCGTTACTCCGTAGTTCGACGTATCTTCGGTAGATGGCGCTGTAGTAAGTTATGTTGTTGTTGCGCTGTATGTGGAGGTCGCCACATCACTCCCCTCCAAGACCGGAGGTCTATATATGATGTGTCAGCTGTCTGTGCTCTGTTGCGGAGCTTGCCAGTGCCAGGAGGAGTAGTTCCAGTGAGTCGGAACCGAGTGCCGCAAGTTCCAGTGAGTCGGAACTGAATGCCGCTAGTCCCAGTGAGTCGGGACTGTAGTCCGCTGATCCCAGTGAGTCGGGATGGCGTGCGGTGCGCGGTGCTGCGGTGAGGTCCCCAGTGAGTCGGGGCGGTTGCTGCGTAGTGGCTGGCTGCTGCGTAGACGGGAGAGATATGCTCTGCTTACATGGACCGTAGGTGCAGTGTGCTGTGCCTAGACGCTGATGAGGCCGTAGGGGTAACCAGGCTGGAGCGGTCGCTTCCTGCGTGTGGTATATCCCTGTTGAGGCCGAGGTTGCTGGCTGGCTGTGAGACTTGCTGTGGGAGTGAACATGATGGTGGCGTGCTGATGCTGCTTCGAAGACTGCTTCCAATCACGTCGGGGTCACCACTGTGGGGGACAGGTGTCATGTCCCACCAACACAAAGGGAGGATCCTCCGACCAGGCGAGGTGATCATGTCTGGCGGGCCAACTGCCCAACGGTTGATGTTGGGATGTTGTATGTATCTTAATTGGCGCGCGAACTTTCACTGCGCGATTCAGGATTGGTAGTTTCTTAGTTTCCTTCGTTACTCCGTAGTTCAGTGTAACTTCGGTAGATGGCGCTGTAGTATATTTCTGTTGCGCTGTATATGGAAGACGCCACATCACTCCCCTCCAAGACTGGAGGTCGATATTATGATGTGTCAGATGTCTGTGCTCTGTTGCGGAGCTTGCCAGTGCCAGGAGTAAGTAGTTTCAGTGAGTCGGAACTGAGTGCCGCAAGTTCCAGTGAGTCGGTACTGAGTGCCGCAAGTTCCAGTGAGTCGGAACTGAATGCCGCTAATCCCAGTGAGTCGAGGCTGAAGTCCGCTGATCCCAGTGAGTCGGGATGGTAGGCGGTGGCGGTGCTGCGGTGAGGTCCCCAGTGAGTCGGGGCGGTTGCTGCGTAGTGGCTGGCTGCTGCGTAGACGGGAGAGATATGCTCTGCTTACATGGACCGTAGGTGCAGTGTGCTGTGCCTAGACGCTGATGAGGCCGTAGGGGTAACCAGGCTGGAGCGGTCGCTTCCTGCGTGTGGTGTATCCCTGTTGAGGCCGAGGTTGCTGGCTGGCTGTGAGACATGCTGTGGGAGTGAATATGGTGGTGGCGTGCTGATGCTGCATCGAAGGCTGCTTCCAATCACGTCGGGGTCACCACTGTGGAGGAACGGGTGTCGTGTTCCTCCAACACAAAGGGAGGATCCTCCGACCTACATATATACTATAAGCTAAAAATAATGATCCGAAAGATTATTAAATTTAAAACAGTAAGTAATAGGTAAGAAGAATATAATTGAAGAAGTTTGAGGTGGCAGCCCTAGTTTTGATATATTATGAGTCGTTCGCGCGCCGTTAACCCTCCACCAATTGTCGCAAGACGGCAACCGCAGACAGATTGTACAACTTATATTGTTGGTCGCCTACATCCCCATCATACGTAATGTTACCAGCGCATTACATTGCTAAATAACGGAAATAAATTTTGTGAAATCTTTATTTGTAGTGACTACGCGTTATTTTGCGCGACGACACTTTTATGTACATTTTAAGTTGGTTTAGTGAGTACAAACATGCTTACTTTTTGGTTCAAGCCAAATTTTTTCCGTATTAGGAATATTACAGCACAGTTAGCTTTATAGAACGAAATCACAACACATGAAGATCTAATGGTCATTTACAAATATTCGTTGTTAATTCAAACTTAAAACTACTCATTTAGTCCAGAAAATATTTGTCTATTATAGACAAAAGTATAAATGTAATGTATTATATCATATCTCTTATTAATTATATTTAAAATTAGCTTTTGCACGCGTCTTCGCTCACGCAGACTTTCATCCCCTGCTTACCCCCTTAGGGGTGGAATTTCGAAAATTCCTTTCTTAATGCTCACTTACGTTATATAAAGAACCTAAATGCAAAATTTCAGGATTCTAGCTTCAGCGGTTTGGGCTGTGCGTTGATCTCTGGGTATGTCAGTCAGTCAGTCACTTTTCTCTTTTATATATATATATATATACATATATATAGATAGATATATAAGCTGCTATTGCTAATCACGCTTTTGTAAATAGCTGACGTTCGAATAACAAAGCCCTGCGTGATAGAGAGACTTAGACGTAGACGTTAGTAGACTTTCAACGTTGGTTAACTTATTTTTTCCTATTTGTAAAGGATTCCAAAAATAAATTAATAATAATAGTATTAATGATATATATTGATGTATATATAAACTTAACAACGTCCACTTGATTTATTGCCGTTGATACCCTAAGAATTCTTCAAGCAAAAATTAGAATCGATCCTGGAATATACCAGTCCAGTACCTAGAAATAACTTTTATCGATACATTTTATTTTACACCAAGGAGCAACATTTTACCCCCACCTGCTGGGACGGCTGTGTTACGAGCGGCATTATGTGTAAACGATAGGCTAAAATGAACAGAAAAGTAGTAGAGCCATCGCCTTTGTAAACAAGAAAATTAAACAGGATTAAGCTGCTTTATATTTACGAGGCAAGACGCTACTCCTTATTAAGGAGGGAATACTATTACGCAGTTCGAGCAGTTTAAGAAGACCTAGTACCGTTTAATTGCACCGGCATAAATTGTCTTTTGAACAGATAATTTCTCGGCACGGTTTTATGGGTGGCTCGTAAAATTCGCAAGTGTTCGGCCGCGGTGTGTACCCATTAAGTGGTAAGTTAGACCCTACTATAATCCTTTCTAGTAAAGATGTTGATTCACCAATTTGCTAGCTAAGTGCGGATCTTAGTCACATGGGTATTTAGTGATCACGAGAACGCTTTACTACCGAGAATTTATACACGTCTTAACAGTTCGAATTATAAATTAAACTTATATTAGGAGAGCTGGTACCATTTTTTGGGTAGGTATTTGAGGCAAGCTGAAAACTTGTCACACACCTCTCCTAATATACCCCAACACGAAACTGCAGACCTGGCTGGTGAGTAGCGGGGCAAATTTTTGACAACCAGCGATAGTGATGATGACGTAGGCTTGTGTCTCCCACGTGAGCACTGTTTGTTTTGTATTTGTTTTGTTTTTTTTTTTTTTAAAGACATCTCCCGCACTAGGAATAAGTCCTGTGTCGCGGGGGACTTTACAAACATACATGAAACGTACACAAATAACACCCAGACTCAGAACAACAATTTGTGGATCACACAAAGTGTTGTCCTACGTGGGCTTTGAACCCACGACACTTGGCTTAGTAGGGAACGGCGTGGTGACCGTTAAACCACTAGGCCGAACGTGCAGTCTCTCAGAGTGCTATAACTGGCAAAGTATATCGTTATACCATGGGTATTGTAAGTCACGTGACTTCGCCAAAGGGGGGGTTGATTTAGCCCCGCTACTCTCCAGCCAGGTCTGCAGTTCCGTGTTGGGGTATAATAGGAGAGGCCTGTGACAAGTTTTCAGCTTGCCTCAAATAGCTACTCAAAAAATGGTACCAGCTCTCGGACCATTATATAGTTTACAAAGTGAAGGAATCCCCTATTTTGTTTGAGGAACCTTTGAAGACCCGAATAAGTTTCTCAGAAGTAAAATTTTAGAAACTTCATAGTAAGTTAGTCATAAATGATTCAACGATTTCCTTTTTTTTATGCCAGAATTATCCCTTAATAATAAGTGAAATTGTCATTTCAAATAAATATACTCATACAAACGGAAGTTAATTAAAGCCTCGAGACACAAATTATCGGAGGTCTCCTTAAATATTTACAAGTCATACAAATTCATTACTTCGTTTTAAAGGAAATATCTCTGTCGTGCTTTACGTTTTAATTTAATCTCATTATTCAGTATACAAGTAAACATTCGGAGTGATTTACATGATGAACGCTTGAGAACTGGTAGATCAGATCATACAGAAGGGTGCTGGAAATACCATACTCATTTTTTTTATTTTTAAAAAGGTTTTTAAATCTAGAGTATGAAACTTTGCATTTATTTCAGGATTCATTTGTTGCGTATGATAGCATAGCAGCTCCGAAGTAAGATTAACAACTAGGTGATGAAAGTAGCGTAAAATCATAGATTTACATTAAAAACTTTGTTTTATTCCTTTCTTTGATCGCCAGCTCAATCTTTTATTTAAGTGCCTTATTACTAAAATCTATATATTTAAAAGAAAGTCGTGTTAGTTACACTATTTATAACTCAAGAACAGCTGAACCGATGTGGCTGAATATTGGCGGGGAGATAGCTTAGAACCAGGAGACGGACATAGGATACTTTTTACAAAGTTTTTTTTTTTTTTACTTTCGCCACGGCGTTAATCGCAGTTGTTTTTGTATCGCGGGTAACATCGCGGGGCTCAGCTAGTCATAATAAATAACTACTTCAACAGTGATAACTGTTATTAACAAAAAATCTATGCTACTACTTATTTAACTATTCATTGTTTTGTCAGTTTTGTCATTAAACCAACTTTTTAGTATTGTTGTTCAAGTTTATTTTATGACATCACTTTAATGTTGCCTATTAAAAAAAAAACAATCAATCAATCAACAACCCATAATGTCCCACTGCTGGGCTCGCACGACTGCTTAACGTGGTACGCTCATGGTATCATGCCACCAGCGGTCACCCATCCAGGTACTGACCAGGCCATCGTTGCTTACCCTCGGTGATTGTTCTGAATCACCGAGTGCAACTGGGCTATGAGCGCCGCGCGATCGAGCGAAAAAAAACGCTTTCTTTTAATTCGGACCACACTGTAAATATACATGCCTGGCCATTCATGAAATATAGTTTAATATACCACCTATGTGTTTACATCATTATAATCTCTTATTTGATTTCGTCATTTAGTTGTATTTGTCCAACCTCATTCATAAGGTCATTATCAATTTTAAATTACTTGTTGACTAGAAATTCATGCGAGCAAAGTCTATAGCAAAATCTGGTAATCAATAAAATTGAGTTTGTTTTGGCATTTTATTCATTTATCTGCCAAAAGCGGGTCCAGATTGACATAAACCGCTGTTACTTCGTACCGTAATTTGTAACGTGTTTACGATAGCAATATAATTTATTGAAAAATTTATTGACGCGTCAAATGTTTCAAAATAGTAATCAAACTTCCAAAGACTTTAATAAATGTCAGACGGGGCTCCAAAATGATATATGGCTATTTTAGGCTCTCGGTCACCGCGGCCCGTAAAACGCTGCGTCAAGTGCTTTTCATAAAATTCGCCTTTTTGTCGAATCATGATAGCCACCGTAGGTATATCTGTTATTATAATCTATAAAAGATAAATATTTGACCCCAATTTATATTGTATTCTGGCAGCAACAAGCGCCACATGAAAAAAGATGTCGCCGTCTGCGCCATTTTACAAGCTTTTTATTAACTTGCAATGTATGTATGTATGTATGCTTGTATGTTCGGGTGGAACTCAAAACTATAGAAACTCTGTAAAGAAACGTCGCAACTTCATGGAGTTTGGACTCGTTTGATTCGTCTCGACTTCTCGAGGCATTCCAGTAAAAGCTTGTTTTTAAAAAGCTTTTTAATTTAATTTATATCAATTGTTATTGGATATATTTTCTATATGTTTGTACATGCAAATTATATGAAGAGTTAGTTTAAGAAAGTAAAATTTTAGCATCTCCTATTTATTAAAACAAAAATTAAGAATTAGAGTGGAGCAACTGGTTGCTGTTTTTTAATTTCTGTGTCGTTAAAAATATTTGTATGCTTTGTTATTATGCATAAAACATTACAATAAATTAATAGTTTTTTTTTTTTTCATTATTAAAGTTAATGTGCTGCTTATTCCATATTGTCAAGATAATGATACAAATTATGATCCAACGTTTTATTATTGCAATCATTAAACCAAGAGAGAAAAAATGCTAAACACGATTGACGGATATTGATTTATTTTGCAAGCTAAATTCCGACTCTTAGTCCATCACCACACGGAGATTTTCGATTATTCACCGCATGCATTTTAATTTGTCACCAAGCTAATAGTTCCTGCGTCATCTTATTAATATTTCTACGTACACGTTACCATCACAGTTAGAGCTTTAAGTTCTATATTGTTTTGAATGTAACCGAAACTGTAGTAATATTTACGGACGTTCTTTTGTTTTAAAGTATGAAATAATGCTTAAGTTTCAAGTGTAGTAGACAGTTTTGTCTCAACAATGTTATTAAATCATAGAGAGCGGTCTCGCTTGTAAGGTATACTTATAGTGTAAAGGCATCGCGTTAAGAACGTTTTCCCGTGAATACTTTTATAAAATGAAGATGAATAAAGAAATGTACTTAGATGTCAAACTGTAGGCATCACTAAATATGAAAAAGACACTGACATATGTAAATGTATTTTTAGGGGTTCTTTGCCACTTTTTAGTTCGGGGGCTATTACTTCTAATACTTGAATGAAACTGCATTCTTTCAAAAATATACTTTTTATAATTTAACAGGTTTTAAAATATACCAGGCGTTTGAGTAAATTAAGTTACATTTCAAGCTCATATTTGACATGTATAATACTGTAATCTATACTTATAATAAAAATGTAACAGATCCAATACATTAAAGATATTAAGAATTTTTTTTGGAGGTCTCTATAATCGATACTGAAGTCAAAACTGTATTTTTTTTTCATTTTTGTCTGTCTGTCTGTCTGTATCTTGGCCGCGCATCACGCCAAAACTACTGAATGGATTCAAATGAAACTTGGCATGATTTGAGTTCATACTACGAGGTAGGACATAAGATTCCGAAATTAAGACCCGAAATTCAGCACGGTTTCCTGGAGAGAGGGGATGAAAGTCAAAATATGTACTTAGTTGTAATTCAATAACGCATAGTCCGATTTCATTCATTCTTTTTTTGCTAGAAAGAAAAAAAATAAAAGATAACGGGAAAAGTGTTTTTTTTGTCCGCGACTGTACACTGCCTGTGGGAAGCTGAGACAGATATATGTACATATGGCGGTACAAAGTTCGCCGGGTCAGCTAGCATAATTATAAAACCACATAACTTTATAGTGAACCCTGCCTTCCAAGTTAGTCAAACCGCTGACTTTAGAGTTAGTATTATATTGTTACAAATCAGCAGTATTAGCTTTATAAACGACGGCACAATCTAACTTTAAAGAAAAAACTTGATATGAGCCAAGAGATTTACCTAGTTTAATGTATATTTAGAACACTAATCTAACTCAAAAATGCCTTAATTTTGAAAATTGTATTTATAAACGCTACCAATTCTTAAAACTGAAATCAGTAAGTAATAAAATACTAAAGATTATTTAACTAGGTATGTATGTATAGATAACGTCATGTGTCACTTTAAAAGGTCACTGAAACTGATTTGTTATTATCTTTGCTTACTCAGCAAAATAATAAGGATACATTACTAAATGACTGAGAAAGAAATCGATCAGTGGGTAAAATTGGGTTCTTTATAACCGACTAGCTGACCCGGCGAACTTTGTACCGCCATATTTACATATCTGTCTCAGCTTCCCACAGGCAGTGTACAGTCGCGGACAAAAAAAAGCCTTTTTCCGTTATCTTTTTTTTTTTTCTTTCCAGCAACAAATGAATGAATAAAATCGGACTATTTGTTATTGAATTACAACTAAGTACATATTTTGACTTTCATCCCCTCTCTCCAGGAAACCGTGCTGAATTTCGGGATAAAAAGTATCCTATGTCCTACCTCGTAATATGAACTCAAATCATGCCAAGTTTCATTTGAATCCGTTCAGAAGTTTCGGCGTGATGCGCGGCCAAGATACAGACAGACAAAAATGAAAAAAAATACAGTTTTGGCTGTACTGCCTGCACGGTTGGCCTAGTGGTTTAGGCGGTCGCCACGCCGCTTGCCAATTCGCCAAGTGTTGTGGGTTCAAATCCTACACGGGACAACACTTTGTGTGATCCACAAATTGTTGTTCTGAGTTTGGGTGTTAATTGTGTCCGTTTCATGTATGTCTGTAAAGTCCCCCGCGACACAGGACGTTTATTCCTGACTAGCTGTTGCCCGCGGCTCCGCCCGCGTGTATGTCGGTTATCGCGGCAAACAGTAACCTATGTGTTAATCTGATGTATCTTCTATACTTATAAAATAACATGTCCTGACTGACTGACTGACTGATTCATCATCGCCGAGCGGAAACTATTAAACTTGGGAATACAAAATTTGGTGAGTATGATCGTTTCATTAAGTAGATACCCATTAAGGAAGGAATTTTGGGATTTCTACCCCCAAGGGGGTGAAATAGGGGTTGACGTTATGTATGTAGGTTAGTCTGGAAGTCCGTCATTTTTGAAGTTAAAAACATGAAAGTTTATTTTAGGGCTATTTAAGAAATATGAAACTTTATTTTTGGATTACTTATATAAATTTGTAGATATGTATTTCAACGTTTCCTAATATTCTACCCCTAAGGGGGTGAAATAGGGGTTGAACTTTATTTGGAACTTCGTCATTTTTAAATTAGAAACATGAAACTTTTCTTTTGGTTTGGGCTACTGATTAAAAATGAATAGATACGTATTTAGGCCTTTCTCGATATTCTACGCTGAAGAGATGAAATAGGCGTTGACATTTCGTAAGCGGGTTAGTCTAGAAGTCCGTCAGTTTTGAAGTTAGAAACATGAAAATTTATTTTAGGGCTATTGATAAAAAAATAGGAGATACGTATTTAAGCGTTTCCCAATATTCTACCCGTAAGAGGGTGAAATAGGGGTTGAAAGTTTGTATGGAAGTCCGTCTTTTTTAAGTTAGAAACATGAAAAATTATCTTTGGGCTAATAGTTAAAAACGCGTAGATACTAAGTGTCTCTGGATATTATACCTACCCCTTTTTTTGTGCGGAAATTCCCTCGGATATCACCAACTGGTGGTTATGTCGGACTCGAACCGACTAAAAACCGCACACCGTCTCGGGTTCTAGAAACCAGGGAACCAGAGCGCCCTCAAAAGGAAATCCCATAAATGATATTTCTATGAATTAGGTGTTGAAATATCGTAAGTAGATTAGTTTGGAAGTCAGTCATTTTTAATTTAGTAGCCTGAAACTTTGTCCTTAGGCTTTTAAGTACAAATAAATTAATACCTATATCATCATTTATGGGAATTCTATTTCTAAAGGGGTAAAAATAAGGGTCGAACGTTAGTATGAAATCCTTTTTAATGGGCTATTGATTAAAAATAAATAAACAGGTACGTTTAAAAACATGAATAAATTATTCATACATACTTACACAGTTTTAATTAAATATATTGTAAATAATCAACTTCCACGCGAGCAAAGCTGCGGGCAACAGCTAGTAAGCTACATTACTGTAAAGTTTCATCCAATTCCGTCCAGTGCTTTTTGCGTGATGAAGTAACAAACATACACCCTCACAAACATTCGCTTTTATAAATTAGTGTGATGTGATAAAATCGAATACGAAAAACAATGTTAAATTTATCACTACAGTTAAATGAAAAATTAGACATAACGAATGAAGCTTATTTTCAAAGCGTAAATAAAACTAAATTAATTAAGTATCTACAACTTACTAAAAGAAATTAAAACACCAACAAATAAGGCTAAGTAATTAAATATTTGCAACGAAAAACATCTGCTTACCTATGCCTATACCAATAACCTAACTAAATCCTATAAAAAGTAAATTGCTATAACCTTACAAAATTCTAAAAATTCCGAGAAAAGCAATTAGTATCTACAAAAGACTATTTGCTAATTATTTAGGTACAACAAAAACCTGTAAAATCCTAAAAAAAAAAATTCGTTTTAAAAAAACTGACTTCAAAAACTAAAAAGTATCAGTTAACTTAATTTGCATGTGCTACCTAGGTTTGAACCCAGTGCCAAGCCAAATGTAATAGTAGGTATCTCACTCGCTACATTTCGAGACGAACGTCAACGACGTCACCGACGCTTCAGTTGTTTTGTTCTACGCGAAGAGCAGCTATCCCGCTCAAGGTCACGCGCGGCGAGTGCGGTACCTACTATTACATTTTGGCTTGGCACCGACTTCAAACCTATGAATAGGTAGCACATACAAATTAAGTTATTAGGTACTTTTTAGTTTTTTCGGTTCGGTTTTTTTAAACGAAGTTTTTTTTATTTTTCACTTTTTAGTCTTTCTCAAGTCTCTCGTCATCATTTCACCTAAATAACTTGAAAGAATACGACTAAAGGTAACATACATGCTGTATAAAATCGAAAGGACTTCAGGCATTTTTTTGTAATAAAATCTCAAATGGACTATCTTCTATAGGTTACTATAATTCAAGTGATTTCAGGTAAACTGACTATCTGAGGTTAACTCTGATATCGTTAAGACCCGTTTTATATATTACGAAATTAAATGATGTCTACAGAATATGAAGGCATGCAGACAATTGCTTTAACTTCATTGCAGGCGCTTACATAAATTTGAGGGTTTCCTTCGATTTCCTTAGGATCCCATCATCAGATCCTGATATGGTAGGTAGTAGAGCCACGCTGATTTCAGCACAAATGGGCCGGCTCGACCGGGGCGGTACTACCCTCGCACAGAAAATCAACGTAAAATGACAGCGTTCGTGCTGTCGTGTTTCGTTGGTGAGTGCGAGACCGGAGGCCCAAATAGTCTAGTCAACAAGTTCCATACTTGTTGACTAGACTAAAAGATGCAGTAGCATCACTAGGCCGCCATGGTGTGGGTCGCCATACTGCATTGTCTGCATTCGCAGTGAGTATGGTGACCACCACTCTTGGATTCTGCTTATGCTTTCCATCAGGCAGAGTAGAGTCATTATGGCGGGCCATACATAAAAAAAAAAAAAAAAAAAAAAAAAATGGTGGCCATGGGACCACATGGGGAGCATACCCTTTCGAATACACAAAGAATTTCCAAAATCGGTCCACAAATTGACGGAATAATCCGTGTACATACATAAAAAAAAATATACTGATGAAATTGAGAACCTACTCCTTTTGGCAGTCGGTTAAAAAAAATATACCGATGAAATTGAGAACCTCCTCCTTTTGGAAGTCGGTTAAAAATACAGAAGAAATATTATAATACCAAGTAATATTTATAGTAGGTAGAACAAAAATCAAGTAAATAGTTCCAAAAATAACTTTTTATCCGAATTTACATTCAAGAACTACTACTGAGTTTTGAAGTCGATTTGGGTGCGTGTGTCGTGTAGGGAGCCGACCGACCGCGCGGGTACTGCTTTTTAAACAATTTGGACGTGTTTGGTAACCTACGCAGGGCAGTACTATGTATTAGTTATTCTGTGGCAGGGCGCAGGCCACGCGCCCGCGCTGCCTTTCGGGTACCTATCATAAAGATGTTTTGTATCATTTTCTGGTAAATTATGATGAACTATTATGTTATATGTTTACTCCTCTTTCAAGTATTTTAAACTTAAAACAAATATCATAATTATAAATGACCATTTAACGTTTATGGCATTCTAGTTTTTGGTTTAGTATCAATAAGAGCATCCTCCCAAAAAATCTAAATTTCTTTAATGTACAGAATTGATCTTATACACTTTTAAAAGTAATCATATTACGTACCTATTGTAAAGTTAGTTACTTGATTCCAAAAGATGTCGCTGTTTTAAGCACAGTTCGTCAGTGAGCACAGAAACAATTTTCAAGAAAATGTAATTGCTTTAGTATCGATTAGAGAGCCCTCCCAAAAATCATCTAAATTTCTTTAATGTACAGAACTGAACTGTTACATTTTTATTATACGTTAAAAAGAGTAATCATATTACGTACCTATTGTAAAGTTAGTTACTTGATTCCAAAAGATGTCGCTGTTTTATGCAAAGAAAGTTTGCAAGAAAATTTAAAACAACCCTTTCTATGGAAAGAGAGAACATAAAACAAATACCTACCTATCAAATACTAACTATATACCACATTAATCACAATGCTTGTGCATAAAACGTTCCCACGATTATTTTGAATATTTAAGTCATGCGGGCACAACCAAACACACAGATTCGACGTCTACAGAGAGATATAGATATTCTTTTTCCTATGGATAGAGAGGTTGCGATAAATCAAATACTTAATGCTACACCCAATTATACGTAATACGTTCTACGATTATTCCACGATATATTAATCAAAGTGTTATTAATTACGCTTGGCTGGCAATAGATGTCACTACATGTTTTTTTACGTAATGATAAATTCTTTATAATTTTTTTTTCCAATAGATAGAGAGATTGTGATAAATTAAATACTTTATGCTACAATCTTCAGAGTATCTCCTTTCTAACAAAAAAAGAATTATTGCGATCGGACTACTCGTTAATGAATTACAATTAATTACACATTTTGACTTTCATCTCCCCTCCCAAGGAAACCGTCCGGAATTTCGGAATAAAAAGTATCCTATGTCCTACCTCGGAGTATGAACTCAAATCATGCCAAGTTTCATTTGAATCCATTCAGTAGTTTCGGCGTGATGCGCGGCCAAGATACAGACAGACAGACAGACAGACAGACAGACAGACAAAAATGAAAAAAAAAATAGTTTTCGTTTGAGTATCGATAACAGAGTGCCCTCCAAAAAAATTTTCAAAATATCTTCAATGTACAGAATTTGACCTGTTACATTTTTATTATAAGTATAGATTATATTTTATATAAAGGTTCGGTTAGCAATGTATCGGAATGTATTACTTACACTATCATCAAGATGTATTTATTATACTTGTACAAGGACAGATCGGTAGTTGTATTAACAGTCATAACAACAGTTTTCTTACTGTGTTTTCCTTTCAGCATATACACCATGCAGTGATAGAAATGAACATTAAAGGATGAATTATTAAAAATAATTAATTTGTATAACCGCTTTATTATAACTAGTAGGTAAGCTGCCAAGTTAACCTACAGTTATACCTCATATCAGGGTAAACAAGTTGGCAATGTACAATGGTACTATATTGTTGAACGATAAATATCAAAACATAAATATGAATTAGAGTAAAAAATGTATTATTAAAACTTATCCGCAGTGCAAAATTGTATTTAAATAGTAATTCATTGCGGAGAATTCAGCTATACAAGTATCTGTTATAAAATATTGTGATTGAAATGCAAAAGATTGTAACATATTTGAAGACTCAGCTTTACAACTACATCTGCCAGCGCAGTGGTGGCCTATGCGACTGCTCGGTCTCGGGTTCGATTCCCAAATGTTCGTATGACCTGCAAATATTTGTTTCGGAGTTTGGGTGTTTTCTATGTTTTCTTTTGTATGTATTTACAGAAAAAAAAACTATATATTTATGAATATCAGTTATCTAGTACCCATAGTACAAGCTCTGCTTATTATGGGACTAGATGGCGTTGTGTGTCAGATGTCCGACATAGTTATTTATTTATCTCATCTCATACTCAATGTTTGATGGCAATTGATATAAAAGGTACATGAAGAACTGCCAAGAAATCCCTAACAAAAGTTGTCTAGACGTTTCTGAATTCTTTAAATATGATATTAGTAGCGACGGCCTTTTAAAGGTCAGCGAAGCCGTTGGATCCAAGCAGCATAGAACCGGTTGTTGTAGAAAGGTTTGGGGCAGGTCTTCGGCTGAGATGATGATGACGATCACAATCTCCTATTAGTCTAATACTACTAAATAAACAGATAAGTGGAGAGAGTTAATGGATACAGACAGGTCTGAGAAATTATAACTACAAATATACTGTAACTACTTACATTACTTATCGTTACTACAAAGCTCGAGATTAAGTAAAGTGATCTTTGCGTAATCTTATGGAATCACCGTAAAGGGTTTTGCACAAGTTTACCCAACGTTTAACGAGTAAGCGTGGAGTGTACGCTTAGGAGGCTAAATCTGTATTATAGGAACCGACCACGAGGGGATTTGTATCTTGTATTCACCAATAAATAGTTTGACCACATGCACGGAAATGTTGCTTTGTTACAGCTTAATACTTTGCTAGAAGATTTTCGGGTTAACATATGTAGTATATTATGATAACGACCATAAAAGTAACTCTGATTTTGGAAGGCATGAGATACGCCTTTCGTGGTTACTGCTTTTGATGCAAGGAAAGGTCGAATTCACAGGGAACCGTTCTGCTATGTATAGGAATTACAGTATGTTTTTTTTTCATTAATTTAGTAATCATAGTAGGTATATTAGCCACCTGACTGCAGCCACTCTTGGACACATACAAGCAAGAAATACAAGTATAAAGACGCTCTTTGAGTGCCGACACTCCCCAGAATGGAGAAGGAGGAAGGCTTATGGCTCCAGTTACTGAACTCATTCGGTAACAACTAAAGAAAATAATTGCTTAATACTAGTTGGTTGGTTGGAGTCAACGTAAAAGATATGCTTCTGATGTATTCACTGCCTACTGAACGGTAGAGCTTATACTTATTTTTGCTTGAATGTAAATGCCGTCATTGTTTTTTGAATAGTGAATGAAATTGGTAAAAACACATAGTGTATCATATTAATCTCAAAATTGAAAGCTCCGCGCAAACAATTATTAGGTACTATAATATATCTGCGATCTCCAGCCCTGCCCTCCGAATCCCAAATGTATTTGTCTTGTGACTTTGTGGTTGTGTACCCTCTAATCATCCTCTACCATCCAATGGTAATAAGAGCAGGGAATAGAATAGCTGTTTTTTTAGTTTTCAGACATGATACCTGCTTTTCGAACAATTTCAATCTGCCTCATCAAGCTTCACAAACCAAATTCTACAATATAAACTACTCTTTATTCATTTTAAAAGTAAAACACTAAGTCGAATATTGAAGAAATAACTATCTTAATAACAACAGCAATGAGGCCAGGAACTACAATTAACCCGAGCGTTTTCTCCCCGAGGCTAAACTGGCTCAATGTTCTAGTTTAATTCACTGTCAACGTAACAAGATCGACGGAAATTCATTTTTATGCCGCCATCTTAATTATACGCCTGTTCTATTTCCATACGGTGAACAGTGTATTTGATTTGCACTCATTTACTTCTTTGGTTCTAGACATACTAATCCAGTTCCTAAATTGAACTATTTAAATATACATTTTTTTTGTATTTACATTAAAATACTTACTAGGAACTTAAAAAAACAAAAATGTTTACATCCATACGAGTCAAAAAATTCCTCAGCATCATCGGTAAATGGTAGCGTTCCCAAAAGACTGACAGTATTGCCACGTTGAGTAACAATGCTAAGAAATGGTAGAAAAATGTCCTCCTTCTGGTCTCGAAAATTTTTGTATTTACAAAACAAGGATTTTACTATTTGTTTTTTTTTCTACTATTATTTTTCTTTAAGTTGCATTTACTAAATTTCTTATTAAAAACATGTCATTTTTAGTATGGAAAACAACAAATTAACAAATGTATCACACAATATATAAAATAAATATAGGTACCTATATACTAGCTGAATGTGCGCGGTGTTACCCGCGGTTATTGTCGTAACGCGGGTAACGCCGCGGGACGAAGCTAGTCTGAAAAAGTAGCCTAAGTTACTCCTTAGATTATCAGCTATCTGTCAGCGAAAGTCCCGTCAAAGTCCGGTCCAGCCGTTCCAGAGATTACCAGGAACAAACAGAAAGACAAACCGACAGACAGACAAAAATTATAAAAAATGTTATTTTGGTAGGTACATGTACCGCGTATACATCCATATGCATTTATTAAAAAGCTGTTGTTTTAATATTACAGACACTCAAATTTTATTTTTTTGTATGTAAAGATAACAAGATACTAAAAAACTGTAAAGAATGTAATCCCTAGAGTGTTATCGCAAGAACAAATGATCTTCATTCGAGAAGAAAAAATGTAGACCTATTGAAAATATTCTATCATTGCCAATATTTGATGAAATAAATGTTTTTACTATAAATATTTGTTGTAGTCTATCTACTTACTATAAAACTATCGTGTAACATTTTAAGTGTATTTACATACTTAGTATTACTTAAAAAACTTAAAATTGGCTTCCTTGTAAGCTTGCTAGGTATAGATAGGTATCATAATTATGAAGACACACGTTCTGACGAAACTATATTATTTTGGCATGGAAGGCTGGTGAACAATTGTTGACGAATTGTTTAACACACGAAGTCGAATAACTCTGCAGTGAAAAATATTGTGGCGAAAAATATTTAATTAATTTTTTTCGCCCCATCGCCCTGAAATATGTTCACCGCAATATGTGTCGTCACACCTTCATTCGAAGAGAAAAATATTTTTTTTAACTTCTTTTAGAGAGTAGATATCAGATTAGTAAGGGCTGTATATATTAAATTCACCTTATTGTACAAATTATACAATGCAATTGCCCTCTCCCATATTATTTTGTAGGTGCGATGAGGGGTTAGCTCTCTTGTTCGTGTTTGTGATATTTCTACACGATGTTGATAGAAAGTAAAACCGTAAACCAGAAAGAAACTTAACGGCATTTCATAACCCCAATATTAACGCTGTTTATTAACTTTTTAAACTAAAATGTCAATCACAGTGAAGAAATATGCGTTTATGTACATAAACGCATATTTCAGCTTAGCTTTAGCTGACCCGTGCCCACTTCGTTGGGCGGTAAACATATTTTTCTCCGACTTACTTTGCAAATTCAGCTACCATGAAAAGTTCTTTCCACTTTTCGGGTTATTATATGTCACTCCCAAATAACGTAGCCTTCCGTCCGTCAAAAGTCCGTCAAAAAGCACCAATTTATTAAATTTTTGGCGTTTTGTACTTTCTGTTTTTGATGCAAGTAATGAAGTCTGACTTTCATTTAGTCATCAATGATCGCTTTTATAATTAAAACTTAATGGTTGAAAGTGGCTGGCTGTTCTCTAGAATGGTCATCTAATATTTGAAAAATATCGGTGTGCTAAAATGACTATGATATAAGTGACTTCATACTACTTAATTCATTAACACTAGTAAAGTATTCAATTCCAGTTTCACAAAAAGCAACAGTGCCGTATAGAGATCGTTACCGAACCTTAACCGTTCTGTTTAGTATAATCTTTGGCAGCCGGCCGCTTCTCCACCCCTCACGCCTCTCCTTCGTCCCGATAAACCGCTCGAGACGTGTGTTTAAAATAAATCAAATTAAATTGTTTACAAATAGTTACGCATGAAAAGTAACACAATTATCATTATTTGTGTTTCGGGTGGTGTTTTAACACTTCCAAAATGAACAAGAAGGCATAATTAAATTATTAAACAAGATAAAAAAGTAAAATACTTTTTTAAGTCCGCGTCCACTCACAGCATGCACTTGTTTCGTACTAAGATAAGAGTTGTGCGTGCACCTCTTTGAGTAATGACATAATATTGTGCGTTCTTTAATATGGAGCGGCCCATCTAACGATCTACGATCGATGCTTTAGATTTACTTTTTGTAAAGAAAACTAGGCAGGTATTGAGATTTAATAATACATATATTGGGATAGTTTCAAATATCTGCTTGTAACGACGGTTCCAACGCTACAATTATTTATTTATTTTGTATATGGGGACCCCCCTATTTTTTTATTTATTTTTAGATTTTTTCCTACGCTTACACACAATTACTGAGCTGGATTCCAAATTTCATCTTTCTAGGTCATCTGGAAGTAGGTTAGGTTTAGGTACTATATATATGTCACATTGTCATCATACATACACATGGACATCGCCAATGCACACGGAAAACCACATTGTGAGGAACCAAATAGATTACGTGATGATAAACAAACGATACCGAAACTGCATTACTAAAGCACAAACATACCCTGGGGCAGATATTGGATCAGATCACAACCCAGTAGTGGTGAACATAAGTGGCACCAAAAAGAAGAGACAGTAGGCCAAACGTACGGAAACTATCTGAACCTGATACGCGAATGAAAGTGTACAACGCTATTAATCAATGGGCCACAGATCATCGCACTGAAACTGCTAACGTCGATATGGATACATGGACAAGCCTTAAACACAGTGTGAATGATATCTGCCACAAATATCTGCAACCACCACAACTAATTAAAAAACAGGTTTGCAAGACAGACTCAATTTTGCAGCTAATGGAAGAACGTAGACTATATAAGAGCACAAATCCAGATCGTTATAAACAAGTCGATGAAACCATCCGAAGAGACATAATAAGGGCTAAGAACACCTACTACAGCGATAAATGCGCACACATGGAAGTTATCCTTCGAAAGCATGACAGCTTTAATGCGCATAAACATATAAAGGAAATGGTAGGTCAAATACGAAGAATGGTCAATATTCTTACCGACGAAACTAGTAATCTGATTCTGGACCCCAGTAGTAAAAGGAAACAATGGTGTGACTACGTTTCGGAAATGTTTGCTGATCTGACAAGAAATATCCAAACAATTACAGACGACACTGGCCCTTCTATCTTAAAATCCGAGGTATTACGCGCCTTGAGATCAGCTAAATCAGGCAAAACACCAGGACCGGATAACGTACCCATCGAAATCCTCAAATTACTGGAAGAAGATCATCTAGATGTGCTGACACAATTCTTCAACAACATCTACGAAACCGGCATCCTCCCAGATGACTGGCTAAAGTCCACGTTCATCGCAATACCCAAAAAGCGAAATGCTAGCAAATGTGCAGAGTACCGTATGATCAGTCTAATGAGCCATGTCCTAAAAGTGTTCTTAAACATCATACAGAACAGAATAAGACAGAAATGTGACGAGCAACTGGGAGACAGCCAGTTTGGGTTCCGATCTGGGGTTGGCACTCGGGAAGCTCTATTCGCTCTCAATGTTCTGGTGCAGAAATGCAGAGATATGCAAACCGACGTACTGCTGTGCTTTATTGATTACGAAAAAGCATTCGATCGAGTAAAACACCAACAGCTCATGGGCGTTTTAATGGACATTGGTCTCGATGGTAAAGACGTAAGAATTATCCGTAATCTTTACGAAAAACAAGTGGCTACAATAAGGGTGGATAACGAAGACACCGATGAAATTGAAATCCGTCGTGGAGTTCGCCAGGGATGCATTATGTCTCCGTTGCTTTTCAATATTTACTCAGAAGCTGTGATGTCTGAAGCCCTTGAAGACCTTGAAGCTGGAGTAAAAATCAACGGAACTGTCATCAACAACTTGCGTTACGCAGACGATACTGTTCTCGTCGCATCCTCCGCACGCGACCTGCAAGAAATTGTACAAAGAGTCAACGAGAGCAGCCAGAAAGCTGGTTTGTCGATAAATATCAGCAAAACAAAACTGTTGGTAGTCTCCAGGAATCCAGATTTAAATCCTAACATAACGATAGAAGGAAAGCAACTAGAACGAGTAAAACAATTTAAGTATCTCGGTGCTTGGGTAAATGAAGCATGGGACTCCGACCAAGAAATTAAAACCCGGAGAGAATTTTCCCGAGCTTCCTTCAATAAAATGAGGGAAGTTCTATGTTGTCGCCAACTTAACATAGAACTCAGAGTTAGGATACTTCTGGGTTACATCTGGCCTATAGTCTTGTACGGCTGCGAGGCATGGACCTTAAAAGACGACACAATGAGACGCTTAGAGGCTTTTGAAATGTGGTGTTACCGTCGCATGCTTCGCATCAGTTGGACACAAAAGATAAGGAACGAAATTGTGCTCGACGTGTCCACATGCCCAGAAAACTATTGCAGACCATTAAAAAGAGCAAAATTGAATATCTCGGCCATGTGCTTAGGCACGAACGATACATGTTGCTTCAATTGATAATGATGGGCAAGGTGGAGGGTAAGAGACGCGCTGGACGAAGAAAAAAATCGGGAGTGAACCGGTATCACCTCCGTTGAACAACTGTTTCGCCTGGCCCACGACAAGGAGGAGTACAGGAAGCTGACGGCCAACCTTCGAGATTGAAGAGGCACTTGAAGAAGAAGATATATGTCAGTCAGTGCTAAAATTTACGACTTTTTGACCTTCATATCTTTATAACCGTTTGAGCTAGCTTCATCAAATTTGGGCTTCTAGATGTCCTTATGGATATAATTAAACACACGTAGTTTTATGTGTTTACGTTAAAGAGGTTTTGAGTTATAGAAGGGTCAAAAGTGGCACCAAGTGGTTCGTGTAATATTACACTCGGCGCTGGCTAGCCAGTTCCTGTGCTTGAACTTGGCTTGACACGCTGCCCCGTGTCTAGATACCTATGCCTATAGCCCTCCTAGATAAATGTACTATCCAACACTGAAATAATTTTTCAAATCGGACCAGCGGCGGTTCCTGAGATTAGAGCGTTCAGACAAACAAACAAACAAACTCTTCAGCTTTACAATATTGGTATAGATTTCTTGATAAAATGTATACTGTTACATCTTCTACAGCTAAACAGATGAAATCAATATCACCCGTTACTAGGTTCACATTCACTTGACTTTTTTACACGCACATAGCGTTATGCAAATATTAGATATTTCACGGCACAATATTCCTTGGCAATTTACAGGGAAATTGGGCAGGAAAGCAATTGATATTCTGATCTCGTTTGTGAATTTTCGTTGGGAATTCTGTCGAATCCACTTCTGATTCACCATTTACGTGTAGCTCCCATACCGAGTCTCTATAGAATACTGTCAAACGTACAAAAACACTAAACAAACATTTTAATATGTCAGAACACATGTTGGTTACCAAATTGTTCTGTGTATCGGCAGAGCTTATTTACATTAATTCCGTTCAAAGTTTGCATAACAAAATTAAACGTGTTTTCATGTTATTGTGTAGATAATACTGGTAAACATATGCAAATTCAGGTGCAGAAGCAAAATGTAGGTTTAAATGTGACCTCTAGCGAATTTTATTAATTAAGTTTCAATTAATCGTTTTAAAAACAGGTATTATTCTTCCTTAACTGACAAATGAGGCATCGGTGGGAAACTGGTCGATGCTGCAGTAATAATATTATTATTTGTTGTTTGACGTCTTTCACTTGAAATGTACCACTTACTACTTACTTCTAAATGTAAAAAGAAGGAGAACTCGAAACAAACCCAATACCAACAATGGTTAACATGGTACACCTAGTAGGGCAAAATCTCCAGTCAAAGAACAGGCTTATGTACAGCGGTGGATTATGATCCATCATAAAAGCTGTTGATATGATGTGATGATGTTAGTTAAGTTATTGTTTTTTGAAACGAAGTTCCTTATGGGGCGTTGCGGAGGGGAACCCTAGCCGACAAAAAACGTCCACAACGTAAGATTTACGCCTATGTGTCAAAATGGTAGTGTATGAAAGTGATGTGAGGGTTCGAATCCCGTGTTGGATAAAAATTTTTTTTTTGATCTGCAAATTAGTTTTTTGGGAGTTTGGATGTTTTCTATGTATAATATGTATGTATTTATAAAAAATGTGCGAAATATTTATTTATTTATTTCATGAACGAAAAATTTATATAATCTGCAAGTTGCATGTAACAAGTACGGAATAACTCTATAATGAAAAGATTAGTAACCCACAACTAAAACCACTATCATTACATTAAACAGTTGATGACGTTGATGATGATGATGGTCTCAACTATGATAAAATTTATGTTATTTTTTCTGAAATATCAGCGAAACGATTCAAAATTATATCGTGTATTTAAAATTCTGTTAAACAGTGCATTTAAAATTGAATTCTATCTATCCTTCACTTCAATTCTCTGCGATGGTAATCGCCTCCTTTTAATTTTTATTGATAAAGAAATCATGATAAAAATGTATACCCGAATAATTATTTTCTTTATATCTTGAATAGAACTTGAAAATAAATATTTTTATGATAAGGAACTTCGTTCCTATCTGGTGTCCCACGACACCACATTGACTTTTTTTTTCTGAGTAATTTTATGTTTGCGGCTAGAACATGATCAGAGTCAGAGTTGTATTACAGATTCTATCCTTCTATATTTTTATCAGTCTCAACTGTTCTGTAGCTTATTCGACTCTTTATTGAAAATATAAAGAAATGGGTTTTAAAACTTTAAATGGTTTTAATTAGGTTACATTTACAGGTTTTACATTCTTGTACGATCCACATTTACTTAGCCGTCGTTCGATAAGTCAGTCTCATTTTTTCTTTATTTATATATTTAAGTATTTAGTGTTCACTATTTTTTGCTAAAATAATGCAAGTGCAAGAGATCTGTAACACGTAGATTGATATGAAATAACATTAATGTAATATCTGATGCTTGGTAGTTATTAAATAACTATAAGTAAAAAGACGGTAATTTAAAAATAAAACAATGAAATAATTCACCTCTTAAACATTAAATATTGGACCACATAAAATGCTCAGTGTACAATAACGTGCTTTAACATAATTACTTAATAAAGTTCTCCAAAATCCACATCCATCACGTTGTTCTTAAAGAATCCCTTTCAAAGCATCGCTCAAACATATCCTTATTTACGAATATTTATTAAGCCAAGCTTCGCTATAAAACCCATAATGTGCTCATGCAGGAATTTATATGAGCAGGCCAGGGAATGTTGTTTACCATGCTTCTTGTCCGTAACCGGACTAATATCGACAGCTTTTGGAAATACCAGTAATACTGTTCACACTGTCAATTATATCTGTAATAAGCACTTATTACATTGCAAATGAAATATTTCTAACATATAGAAATTAGTCATCGTTATTAGTAGACGATACATATTTTACATTAAAGCCAAGACATTTAAACTATTTTAATAAATCTATGTTTCAGCTCTAATCTTAAGTTTACGTTATGCTACGCTACAAAATCCCCACAATGTGGCTCAAAAAAATGTCTATCCTATAACTTCAATATCGATTGAAATAGATACAATGAAAGTTTTTCTTGAAAAAACCCTTATATGAATTCAATTTTGAGTTTCTTGATATTACCTTTTATGCAATTTTTGCCATGTAGTATAAAATTCCTCCCGATACTTTTTTATAATATGCTGGTTATATACAGACTTAGCCAGTCCACTATCATTTATATTGCATCTTTTTAGCTACTCGCGAACACATATATGCTATAAACAGATTAAACAGTTATAAACAATAAGTAAAAAGTATTAATTAAATGATTTTCAAATAGTAAACTCATGTCTTCTTTTTTGAGAGATAATTAAAATCTACTCATTAACCTATCGCCGTCCACTAATGAACAAAAGAAAAGAGCTGTAGCTATACCAGTCTTGGACAGTCCGCATCTTAGATTGAAATTTAAATAGCTTACAATCAATTATAAAAAAAATATATAAAATAAATATCGAAAATAATCTGGTTGATCTGCTTATTAATCCACTTATTAATCTACCAAATTGGTCTCTCACCATAGCTGCATTAACACTAAATAAAACACAAATGTAATGCATAATAGGCTCTTTAAATTGATATTTTTATGTTGCATTTATTAAACGATGCAATTTGATTTAGTTGCGACTTCACTGAACTGGTAAATTCACTTGCTGTAATTATTCAACATCAATTTGTTTACGAATACCATATTATACCTACGTAGTTAGTAGTAGTAGATACATGTAAAGTTATCAGGTTTTTGTTACAATCACCTTAAAACAATTGCAGGCCATAAATTTTTCAGTGCTTTTTACATTTTTTTTTCTTTAGTTTTTGCCGGTCTTCCAGTCCACCAGACCCGGGAACGGGTCAGGTACCGCAGAGAACTCAGGATTAGGAGATCGCAGAACGATCACCGTCCTCTAAAGTGCAAGTCTGGGGGTCACAGGTGAGACCCTCTGACACAGTGACCGGTGGTGGGCGGCGAGATTCGCTAAAGAGCGCGTGCGCCCTTTCGGTGGCAAAATAGTAGCATCAGAGTTTTCACACACATAAGAAAAAGGAGTTAACGCCCTTTATTAAGCAAACAAAAAAGAATGACATTGTTATATGCTACCCAAAACCTTCCTCCTTCTTCCTTTCCTATATATTAGGCCAAAGTCCAGCAGTGGACTGTTAAAGGCTAGTGATGATATGATGTGATGTGAACCTCAAATGTGCACATAAACTTTTTGATAAAAATGACTGAGCGAGCTCACAGTTCATCTAATAAAACCATATTTCACAGTATCTTCGCTGTCAATAACAGGTCTCGGGTCCGACGTTATGTATAGACGCGATTTAAACAATTATTGGAAAGATTCGAAAGTGGTTTAACGGATCGCTGTCTGGCGTATTATTTGTTGTAACAGATCGGCTAGCTAGCCCCTCGGGAACGTTCCACGAGGCGGAGGATTTCACGCCAGAGTCGCATGCCCGATGTCTCCGTCACTGTATCAATTGGATTCGATATTGATTTTATTTATTTAACTATTCTTGTAGAAAGTTTCAAAGTTTGCGAATAGTCTACGTCTAGAGTATTAAAATAAAAGTTTTTTCTAGTTGATAAATTTGAACGGTTTTTTTGTTTTGTTGATTTTATTGAAGTATCATACGTTCATTCCCTAAATGCCGACTTTTTATGACTCATTAAACTTAGTGCGTTTAAGCCAACCTTTTTAATTTATCTCTAATTTGATTGGGAAAGCCGAAAACGTATAAAAACATAGTTTTAAGAACCACTACGCTGACTATTTGTACAGTCGTATTCAATTGTCTTGTAAATACTGAAACTTAACATAAAATAAAATAAAATTAACATTATTTTGTATACAACAAATACAAAATAATGTTAATTTTATTTTATTTAATAAATTGATATGGGTATTTTTAAAAACTAACCTATGTTGAAACTTATTTTACTCAAAAAACTACTATTAAATGAAAATTGAAAAAAAAAACATTGCAGAGTTTAATACGCAGGTTGGTATTAAAATTTTGTAGCCTATCTAGTCGTTTACAATTCTTTTGTACTGTGTGTCTCATAAGCGGTTTTAAAATATGAAACGAGTAGTATAATGTTTATATTCTTGTCCCACAACCATCTTTGGTCACGCTTCTTAATCAAACATGGTGTCGCATCTGGTCGCCCACAAAACATGTATACGTTACATCGTGTCTTGCCGCAGTTTGCCATACAGACCACAGGAAGTTTGGTTAAGACATCAAGACACCCAGTTAGGTTTAAGTACATAGAATTTATAGCTATAATAATATCTATAAGGATAGAGGTCTCAGTTTTAGGTAGTAAAAAATGGCAGCTAACTTAGCTCTGCTATTTTATAAAAGTAATAGTCACACAACTCACGAAATAAATTATTGTACAACAAACACAATTCTGAATAGTATTAAGCCCGTATAAAGTACGAAACCGATTTACGATTCTTTTGGCTATTTAGTAGTTTCAAACTTTATTTCTTCCTAGTGGTTGCCCGCGGCTCCGCCCGCGTATATGTCGGTTATCGCGGCAAATAGTTATTCTGATGTATAAGCTATATTACTGTAAAGTTTTATCCAAATCCGTTCAGTAGTTTTTGCGTGAAAGAGTAACAAACATTCATCCATCCATACTTACAAACTTTCGCGTTTATAATATAAGTAGGATAAATTTTGCCTGCGGCTCCGTCTGCATATAAATCCGTATTGCGGGGATTCCTTAAAATGATGAGACATTTTCTTTGTCAACTGATTGAAATAACTTAAGAAGAAAACACATCCAAATCGATTAAACCACTTCTGCGATTAGCGCGCCCAAATACACAGACAAACAGACAACGTAAATTCTTATTAGTTTTTCTTTAATATCTTTAATGTAAAGACTTCAAACTTCTTACAATTTTATCATGCGTATACATTAGTTTACTACATAGCATTCAGCTTAGTAAGTCATTATTTGAAGGAAACAACAGTAAGTGTTGATTAGCATGTAGTTGTAAGTCTGCGAAATAATCATCATTATTATGAAATATTCCAAAAATAATAGTCATGAAATTTCAATCAAAGAAACTACTACTTAGATGCAAATTAACAAACGAATAATTTTAAGATTTTCGATGATATGTTTGCCTATTTTCTGGGCAATACTTTAAACACAAACTGTCTGCGCTCTGTTCTCAATGAAAGCTGTTCGCCTTACAAAACAAACTAAATACCAGAGATGTTTGCACTGTACGTCAAACATTGTTACCCGCTCTTTGTTGCTTCAACACAATCAATTCCAATCCTATTTTATTCATGATAAATACTCGGATTCTATGTAAGTAAAAAAAAGAATGTAAGAAATAAGGGGCACGTACGGGTTGATTGAATTTATACGTTTCTATTGTTATTAATAAATAAATAGAAGATCAAGAAGTTTTTTAAACCATAACCCGACTATACGTTGAAACGTTTGGTAAAATATATATCGTATATCACCCGGGTCATTATTACGAATATATTGACACCTCACTTTATAAAATCGGTATAGTTGTTTTGGCGCTATGGTGGAACATATAACATAAGTAAAAGGGTGATCCAAAAAAACTTTATTTTTAAATTTTGGACACTAATAGCTATAATTTGGTGCTAGTTAGTGTTGATATACAGTCTGTAAAATATTATTTCAATCTGTTCAGTATAACTGCCTCCGGATTATGTTCAAAATTTCAAAAATGTTTATAAATTAGCTCATTAACACGCTTTTATTAGCTTGACCTGTATGTATATATGTAACAAAATATTTTAACTTCATTTTCACCTACTTCTAGGAGTCTGATTAACTTAGAAATTTGCATAGGTGTCAAGAGCCGATGACAATACAATAATGTGAAAAAAAAAACAATGAGATTTTTATTCTAAAAAAAAAATAGTTTTAAAAATTAAACAAACACGCTTAAATAGCAATCCAACTAAAAACTAGAAAATAATTTTAATGTGAAACACTTTAATCTAATTTAATCTGTCTAAGTTATAACCTATCTCTAGATAGATAATATAATATCTATACTAATATAATAATTCGAACGTAACTCTTGTCTGTTTTTTTTTCTTTGTTGAAATAGGGGGCAAACGAGCAGACGTATCGCCTGATGGTAAGCGTTTACAGCCGCCCATGGACACCCGCAACACCAGAGGCGTCACAAGTGCGTTGCACGCATTTGAGGGAGGCGGATGGGGGAGGGGTTGGGGTATGGGCCTCCGGTATCTTCAATCACTCGGTGAAACATAGCGCAGGCGCTGTTTCACACCAGTCTTCTGTGAGGCCGTGGTATCACTCCGGTCGAGCCGGCCCATGCATGTCGAAGCGTGGCTGTCCCCTCTCTCTGTCTGTCTGGCGGGCTTTCACGACTAAACGACTGCATCAATTTCAATGAAATTTGGCATAGAGATACTTTGATTCCTGAGGAAGGACATAGGCTATTTTCTATCGCGATAACCAACATACACGTGGGGATAACCAACGTACACGCGGGCGGAGCCACGTACAAAAACCTAGTATTATCATATATGATAGATTAATAGTCTATGATATGATATCACGTTATAATTCACACCAATATTATAAATTCGAAAGTATTTATACCTCTATGTTACGTTTGCATGGTTAAACCGCTGCACAAATTTAAGTAATTTCAATTTTAATGCAATTTTATCATGAAAATACTTTCATTCTTGAGAAAGCGATAACCGACTTTCGACTTTCTTTCCGGAACCGCGGGCAAAAGCTAGTATATAATGATCGTAAACTTTATCATACTAATATCTAAAATCAGAATTACTAGCCAGATATACCTGCGTATATATTTCATTTTCACCTTCCTTCATAGATATAGGGGTTTACAGAAATATCTCGTTAAAACTAAGAAAAAACGTTTTTCTCGTCAAATATAATAAAAACTTTATCAATAAAGCTCAGGTTTTAATTCAATTTTAACAAAAGTGTTTAATAAAGTAATCCTTGAACGAGTTTTAATCAAAAAACCGAGCTTTTGTGGATGTTGGATTAAAGTTTTAAATAAAACATTAATGTCATTTTTTAAGGTACCGTAGTTCGTAATGAAAACGGAACTGGTGTAGGTTATCTAGTGCGTCTATATGTCCTTATTATAAAAACCATTTTTGGAACGAAGTTCCATAAGGCGCGTTGCGAAAGGGGGCTAGACGGATTAAGTTGTAACGACAATTTTCGTTGTAACGGCACTTTTAACATTGAGTTGACGTCATATGCTGAATAGTATATATGTATATATATATATATATGTTCAATCCTCTCCCCAGTGGAGCGATCACCTTATGAAATTTGAGATGTCTTACGGCCCATAAATAAGGCATTCAATGACTAACCTAGATCACTGGCGAGAGCAATGAACGACGGCGTTTCACCGTGTTCTTATTCTATCTAATGTAATCAAGCACTTACTGGAGATGCGTGATGTCCTTGATCTTGTCGGCCGTTGATGGGGTACCCCACTGCGGCTTGTCTTGGTACGTTCACACATACATGCTCCAAAGTGCTGTACACCTCCAAGGTATTCCTAAATACTTGCGGGCTCCCGAAATCTCGTAATTACAAGACACCCGATTCAGCTATCACGGATCGCGCCTATGACGTGACTACAAAAACTCGCGAGTCCAAATCAGACCAATCATAACGGTAAACCACTAAAGGGACCGGGTTGAATTGACAATTAGCTAAATTACAATTAAAACGGTTCCTAAAACGAGAATCGTCAACCGTTTACAACAAGCGTCTCAATGTACTCTCAACGTCAAAACGTCAAACAAGAAAAATGACAATCAAAAATGTTGCCATTACAATGACGTTAAATTTCTAACAATATATATACATATAAAAACTTCGTCCCATCCGAGTGTCCCTTGACACCTCTCAAGTTTTTTTTTATGGAATAGAGAGCAAACGAGCAGATGTATCGCCTGATGGTAATCGATTACCGCCGCCCATGAATACACGTAACACCAGAGGCGTCACAAGTGTGTTGCCAGCCTTTGGGGGATAGGGAAGAGGGTGGAAGAATGGGGTATTAGAGAGGGGTTGGGGGTATGGGTCTCCGGTGTCCTCACTTACTCGGTAAAACACAGCGCAAGCGCTGTTTCACACCGGTTTTCTGTGAGGCCGTAGTATCACTCCGGTCGAGCCCGCCCATTCATGCCGAAGCGTGGCTCTCCCACGGTAATTTGCTTACATCCCATTATTAGGGAATTAAAATTGTTGAAATTTCGTACACACATACACATATCAATAGCTGTGCTTGATATGTACATAATAAATTATAATTTTTTACTGCCCTGTTGGCGCAGTGTTAGCGACTGCTGTGCACGAGGTCTCGGCTTCGATGCCCGGGTCGGACCAAATGTTCGTATGATCTGCAAATATTTGTTTCGAATATTGGGTGTTTTCAATGTATAATATGTATATTGTATGTATTTACAAAAAAAGTTTATATGTATTTATATCAGTTGTCCAGTACATACCCATAATACAAGCTCTGCTTTATTTTTTACTAGTTTTTTGCTCACGGCTCCGCCCGCGTGTATGTTGGTTATCGCGGCAACGCAAAAACTACTGAACGGATTTGGATGAAACTTTACAGTAATATAGCTTATACATCAGAATAACACATAGGCTACTATTTGCCGCGATAACCGACATATACGTGGGCGGAGCCGCGGGCAACTACTAGTCATTAATAAATTCAATTTCAATTCACTCCGAATCAATTGGATCAATAAAGGTGAAAGAAATATAAGGTAGGAGAAAAATATACTATAAAAGATAATTTAAAACACTAGTAATGAGTCTATAATTATTTAGATATTCAACGCTTATAACAGTCTGCGATTTAAAAGTATAAGCATAGGTATAAGTCAACTAAATTCAAAAATTATTGAATGTATATTTCATACTTCAGCTTTAAAATCACTAAGTACAAAAAAAAGAATAATAGTTCTGCAATCTTTAACATTTTATAGAAAAGCATATTAAAGTGAATGCACTTAACATGGTTTGGTTTGTTTTTATTGTGCGTACTTGAAACTGTATAAAATCTAGAAGACAATGGCTGATGGTGGCCACATATCTTTTCCAATATTTTCAGGAAATTCACTTGAAAATACTGTGGAGGTCCGAAGTCAGAGATAGCAATTTGTTAGTTTACTCTGCATAAGACCGCGGGCGGGGCGCGACGCTCCGCTGGCGAACAGCTATCTTTTATTAAATATGTACGTACAAACATTGACATAATTCAGCTACCGCGTAGACTGTATGTTAACATTTTAACGTTCTGTGCTATGCACAAATGCTCATTTTTAGGGTTCCGTGCCAAAGGCAAAAAACGGAACCCTTATAGATTCGTCATGTCTGTCTGTCTGTCTGTCCGTCTGTCCGTCCGTATGTCACAGCCACTATTTTCCGAAACTATAAGACCTATAATGTTGAAACTTGGTAAGTAGATGTATTCTGTGAACCGCATTAAGATTTTCACACAAAAATAAAAAAAAAGCAATAAATTTTGGGGGTCCCCATACTTAGAACTGAAACTCAAATTTTTTTTTTCATCAAACCTATATGTGTGGGGTATCTATGGATAGGTCTTCGAAAATGGTATTGAGGTTTCTAATATCATTTTTTTCTAAACTGAATAGTTTGCGCGAGAGACACTTCCAAAGTAGTAAAATGTGCCCCCAGTAACTTCTAAAATAAGAGCATGATAAATCAAAAACAAAATATGTTGTACAATACCATGCAACCTTCCACCGAAAATTGGTTTGAACGAAATCTAGTAAGTAGTTTTTTTTAATACGTCATAAATCGTAAACTGCAATTTACCTTTCATTCAATCAACACAAATATTAACACCAGAGGTGTCACTAGTGCGTTGCCGGCCTTTGGAGAATGGGGAGGGGGATGGGGCGAGGGGTTTGGGGTATGGGCCTCCGGTACCTCACTCACTCGGTGAAACATAGCGCAAGCGCTATTTCACACTAGTTTTCTGTGAGGCCGTGGTATCACTTCGGTCGAGCCAGCCCATTCATGCCGTAACGTGGCTCTCCTACGGTAGATGTGAAACTATATATAACCTACTTACACTTTTAAAATATACACATACATTAAAGACACAATATGAAGAGTGCAAAAGTGTATTAAAATATTTGTCAGAAAAGTAATTGAAATGTATGTTTAGTATTTTTTTAAATGAGGTGGAATACTACTGGAGTATGAGAAAGCATGAGATTTTAACCAATTAAAATTTTATCGAACAAACAGTTCACAGCTGTAGTATATCCATATACTATATTGTCGGCTCCAAGGTACATGTGCACACTCACCTGCGCCGCTCACAGTCGACTGAACTGTGTGCGACCGCACATGCCTAGAGATGACCTAATGCTTCCTTCTCATTTATTCAATGAATGAATGCGTTACTAGTGAAGTGACTGACCATAGACACATACACTACATCCCTTCCTTATTATTATTTTTTTCAATGCTTTGTGGCGACTTCCACATACAACGCAACAAAGAAATCACACTACAGCGCCATCCATCGGATGTGCACTGAACCACAGAATAACGCACCACTCTAAGAAGCCACCAATCCTGAACCGCGACACAGAAGCCCTCGCGGCGATTGGCATATATGTAATTTCTTAACATCAACTGTCGGGCTACGGATCATCTTGCCCGGTCGGAGAATCTTTACGTTGGAGGGACATAACACCCATGAACAGTAAATCAACAAAGTGTAAACTCAGGTGACCGAAATGAACATTTTTTTACATCAATCAACAAAACAGAAATCAATTATAGAAAAGTATTGACACTTTAATCATCTATTTGTGCATCTCATCATTTACAGCCTTCCACACTCGTCTTTTTTTTCTTTTTTTTTTGGAATTGCATCTCTGACATAATGTGTGTCTTGTTTCGTCACTTTCTCGGTTCAGTCCCCCAAACCCTGCTCCGTTTTCTAGTCTAGTTTTTTTTTTATTCGTCCCAGCATGAAACCTTTGGTCAATAGTGTAACCGAATCATTCAACAAGACTGATCGGAATATAATACATGTTGACCAGTTAATTCAAACACCAAATGTTGAAATGATGCGCTTCTTCTTCTTTAAGCACCATCTCCACCACGGAGGTCGGCGACCATGTGTCTGTACGTCTCCCTGTCTTCAGTCATGCGAATTAGTGCATCTGTGCTTTCCACATCCAATCAGTCTTATATTTTTCGTCCATCATGTTCGCCTTCTACTTCTACTGCGCTTACCTTCAATTTTCCCTTCAATTATCAGTCTCATGAAGTCATACTTTTTACTTCTATATATATGCCCAAAATACGCTGCTTTTCTTTTCTTAATTGTTTCTAATTGTTCTTAATTGTGCAGCAAAGTGCAGCATCCCCCATTTTCCCAACTTAATGACAAACACCTTCCAGTTGTGGAAGCAACCTTCCAGTCTAGTGGAAGCACTACGACGGGAAACCAGGGACCTCTATCAACTGCACATCAAGTAGCAAAAAGGAGTTCCGATGTTCAACCGCTTATCCCAAAGAGGACAATATGCATTCCCGAATGTTTTCATTTCGGAATGCAGGTGCAAAGCCCTCTTGTTATGACACTCTACTAGAGTATATGCATAGCTCCATCAGAGAACGGCAGAGACTATAAATAGAGATCTGGGGTACATTCCGAACTTACAAATGGCTGAAACGCGGTGCAACGGCCAGAAAGTGCATTTAATCAAAATTAAGAACAGAGGTATTTCCTCAAAATCAGTCATCTATCCAAGGACCAACCCATAATACCCATTGCCTTTGTGTAGTCCCCCGCCATCATGGAACCGTCAAATTCGAATAAATGCAAGTGCCGTCGTACAGCAGCAGCAGCACCAGTGGCACGCAATATTGTGACGTTTGCTGAGTCAACACTACAAACGAACACACCACCCGGTATTGGTTTACCCGCCTCCACTTCTCAAACTTCAACTTGAAAATGAAACGACCGTCTGAAAACCTTGGCAGACAATGACGAATTAAAGGTGACAGCAGAAACACCGAGATTTAAGGTCGAACCAGAATCAGCACTCGACGCTAGTATCAAAACCAGATGAATCCACCCGCACGCACGCTGATCACCGTGGCGCAAAGCAGCTCATGATCCTTACCCAAGGATCAAAGCATCTCCACGTCAAAGGAGAATGGCAGATCTTGCACCAATATTTTGCGTATATAAACCAGTATTAAGTTACATCATTTTAATAAGTTTAAACCTTTTAATAAATTCTCATAATATTTAATCTCCTATTTAATAACACAAGCTCTGCTTAGCTTGGTACTAGGCGATTATTTATTTATTTATTCCTGTATCTAACATAACAGTCAGCGACTTTCTGAAACACAGGTATTTACACGTAGCTCAGGTCAATCTCAAAAGAATGGTGTATTATTTTGATTTCACTTTTCTCTATTGACTCTTGCACCTTTAGAATAACCATATACTGGTTTCGTATAGCCTTAGTTTATACATACAATAAAATATGACAATATAATAGTGTGAAGATTTACACCATAGACAACAATGTAACCAAAGTATTTGTTCCGCAAATAAATTTTATTATTTTATTACAATAGATGGTCACGAAATCCGCACGAAATCACGAAAGCCAATCATTCCACCCATTTTCATCATATTTCAGAGCACGGCCACAACACCGTCCGTCAGACGTCCAAAAGATGGTTCAATTAACTATTGTGGAACCTTATTGGGACACTCATTCATGGTATGACATATGCTAATATACACCCAACTCAACAACCAAAATACGCCTTCATACAGATTCTAAAGAAAACTCATCAATGCACTCGGGTTCATCTATGAGCCAGGCAATACGATCACATGTTGCTGGACTGACATATCGACATATCGATCCCAACAGTAGTCCTTACAGAACCGCTCCAGAACTACCAAGCATCGAACTGCATTAATCCAACATACAAGAACCAGCTGGTTATAATAATTCTCTTTACACTCCGTATACAAAATTTCTTATTGCGGGCGCCACCCGAGTAAAACTTATATGTAATCACACTGACATAACTACTTCGTATCGCATCATGTACTTACAGGCATCACCTGTACTGAACTATATTACGAAGTTCTTACAGGCGTCATCCGTTTTCGAACTAGAATACATCATCTAGTAACCTCACAGTTTAGATTTTGTTCACCTTTATATAGAACTTATGTAACAGGCGTCAACGAAGTCCTCACAGGCATCACCTGTTTCTGGATTATCAGGCATCATCTAGTACTACATCATAACTTATTGCTACAGGCGTCACCTGTTTCCGCACTACTAGGCATCTTCTAGTATTCCATTAGAAGTAACAGGCGTCACCTGTCTAAGACACACAATCACCACATCACTAGCACGCCTTCGCCAGCCAATGGAGAAGACGCGTTGCCGGCACCATCTTTGCCGTCCGCTTCGTATAGAACTAGGCGTCATGCACTGCTCCAGAGAACGCGGCACGCCTCACAGGCAATCCCGTCGTCACATTCATATTGTTTTGCACTAAGCACTATTGAAATAGTTATTATAGAGTACCGTCCACTATAAGGAGTTGCCATGTTTTATTTGGCCTTAATACACCTATGATTACATTCGTATTGTAAGAGACGCGTGTTCTCTTTTGTACGAGCATCATTACTGACACAATAATCTTCCTCGTTATTCTTATTACCGAGTTTTGTCATTCCTTAGTTGTGAGGCGATCTTCGGTCGGATACTTACTTGCCACTTATCCCTCTCCTTGGCCGAATGCAAAGCAATGTTAGAGGCGTCCAAGGCTATTTGGATCTTGTCAGTTCACTTATTAGAGTACGTCCTCTTGGACCTTTGCTGTCAACCTTTCCGGTGACAGACTCGCTCGAGGTTGTTCTCCTTTGTGGCGATGTAACCAAAGAAAACTCTTCGCAGGCAGGTAGGGCAGAATCGGTATTTTCATTTAGTAGAAGACCGTCCATGGAATCTGAAGCATTCGACTCCAACACCATATCTCAAAACATCGATGCGGTCACGATCAGCTTTCTTTATGTCTCGACGCCGTTGCTGAATATGCGGAATACCAAGGTCTTCACTAATATTACATGAATCTGTCATGTTCCATGCAGTTTATATCGCTTATTTAGCCATTCCTATGCGTTTTCTGACTTTCTCTTCACCGGAACCATTGTTGTTTATGTTCTACTTCGAGTTGGTCGAGTTAATACAATCATAAACAATAATATAGTAAGGTGTAGTCTACTTCTAGATATGAAGACAATTAAGCTACTCAACAGTCTGTACGCATTTTGTATATATTTGTAATCTGGCAGACATCTAGGTCCCATAACCTACTTCTATCGCTTAATCATTAGGTCACTATAAATCATTCAATTATGTTAATAATATTTAATATGATTGCACTCATACTCATAAAAGTATTTATTTAATAATCCACTTTTGACTAACTTTCACCTTATATATCATATATACCGCTTTAATTTCTTCTTCTTCTACACTATTTAATACCTCGGACACAACCCTCTACTTTTCTTATCTTGCGGTATCTGAGAGCAATGGAATAGCCCTGAGGTAGGAATCTGGTGAAATTAGAATAAAATTTACAATGACAATTATAACGTCATGCCATATTATTTATTCTATACGGCATATATACGAAAATAATAATTTGTGTAAGGTGGTAGGTACTTCGAAAACACGTAACGGATTATGATATTTTACCGTCGATACGTAAATTTTCTTCCCACCGACACACGCATTCAACACTAAACACAAATTCTATACTTCGAAAACAAAGCAAGGTAACACCACAATTTTCACTTAGTAATCATTATAACAACAACCATATTTTTTCTTTAATACTGAAGATATAGTTTATTCGCGAATAATTACAGAACCCCAAATGCTCTTAAGGTAGGTAATATCAATATACCTAAATCAAAACTTGGTATAGAGGCTGACACAGGATGACAGTATTTTGTCTCCTATCTATACAAATTTTATACAACCCTGCCTCAAAGCAGGAAAACCCGCATCTTAAGAGACAGTGTTCGGTCGAAGATGTTCATATCAGTGCAATATTCTTACAGTAAGACGTTGCCTGTCCACCACATTATTTTATATTAACTATTAAACATGTTGTGGTTTATTATGTGTTCCACAACTAACGTCATCTATTGGTTTGGTTTAGGTACTCTCGTTAATACTGTCGAAGATTACCAATTTATCCCAATATATTGTTATTTCTACTTTTAGATTTATAAATTTTTTTTGAACATCCATATCATCGTATCTAGGTACTATTAGCACTAGCTCTTTTTTTTTTTTTTAAGGTGTGTAGGTAGAAACTGACGAATTTGTTGTAGTATAATATATCAGAGCTACCGCTTTGTAACATTAACAGGTCTTTAGAAAGTTAGCAGGTAGGCTGGTGAATACATTTATTATTACTCAAGCCCTCTACACAAAAGTATCTGTACATTTACACTTATATATCTCTACATTTTAAGATAGTTAAGTATCTGTTAATCAACTTCAATCCACGACATATTTCATGTCCTTCAAATGTTGCTTTCTCTTTTCAGTGATTATAAGAAAAGAACCCACCTACTAGAATACTGAAATGACACTTTTTCATCTTTAAGATTTAATGAATGGTACTTTACTCACCCATAGCCGCATGCATTGTTTTTATTTCTTATTAGTTCACAATATACATGTAAAAACTAAATGTATTCGTAAAGCGCACGACACCCTCCTACAATTAAATCATGTATAGTCACACGAATAGAATATTTATTTCTCACATCTTATTGTTTTAAATTCAATAGAAGCCAGATAGAATTCAATAATGATTACTCACAGTAATATTTTCTAGTTTTAGTAATTTGTACAAAACACCCTCACATATATATTTTTTTTTTTAAGAATTATTCACAGTAGTATTTTCTCCTCGTCGCCAAAATGTAGTATATCCATATACTATATTGTCGGCTCCAAGGTACATGTGCACACTCACCTGCGCCGCTCACAGTCGACTGAACTGTGTGCGACCGCACATGCCTAGAGATGACCTAATGCTTCCTTCTCATTCATTCAATGAATGAATGCGTTACTAGTGAAGTGACTGACCATAGACACATACACTACAATAGCAATGTCAATATATTTACTGAGTAGGTACCTGATATATTTTTAAAATGACATCCATGGTATGATCTTCTCCACTTCAAATTTCATTATTTATTTATGTCTGTTTATATGTGTCTACGAAACCCAGAAAACTTGAGATCTTTTAGCGATTTTTCACTACCTTCCTACAAATATTATTGTTGGCGCTCTAAAATTCTGAACTGATGAGAGCTGGTATAACATTATTTTAGAAATTAACCCTTACAACGCAAAAAGTAGAAAATCCTTAATTGTGTTCGGCTTTGTTACGTCCTTCAAGTTTGTTTTAACCCTTTTCCGCTGTGGAAATATTACCTCTTGAGGTATCTTCATTTAGTTGCTCGACGTGGCGCCTGAAGCGCTTCGTGCAGACGAGAGTCTGACAACGCTATAAAAGTAGTATGTTTAGCCGTTACAAGAATTTTTTGAAACTTTTATGAAATAATAATATACATCCTTTAAATTTAAAAAGTTACCGTTTTATATTAAAAGGGTGTATTGAAACCAAATACCTCTTTGCTTTTCTTAGCTATAAAGAACTAGATAAAGTTATGGTCCAAGAGCTGATAACGGATTTTGAGAAGGTTCTTTATGCAAGATGAAATTGCGAAAAAATACAATTTCGTTAATTGGCGAATCCAGTCCTGGGAATCTTTTAGCGAGTTAGCGGTTATTTCGCTATTGCGCAGCATATTATAACATTTTTGAATTTATTATTTCTAGAATTAAAAAAAGATCCAAGACGTTTTTGTCGGTTATTAAGTATAGCCTAGAGCCTAGCCTAGTATAGTATAGACTTCAAAAGTACTTTTTTGAAATTCCCAAAAAATATTCTTTAGGCAATATGAAATTTATATCACGTATTTAATGTAATTTCAATAATACCTGCAAATCGCCAGATGATTTGCCGGTTAGAAACAGTTCCCAGACGATAATGTTTTTTTTTAAATAAGTGCGATAAAAAAGTCTTACGCTACGTTGATAAACTATTCGTTAAACAGACCTATTGAATTCGTTTGAATTAAACAGAACAGACAACCAAGCGGTAAGCGTATTTTAGAGTGGAGGCCGCGTCTTGGCAAACGTAGTGTGGAACGCCCTCTGGCCAGATGGCGGGACGACTTACGTAAGCGGGCAGGCAGCGACTGGATGCAGAAAGCAACAGACCGGGCTCTGTGGTGTTTCTTGCAAGAGGCCTATGTCCAGCAGTGGACTGCAACGGGCAGATGATGATTGAATTCGTTAGACAGTAAACTTCTTTTTTATTTTATTAAAGACAACTCCCGCACTAGGTATAAATCCTGTGTCGCGGGGGACTTTACACTTTACAAACATACATGAAACGGACACAAAGAACACCCAGACTCAGAACAACAATTTGTGCATCACACAAAGTGTTGTCCTACGTGGGATTTGAACCCACGACACTTGGCGAAGTTGGGAACGGCGTGGTGACCGTTAAACCTCTAGGCCAAACGTGCAGTCAGATTCTAAAGTTATGTCTAGAAGAATGTATGTGTTTTATTTAATATCTGTTAATAGAAATGAATCCACTTTAATTACATATCTTTCCGTTTCTAGCGCTAACAACTAGCATTTTTCTTTTTTGCATCTGTCTCTCTTTGTTAATGGCTGTAAAATATTTTACAGTGTAAGTTTTTACTACCAACGATAAAGCTAAAGTATACAGTATACTTCATTTACTCATAACATGGAACTTTATTCTAGAACATTTATACTTTAGTAATCATTTTGTAAGTATAACACAGAGAGGTGTCAGACAACAACTGATCTTCATAGTAACGAAATTCGTAGTCTGTCCGGTCGGTTGCAGGCGCCGTTTTATACCCGTTCAAAGCCATCTCCATTTATATGAGCCCATATCAATGAACATAAACATGAACATGAATAAGAATGTAGGTTTTATGGCTTCACCCATAAATCTAGAAGAGGTAATCATTACACCGTATATGTACGTATATTCTGCGTTAGTTTGCAGATAGTGAATCTTTGAGAACCATTGGATTGTTACAATTGTACAATTGCAAGAAAGATATTACTATTTGATTACTTGTATTTTAGACTGGATTTTGGGTTTTTATTTTTTTACAAGATTTAACAGAAAAAATATAAATAGATGAATGGATTTAGTGAAAAAAATTGTACTTATATTTTCTCCATAGATAAATTTTCTTGACATATACGCAAAATTTCAATTATTTTGAATTGAGATTTAAGTAAATTTTGTTGATTTGGTAACCTAAAAAGTATCTTAGGTATGTGATTAAATTAACAAAAGTTACGACTGTGTAATGTCTAGTCTTTCAACCGTTAAGAACATGAAATATGATAAAAATAGACGGAAAAAATTGTAGAAAATAAAATCCTTAAACCAACTATTGCTAAGCAGAGAGAACATACAAAATAATAAAAATTTGTGAAAAGAGCATAACATACTGCATAACTCTAAAATTTCAATTTACGAATAGTCTTTTAAACGTAAAATAATTATTACATCCTTTTTTTTACTAGTACCTACTTACTCAGACGAAACTATCTCAACTAATAATCAGTTTATTTTTTAGGTTCCTATCGAGCTTATTATCGTCATCAGCCTATCGCAGTCCACTGCTGAACATATGCCTCTCCAATTGCAAGCCACTTGGTTCGATCCTCGGCTTCTCGCATCCAGCTCCTGCCAGCCGTTTTGCGCAGATCATCACTCCACCTGGCCTACGGACGTCCTACACTACGTTTTCCGAGACGTGGTCTCCACTCAAGAACCCCAATGGTAATCAGTTCTGCGGCTAATATGGCCAGCCCACTGCCACTTCAGCTTGCTAATCGAGCTTATTATATTCGGTGCATCCAAAGACATACATATAAAACATAAAATAAATAGTATTAACATCAAAACCAATGAAAGAGAAATGTGATTACTAGTTTCTGTGTAGCGTTTCTAAACGCTCATATGAAAACAGGCAATGTGTCCAGTGTTCATTTTATTGCA
The DNA here is from genome assembly GCA_949125395.1 of Diaphora mendica. NCBI lineage: Eukaryota > Metazoa > Arthropoda > Insecta > Lepidoptera > Erebidae > Diaphora > Diaphora mendica. The sequence goes on from OX421315.1 coordinate 21,002,309, forward strand.
CGTATATTTGTACTCATACCTCCTATAGTTGTAGAGTAAATGGACCTGGACGAGTACATACTACAAAGCGTTTTATTACTGAGCGAGACTCCTAAATAACATCGGTACTACCCATCTTTAAAGTAGCATGTGTTGCGATATTTTTAATACTTGTATTGTGGAGTACAAAACTAGGTACGTTTAACTGAAATTGGTGTAATATTATTACTCACAAGAGCACCTCTATAATTTAGTTATTTTAAGACCAGATTATTTTTTAAGATCCTATTTGTTTTTGCTCTAGATCTTTTATTTTAGTAATAAGAGAACCCTGCTGTGACACATACCGATGGACCGCCTTTTTTCTAAATCGACTGGGGCTGTCACCCCACCAGGATGTGTCGGAATCGGACCTACTAAAATCACACGGTGTGCAAATCTGCGTCTGAGATCGGAGGGATCCGGGAATAACATATTACGACATCTGGACCCCTCTTAGCGAACCTGTGGACCGCCTCGACCAGGGTTATACAGGTTTTTATTTTCGTTAAGGCATAAGAAATGTTCCTAATGGAGATAAAAAACGTAGAAATTGCTAGAAACATATTAAATACAACACTTATTCATTGTTTTCTATTGGACTGCGACAGACCAATAACTTTACAGAACGATGTCTGTTGGCGCAACTAGTATGTTATAAAAATACACTCTGGCAAATAGGAGAACTTGTTTAATATGAAAAAATATGCTTTAATATTCGTTCAATAATCGAAATTATCTTAATTTGTATTCTTTTTATGCGCGTTGCCAAACTTTGAGGAAGGAGTTCGTTCTTTTCTCGAAGATTTTTTCGTTTATACCATTGGCGTGAACATTATACCATTAATCAAACTGTTGTACTTTATATTTTATTTTATTATTTAGCGTTATATTATTCATACAATAGTATGTAGACCGATCCGAGTCTCAAAGATGTAGATATTCCACACAATCAAATTGAATACAAAATCTGTAGTAATGTTTTAATTGATTTATTAGCAAGTTACAAATAAATACGAGTATAGTATATTTATAAAATATACTAATACATAAAAAGCATTACGAAATTAACTGTCTTATAGCTTGAAGCTATAACTAGTTCACTCCATTATCGTTAGCAGTTATACTCAAGGTTTTAGTTTCGTTTACAACTGTCTTACCACTCTGTTCTGTTTCTACGGGTGTATAAAAGTAAGTACAAGTCAAGTTTTTATCTCTACGGGATAAAGTTGTAGCCCCAAGGTAACACACCTCGAGTAGGGTGTCGGAAAAACATCTGTGTGGAAATAACAACAGTATCCGGATATATGTGTTTATATGTTTCTCCGGATCGTTAAAAGTTTTTGTCCGTGGAGTGATACCAACACGGGAAGGAAATGCATTTATAAGATCTTAAATTGTACACTCAGATTGTACAAGATAAAAGTATTACTTTTACTTTGTTATTTAATTACTTTATAACGTACGTCAAGGTGAAACAGTCCTTATTTGAGAATTATTTCACGTGTCACTAAAAATTCTATTTTTTTTCTTTTTATAAATTTCCCGATATTATTTATGTATCTGTAAAGGTTCCGAGTAAAAGATAAGCTACTGAATGGAGACATTTTACATGTTTAAAGAAAAATAAAAGGTTGGAATTTCTGACACTTCATCAACTCATCAATCATCAATTTTTATTTTATATATAAATGAATCACCAAAATGTAAGTAAGCCCATAACTTCCGATGGACTGCACCAAATTGTTTTATTTTTGGGATTTTGAGTTTGTTATTGTCTGGACAAGTTTTGTATTAAAGGAAATTAAAGTAAAACCGGAAGTGTTTAATTTTCTTAGTCCACGACTGTTCACTGCACATAAGAATGTATAATAAAACAAGCTTTTGGGAAATTTACAACATAATTCACGCAATAAAAATATGACGTTACGAAATTCGCCGGGTCAGCTAGTTTACTAAAAAATATATTTTGTCTACATAAAGGCGTGTTTTTAATAAACTTATACTTCTTAATTTCCATCTTTGAAAAAATATTTGCTGTCCTAATACATTCCAAGTTATTCCTCTGTAATGATTATATTCAACAGACTCGATAAAGTTGGAACACAGAACAAAATAACAATACATAATATTATTCTATTCCAATATCGGGCACATACTTCAAATTATAACAAGTCTCTTTGTATCACAAGCATCCTAACAAAATATTATTTCAAGTCCCTTGTGTATTGTATTACGCGACCTCGCTCCGTACCTAATTCGCTTTCGAAGAACTGAAGTTTCATTATTCACTTCCTTCTTTTAAGCAGCACATACACCACATATTAACAAAACAAACCCTCGAATGGATTTAAATTTCGTTTCCAGTATATAAATACTTCGAATACAAATTCTACAATGATTATAAAAGCTCCGTTTAAAACTTGTTATGAGTATTAACAAAGCAATGCCTCGAATGGATTTAAATTTCGTTTCCAGTATATAAATACTTCGAATACACATTCTACAATGATTATAAAAAGTCCTTTTAAAAGTTGTTATGAGTACATTAGCTAGATCCTAACTACATGACATTTTGTGTTAAAACTATTTTACTTAAACAAATTGAATGAATTACATACTATTTAATTCATCATCATCAACAGTTTTTATTAATCCACTGGTGGACCTAGCCCTCAACTCAGTTAGAAGGTTTTGCCCTAATATATTTCTTTGGTTAGATGGGTTGGTTTCAAGTTTTTAATCTCTTTTTTTTGTAATAAGGGGCAAACGTGCAGACGTATCACCTGATGGTAAGCTATTACCGCCGCCCATGGACACCCTCAACATCAGAGGCGACACAAGTTGCCGGCCTTTGGGGGATGGCGAGAGGGATGTGGGGAGGGATTGGGATACGGGCCTCCGGTATCCTCACTCACTCGGTGAAACACAGCGCAAGCGCTGTTTCACACCGGTTTTCTGTTTGCAGTGCTGTTGTCCCGCACACTATGGCTATAAGTCGACATGTTTCGTAGTACGGTGGGTGGTGACACTCCGTATTCTAAATCCGCCACCACCCAGGTTACAATTTCACTGTAAGGTTTAAACTTTTGTTACACTCTCGGATTATTCCCTATTATTGTAATCCATTCCAAAACCATTTTTCCTTTATCCTACTTCCTACTAATATTATAAATGCGAAAGTTAGTAAGGATGTGTGTGTGTTTGTTACTCTTTCACGCAAAAACTACTGAACGGATTTGGATGAAACTTTACAGTAATATAGCTTATACATCAGAATAACACATAGGCTACTATTTGCCTTGATAACCGACACACACAATTTATCATACAACCTTTTTTAATTTGTTCCAAACTCTGACTCGGTACCTTCTTAGTGTATTTTTTTTATTTGCTTTTCCCGCACCATTTTCTTTTCACGTCATATTGTGATTGTAAATGTTTTTTTTTGCAGTTAGTCATTTCCTCGCTGAGGTGGGATGAAACTTATTTTACCACCCAGCGACCTTGAATGACCCCTTGTTAAATGAAAATCTTAACTAACTGACCTGCAAGTTATATTCGCTTTATTTACCTTCAGTAAGTATAATTTATACTTCTTGTGTTCCATCTATCATTAATTAATATAAAGTAGGCGAGAATCTCTTCTTTTTCCAAAATAAATTGATTAGACGCGTTAGCAAAAATCTTGAGAGCATTCTCCCTTTTTTAACTTTTCGTGTCCGAAAAGCTTTGTCCTAGAGAGATTCATTTTAATTACGTTTTCCACGAGAAATAACGACTCAGGGAAGTACGGCCTTTTCCTACCTACCAATCTTCATTAGGTTCATTATTTTCGTGTAAAATTGTACATTATGTGCCATTTTATACATTTCAATGTATTAGAGAGAGGATATTTTGAAACATCATTGAACAGGCAACCTATGACATTCCAGTTTTAAATGATCTTAGGAAATGATCGCATATCACAAACATATATTTTAGACTTATAGATGAAAGTCACTCACTCTATTATTTTGCGTATAAGCACATGGAATGTACACATATAGTAGGTTTTATTCGATGTACAATTTTGAATATTATTATGTGTATAGTATGAAACTGAATATATACGCTTTATATATCTGAACTTGATTTATTAGGACAAAATATGACTAAATGCAGTGACAGGCAACTGTACGTTGAAGTTCCAACGACATAAATCTCACTCCAAGTAAAGTGAACGAATTGGCCCGAATGAATAATTCCGAAAACATTTATGCAAGCTCCAAAATTTCCATACCATAATCTTATGGGACCACTGAGCAAATACTTTCAGAAGATTTGTAAAAGAATAGAAGCATAGTTAAAGTATAACAGATTACCCTGAATATAAAATTATTGTAAATATTTAAACAGTTAAGTGAAACGTGATCCAGAGATTTGGGCCATTATGTTACCTAAAATAAGATTTGTAGGCTTCGTGGATTATTTTAAATAAATCTATGTAAAAGCTGTCACGTCGTAAGTACGAGGAGCATTCTTTGACCTTATTGTTTTAAGGTGTCGCTGCTTCCTCAACGTTGCGTGTATGTGGCATTTTAGCACTTGTTGAGCTATAGAGTTGAACCAACTCGGAATGTTAGTATTACATACATAGAAATGAAGGATTTGTTACCGATTTCAAATAATAAGCCAATATAAATAATAGGTAGGAATCTATTATGGCGCAGCGATGTAATAATGTGATAATGTGCCTGGGACTTCATGATTTGAAATGACATTCCAATATAATAGGTCTTTACCTATGAAATTGCCGTTTTGTATGCAATAAGTGAAGGTACTTATTTTTTCAAACTTTTTTATTTCTGTTATTCGAAGTAATCACCCATGCAATCGACGCATCTTTGCTAACGCATTGGCAGTTTATTGATGCCCTTCTTGTAAAAATCAGCTGGACGGGAGGTAACAAACTCTTCAAAGGCATTTTGTACTGCCTCTCGGGAATTGAAATTTTTACCCACTAAAAAGTTGTCTAAATTTTGGAAAAAGTAATAGTCGGTAGGTGCAAGGTCTGGTGAGTATGGCGGATGAGGGAGAGCTTCCAACCCCAGCTCTTGTACTAGACAAGCTGCCGTTGTATAACTCAATGTTGTAAATATTAATAAATTTATAACTAATTCTTAAGTGATTACATCAATAATAATCGGTAAAAATATTATATCGGTATAAAGACATATAGAACCCAACGATGTTCCAAACTCAATTAAAATTAGGGAGACTGCAGGATTATGATAATAATATTGAGAGCAAGTGAAACTAACTTTCTATAAAATCAAACCTTTTAACTAAAACTTATAACAAGACGCTAATAACAGGCACGATATCTATTCCTCGAAAACTTGTGCAACTCAAGAAGGAAACCCTTGGGTTCTCTGTAACAATTTGAAATCTAACTCCATTAGTAACTTCTAATCTGTTTTATAAAAGGTTTATTTTATAATTAACAATATTTCAGTAGTTCAAACACATTTCTTTGTAAAAGATATTACATTTTCCTAAAAACAAACACTGAAGGATTTGTAAATTGGTAATCGTTTAATTATTTACGACACCTAAAACTTAATAAGCAAATCGAATTACACTAACTGCGGATTTGGGTCTTCGAGGATTTGGTGTGACGTTCTTCATGATGTTAACTGCTCGCGTTTGGCACTTATCACGACCCTCCCAAATTCAATTATGAGCCTTCGTCACCTTATTACTCTGCGCAAATACCGCTTTTAACCACAGGTCTTAGAGAGTGAGCAACGGTAACTGAGTCACAGTTACTTTTTGAACTTCTTATCTAATCTGTGGAAACGAACTGTCGCCTGTTAATATGCGCCACAAAAAAGTTTGTACAAATTCTCACTACTTGTACCAACAGGTAGGAGTTAGCTCAATTTAAATTACTGCTACTGCTATACCGCCTAAGACCCGGACCATATTATTTCAGGTCCCCCTAGGAACGACGCCACGTCCATCCAGACAACATCCTAGTGGGAAAACTGGGCTTCCCCCTGCCTGTCGGCCCAATCATTATATGTTACAGCCTGACCGCAGTTTTGCAACCAGGCCGCCCTCCTACCGCTGACCGCATCAATTAATCTGCTACCAGAGGTCCCCACTCTCTGGCAGCTTGGGGTCCTGTCTGCGCTCGAGATCGGCCCTCTCCCGATCCCGTTCAGTGGACCTACCGCACTGATAGTGATCCTCATAATCAAGTTTATTATTGGTATCATTTTCTTACTCTTTTCGAAAATTTGTTTGCATATTCCGTTTTTAGCTATATCCTCTTTTATGATCATGCTCTACTTAATCTTCTTAAGTGAAACATTCTTCAGAACGTTTTTTGCACCGTTGTCATGTTTTTTTTGTTTTTATTGATTATTTACAATTTTTTTTAGATGATTGTAATAACAAGTAGGATTTTTCGAACACTGAACACTTTGTAGATGACCTCATCTACAAAGTTTTCTTTGAAAGAAAAGTTCCGAAATTTAAACTTATCAAATAAAAAATTTTTTTTGAGTAAATCTTTCGGGCCGCTTTAAAGTAGATTTCAATGAACCTTGAGATTATAATTTATTTTTGTCTAGAAAAATTTGAAAAAATGATTGAAATTGAGTGAGAGAATGTTTTGTGACTACCACGATAATACTACAGATCCTACGAATTTCTACTAGGGCAGTCAGCTACAACTTTATTATAAAATCGTAGGATATTTTCCCGCTGGCAATTGGAATACAGGACATGGCATGTTGTAGAATCTTCAATTCACTGGGTTTGATTTATCATCAGTGATAAATACTTAGCCCTAGGCGTACCTTAATTGATGGATGATATTTCCATTCAAGGAACTAGAGAGGGAAAAAAATGGTACTTAAATATAAACAAAATGTTTGGAAATCAACTCACTAATTCTAAGCTGCTCTAAGCGTAAAGCTGAGAGTAACTTGCTGCTGTTGGTTGATGTTTGATTACTGTTCTTGTTAACGGTCACAAGTCGTTTGGTTTACTTATTTGTGGTACAGCGCTATTATACTGTATTTTTGCCATACATGGAATCAATGGGTACTTTTCACAATTTCATTATAATGGTATACCTACCGTTCATGTAGATTTCCACCTTTAATTTTTTTTTTTTTTTTTTATTTTTTTTTTTTATTTATTATTTAATTAATTTATGCAAGAGAGAATGTCTATTTTGACCGAACTAAAACCACAGAAAATTTGACAACAACTTTGTTTGGATAAACCGAAAACAATAGTATTGTATGAAATATAGTTTAGGCATGAGTAACAAAATTCGGTTCGATTAAATAACAATGATCTTCAGACTGCACGTTTGGCCTAGTGGTTTAACGGTCACCACGCCGTTTCCTATTTCGCCAAGTGTCGTGGGTTCAAATCCCACGTAGGACAACACTTTGTGTGATCACAAATTATTGTTCTGAGTCTGGATGTTCTTTGTGTCCGTTTCATGTATGTTTGTAAAGTCACCCGCGACACAGGATTTATTCCCAGAGCGGGAGTCGTCTTTAAAAAAAAAAAAATCTTAGATATTTTATTATGAACACAACGCCTTGTGAGCTGTTTCTTCGCCTAATGAGAATTTTCGGTCTTTGAGCGTAACTTATACAATATGTATTTAAGTCGTTTTCAAATTAATCGCTTTCTACGTAAAATATGCGTACCCATTTAGATTTAAAAGCACAAAGAAAGTTACGGTACTTTAATCATAGGTTAGTGAAAATTACAGTACTAGGGAATCCATTAGCCGTTAATTGCTCTTGCCTCCTTAATTGAGATCGTTAATAGAAACAGATTAAATTATTTGTGCCTCGCTTCTAAGGTTTAATTCAATTTTTGTTGCCATCTAGCGGTGACCTGTGGAATTTCTTGTTTGTGCCGTGTAATTGCTTTTACCCGCAACTTTGCTTGTACATATTAACAACAGTGCTCCGTTTAACCTCTGTACCGCTGATCGATGCTGACTCCGCCTCGCAGAGTTAGGGTTGTAGACTATTGAAAATACTACTAGACATTTGTAATTATTTTATCTCATTAATCTGCTTTAATACTAATGTATTGGTTGATGTCATTTCTAATAAGTACTAAATGTAAGCAGGTTTACTAAATGCAAAGAACATAATTTAACAAAAGGACACTGTTTGTTTCATTCATACAAATTTAAAAGTAATTACAATGGTAAAATAAAACATAAATTAGTAATTTAGATTAATATTAAAAATCTACAAATTGATTCTTTAATGTAGCCTAGCCTGCTGTAACAAAATGTTTTCTTCTCATAGTGAACACTCATTTCAAATACAAATAGCAATTATTTGAAAGTAAATTGAACATAGATAATATTTTTCTGGTATAATTTTCCTTTCACTTCTATAAGCATATTATCACCTAACAGGTACATAAGTGAGACTGGATTTTCGCAAAAATTGCTTTTCTCTAATCCTTCTTCCTAGCCTTTATTATTCCCAAGTTTTGGGGTCGGCTACTAGTTCAACCGGTTTTACCTTATTATCAGTTTTTACACGGAGCGACTGGCATCGGACCTCTGCAACCCTGAAAGCGCACTAAATTCGATGATTGAACTAGTTGTCAGTCTATTTGAGGGCACTCGCTTCCCAATAACGATTGCCATAGATGTTCATGACAACCGGGACCGACAGCTTAACGTGCTCTCTGAGGTACGGGCGGGAAACACCGCCATCTTCCATACTCCGGGCTGCTATTAAGAATTTCTTGTAAGAAAAACCAAACAGCAGTCCGACCCGGGAATCGAATCCGAGACCTGTTGATCGGCAGTCACTTACGCTAACCACTAGACCAACGAGGCAGTTTCCTCTAATTGTAATATCAAAATGTTTCTTACCTTTATTCGGGAAACAAAATAGGTACCGTTAATATTTGTTTGAAGGTGTCTTATCATTTATTACTTCGACCCAACTCTGACGTAAGAATACACACTTTGCTTAACGTATAAATAGGTATTTGAGGGCTACTATGTTATGCATCCCAAGCGGGGCCTTGTGGCCAACCATATTACATCCGCAGGCTTCGTACGCAAGGAGGAGTTTAACGGCAAGTTTCACAACAGACCTACTAATAAAATTGTAATACGATCCCTAGATTACATCAGAAGAAAGGGGTGCCTGCCCGTTGTATTATCGATTTAGTGAAGGCACTAATCTTCTAAGATCCGAATAGAAATGACGTTCACCCATCTGTTTATTGGATGAAAAGTATTTTATATCAAATTTAATCTATTAAATAACATATCGCGGGTGAGTTCTTGGCCAAACTATATTAATTATAAATAACAGAATAACAGTATTTTGATCGAAAAATCGAGTTATAATAACTTCCTTTATACGATTTTGTGCCGGTGGCACGGGATACCTGTAGCAAGTATATTTTATCGATAAAGTTAAGAAGATAAGTACACAAAGTAAACGAAGTGTGAACCCTGAACTTCTAGAAATAGATAAAAAAAAATGCATTTCGGTGCCTGGTTGGATTAATTAATTTTTTTAATACGTATGTTATGCGTTCATTACCCATATTTGAGGAGGTCCTATAACATTTTAGTATGAGGATTCAATTTATATTTTTAACCGACTTCAAAAAAGGAGGAGGGTCTCAATTCGACCGTACATACATTTTTTTTTAATGTGTGTTCACTGTTCACGGATAACTTCGTCGTTTATGAACCGATTTTAATGATTCTTTTTTAATGGAAAGGAGATATCCCAACGGTGGTACCATGATAAAGACACTAAGACAATCGTCACTACGATAATGACAATCATCCTCGTTAAAGCAATACTTATCTCACCCCACTTACTTCGTAAATATGAGCTGAAATAGTCAAATATTCAAAGCTTTTGCTTGCATGTGAGTGTAGCAAATGTAACAAAGTATTTCTATTCATTACTTGTAATGGGGGTGAGCCCCGCTTTCGCTTTGATTAAATTCCACACCACAATTGACCTTACAACTAATCGGACAGATTAATAGATTATATAAAACCTTTTGTGTGGAATATTTATGGCAATCTGTTTCCTTATTTTATGCATAACCGCATTTTAAGGCATTCAACCTTTAATATTTTTTATATATTTACACGGGCCAAGCTTTTTAAAAGAAATCATTACAAATATTCAAATAAAATTCTTAACGATCCGTAATAATTAAACACAATTATCATCACTACCTATACTATAATTAGTCTTTAAAACACTATATATTATGTAAATATTATACCTCTGACAAACTTAGACTTTATGAAGCGGTTCACACAGTATAAAAATAAATAAAATACTTTTTAAACTACAATCCTATGCAATAATGTGAGTGACTCGCATTTTAAAATTCCGAATGGTAAAAGCTCTACATTTTTTTTGCAAAATCTTTTTGTTTTCCAATTTAATATTTTATACAATTTTGTACACTAGCAATAAACGTTTATTTTGGTTGTTCCAGACTATAATTATTGAAGCATCAGCAATATTTTTAATTACTTTACGCTTCACAAAATAAAAAAGTCACCTTTAATATAGTATTGTTATCGTATACATTGTGACATTGATGGTAAATTGAAGTGTTGTGTTTATATGTAATTGATAGAAAATTTAAAATTATTTCCAGCAGAAATTTATTTCAAAAAATCTCTTAAGTACATTGTGTTCGATTTTGTTTCAAATAGGTAACATGGTAATCCTAAACAGTCCTAACAGTCACTAACTACACGGGAAAGTAAATTTCATAATTTGCTGACAGTTTAGCGGGGCAACTTAACTTTTTGGTGAACCTCGCCACCAAACCAACTACAGTTGGCTTAAAATTAATCATAATTTAAACAGAGTGTCACAGAAAGGTGTGGCCGAATTTTAGAAGCTTTATTTGTAGCCGACAAGTAGTTGATTTATATTGATTACTTTACTTTTTTCTACCCGATATTATGAAATAAAGCGTCTATTTATTTTTTATACAAAAAGAAGTAACGACACCTATTAAATATTTTTTGAATGAATTGATTGATTAAATATTTATATTGATTACTTTACTTTTTTCTACCAAATATTATGAACTATAGCGTCTATTTATTTTTAATACAAAAAATACCAACCAAGTTGAGAACCTCCTCCTTTTGGAAGTCGGTTAAAAAGAAGTAACGTCACATGTAAAATATTTTTTGAATGAATTGATTGATTAAATAATTGCATGTAAATATTACTAAAATTGTAAATATGACTTTTTGATAATGAAATTATTTCCATCTTATAGATCTCATTCCCACCAGCTTTTAGTAAAAAGGAAATATACAGGGCAGGAAAGTACTCACTTCTAAATACATATTTTCTCAAGTATGTCCTTTTCAGGCCCATAATGTATGGGCAAATGGCACATCTCTTATGAGTTTAAATTTGGAATATGAAACAGCGTATAAAACCTGAACAAAATATTATTATTATTACTAATTTTTAGAATTTAGCGTTGATTACATAGGAGAGCTTGAAATGTTAACTCTTTTTAATAAATTTTACTGTTTATTTTTAAATCGATTATGACTTTCTTTTAAACAACAATCAGACTGTAGAAATATGAATAAACAGAGTATAAAAGACGTACCTAGTATTGAATATGGCAAAAGCGTCGCAGTAAAGTATACTCTGAAAGAATTCTCTAGACACTCCTTTTGGTCTTAGCGTGATGATATATAGCCTATAGCCTTCCTCGATAAATTTACTATTCAACACTGAAATAATTTTTCAAATCGGACCAGCGGTTCCTGAGATTAGCGCGTTCAAACAACAGACAAACTCTTCAGCTTTTTATAATAGTATAGATTAATCGTACTAATGTTTAAAGTATTCATCCCTTTATATCCGTCCGTTGTGTAACAATACTACAAATACAAAGAATATTTATTTGACTTTTTGACAGTTCGACAAGTAGTTCATTAATTTTGTTACGTTCCCAATAACGATTTGATGTTCGTGGCAACTGGGACTGACGGCTTAACGTGCTCTCTGAAGCACGGACGTGAAACACCGCTCCGCAAACTTCCATACTCCGGTCTGTTCTTAATAATTTCTAGAAAGAATACCTAACCCAAAAACACTTTTGTCGTGATCCGGGAATCAAATCAGATACCTCTTGATCGGTAGTTGCATACGCTAGCAGCGAGGCAAGCGAGGCAAACACATAAAATAATATTATTTTAAAAACACTACTAATTCAACCTTATGGTGGGCCGTGAGATGTAGGCAGGCAGGCAGATATCTACAGTTTTTAAGGTTACTAGTTCAATGAAAGAACTTTCCAACGTGAAATAACCAACACTAAAATAAATAATATGACATGATTTACCTGCTTACCCTAATAGTACATCTTTAAGAATCTAGAACATATTTAAGTAATATCCGAATTTTATAACAAGACTTAAGAAAAATATGGCGAAAATATTCAGCGCAAAGTACGCAGGTAATAACTCGGCGGAGAGGCGACCTGGCCGGAAATTAGAAGCGTCTGCAATATCCCGGGTCGTTCACCCATAAAAATAAAAATTGTTAACTTCGCCCGCTTGCAAATACCTACCACTAGTACGCTGCAAGATATTGGATCAGCTCACTTGTTCGTCTCCATAATTTATGTTTCTTTATCTCTAACAATCAGTTAACAAGTCTGAAATGGTCAACTATTGGACATATGTAGGCATTGGTTATGATTCTCATGTTTTCATCACTAGACTAAAATTCACTAAAATTTATATTGGATTATATATTCTTAACTCATCCGCTTACGGTCCATTTTTCGAATTCTCACATGTCAGCTATCACTGTGTTTTGTAGTTTTGTACCAAATACACATTAATCAGAAACACTCGCTTGTTTATTACTTGAAAAGGTAAAGTTTACTTTAGCATAACCAAAATTAGTTAAATTACTCAACTTAGACCATATTTTTCATTTGCTATTCTTTTGTTGAATGATTAAAACGTGTAACGTGTGACATAAAACTTGACATGTTGCACTAAACATCGTCTAAATACAAGTCGACTAAATTACCTACGTAATTATTTCTTATAACTTGTACATTTAGAGTTTTGTTTAGTTTTTTTTTTTTTACTAATAAACAAGCGTGTACCTCGGATCAACTTTTAGTCGGTACTGGACTAAATATAGTGAAAGCTGAGATATTGAAAAAATGGACTATAAGCTGATGAGATTAAAGTATATAATCCAACAACAAATTTTAATGAATTTTAGTTTAGTGATGACAACACGAGAATCACCACAAATGTCTTGGAAAGGGGGTTGTGAAAACTAAACTTGGCATGGAGATACTGTACATCGGCTTTTTCATAGAAAGGGGGTTGTGAAGACTTAACTTGTCATGGAGATACTGGACATCAGCTTTGTCTTAGAAAGGGGGTTGTGAAGACTAAACTTGTCATGGAGATACTGGACATAGGCTTTGTCTTAGAAAGGGGGTTGTGAAGACTAAACTTGGCATGGAGATACTGGACATCGGCTTTGTCTTAGAAAGGGGGTTGTGAAGACTAAACTTGTCATGGAGATACTGGACATCGGCTTTGTCTTAGAAAGGGGGTTGTGAAGACTGTACTTGGCATGGAGATACTGGACATAGGCTTTGTCTTAGCAAGGGGGTTGTGAAGACTAAATTTGGCATGGAGATATTGCACATAGGTTTTGTCTTAGAAAGGGGATTGTGAAGACTTTACTTGGCATGGAGATACTGTGATTCTAGGGGAAGGACATAGGCTACTCTTTACCGCGATAACTGACATAAACATGGGTAGAGGCTCTAACAAAAACTAGTAAAAATATAACAAACAGCACATCATCGTTAACAAATATCGACTGGCGAGGCATTCTAATGGGTCTATCACCATTGTAATCAGTTTATTAGCAATAATAGTACACTCATTGATGATTGATCGATCCCATTGTAATATAGTTTGACAATATTCACAAACTAGGACAGGCCAACACCCGCATTATATCTCAATTCATAAGATTGTAAGGGCAAGGGCAAGTTGTTTATGTACAATCCTGACCACTTAGTTGTGGCTGTCCAAATATTGACCGTTCGTTAAGAGCGCATCATATTTCAAATAGTTATTCATCAAAACGACTTCACCAATAATTACAAACAGAAAGCACTTTTGTTTATTTATAGAGTTTATCAAACATATTTGTCAAACCCACGATAAATCTTAGGATCTCCAATTTGAAGGTGAGAGGGAGGTTTTAACCTCTTCAATTTTATTATTTCAAATTGAATTTTTTGCACATAACGTGTACATTAATAAATAAAATTGACGTGCCCTAAAGTGGCGTAAACTTAGTTATAGTTGTATTTAGCCTTTTTGATTAAATTTAAAAGATGGGTTATATAAACTACATTTTGATAAACTACAAATATATATACAAAAAATATTTTAACCTGGAATTTTCTTGTTGTTATGAGATATTCAATGTACAAATGACGAAAATGAACTAGTAGAATCATGTAAATTTGCTAAATCATTTATTTCCTATTCATAAAATGGCTATATTTTTGGTCACCCACATTAACGTATACAAAAAGTAAGTGAATTGTTATTATTGCGATCACTGGAGTGAAAAATAACAGGATTTATGTGGTCATATGGTTAACAGACGCTCATAGCCCAGTTGCACTCGGTGATTAGAAGCAATCACCGGGGGTAAGCAACGACGGCGCGGTCAGTACCTGGATGGATGACCGCTAGTGGCATGTTACCACAAGCGTCTCCGTGATTCGGAGGTCGCGTTAAGCAGTCGGTCCCGGTTGTTATCATATGATACCATTCGTGAACCTTAGTTGGAGGCCTTTGGGCGGCTTAAAAACATCCAACGGCAGATTGTATACTTAATACTCATACTTGTTGACTAGACTAAAAGATGCAGCAGCATCACTAGGCTGCCATGGTGTGGGTCGCCATACTGCATTGTCTGCATTCGCAGTGAGTATGGTGACCACCACTCTTGGATTCTGCTTATGCTTTCCATCAGGCAGAGTAGAGTCATTATGGCTGGCCATACATAAAAAAAAAAAAAAAAAAAAAAAAGATTACGTAGCCACAGCCAACCCGCACTCGGCCAGCGTGGGGACGTATGGACTTAACCCTCTACTGAGAGGAGACCCGAGCCAGCAGGCGGACGTTATGGGTTGTTAATGCAATGGTTAACACATAAAAGAAAATGCTATGGTGATTTTGTCACATTTAAAGTATGTTAAGTTATGAAATTTTAAGCGTTGAATGACGTCACAGCTTCAGCCCGGTTCCATTTTGTGTATTTTGAAGCTAACTCCGGATAAGAACACATATTAAAGCACCTAACATAGACATTGTTCGTTCTGCTACACTAAACAATAAATCCCTCCAAAGTGAATTACATTGTTTGTCTCCAAAAGTTATTTTGAAACTGTCGCACGCAGCGAACGCTCTTTGATATTTATGACTGATCACGAACGCTCTGAAAATGAAACGGGATTTTATTCAATCGATGTATGTAATGAATTCTATTGGTAAAAAAAGGAATATCTTTAGTCATATTCCAAGTTACATTGAACATTGAGAGTCTCTCTATATAAAAAGTATGTAGGTTGACGCAGTTAAAGGTTTTGTAAGTGCTCAAAATTGTTTTGGAAACTTTCTGTCCGTCTGTGGTCTGGACTTACTGGCTCTAAAGTGTATCATTAAAACTAAAACAATTTTATTAATTATCATCAGCCCTTAACAGTGCACTGCTGGACATAGGCTTGGTCTGGACTTACTGGCTCTAAAGTGTATCATTAAAACTAAAACAATTTTATTAATTATCATCAGCCCTTAACAGTGCACTGCTGGACATAGGCTTCTTCTGATGAAGGAGGGTTTTAAGGTACCCCCTCTGTAAGTAATATGTATTCTATAAAATTTAAGATTTTTTTTAGGATTTCCGTATTCCTGTCCATCTATTTAAACTTATAATAAAAATGTAACAGGTCCAATTCTGTACATTAAAGATATTTTGAAAATTTTTTTTGGAGGGCTCTTTATAAACGATACTGAAGCCAAAACTTGGCATGATTTGAGTTCATACTACGAGGTAGGACATGGGATACTTTTTATTTCGAAATTCAGCTCGGTTTCTTGGAGAAAGGCGATGAAAGTCAAAATATGTACTTAGTTGTAATATATATGTTTGGGTTACAGAAAAAAATATTTCAAAATGATTACCCTATCCTTAACTCTTACTTGGCTTGTGGAAAGATATGACTGCAGTACTTTCGTCTCCGTAACTTTTCCGTGTGCCTATTAGACTTCAAAAATAAGACATATTGCGGTTAAGGCATAAGGGAAACAATTACTACTACTATACTAAGTCATCAATAATAAACAAACAATCCAAGGAGCTTTACAACTTTCTAAACCACAATTCCCTGTTCTCAGTATAGTGTAGTTTATTGAACAAACAGTGCCGTAACAACAACATTACAGAAACTAATAGAACATCGAATGAAACAATCTGGCATAACTCAAACATACCCAATTTATTATAAACATACTACAGTAAACATTCAATAATACAGACATTAATTAAATTAACTGTAATTAGTGTACATGTTGGAGTCAAAGATGAAAATACGTAGCCTCTTCATATGAAAACTGGTATTATCTAGGTTTGACAAAAGTTTTTGGTAAACCTCGAAATAACCTCGTAACTGATGACACACAGCAATGAGCTAAGAGGGTAACCCATTCAGATGAGCACACGACACAATTATAATTAATAAAAAAGACATTTTTTTACCTATTGATATTTATTTATTTTTGTGGCGACTTCCACATACAGCGCGATGTGGAGGAACGGGTCACATGTTCCTCCAACGGAAAGGGAGGATCCTCCGACCAGGCGAGGTGATCATGCCTGGCGGGCCAACTGCCCAACGGTTGATGTTGGGATGTTGTATGTATGTTAATCGACGCGAGAGCTTCTATTGCACGATTCAGGATTAGTAGTTTCTTAGTTTTCTTCGTTACTCCGTAGTTCGACGTATCTTCGGTAGATGGCGCTGTAGTATATTTCTGTTGCGCTGTATATGGAAGTCACCACATCTTAAATAAACCACAATTGTTATGTTCGACTGATATATGTTTAGGCAAATCTAGAAGTAACTTATTTATTTTTAACGTCAAAAGCGTAATAATCTATTTTGATCTTTGCCTAGTCTTTCCTAGAAAAAGTAAGGGCTCTTACTACTCATCCTCGGTGGTACTTTTTAGATTTGATGGACAAATCAAATCAAATCAAATCAAATCAAAATCATTTATTCATCTAAGACACCAAGTGACACTTATGAACGTCAAATTGAAGCTATAGTTAAAAATCATAGATCGACACAAACAGAGGCCACAGCATGTGCTGTATTGTCGAGGTAAGTTAGGCGAAAACACCAAAATCTACTGCCTGCCTGTGTCGATCCATAACTTCCAGTTTCCAAAATGCGTAGAGCTCATGAGAAGAATACTGGCAAAGAAACTCATGGCTACTCTTTTTCAAAATCTGATTTTCAGGTACAATAGTGTTAGTATTACATGTAAGGTAAACAGTATGCAAGCTGTTGCCACCTGAAATTCCTTTTATTAAAAAGCTCCAAAATCCAACGCGCAAACAAACAAAAAACACTCAGTGATAACGTTGAAGGTTTGAGTCTATTAAACATAGAACAAAATAGAAACAAGGTGCACATCCACTTACATTCAGTTGCAAAATCTACTGTTGAAAATAATTCGTGACTGGATTAAGAGGCTAGGGTTGCAGTTGAACGAACCAGAATAATAGTATTGTCTAAAGAATCGCTGACTAGGCCGACCAGTCACCCCAAGCAGCACCCGTTCACGAGTATGACGCATGGACCAGCCATCATCTCCTTCGCCATATCAGAGGGAAGGAAACGACCCGCCCCACGACGACACCGCAAGCAATGACATTTTAGTGAGCATGACAAACCATAGTCTAGATACTGATAAAAATCACTACTAATTAAATTACCATGATAATCGCCACGCATTACTTTCAACTAACAATGGTTTGTTAATATTTAGCTTTATTAAAAGACAAAGAAGTTTGTGTGTATCTATTTAAATTCTAATGACACCTTAAGCCCATGACTGTTTGTCGTTTAGATAATCGTTGATCGTATAGTAGGCTTTCCTAATAAGGTGATTTTTTACAGTTAGCTTGAATTTATTTACAGGAAGGTCGATTACATGTATAGGAATTTTATTATAAAAACGTACACCAAGACCTTCGAACGAGTTGTGTACCTTATGTAATCGATGATAGGTACCAATGAGTTTAGATTTGTTTCTAGTATTAATATTGTGTACATCACTGTTTTTCTTATAGTCATTAATGTTGTGTCTAACAAACATAATATTAGCAAATATATACTGTGATGCAACAGTTAAAATACCTATATCTTTAAACAACTCTCGAAGAGAGACTCTAGCACCTAAATTGTACATTGAGCGGATGGCTCGTTTTTGTAGAATAAAAATCGTTTCAATATCAGCCGCTTTGCCCCAAAGTAGTATACCATAGGACATGACGCTATGAAAGTAGCTAAAATAAACTAACCTAGCTGTGTCCGTATCAGTGAGCTGACGTACCTTCCATACTGCATAAGCTGCCGAACTAAGTCTACCCGCAAGGCTATCTATCTGGGCTCCCCATTGAAGTTTACTATCTAATGTAATTCCTAAGAATACTGTTGAGTCTACAATACTTATGATTTCATTATTTATAGTTAGATTAGTGCCTAGTTGTTTTACATTTGGCATAGTAAATCTCACACACTTTGTTTTATTTGAATTCAGTAGGAGATTATTCGTTGTAAACCAATTCAATACATCATTTAGTGCCCTATTCACATCGTCAAAAACTGTTTTCTTACGATCGACTTTTGCGTCGACGATTATGATATACAATGAAAATGTATTTTATTACTATTGCTTTGTTTCGTTCCTTTGTATCTAATGGTACTTACTATTACAGTTATGATAATGTCCTTCCATTTCATGACACATAAAACCGTCCGTTACCATAGACTGAATGCCCTAATATTCATATTTAATACACTACTTTTCTGTTATTTAGATCTTAAATATCTATTTATAGTAAAAATACTGCCTCAATCAATAAGCAATTAAAGGGTAATAATATGCGTGTGTGTGTCTATATGGTTGCAGTTACAGTAGACGGGCGAAAGTAGCCACTTCCCATCAGGTGACAGATCAGCTCTTTCACCTAAAGTCTATGTCACAAGAACTTCATAAATGAAATTTAATTAATTGTTATTGAACTAAACAAAGTTACAACAATATAGGTAGCCATGTTAAACAAGTACAGATACTATAGTTACAATATAATATGTACTATCGACAAACTTGAATCATGACCCACTTTGCCGATGAATCGTTTGAAACCGTCAAAACAACAAAGATTTCTCTCATTCACAGTGCATGCTCCACTTGGTGCGATTTAAATATTATGCAAGCATTCTCTGTGTAATCAAATGACAGATAACAAGGGCATTACCACAGAAATACATATTCACGCGAATGTCGAACTAATTGTATTTGAATGTCTGTAAGAAATTAAGCTTATGGTGGGTCATCATTCAAATTTGTCGATGGTACATTGTACATAAAGATACACATAAAGTTAACTAACAAGCAAACAGCGTAACCTGACGCAACTAACTCCCAACTTGACACAAGCGTAGCAATCTTCCCGCCAAAGCAAACAATCAATACGGTGAAAGTGAATTATATTGTTTGTCTTACAGAAAGTTATTTTCAAATTGTGGTAGCGCCAATAATTGGTTATTACAGAAGTTTCGTCCTCACTCAATGCGAAAGACACGATCTTTGTCTCAAAATTGTAAAGTGGGTGAATGTTTGTTCGGGTTAGTGGTTCAGTCGCTATATTGTTCGTCATAATAAAGTGCTATCAACAATGTTTGTTACTATGTTCATTTTTTTATACATTTTATACTTCTGGTAATGATGACGATAAAAAAATCATATGTGGAAGTCAATAAAGAAATTCAGCAAATTTTGAAAGAAACAAAGTCATCGAAACAAGCATAATATCAATTGTACATTCCAGTATGACTATAACTTGGTAATCATTAAATGCTTTGTGAACGGAAAGCTAAAGTCACGTGGTCACTGTAGCTTTTTGCCAAAAATTAATTGTTGAATATTTGATTTGATACATAAAATCCACCCACAAATGAGCTAGAAATCTGAACTAGACAGACTCAGACTTTCTAAATCAGTAATGTTGCGGTTTAATTAGATTGTAATATAACATATTTTGATCTATCTTTGTTTTAGTCTGAAATTTGCTTTTATCAAAAATTGTGTATGACTTTGATTGAAGTGCTTGCTATTGAAATGATTAAAGTCTATTTCAGCAACTAGTAATGAATTTTTGGTTATTAGCATATTATACATCAAAGAAAAAATAAGACGACGAGATAATATAATATTTAAAATGTATTCCCTCACACACACAAATAAAATTCTATCATTATCATCATCATCAGCCCATTGCAGTCCACAGCTGAATATAGGCTTCTCCCATTGCACGCCACTTTTATTCGTTTTTGAGCTTCTCGCATCGTCACTAGCAGTACTAATCGTCACTCCACCTGGTCTAAAATAATACAGTAATAAAAAAGGAATAGCTTTTTTTTATGTTCGACCCTGCCAAAATGACTCTACTCTGCCTGATGGAAATCATAAGCAGAATCCAAGAGTGGTGGTCACCATACTCACTGCGAATGCAGACAATGCAGCATGGTGACCCACACCATGGCGGGCTAGTGATGCTTCTGCATCATTGGGTCTCCGGTCTCGCACTCACCAACGAAACACGACAGCACGAACTAATAATAAAGGTAATACTCGTTTGAATTACCCCTAATAATATTGATTGGTACTAAGTTTTATAAGATTTAACTGCCTCCTAACAACTTATTTATAACAATAAAAAACTTACTAACTCCGATTCCAATTTAACTTTCGCTGTGATTACCAAAGTTATTTGTGGCCTATAAATGAGTTGCAAAGTTAATTTGGACATCTATCGGGTTAATGAAAGTCTGTAGAGCGCTGCTTGTGGGTATTGAAATATTTTATTGAGTTGGTTTTGCAATTTATTCTTTGCTACTAGGAACATATGGTTTAAGAATTGATATTTTAACACTTCCACCCCGGTTTTATTTACAAATAACACTTTATTTATAATATGACAATACATATATTATGCTTACAATAACATTTTCATATTCATTACAATAACAAAATTCCTATTTTTTCTTATGGAATAGGTGGCAAACGAGCAGACGATATAACCTGATGGTAAGCGATTACAACCGCCCATGGACACCCGCAACACCAGAGGCGTCACAAGTGCGTTGCCGACCTTTGGGAGATGGGGAGGGGGATATGGGGAAGGGTCAGGGTATGGGCCTCCGGTATCCTCACTAACTCGGTGAAACACAGCGCAAGCGCTATTTCACATCGGTTTTTACTGAGGCCGTGGTATCACTCCGGCCGAGCCAGCCCATTCATGCCGAAACGTGGCTCTCCCACGGTGAGTCTATTTCAGAGTTACTTCAATGTGAACTAAAAGTTTAGTTTGTTTTACTGTCAGGCCAGCCCTCATTGGGCCTGAATACCGTAGATATAGAATGAGACCTGAAAAAAAAACTAAGGAACAAGAGAATGGCTGTCATTTTAGACACTAAAACTAAAATAAATAATATTAAAATAGGATTATAATTTAATAGAATATCTATACATCTAAACAAATAAATAAAATTGAAGTGTATGTTTGTAATCAAGCAAACGGTTTTTTATCTAAATGCATGTGAGTAAATACGGTACGTACATCAAAAAAGCTTTTTTTTTGTCTGTCTGTTGTTCCGGCTAATCTCTGGAACAGCATCTACATGAACAACTATCAGTAACACCGTGGGCCGCAGCTAGTAGCAAATATTTACAGTACCTACATACTACCCTGAATAGGAAAATTATATATTTTTTAATTATGGCTTTCAATACCACAAAACAAGTTCTCATCTCTTCCATTAAATTAGTTTTCTTTATCTATATTTGCGTCTCAAACACAATGACAAATACACTTGAACACTTAATTAGCTCGTCATAGATGTGGGTCACATGTCAACTTGAATTAATGAGGCCAAGGGCACGTTGACTTCTAACATCAGACATCAAAGGGCCACCACTTGAATAGTGCAGAAGAGCCCTTAGAAGCTAACGAACGACGCGGATAAAACCTCCCCACTTGTACTAGTTAGGAAATGAACGAAAACTCATTGGACTCGGACTTCCTTGTTAAGTGCTTTTACAAAAAACTTGAGGACGTCGATTTCGATTTACGTCGAATTTAATCGTCCAAGACTTATTATATTTTTAGATTTTGTTGTTAAAACTTACATCTAATTGATGTTAGTTTTTAAAAACGTAACGTTTCTTTATTTACTTAGCATAAGTATTTAGACTGCTCGCTGACGAGATGTGGCCCGCAGCGGCGGGCCGGCACCAGTCGGGGATTGCGGTTGCCTCTTATGTTCCCGTGATCCCCGGCGTAGGTGAGAGACGGAAAACCGTTGGGTTTTAGTCAGTAGGAGTCTGACAGTCCCCTTCGCCCTCTCCCCAGGGCGGAGGACATCCATGAGGATTTCCCCCGTCAAAAAAAAGAAAAGGTATTTAGACTGCAGGATGACATACTTGATTATGTATCGAACTGCTACGCTTGATGTTCAAGAATATTAAATTTAATGGATAATTTACGGTGGCCAAAAAACGATATGTATGTATTAGCATAGTGCAAGTTCTGCTTAGTATGACATTATATATGAATGTGGTAGAATATTATTAAACCTACTTTAAATGACTTTTTTGTGATAAATATACTAGCATCTTGGGTAACTATTGTTCTCATTAACTTCTCCAGCTTAACTAAATGCTTCGGTGGTGAGTAGTGAGGGTTGTGAAATAGTTGAGGACTCAAACGCACAACCACTTGATCGTCTAGACGTCTATCTCCTCGCCCGTCTAGTTCATTACACTACCGTCGCTTCATTTTAAATTGTCTCGTAAGTTTAGCGGTGGCAAAGGATAAATACACTTAGATAAGAATGGTCCTAAGAGCTGGCCTAAATTAATCTGGTCGCTTTCAGCGAAATTTAGACCAACTAGTTAGGACTGAACAAACTTTATCGTTTGAACTACTTAACAGTTTGATGGTAACTTCAGTCTTTCCACTAGTTAAAGATCTCAAACGGTCGAATGTACGTTTCGACTACATGTTACGTAATTAATGGAAGTTCCTTATAGACAACTTCGGGGTTTCGAAGAAGTGATAATAAAATCTATTCAATCAGATCTTCCTATATAATACCCGTGTGGCAATTGATCAAGAATACGCAGTGTCACTACCACCATTCATTCCATGGGTATTGTAAGACCGACTAAAAGAGCAAACTGCTCAGAATAATACACTGCAACAAGTAAAATTTTAACAAAAAAAACAACCGACTTCAAGATCTGATTCGATTTCTCTTGGATGCCGTCATCAAATCTTAGTGTCCTTATCATGATAACACCTTTGGGATATCTCCTTTCCAATAAAAAAAAGAGAATCATCAAAATCGGTTTATAAACGACAAATTTATCTGACGAATAATATTAACCTCCTCCTTTTTTGAAGTCGGTTAAAAGAAGGAAAACTTGAAACAAACTATATATGCTCACCCGGCTGGAAAGTGTAGTATATTAGGCCCAAACTTTTTTAAGAAGAAGCCTCCAGTAGTTTGTTTAAGACTGTAGATGTATTGGTTTAAAAATAAAAATCATAGCACCTACATATCTTTATTACAAGCTTTTTATTAACTTGCAATGTATGTATGTATGCTTGTATGTTCGGGTGGAATCTTGCAACTCAATTTTGAAGCAGATATCTTCAACCGATTTTGCTGAAATTTTGTAAGCATATGTATACAGCGTCACAATACAATATTATAATGACATGGAGCTGATCTGATGCTGGAGCTGGAAGGTGGCCATCGGAACTCTGTAAAGAAATGTCGCAACATCATCGAGTCATTTGATTCGTCTCGATGCATTCCAGTAAAAGCTTGTTTTTAAAAAGCTTTTTAATTTAATTTATGTATATAATCTCTTATGTCGGCAGTTTGAACACCGGTTTTCTGTGAGACCATATAATCCTGTGTTTGTATTAAAATTATAAAATGTCATAATTAGAAGGCTGTACGGTACAACAATGTACCGAAATCCATTAACAATAATAATGTAAAGTGCACATTCACGAACCCGGAACTTGCTTAGGAGACTAATTCGGTAAGCTTGTTGCTTATTGCTTAGACAATGTGCGCGTCATACAAAAGTAAAACATAAAGAGCTCTGCATGCTTTGGCATATTACAAAAAATATAAGTCGTACATATACGTATAATATATACTCAGTCTTTCTTCAACCAGGTTGTTAATTACTTAATAATGTTTTGTGATCAGCAAAACACATAAACAGTACAAGACTTTCAATGGTTTTTGAATACTAATGTTGCTCGTCTATTCTTTTTATTTACCGTTGATTTTTTTGTAGGTACACCACCGAAAATATGCTAAGAGTATAATTAGTGATAGGCTTCTAATCCTTTTATTGTTTTTACAATAATAATTAAGCATTGCTACATAAACAGACACAATTGGAAATGCCGCCTATTTGAATGGTGATAGATTAAGAATATGTCATTGAAATTGGCGACTTAAGAGAAGAAAGCGTGATACGAAACGTAAAACGTTGTAAACTACCCTATTATGGTATAACAATATACTTCGCTAGGTATAGCATTCCGAGACACAGTCATGATGTGGGTGTCACGAGCTAAGGCATAAGTGTCATTACGACTATCGCTGGTGCTGGTTGGTTCATTTCGTGTTATGTTGCTATAAAGTGGTAAGTGGATAGTGACGTCACGCTGTGTCGCTCTCGGAATGCGAGACCTTGTTTTCTTAGACCGTATACCCTAGTATCTATCTTCTACTGAGAGACCTATGTCCAGAAGTAGACTATTAAAGGTGGTTGATGAAGTTTCCAACGCTATTATTTATTGAGATATTGTTGTGCTATTTACTCGCAACACTTACTTATCTCTTGTTTTAAATTTTACACTACGTACATAATACGAGTACTGTCGTGAAGTTTCATAATGTCTAATGTGCTGTTAGAAAAGAGAAAACAATTAAATTTCCAACTTCTCTGTAAGAGAAAGCAAGAACAAAAATATTTTATATCAGATAAAGTTATTACTTTATGAAGCATTTACTTAAATTTCATGAAAGTTGGAAGACAATTTCAAATTAAATGATATTCTAACGAACTCATTTTACACTTGGAATGACAGAGATGTGAAGTTAGATATTAAGATTGTGTTCCATCTAATGATGAAAAAGTTAATTTGATGTTACATTACGTACATTATTAGTGAAATAGATTAATGATTCTACTAGCTGCTTTTTAAAGATACCTAATGTTTGAATGTGTGAAAATGTTTTGTATGTCTTATTGGTCGATTCGCACAAATTTCTTCGCAGTAAATAGCAATTATAATGAATGGTTAGACAGCTCGTGCTGAACCAAATTGAAAGTTGCCAGTAATTATAGCTCATTTTGTGTTTACAATCATAGCTATACTCAGTTTTCATGAGAACACACATAATAAGTTGTTTCTTGATGCTAGCAATCTGATTGTTTAAAGAGTTTGTTTGATGTATGCACTTAATCAATAAGATACTATTTAAAGAACGAAGTTAAAAGTAGATTTTTTTTCTTCAGAACAGTTTCCATATATTTTTACTTTGATTCTAGCTGAGCCCCGCGGTGTTACCCGCGGTACAACAACCACCGCAGGTAACGCAAAGGTAGCCTAAAAGAAGTAGCCTAAGTTACGCCTTATACCATGAGCTACCTGCCAGTGGAATTCCCGTCAAAATCGGACCAGCTTGTCCAGAGATTGGCCGGAACAAAAAGACAGACAGACAGAAAATTTCAAAAAATGATTTTTTTTAATGTAAGTATTCATTCATTCACATGCATTAAGTGAAAAGTTGTTACTTTGAAATTACAAACCGACTCTTCAATTTAATTTATTTGTATAGAGTATAGAAGATTATTTTGGTTACTCTACTGCCCGAATTCACTAAACTTATTATATTTGTACCTGTGTGTATAGTATATTCCGCAAGTTGCCGAAAGTATATTCGATTCTTAGGCAAACATGCTAATGATATATTCATTACAATATGTTCTGTACTACTTATTTTACTTTTCTATATTCTTGTATGGGAGTGGAAAGCTTTGAACTTTCATTCACGATTTCTTTAATCAGTCTTAACATCACAAACTCAAACGTCACAGTTGTAGAGCCTCCTCAATCTTTCTTAAAATTCCCTGAGCTTCCAAAATCACTAACATTTATTTATAAAGTTATGGTGGTTTACTTGAAAATATGGTACGTTTATATCATCATCAACAGCCTTTATGTCCACTGCTGGACTATCATCAGAAACTAGGGTTATTAAGTACGATTATGTAAATGAATTAAATTCTAACTATTGGTTTTTCAAAAAGAGGTACTATTTTAAGGAATAGAGTACAAACAATAAGTAATCATAATTATCATTTGTATTTTTAAAAGGAACTAAATTGTTCTAACAAATCCTAGACATCTCTTTCAACTGTGACATATACACACATAAACTAATATCATCATAATTAATGTCTCGGTGTGAAGCTCTACATTATAAATATTTTAAATATACTATACAAAACGAGAGAATATTAACATAATTTTACATTAACCACTAGTTTATCAAAGCCAAATTCTAGCAAGAAAGGATTTTACGTGTTATCTCATAACAACATTCTTGATGAAACGAAACATATATAAAGCCCCAATCTCTTGATATTATACCGACTATTCAATTACATTATACTTAAGATGTTCAGTTTCAGCGAGAAATGGATGTAACATACTTATAACTATGCCAACGTATCTTTACAGCTGTATGAAATTTGTAGACGCAAGTTTCCGTAACCGACCTCTTCCTGAGGGTTGAACTTTATGGTCTCTCTTCGCGGAATGCGTACAATTTATCAGTCTTTATGACGAATATATTCTATTCGATTATCCCACTTGAATTGTTCCCTTGAATGCTTAAGGAAGGATACGTTTAGGATATAATAGTACTCAAAATTATTTATGTCAAAAGTTCGGCTTTATTTTTTTGTTATTGTGTATTCAGTGTTGCGGCAAAATGTGCCTAAGAGCTATTTGGAAATCAATCATGCTGTTTTTCCAAATAAGAAAAGAAGAATAATAATCCTTTCTTCTCATTCTATGGCGTAACTGTAACTGAAATAATTGGAGTGTGTCAGTAGATATATGATTGTGATTATATCTGGGATCAGGATCTTGATTAGATTTTTTTGCGGTATAGATCACTAATATTTACATAAAATAACATTTTCAGGACAAGTGGGTACCATGGAATCCGCCAAATGAGACCGTATGAAATGACAATGATGGTAAAAATGCATCAACCATCCTATATGGAATAGATTGCCATGCATTTAAAAAATGGTTATATTTTACCTCGGTAAAGTTTTATGCAATTTGTCAACACAGCATGTAGAAAAAAAAATTAAGAATACTCTAAATAATTGACGATTAGTATACCTAGTGCCATCTATTGAATCATTTTATAACTAACTATAGAATTTTACGTTTAGACAGTGGTATCCAAAGTGGTTTATATCGACTCCAAAAGTGGAAGACAACCTACAAGGGATCTGTATGATCAACAAAATACTAACACGCCTTCTGAGTTACGCCTATAATTCAGAAGTCACAAGCGTGTTAGCGTTTTCGTTTACAGATGTTAGTATTTTTCTGTCTATACAAATAAATAAAATTAAAGTGTCTGTTTGTAATTTCCAATTAACAGCTATACACTAAATGCTCATATGCATTTAGTGTAAAGCTGTAGATATCACACTTAGAGCAAAAAAAAAAACAAATATCTAAAGCTATTTTTAAACGACTTTAAAAAAAGGAGGAGGTTTCTCAATTCGACCGTTTTTTTTTATGTGTGTTCGCGGATAACTTCGTCGTTTATGAACCGATTTTGATGATTCTTTCTTTAATGGAAAGAAAATATCCCAACGGTGGTACCATAAACCATAAAGGACACTAAGATCTGATGATGGCATCCAAGAGAAATCGAGTCGAACCCAAAAGTCGGTTTTTATTTTGTTAAAATTTTACTTTTTTTTAATTTTTAGTAGTTTTTCGTCCCCCGCCCGGCTACTTGTTGTGGAGGTACAACAACAACCACCAGTAACGCCGCGAAGCTCATCTGTTTATAAAAATATGTACTTTAGTCAGTTTTCTAACCTTCCCTTGCAATGGCTTCTGAAAAGATGCGAGCCTATAGAAGTCATTACTTCTTTCGTCGTCACATTTTTATATATTTCTCAACATTTCATTGTAAATTGATTAATTAATTTACACAATACTTCAGTTTTAAATAAGTAAATGATAAATCATACTAAGTTTTAATATTAAACGAGAGGACTATTCCATTAAAATAACGTGCACTGTATTTCATAGGCCGTCATAAACCTTATTATAAAACACAGACTACATCAAAATAGTAAGCTTACTATTCGCTTTAGTAGAATGTACTTACCTATTAGATTAAATGAAACAAAATCTTAGCAAAAAGTTAAACACAAAATTGCGATTTTATTTTGTACACCGATTTACATAGTATATGGCTTTACCAAAATCAACTTAACTGCAGAGAAAAGGCAGTAAGCGAACAAAGATTTGCGCTATACCTTGGACTAAATTGAATTACCTACGACCTGCACACACGCATCTGGGTAACGTATTTACCAACTATATAAAGGTTAAATTTTACTTAGACGCACGCGACTACACGAAATATTATTTTTGAGAATCGAACTAAATATTTAAAACCTTATTAATACCCGTTGTACGTTTTTACGGTGGAAAATCGCACCATAAAGTCCATGAATCGTACGACCCCAAAGTAGTGACATCATACTTCCTCCCGCGGATCCAGATTAGGTAGTTCCAACCTATATTTATACTTGGAACGTATTTATATTTCGAATTAGCTGCGCCCCGCGATGTCCGCTATATTTTGAACCGTAAATAGTTCAATATTTCATTGATATAAATTTTGTTTTCGTTTGAAATATTCTAGCTGATGATGTGATAAGCCGGTTGTTTAATTCATTTTTAGAGTTGAAATTTTCATCGCCAACTATGGAATGTTAACTAAAGCATGATCAATGGATAAAATGACCAATGTCGTACTAAAAAATAATGTTCTATATAGAAACCGCTTTGAATTAATGTGTGGGTTACTGTGTGCATTACTATGGCGTATTTTGGGACAAAGGGTTTAGTGAATGAGACAAGTATTAAAATAGAAATCTACGGGATTGCTACCATGTACCTTTTTATTTGTGAGTATCCGATATTTTGGCGCTGTTGCAAGCGCCATGATCACGGAGTAACTGAAGATCTTGCGGGTGGGAGGTTTTAGACGTAATAAAATACCTTCAGTCGATGCGGATACTTTAAGACAAGACGTTGCCGTGATATGGCGCCATGCACCACCTCCGAGACCGAACGTTACTTCTTCCGAATCAGCCGCACTAAACGAGCTTCGAAATGATGAAAACATAATAGTGCTTAAAGCTTATAAAGGTAATGCGACTGTTATTATGGACATCAGTGCGTATGATAGCAAGATCCAATGTCTGCTTAGTGATGTGAACACATATAAGAAGGTAAATTACAACCCGACGGCGAGAGCGGACAGAAGCACTCGCTCACTTATAAAACAATGCGCAGACGCCCTTGATGAAGATACGTCCAAGTATTTATTGCGCCCCAGAAGCGCCCAACCCCCGAAGCTGTATGGTTTGCCCAAAATACACAAGCAGAATATGCCCTTAAGATCAATTGTGAGTCAGATAGACTCACCTACATACGAAATAGCGAAGCACGTAGCAAGGGTATTGCAGCCATTAGTGGGCCGGACAGCGTCCGTCAAGGACTCTCGTCACTTCTTTGATATCTTGCACCAACAAAAGGTTGACGTAAATGAGTTGATGGTCAGTTTTGACGTAGAATCACTCTTTACAAATGTACCAGTTGCAGATTGTCTAGAAGTGGTTAAGGTGAAGTTACAAGCTAATAACATCCCGATGGAATATGTCACACTGCTGCATCATTGTTTGTCAACTAACTTCTTCATATACCGGGGCCAATACTATCTTCAAATAGATGGAGTAGCTATGGGCAGTCCCGTAGCTCCAGTGGTTGCAAACATTTGGATGGAGTTTTTTGAAGAAAGAGCACTCGCCACGGCACCCACTGAGATAAAATTGTGGAAAAGGTATGTTGACGACGTATTCTGTGTGTTACGAGGAAACAGGCATGAAGTGGAATCCTATCTCACAAATTTAAATAGCATCCATCCGAAAATTAACTTCACTTACGAGATAGAGGAAGACATAAGCCTGGCGTTTTTGGACTTAAAAATCGGTGTGCGGAGCAACGGTTCACTGAGCCACTCTGTCTTCAGAAAGTCAACTCATACTGACCGCTATCTCAATGCAAGCTCTCATCATCACCCAAGACACATTGATTCCGTGGTTACATCATTGACAAATCGTGCATATGATTTGTGTGACGACCAACACCTAAACCAGGAGCTCGAGCATGTTCAGTGCGTCCTACGGAACAATGGTCATAGGGTGAAGTTCCCACCTAGACACAAAGTCAGTCACCAGAGAAGGAACAGGGTAGACAGACAACCAGCATTTCTGCCCTATATAAAAGGAGTGACAGACAAGATCTCAAACGTACTTAATAAGTTTTCACTGTCAAGTGGCACAATGTATCCGATCCCCAAAAGACAATTTCCCCTTGGAGAAGCCTGGTGTCTACAAGATCGACTGCAGTTGTGGGAGTTCATATATCGGCCAAACTAAACGTAGCATCGCGTGCCGCATGAACGAACACATAAAAGCGGTCAAAAACAACGACCAACAGAAATCGGCAATCGCGAAGCATTTGATTGACTCGGACCCAAATCACTGGATTGAGTTTCATAACCCACATATAATTACGACAGAACGCCACTACATACCTAGATTGGTCAGGGAAGCGATTGAAATTACTAAACACAAAAATTTCAATCGTGAGGATGGGTTCAAATTGTAATGTCTGGAATCCCGTGATTCGAATGTGCAAAAACCGGCGTAATCAACAAAATATAGTTTCGCGATCAGATACTGTGAGTGTTGTGTGTCGAGAACAATTACGAGTGAATAGTGAGTTAGTGAACAGTGGTACCGGGGGCGATCGTAGTAAAAGACTACGAAAGAGGGTAGACCCATATGTCTGCCAACATGGCACTTGCAACAGTGCCGAAATATCGGATACTCACAAACAAAAAGGTACATGGTAGCAATCCCGTAGGTATCTATTTTATTTAATGTTACTGACCATGAAAGTTTAAAACAATATGAGACAAGTATGTATCAATTTCTTGATTCTAGGCAAAACAATCCTGTCAACCTGCTTCTATTTTAGTGTAACATTGGTACATTGTAGACAAAGGTGTTCTTGGATATACATAAAGCAAAACAATATCCCGGAAGCTCCTCTTGTTGCAAAGTAACCCTCCAACTTTCAACTCGAAAGTTCTCCTTAGAAATATTTTAAACTATGTTCGTCTCTGTTGGCGGTTGGCTTTATATAATACATTTGCAGGGAACCATCAAAGCACGTAGCAACGTCACTGAATGTGGTTCGCAATTTGATTTAATAGAAACGCCGTCCCTGAGCGACTTCGATTCAATTACATCTCGTTTAACTGCGTTAGAAGTACAATAGAAGTTTTTATAGGTCTACTTACTCATATGTATTGTTACCGAGTTAAATACGATGCCTGTGTATTGTGCTGATTAATGGAATTAATTAAATGTACCATGGGGAAAGGACTTACGGGTCACGCATTCCAAAACTTGTCTTTTCACCTGCTTTGTCCCTTCAATCGCAGCAATGTACTTTGTCATTGGTCACTAACATCATAGGTTTATTGGAGGAACCCGCAAGAAAAATTTGGAACTTTTACGTCTGGAAACCCCCTTGGGCTGTCAGCCCACCGGGGCTTGCGGCGGGGCGGTGTATCGGAATTAAACGGATGAAAATCACACAGTGTGCCACTCTGCGCTTGAAATAAGAATGAGCTATTATTAGGACAACTGGATATCTAAAGTTTGGTTTGTAATCAAATCTTACTAGTTAAATTTGATCCACTTCCCGATTTCCGATTTAGCTGAAATTTGAAATATACATTTAGTTCTGATGACAATGCAATTATATATGATCGGTATTATTATCCAAAATGGCCGCCTTCACAAATTGGCGGCGTACATATTTCTAAACAACCCACCCAATATGGATATCAAATGAAAGGGCTTAAAGTTTCTTTTAATAACAAGTAAGAAAAGCTTGTTTTAAAAAATCTTTTCAAATAAATCACTTGTTTACTAACTCAATCCTAATCTAGACAAGGACGTGGAGATAAAGATGAGAAATACGAAAAGGAGTATCGTTATTTTGCATATTACTACCACCGCTTCAATATTTTTCCCAATACTTTTTTATTTTGATCATAATCGCTTATTAAAATTCTGTCCACACAAGAACACACTTATTGCTTCTTTTTGTTAAACATAAAAAAATATGTACCTTTTTTGCCAATTTCAACTTAATATCCTATACGATGACCGCATGAATGCTACCTGAAAAACTAATATTGAGGATCAGGTGTGCCGAAGCGAATAGTTTTGTAGCATGTAGCATAGCCATAGTGGATTGGTTAGCCCGAGTTTTCTCTTACATTTGTGTCAACCGAAACATAACACTTTCTCATATAAACGTTTATATATTATGTATTTACAATATGTAAATATGTAC
The DNA here is from genome assembly GCA_949125395.1 of Diaphora mendica. NCBI lineage: Eukaryota > Metazoa > Arthropoda > Insecta > Lepidoptera > Erebidae > Diaphora > Diaphora mendica. The sequence goes on from OX421315.1 coordinate 21,035,620, forward strand.
CCATCTACATTTAAGAAATTTCTAGTTCTTACTATCGTACTACGTAATGTGTGTGCATTTTGATTTGTTTGTTAGTCTAGTGGTTAGTGCTAGGTTAATAAAAAAAATAACCGACTTCAAAAATGGAAGAGGTTCTCAATTCGACCTTATATTTTTTTAAATTTGTGTTCGCGGATAACTTCGTCGTTTATGAACCGATTTTAATAATTATATATATTTTAATGGAAATGAGATATCCCAACGGTGGTACCATGATAAGGACACTAAGATCTGATAATGGCTTCCAAGAGAAATCGAGTCGAACCTTGAAGTCGGTTTTTGTTAAAAAAAATTAAAAGTCCTCCTTTCAATACCTAGAAATCTTCTAACTTATTAGGCAATTTCTAAAATTTCATAAAATATGACCAAAATACGATTAAGTACCTACATCATCCGATATTGTCTATTTTATACTGTTTGATTTATTTTCGTACAAATATTTATATCATTTTATTTCATGTATAAAGAATATGGTCCCTTTTAAACATTCAGTACTTTCGAAAGCTTATACACAAGTATAGAAGGTGGAATATTAACACTGCTGTGCCATTTTCATAATTTATACGAGAAATATTACCAGTCAGTGATCCGCAAAACACCAATAGATAATAGAAGAGGCACGGAAGATTGATGAATAATAAATGTTCCCTCTGCATTATTCACGATGCGAGGATATCACAGTGAGAAGGCCACACAAAGTGCAATTAAAACTTTCGCTGACTGTACTTCGCCACAGTTTCGTTGCGAACAAAAGACAGTCATTTTCATTTGCAACAGCGCTGATATGTTGTTTTGGTGATACTTTCCTCCCTTATGATATTCCATCAATACGTTAATGATGGTAGACTCAGCGGCGACCACGGCGGGGTCAAATGCTACAATGGGTTTTTGCCCATATTAGTTAGCAAACAAGCAGATGTTCTTTAGGTAAGCAATTGTGTCTGTGTGTGTATGAGTATTTCTATATCTATGTCTATCTATGTAAATATATAATTAGTTAATATTTTTTTTGAGGTTTTATGCACAAAGTTTTTAAATGTTAAGAATATGTAAAACCATTAAACGATGTAAACACAAGCGAAGAAAGTTTGAATGCGAAGATTGTTATGAAGATGAAGTTTATTTAATTATCCTATCTAAACTTTTTGTTTACATAACATTTTCAATAATTTTATCATTATTTGCTTAGACAAGTATATTTATTACATCTAAGTGAAAACACAGTTTTAATTTACGAGGAAAATATTAACTATTAGAATATGAAGAACTTTATCACATCAAATAATCTTTACCCACCACACTATCTTTTGTGTACTTACGTCAAAGGCTTACAAAATTATCTTCAAAACACTAATACAATATTCGGAATAGCCATGTAAACTAATGACAAAACAAACTTTAGTTACATCCGCTGCTGGCGACCCATTTTCCCCGACCAATTTCGAATGCTCCCAACAGAGCCACATAAGGGCCTTCAACTCTAATATTCAGAGCAATATCACCTGTATAGATTGCTCTACACATTCATTGTTGAAGTTTACCTGTCCCAGTAAATCCACGAGAAACAGTGTTGCACTACACGTTTGTTGCTTATACAGCTCGTTCATTGTCCCATGTAGCTCTGTTCGCAGTATATTCGACCTCAATACGAAACCACAGTCAACCCGTGATACAATAATATTCAAGTTTGCAAACGCGTGAGGTATTGTCTCATTATGTATGAACTGAGAATTAACATGTGTTCAGAGAACCAGATGCATATGAAACGTAAATCCCAATAAGAGCGGTGTTTTTTGCCATCTAAGTGGCAAATTATTAGTTTTCTTTCTAGTTTTTAGCTAAGAAATAACACACTGAATGATAACTGTCCTAAAAAAAAAGTTTTAATATCATACACGAAGTTCTTTTTAAAATTCCTTGTGAAAGTGACGAGTCTTCTTCTTCGATGTGGAACACCCCTTTGTCAATCACTTTTTTCTTCTCTTTTAAATAATATGCAAAATTCAATTAAATAGGTACATAAGCATCAAATCCTTTTATACTTTAACTATACTTTTCTATGCAAAAATACGCAGTAATAAACAGAAAAACGCTCACGGATATTACAAATCATTTTATATAAAGTGACTCTACTTAACTGTGCCCGATAGAAAGCATGAGCATAATCCAAGAGTTGTGGTCACCTAACTCATTGCGAATGCAGACAATGCCTGATGACCCACACTATGGCGGCCTATTGAGATGTTTTCTGCATCATTGGGCCTCCGGCATCGCACTCGCCAACGAAACACGACAGCACAAATACTGTCATTTTAGGTTGGTTTTGTGTGAGAGGGTAGTATCACCCCGTTCGAGCCGGCCCGTATAAGTTATTAATAATTAACGCCATATTTAATTGTATACATACCTATATGAATACAGTGTAATTTATATTTTTTACAACCTAGAACAATTGAACCGTTTTATCCACTTTGCAAAACGATTAAACAAAACAACAAAATGCTTACTGAAATTTCAAATTTAAATTATTATTCGAATTGCTCGAATAAGCTTTTCGTGAATGGCTGATATGATTTTCATACGATTTCCTGTTTGTAAGCCATTGTTCGTAGTGCAATAGCCAGGACTCGGGCACAACACAGGTATTTTATTACCCACCACAAATCTTCATTTAGCGAGATCGCCCGAGGCCTTTCACAGTTACGGTACACACCAAAACGAAATGGAACCATTCACGTTTGATTTACGACTATCGATAATTATCGCCATTCGATTCGATTTGCTTTACCTTTTTTACACTACTTTTTTCTACACTAACCAATCTCAAACGCTTCAATATAAGAAGATAACAAATGAACATTTTTTCTCTTTACAGTTCTGGGAAAATCAATTGGATTGGGTCTTTTCCAAGATTCGGAGTTTGACAATACGGCCTTATTATAACTGCTCTCAATCGATTACAAAAAAGATACATATTTCCGTTTAATGAAAACGTTTTCCTTATGCTTATGAAGTATTTGTGTGCAAAAGTATTTTGTGTTAAATACGAGATTGTTATAAGTGTTTCGGAATATATCTATCTATATATTTAAAAGAGTAAGCTGACTGACTGACTGACTGACATACCCAGAGATCAACGCACAGCCCAAACCGTTGAAGCTAGAATCCTGAAATTTTGCATGTAGGTTCTTTATATAACGTAAGTGGGCACTAAGAAAGGAATTTTTGAAATTCCATCCCTAAGGCAGTAAATCAGGGGATGAAAGTCTGCGTGAGCGAAGCCGCGTGTAAAAGCTAGTAATTCATATTTATTATAGGTACATTTTGATTGACACAGTACTGGTATATGACAAAATGTTGTAGAATTCTTAACTGAAAATCAAATATCACTTGATCGCTATGGTTATGTACCATAAAACACAAAATGAAAAAATAATGCGAGTCTTGCAAAACTCGTAACGATTTTTTTCTACCGCTAAAAATGCAGCATTTAATTATTTCCTACGTATAAGTTGTGTACGTAAAAAATAATGTAACTAATTTTAAAAAAAAGTGCATGAATTAGCTTTACATACCTGTCTATCTATTAAGACAAACTAAAACCAGAAAGTAAAATATTAGTTACTAATCCCCATGACACAGGATCTATTTAAAGTGCAGAAGTTGCCTTCTTAAAGTTCAATAGTTGGAACAAAAGTTGTTAATGTATTTAATTACAAATAATAAAATAAGCGGCCAAGTGCGAGTCGGAGTCGCCCATGAAGGGTTCCGTAGCAGCTAGCAGCAAGTCAACCGCTAACGATCAAGCCACGCCCCGCGCGATTTATAATTAGTATTTACTTAGGCACCTATTACAGATTTATATTTACAGATATTAGAAAATAATGGTTCACGGTTTATTCATAAAGTTTATGTTTATGATTTTTTTTTAATATTTGAGTTGATTGAATGAAAGGTAAATTGCGGTTTACGATTAATGACGTATTATGAAAAAACTACTTACTAGATCTCGTTTAAACCAATTTTCGGTGGAAGTTTGCATGGTAATGTACATCGTATATTTTTTTAGTTTAAAATACCTATTAAGTAACGGTCCGTGCCTGTACATCGAATCATACTTAATTTCATAAAAGTTGAAAGTTAACATTTTGGTGCAATATGTTTGAAACGTCAGGGGAAAAGCGGCCAAGTGCGAGTCGGACTCGCCCATGAAGGGTTCCGAAGCAGCAAGTAGCATAATATAAAAGTTCTAGTAGTTCGTTGTAACTTGTATTTTTCGCGGTTTACGATTTATGACGTATTAAAAAAATCTACTTAATAGATCTCGTTCAAACCAATTTTCGGTGGAAGTTTGCATAGTAATGTACATAATTTTTTTTTTTAGTTTTATCATTCTCTTATTTTAGAAGTTACAGGGGGGGGATACACACATTTTATTTATTTATAACTTTATGCACAAAAACATGCATCGGAGGACTTAATGCCAAAGGCATTTTCTGCCAGTCGACCGAATGGGCGAAGCAGAGAAAAGATGAAGTAGGTGCATTTAATGGTTAAGAATTAAATGATAAACTGTTTGACCTTGAATAAATATATACATATTACATGAATACATACATACACAGACACAGCACAAATATATCCACGCATACAAATACAGGTGTAGGTAATAAGTGTTGATCTAAGAGCTCGCCAGTTCCGCCAATTCAACCAATAAGAGCTCCTTCACCCTCATCTTGAAAGAGAAACGACTTCTGGCCATCCTGACCTCGACAGGTAGCGCATTCCACAAAAAGGATAGACTGTACCATGAAAGAAGCGCCCACAAACGCATTGGTGTGAGAGGGACAACGTAGAAGGAGATTGTTCGAAGAACGAAGGTTTCTGTTTTGGGTATTGCATAAGAGTTGAATTTGTGATGTTAAATAAGTTGGAGGGGATGGGGAGTTGAGGATAGTATAAAGGAAAGTGAGAGCGCGCAGTTTTCTGCGTTGACGAATAGGTAACCATTTGAGCTCGGAACGAAAACTTGAGATATGATCGTACTTACGAAGATTAAAGATGAATCGAATGCAGTTGTTGAGAAGACGATCTAACTTGTTGAGGAGATCTGCATTCACGTCATAGTAGCACACGTCACCATAGTTGATTAAAGGGATTACTAGAGACTGCACAAGCGTTGCCTTAGTTTTCACAGGGAGGAAGTTTTTAGACGGTATAATGTTCTCAGGATGTTGGTAACCCTCTTACATACGTATGTAACTTGATCACGCCAGGTCATACTGCAGTCGAGTTGTAAGCCTAGGTCTTTCACCGTTGAACCAATAGGGATAGTGGAACCATTTAAGATTAGCTTCGGTAACGTCTCGAGACCGACTCTGTTCATCAAATGGCGGCCGCCGATTATTGTAGCTTGGCACTTTGTCGGATTAACCGATAACCCAAACCTCCCCGACCAGTTTTCGATAGACTTAAGATCTGTGTTTATCTTGTAGATTGCTGTTGCTATATCTTCAAGGTTGGCATGGGCGTATAGTTGCAGGTCGTCAGCATACAGATGATACGCACTACGAAGTTCAGGAGTTAAGAGATTAATAAACAAAGAGAAAAGCAAAGGTGAGAGTATACCGCCCTGAGGGACACCAGAGTCGAGATCACACCAGCTCGAGGAGAGGTCATCAACCCGAACGGACTGCTGGCGTCCTTGAAGATATGAAGAGAACCCTTTCAGCGCTTCGGGTGAGATCATAAGATAGGAGAGGATGGACAGGAGAATATCGTGATTGACGGTGTTGAATGCATTTGAAAAGTCAACCAGAACTAAGACTGTTACTTTCGTATCTTCCAAAGCCTCCCTGATGTCACCAGTCACTTTGAGAAGGGCAGTGGTAGTGCTATAGCCAGGCCTAAAACCAGATTGATATGGGCTTAATAAGTAATTTTTGTAAATAAAACCAGAGAGCTGCTTATGGACGCTGTTGGATCAGACGTAATGATCAAATCAAGCCACGTATCATTCCCCGGATTATTGTGGTGAGTCGGTAGAAGAGGTAAAACTTGCCTACCGGCGGATTCGATCATCTGTAGGAGTTTGCAGGAACGTGAGGATTGGTGGGTAAGATCAGTATTAAAATCTCCCATGATGACATGATGTGCATATTCTGACCCTAAAGATTTACTACTTTGGAAGTGTCTCTCGGGTAAACTATTCAGTTTAGAAAAAAATGATAGTAGAAACCTCAATATCATTTTCGAAGACCTACCCAAAAATGTATTGTTTTTTTTATTTTTGTGTGAAAATCTTAATGCGGTTCACAGAATACATCTAGGTACTTGCCAAGTTTCAACAGTATAGTTCTGATAGTTTCGGAAAAAAGTGGCTGTGACATAAGGACGGACAGACAGACATGACGAATCTATAAGGGTTCCGTTTTTTGCCTTTGGCACGGAACCCTAATAAAAAGTATAGAAAACCTAAAACGTCATTGTATTACTTTCCGTATTTTAAAAATTATGTACCAAACAAATCTTTAAAAAGTTAGTATCATAACTGTTCAATCCTCTCTCCAATGTTGCGTTCACCTTGGGAAATTTGAGATGTCTTAGGGCCCATCAATAAGCCATTCAATCGCTAACCATGTCACTGGAAAGAGCAATGAACGACGGCGTTTCACCGTGTTCTTATTCTAACTAATGTAATCAAGCACTTACTGGAGATGCGTGATGTCCTTGATCTTGTCGGCCGTTGATGGGGTACCCCACTGCGGCTTGTCTTGGTACGTTTACACATACATACTCCAAAGTGCTGAACACCTCCAAGGTATTCCTAAATGCTTGCGGGCTCCCGAAATCTCTTAATTACAAGACACCCGATTCAGCTATCACGGATCGCACCTATGACGTGACTACAAAAACTCGCGAGTCCAAATCAGACCAATCATAACGGTAAACCACTAAAGGGACCGGGTTGAATTGACAATTAGCTAAATTACAATTAAAACGGTTCCTAAAACGACAATCGTCGACCGGTTATAACAAGCGTCTCAATGTACTTTCTGTCAACGTCAAAACGTCAAACAAGAAAAATGACAATCAAAAATGTTGCCATTACAATGACATTAAATTTCTAACATAACCTTATTTGGTGACTATTAAAAGTATTTCTTTGTCTAATTCTTAATTATTTTATTTTCCTTCTCACGACACTTCCCCGCAAATGTTTGTATATAAATCTAAGTCACACTACTAACAGTGATGGAATGAGACAAACACATACTAGTAGATATGGATTGCGTAATAATTTTCTTTATCAACAATTTTGTAGTCTCATAGTCGGTACTATAATTGTATTTAATAAAATCATTTAATTCTTAAACACATTTTTTAATTCTTGAATGTATACGAGTATAAGTAAAACACTTCACTTGATAAATATATATTTCTATACTATCTACTACTAATATTTTGGGAGGAAATGTACAAAATGTTTAAATAAATACTTTTCCGTATGCATGGGTATGAGCGGCAGGAGTTAAACATTCGATTGCATTTTCGCGGATATGCCGTAGCAGGTTCGGATTACACTTTTTTATGTTTAACATGTTTACGTACCAACATGTATAAAAGTGCCTTTAAACATCTTCCTAAAGTGCTTATAACATGCATTTACACACAGTCTACACTTACACAGTAATAAGTAAAAATTTCTTAGTATACAATATCTGTAAAGAGTTTAAGGAGTCTCCTCTCAAGAAAAGGTTTTAAATCTTGTTTTTCATCCTCTTACGTCAATTAAAGCGAAGTCGTCGCTCATACCTGTCCGCTTGAACTAAAAGGGACGTTCAACAAAAGCGCGTCGCTTATGCAATTTGCGGAATCAGTGCTTATCTCCCATTTGAGATGTAACAAGGGACTTTAAGTAAATTTAACAGCAATTTGCAGTATGTTAACTGTACCGTCGGCGTTTATTGCCACTCCACTCTCGTTAGACTCTCAGGCCGGATGATATTGCTAATTGGGTTTCCTAGCTGCCGGAAATCGTATAAAGTTTAACTAATACGGGACAGACTGCTGATGGCATGAGTTCGTTATGTTGCTCTAACAATGTAAAGCAATATCAACACGAAGGTAAAAGTACATCGATATAGATATTTGTACTTGTACTAGTTTGTTCATGTTAGCTTTTAGGAACCGTATACAAAGTATTTAAATACTTAATAATTAAGAGAATTAGTACATACTGACTTGCAATTTAGTTATTCCATTTAACACGTAAAGATAAGTTATTAGTTCTTAAGGCACGTAGGTTACGGTAAACATTTGCAACTGACACTATATGAAGGAATAAACGAAAACACTTAATGTAGTGTCGTAACAATATCATTCCTGGGTTACAAAAGTAAAATCACCTGTGGTTGATTTAACTTTAGTAAGAAATCCCAGAAATAACGATCACTAATTTTAAAAAGAGACGCTAATAGATGGGTAAGTTATATATAGTACAAGTTTATGAACATTATACTCGTATAAGTTCGTACCATAAACTTTAATATAACCAAAAATACTAGTTCTTTTTAAACTATCATTAAAACAACTTACTTATCGTTTCAAAGTAGCAACTTTTATCTACTTTTATGAAATTCTACAGTAAAAAACGCTTTGAGGTACTTACATTGTGGAAATTTATATAAACTTGTTTCTTTAAAAAGTTATCTCAAATATAAATATTACATCTATCGTTGATTGGTATTCGTTACTCTGATAATATCATAAAATATCAAATGAACGAGCAATTCTTGTATATCTATACTTATAATAAAAATGTAACAGGTCCAATTCTGTACATTAAAGATATTTTGGAAAAAAAATTTGGAGGCCTCTCTATAATCGATACTGAAGCCAAAACTGTTTTTTTTTTTCATTTTTGTCTGTCTGTCTGTCTGTCTGTAATCTTGGCCGCGCATCACACTGAAACTACTGAATGGATTCAAATGAAACTTGGCATGATTTGAGTTCATACTACGAGGTAGGACATGGGATACTTTTTATTCCGAAATTCAGCACGGTTTCTTAGAGAGAGGGGATGAAAGTCAAAATATGTACTTAGGTGTAATTCAATAACACATAGTCCGATTTCTTTAATTTTTTTGCTAGAAAGAAAATAAAAAAAAAGATAACGGGGAAAGTCTTTTTTTTGTCCGCGACTGTACACTGCTTGTGGGAAGCTGAGACAGATATGTAAATATGGCGGTACGAAGTTCGCCGGGTCAGCTATATCTAATAAATACCTTTAAACGAGCAATTCTTGTATATATACCATAATATATAATCTGAATCTCAGAAAGGGCTCCAACGATTTTCTTGAAACTTGGTATGCTAACCTTGGGAGAGCCAGGCTTCGGCATGAATGGGTCGGCTCGACCGGACTGATACCACGGCCTCACAGAAAACCGGTGTGAAACAGCGTTTGCGCTGTGTTTCACCGTGTCACGTTAAAGAAGGCTTTAGAGCCTTCTTTAACGAGACAAACGTGAATTCTTATGTGCTGATGGTGGTTAGGCCACAAGGTTCAATAGAAGATAAATTATACACGTTAGCACGAGTGTTTATGCTATATTTATTACAGAAATATGAAAGATTTGCAATTTACACTGTTCGTGAATACAAGATACACAGCCAGACTAACAGGGCGTAGGTTCTGAGAGCTTCGATCAGTGCCGTTCCTCTGAGTAAGTCGGTACTTAACTCGACGCTGGTGAGGTAGAAAATGCTTGGGTCTCGTCGAGGAAGCTGTTTTATAGCCCGCTGAGGTGGGGCTTGAGGAAGCGCGGGACGGTGACGCGTGGCTGGTGCTGGCAGATGCGGGGGTGCGGCGCAAGGGCTGAGGGACGTGGGGAGGTATACTGAGCGCCGTCACTGACTGCTGCGCCACGTGATAACTGAGTGAGTGAGGATACCGGGGTCCCATACCCCAACCCCTCCCCCCATGCCTCTCCTCATCCCCCAACCAGCCCACAACGCACTTATGGCGCCTCTGGTGTTGCGGGTGTCATTGGGCGGCGGTAATCGTTTACCATCGGGCGATACGTCTGCTCGTTTGCCCACTACTCAATAAAAAAAATGCAAGGGGGTTTCGAGGGCGATAAATCTATCTAGCTAGGATCATTTTTAGACAATTTACCAAATGTACTGGTACACTAGTATACGACCGGTGTTATACAATGTACAGCTGGTATACCTTATTTTTTCTATTTTTTCCCTGAAAGGTAACAATTGATTGGACTTCAATAAATTCATTCAACCTACATGTTATTAGCGTGTTTAATAGAATTGTATAGTGTGTTCCATTTAAGTAATACAAAATAAAGTAAGCCAGTGGTTGCCCAGTGGTAGAAATTCAACCATAATTCATTTATTTATTAACTTTTTGCCCTCCTCCATATTAACTTTAATTGGAACAAATTTCATACTCCTCCATTCTCGTAAAAAGGGGTACATATTTTTACGTATTAATATATAGATAATGATATTATTATTACAAATATACCCAACAAATTCATGAAATGCAGTAGAAATTAGAAGATAAAATGTTTAGGGCTAATTTTTAGGAAATACTTTTGATATCGTTACTGGCAGTGTTTAGTGTTCACAAAATGCCTATTTCGGTATTATGTAGGTATATTATGAAAGCGATTTATAATTTTGTATGTTCAGGATGAAATAATTAAATTTGTTTCCACTGAGCTCTATTTTGTTAAGTTTTTGATTCGCATCAACAAAGCCAGCGTCGTTGGGCCGCAAATTGCAGACTCATTGTTTGGCTCAAACAAACATTCGCGGGCTCCATTCCTTGCTCCCACAAAGGAACTCCATTTACAGCTAACAAATCATTTTCATTGTTTTTATTTTTAATTACTTATAAAATTGTTATTCCCGCTTTACATTCTGTATTCACACAAATTATGCTAGTGGGTCTTCTTGGAAATGTGAATTTTAATATCTACATTCAAAAGAAAAACGATTATTTTATTATAATGATTAACAGCCGTTGTGTTATATTGAAAAACAACTTACGGGTTCCACATTAAAGAGAATATAATTAAAGCAAATATTTTTATATAAGTTTATTCCACAAGTATATATATATTCCACATCTGCGAAATAAAATATATTCATGTAATATGAGGGGAATTACAAACCAAATTTATGAATTTAATCCTTCTTTAATATCACAAATACACTAAACTTGACTAAACCTATTAATTAAAATATGTTTAATATCTAAAGTATTATTAAGTCAGATCAATTATCTCTATTTTGGCAAGTTTTTATATCTGAAAAATTTAAGAGTATTATAAAAACGTAAATATATTCAATACTAGCTTTAACCTGGGTCTCTGCCCGGGTATTTGTCGCTTATCGCGGTGATTCTTTTTTTATTTTTCAACCGGTTCAAATAAAACACACACTACATTTAAAGTGAAGTCAAGCGGTTAAGCCACTTCTTAGATTTGCGCGCATCTACCGTAGGAAAGCCACGCTTCGACATTAATGGGCTGGGTCGACCGGAGTGATACCACGGCCTCACAGAAAACCGGTGTGAAACAGTGCTTGCGCTGGAGGCCCAAATCCTACACCTCCCCCCATTGACATTGTCCTCTTATCATTTTATTATATTTACCTATAAATTCTTCAGGTTGGTACACGCTGTTTTGGATTTTGTTAGAATATGGTGGGACGGATATTCATAATGCCCTTTTATATACTCGTAGATGCCTTCCTAATTTTTTATAGGCATTTTTCATAAAGCCAGTGTCAATTTCAGGCTAATGCCTCATCACTAGTAATCGGCTACCTGTTGTGTCGCTGAACTATTTGAATTATAATGCATATAATTAAAAAATTTAAACAACTACGTAATTTCTCCTTAAAGTGCTTCTGTAGCCCGAATACTCGTAGGTATTACTTTAACCAAAATCACCAAAAACTGCAACAATAGAATTTGATTTACATCGTCGTTCACTATTGTATGGCTCCTTAATGTTTATAAAGCGCCCAAGATTTTTCAAGATTCTTGCAGACGTCGTTTTTGGGTATATCCAATATCCAAGATCGTTGCAATAGACTTCTTTATGACAATACACCTGACCCCAAGCCCAAGTGGTATGATGGTTTCCTTACGATGAAGGAAAAACAACTAATTGATGTGCATAATCAATGAAGTCTCGAATTTTCGGAAAATGAACTAGCACTACTTAATTACTTTTGTAGTAGTCGTTATTTCGGTCACGTCTGGTTATATTTTCCGAATTGTTTACCATTTCCATAATTAGTGAAATTATCTTAACAAGGTTAACGTCGAGGCCTGAATCCTAATGCGAATCTATCTTTGAGATTCAAAGAATGTGATAGAAAGATTTTCCTTTCCTTTCCTTAAGCATAATATCTGAAGGACTGTCTAAGGAAAGTCTGGAAAATATTTAAGAGGAATGAGTAAAATATGATGCTTTTAATTAATATCTACCACAATCTAGTCTTCGATTGTATCCCTGATTTGAACCTTATAAAATAGCCAATCAACACGACTTCATCGGAAAATCATCTTTGGAATCCATGGAATTCATAGAAATGGAAACTTCAGGCTATACCTATACAATATAGACAATAGCAACATAGAAAAAACAAATGCACGTGAGTGTCATCAAATAAATATTAAAGTAAATTTGGCCATAAACAGTTCCAAAACCGTAAAGACATACAGAATAACTGAATTATTACAATACAAAACACTATCGGAGCCACGACGATTTGTATTTAAAATAGAAAAATTGAACTTAAACAGAAAGAAACTACAATAATAGTGCTGTATTTTACTAAAGTGCGGCTACTAGGTATCATTCGCCTTGTTGGCACTCCACAACGGCTAGACACCACTTGTAGTAGACGGCAAATAGATTGTTTGATTGTTATTGATAGACAAATATTCTTTCTATAATACGTACCAGGTATAAAACAGGTACTGAATTATTATTTAATCTTTGCTAATATTTCATCTTTATAATTATTTCTTATACCTTTATTTGAATCTAACATCATAGCAATTAAATCGTAGTCAACGCAGATATCAAAGTTAGGCTACTTGCGAAAGACGTTTTAATCGATTTTGTAATTTCAACTTGTACTTATTTTTTAAATAAAGGCACTAAACTCCCTTCCACAAGCAGTTTGAAAGGTGTTCACTAGAATGAGAAAGAAAAAACTAATAGGAAAATGATAATTTTCATAAATAAATAGAGTAAACGCATATCATAAACTATATTATAAGTAGTAAGAATTAGTAACTTTATTTGTAGAAAAAAGCTTCATTAGAAATTATTTCCTCTGCAACAAAGTTTGATATATACACATCAAAAGTGTCTAGGGATCAAGCATTTTTATGCGGATTTCTTGAGATTGAGATGTGGCTTTGGCCCTGGCCTGCTCAGTCGCCAGACTTGAACCCGATTGAGCATGCATGGGATATGCTACAGAGAAGAGCTCTGCCGAATATGGAGGGTATCCAGTCGCAAGAAGACCTTTTTTTGTTGTTGCAACGAACATGGGCGGCCATTCCACAGCGTGATTTGGATGAACTCATTTTGAGTATGCCAAACCGATTCTTGTGTTGTTAGTGTTCGCGGTAGAAACACGGATTATTAATTGTTTAAGTTACCTAATACAATTTTAAAGAAAACTGTTATTTCAGTCTTTTTTTCGAACTTTAATGTTAGTGGTTCAAATGTCAAAAATCCCTTTATTAGAAAAATGGCAAATTTCTTTATTAATGCAAAGGTGACTTGGTTTATCGTTACTGTGACAAACGAAAACACTTTATTTGATGAATCCTTAAAGAAAATTTTAATTAATATCAATCAGGAGAAAAGTTATTGCAAAAATATATGTTGATCCCTAGACACATATGTTGATCCCTAGACACTTTTGATGTGTGTATTTTATATACATTCGTTACAACGTTAAACATATTTTGAAGCAAATGCCAAGTATGGCCTTAACCCTCTCCTGAGAGGAGACCCCAGCCCAGCAGTGGGACGTTATGGGTTGTTGATGATGATGAAATGCCAAGTTGCTTAATATTACATAGATAAGTGTGATTTCGAAATAATAAAGAGACCGCGGCTCGTTAAGAATGTAAGACTAACTAACTAACTTTTTCGTAGAGAAATTAACATTAGTGATTAATAACTTTATTGGTGTTTTAATGTCTCTCTTATCTTCCAAAAACTTTGCTTGTAGAAGTCAAAATAATATTTTAGCCGCCAAGTATGTAATGAAGTTCTTGCTATCTTTTGAAAATACCTTATTTACCATGACTTTAAACGTTAGAATCTACTAGAAGTCCTTTTAAGAAGGGGACTTTATCATTTTTAACACATTTTTATGAAGCCCAGGTGAAGTTGAGCTAACATATATTTTTATTTGTTTGCTTGTAACCGATTTTTGTGAGCATGTATTTTATTTTACTAGCGGACCCGGCGAACTTTGTTTCCCCATTTTCGCCAATACCGCCGTTTTTCATGAAAAATTTTATACTGAAAAACTTGTTAAGTATCTATGACCGCCGCAGTAGTGTACGGTCACGGATTTAAGATAATTTAAAACATTCGGTTTTCTTTTAATTTTCTTCTATACAAACCTTGTCCTGACTATAAGTAACACATAAAAAAAAAAACAATTTAGTGCAGCCGATCGGAAGTTATGCGTAGGTACATACATTTCGGTGATTCATTTTTATTTTTATAGATTTAACCACATTTCTTTAGAACACACAATTATTTTAGTTGTCAATGTAACAGATGTCAACGTCATAATGAGAAATTAAGATAACATCGCAATAAAGCCAATGTATTTTTTGCAATTAATGGATTTTAAATGAATTCTAAATAATTTTGTCACGTTAGGGGCTTTAGGAGCCATGTGCTGATGATGGCCATGAGGTTAAATAGAAGATAAATTATACTCTAGACTACGAGAATTTTCACTCTATGTATTTAAACAAAGCAGTTACAATTTACTTACAGTAGTTAGCAGAATAGACACAGATAGTTGGTCAGGGTGTGGGTCCTGAGAGTTTCGATCAGCGTCGATGATGGCCATGAGGTTAAATAGAAGATAAATTATACTCTAGACTACGAGAATTTTCACTCTATGTATTTAAACAAAGCAGTTACAATTTACTTACAGTAGTTAGCAGAATAGACACAGATAGTTGGTCAGGGTGTGGGTCCTGAGAGTTTCGATCAGCGTTTGTCCCTCTGAGTAAGGTATGTACTTATCTCAGCGCTGCTGGCGAGGTAAAGAGGCTGGCACCGGAGAAAGCAGCCAGGCCAGGGCTGAAGGCGTAGACCACCAGGCAGAGAAGCGGTGCTGGGTTCCGGCGTTAGGGGCCTGGCCCGTAGAGGCTGGCGCAGCCGCCAGGTAGCAAGGAGAAGGTGCTGGGCTCGTTAGTATCCAAACCTCAGACGAGTTGTCGGCGCAACCGCCGAGCAGAGAAGGGGCGAGAAATAGCGGCGCACGTCCTTATATCTCGTTCCCAGCGGAGGGGCGCAGTGGTAGGAGACGCGTGACAAGTGTAAAATTTTACATAACCTCATTTCTAAGGAGAGACCTATGTAAAGCAGTGGACTATATAAGGGCTGTTTATGATTATGATGATGGAAGTTAATAATTGTTTGTTTGTATTTTAACAGCTAATGTACTGGAATATATTTAACGTAACTGGTGTATTGAGTATAAAATATGTACGAATGGTAATAGTTTGCAGAGCACAAGGTAAATAAACTCACTAGTAATTTATAAACTTTTAGACTGCCCGAATTTCACAACAGTTCTGAAGTAACCTTTGTAGTATCGAATAGAAAATATTTTCGAAGAGGGATAATATAAATCGACAACGCATACCTACCCGAAAGGTCCCGAAATTCGTATAACCACACCCGAACCCACAATAAAATCTACGTGGGGTATAAATCTGTGATTCTATCCGGACAAAAGTAGTGAAAGCAGGCTCACGTCACATAATTATGTCGTGCGATGGTCCTGCAGTAATGCGTTGGAACATCGTTAATTAAGCTCGATGAGGCCGACATCGACAGTTGCCGTAATAAAGTTGAGCAACAGGCTCCCGTGGGTATCACCACGTCCCAGCCACGTGAGTTCCTCGATCTTTTTTATACAAAGAGGAATATGAACTCATCGACGTTCATAAGTTTTATAATCAGTTTTATTTATTCATAATTTTATTAGTTACCAATAATGTTATTGCATCATAGAAAATGATAAGATATGACTTCATTCATGATATCTAAAATTAAAACTAATTCATAAAAAAAAATGCTATAAGTACATATATTTTAATGGTTGGTTTGTGATATATTTTCAAATTGACTAGAATTACTAGCTGCACCCGTTACTTCGTACATGTGACATTTGTATTTTCAAGTTATTTTTAATTTTTCACTGTTTAAACCTTCCCTGGCCTACGACAAACATTTCAAAACCAAAATCAGCTAAATCGGCTCAGCCGTTTTCGAGTTTTAGCGAGAAAATAACTTTGACAAAAAAAATACAAAAATTCGTTGGAAACATCGAAGAGTGTTATTTATTATTCACGATATCACAATCATAATGACACCAATAGCATAGTGAAAATGGGTAGTAGACATTCACAATACCAATAAATTAAAACAAGTATTATTATTGATAAATTTACCAATAATTCAAATTTATATCCTCAACTTTGACCATAACGAATATTAATATTTGACTGCACAGTTGGCCTAGCGGTTTAAGCGGTCTCCACGCCGCTTTCTACTGCACCAAGTGTTGTGGGTTCAAATCCTACACGGGACAACACTTTTTGTTCTGAGTCTGAGTGTTCTTCGTGTCCGTTTCATGTATGTTTGTAAAGTCCCCCGCGATACAGGATGTATATTCCTAATGCGGGCGTTGTCTTTTCAAAAAAAGGATTACAAAAAACTCAGTAACATTCCCAAATATCGTTTAGGTTAGTGTGTAGTCTTTTCGACGGTAATGCATGTTAAAAATAATAAGAAATTAAGCCGAATCAATAAAGTTTTATGAATCTTTATGTTGCTTTCCCATTGTACACTTTTTGTATTACATAAATGATATTACTTGCGTAAAAGGGCCGGCGGCGACTAGATACGAGAAGCAGCAGATCGCAAGAATCTGTGATGTGCCTTAGGAGAGGCCTATGTCCAGCAGCACACGACAGCGGGCTGATGATGATATTAACTAAACAATAATTGTGGATAAATGTAACTATGTATAGTATGAATATTCTGATAAATATTTTTAGTATATTTACATCAATTCTTGAACATTAAACGGTTTGTTAACTTCATATTCCTTCAATAAAATACAAATTAGATTGTGAACATACCGAAAAAGCTTTTATCATACATATAATTCATTTTGTACTACAATATTAATACATTGAAGCCTTGCTTGTCACAATAATTCATTTATATACTTTATTGAAAAGTTGGAGAGTAATAAAATTCATATCAACCATGTTGTAGCATGTTATTCCATAAAACAACGAAAAAAAAGAAAGTTAAAGTAACATTTTGAACAGTTAACAATTAGCAGATACTAGCTGATAACTATGACTGCTTATTATGATAGAAGCTGCAGGGCAATTACTCTTAATAAAAACTACGATTAAAACTGTGCAGTGAAAACACGGACAAACAAGAAGACTGAAAAATTCAATTAGTAGTAGTAAGTATTCCGGAGATATTGTGTATTTTTTTTTTGCTAAAAATACAAGCGTGACCATAAATTGGATTGTGTAGTTGCTATGGTGGACTATAACTAAGTGATTAGCAGAATTAATTTGACAGAGAATAATAAGAAGCTGCAATGGCCAAAAGTCATCACCACCCTCAACCATCATCACCCTTGGAATGTGAAGTCGGTCTACTTTATTAGGTTATTTATTTTTCTCTCTATATCCAGGTAGACAATTCGGCTGATATTTCGTCGCGAGGGTCGCAACGCTTTGAATGTAGTCGTTGTGTTTTGGGTTCCATAACAATTCTATAGGACGATATAGGTATAACGTCACTATACGTTACGAAAACCGGCGGGCAACTGATCACTCACTCCTCGGAGAAACAAGTTCAGGAACCCGTGAAGACTTAACCTGCCGCCACAATCATCATAAATCGGCCTATTGCGGCCCCAATAATGACACATCACATGTCTCTTCGTTAGCATCAAATAAAACTTTTACACCCATTTACACTCCTTTTATCATTTTCAACCCTTGCCAATATCTTTAATTATTTAAAATGAAACAGAATCACAACAGATCAGTGAGATAGGCCTATCGGGTAAACCACATTTAAAAAATGCGCTAAGTACACTACCTCAAAGGTGGCGTGAAAACGTGTGCATATTATGACGATTACAACACTATCAAAATTTTCAATCGGTGTATCTCAGCAATGGTGGCACTTAGGATTTTTTTTGATATTTCTGTAGATAATAATCTGATCAACATTTTTGTTTCGGGCTAATTTTATGATAAAACTAACCGTTTTGCTGAAAATCGCGAAACACCCATTTTTGTGACCTTCGACCCCGAGTATTTTTTTTCCAGGTGTCGGATCAATTAGGACTTTTCACATTTCATTTACGAGTATAATAGTTGTTCAATCCTCTCCCCAGTGGAGCGATCACCTTGTGAAATTTGCAATACCTATAGGCCCATGTTATAAGCATACAATCGCTAAAACTAGTTCACTGGCGAGAGCAATGAACGACGGCGTTTCACCGTGTTCTTATTCTAACTAATGTAATCAAGCACTTACTGGAGATGCGTGATGTCCTTGATCTTATCGGCCGTTGATGGGGTACCCCACTGCGGCTTGTCTTGGTACGTTCACACATACAAGCTCCTAAGTGCTGTACACCTTCAAGGTATTCCTAAATGCTTGCGGGGACCCGAAATCACGTAATTACAAGACACCCGATTCAGCTATCACGGATCGCGCCTATGACGTGACTACAAAAACTCGCGAGTCCAAATCAGACCAATCATAACGGTAAACCACTAAAGGGACCGGGTTGAATTGGCAATTAGCTAAATTAAAATTACAATTAAAACGGTTCCTAAAACGAGAATCCTCGACCGTTTACAATGAGCGTCTCAATAGTACTATCTGTCAACGTCAAAACGTCAAACAAGAAAAATGACGATCAAAAATGTTGCCATTACAATGACGTTAAATTTCTTACAATAGTGTTTTGAACAATCCTACCAATTTTCAGCCAAGTGTGAATTTTTGTAACCTGTAAACTCCAAAAAAAGGAGGAGGTTTCTCAATTCGACCGACCAAAGTTTTTTTTTTTATGTGTTTTCGCGTATAACTTCGTCGTTTGTGAACCATTTTTGATGATTCTTTTTTTAATGGAAAGGAGATATCCCAACGGTGGTACCATGATAAAGACACTAATATCGGATGATGGAATCCAAGAAAAATCGAGTCGAACCATGAAGTCGGTTTTTATTTTGTAAAATTTTTATTTGGTCTAATTTGATCGGACTAAAATAATTTACTTATATGGCAGAACTTCGTTGTAACAACTTAAACATTTTTTTTACAAGTCCACTCTGATTATATGCAAAGAAACGAGAAATAGACTACAACACGAGAATTAGACTAAATCTCTCAACAGAATAAATATTGAAGCCGGATTTTATTGAGAGAGCTTAACAATCTTTAATATTTGCAACAGGCAGCAATTTTATTCAACTGTAATGAAGTTGAGTGTTATCCAAACGCACGCCGTCCCCAGCAAAGTTTGTTAATGATATTGCCAATGTCTAAGTCAATTTTAATCAAATCACAAAATTGCTCTAAATGAGGGAATCCAGTTATTTTGTAAATGGATTTCAAAGTGCCGATGCTTGTGAACGTTGTCGAAATAAATTACGTTATAATTAATGGGGTCTACCAAAAATTTTTCCTTTGGTGAATGCTTACCGCTTTTTGCTTTACAAAAATATAAAAAGGTTTAGCAAACTGACATACAACGCCATATAGTTCTCACCTAAGCAGTTTGAAGCATGGAAAGTTTAGAAAACATAGGAAAACATTTTGTTATTGCAGTAATAACAACTTTTTGAGAACAATTTATATTATTTTAGCAAAGTTCTTGAAACATTATAATTACATGAAAATAGTTAGGATGATTCACTTTGTAAATAGTGCAAGTCTCATACTATCCATTTCAAATTGAAAAAATCTGCCATTCTCCTTTGCACGACGAAACTCAGTGTTCTCTGAACTGCAGGTATCCGGTCGATCTATATGAATAACACGCGACGGCAGGTTGTGTAAAGTATAACTTTACACAACATTAGTACAGATCATTTTTATGATGTTTAAACTTTCCAATTTATATATAAAAAACACACCTCATTATTATTCTTGTCTACCTACTCTTTTTAAAATTTTATTTAGATTAACTGCAATGTGAAATATGGAAAGTATTCTTGTCTTATTTTTTTGTGGTTGGTTGTCTGACGCCGATCTCTCCTCGCAAATTTAATCGTTTACAAAAGGGATAAAAAAGTAAACGTAAATCGTGGAAAACGTCTGGCATAATGCAAGACTTGGAATAGATAACGGAACTGAATGTAGCTCAAAGAGGCTGGAGCGCGTACTCATTTATCTGACTTGTGAAGAGGCCACTAGGACTTGGACATTCAAACTCTGGTCTCCACTGGCCAAATCTTAACCTAACTCTCATATATGTGTTTTAAGTTTCTTCTTCGTAATGGTGTTCCACTTATCTTGTCACTTATGTTGTCTTGTGACTTCTGGCCCAGGGCAGCCAACCTAACGCACGCAAATAATGTATCTAAATTTAGTAAACACTAAAAATTACAATTTGAAGTACATAAATTAGAAAGAAAATGTTAATAATTTTTATTTGACTAAAAACCTATTCTGTATTGACGAGTCCTTAATTCAATCGAAAATCAATGTATCCGCGTTAATTCGTTTATATTGGTTTATATATAATCAGTTCAACATAACAAGAATCCTCCAACACTTACAAAACGTACGATGGCGAACAAGATATATTTTTTCAACTAAAACGTTCAGTATTAGGCGTCTCAACTTTAATTAAGTTGCGAATGTAGAAACAACTTGCCAAAAATAATTAACTTACTTACCAACTATAATTAAACTTGAACAAGTTATGATGAGATGGTGAATGTTGTTCGATCAGCTATTGATTCATAATAAATAAATAAATAAGTCCTCATATTTTCATAGTCTCAAAGAAGTTTCTTTCATTCTTAGTAACCTCAAAGTGGTTATACGTAATAGGATTTCTTGCATCCACCGGCCTTTGATGTACTTAATGCCTCCATTTCAGCTTTTTATTCCATTTTCTACTCGATCACAGAGATTTTTTCAAAAGCGGTCTGTCTTCAATACATTAACTTTTACAAAATGTCTCCGCAGGTATATTAATATTTTAATACCCATACATTACTCAGAAGAGTATATTTTCATCAGAACAGATATTAGGTACATTTAAAGCGACGGGAATAGAATTGCTAAGACGTCAAATGACCGTAGTCATGTTGTGGTGTAAGTATTTCACCATGCTGGGATTCAATACTACACTGGGTGCAATATTAATACTTCTATCAGAAGCTAGCATATGATTATCTAAAAAACTAGAAAGTATGATTCATTATTTTGAAATCCTTTATTTTGTTTAAAAGAAAATAAATATTTTTATTTTAAGAAAAATGTGGCGGTGTTACTGAAAATTTCGATTCAGTAAACCTCTCATATGGAACGCGAACTAATTTGGAAGTGATTTTGTTTTGTGTGATGTGAAAAATTGTTTTAATTCGATAAAACCTGGAACTGTTTTTACCTATCCGCCTAACAATATTTGTTGATCAGGTCAAAACCAAAATCGTAACTCAAACTATATCACTTACAGAGAAACCAAAGAGAGGTCGGATCATTTCGAAGCACTACGGACTAACGCCAAATAAGTATCTGTATTACTCAACCTTTAATTAACCCTTCCTAATACTTAGAGGGAGACACAAAAGTGTCCATGGGTAGCCAATATTAATTTACTATCATATGATCCACCTTGTTTGTCTCTATACAAAAAAAACTATAGAGTATAGGTACTTGTATTTAAGATCAAGTGACGAACAAATCAATTCGACGCTTACTACGGTTTATAGTCCTATAAAGTGTTTCTCGAGGATATGTATAGTGAGAATTGTTTTATTTATCGCATTTCAGCCATAAAACCTTAACCAAACCCGACTCAAAGCACCTAAAAGTCCTTAGTACATTTTATCGAAATCGGTCTTTTCAGACCTGCTTTGAAAAGCTTCATTTATGACTAAAAACTAAAGCATTTTATCTCTACGTTTTATCAAATAAATACGTTATCTGTCATAAAATTTTCTGAAATTTAAGCTTAATATCATTTAGATGACATGACATACAAACAGAGTAGGTCAGAATAATGTCAGTTTGTGTTAGGCGTTTATAATCACAATTTGTTATCATGAGAGAGATTAATAAGGGTAACCTGTCTGACTTTATCGGGTATTATTTTTATAAATGTTCACCAACCATTGTCAAAACATTATTTAAGTAAGTAAATAAATTAAATTAAAAAGCTTTTTAAAAACAAGCTTTAACTGGAGTGCCTCGAGACGAATCAAATGAGTCCAAACTCGATTGTTGCGACGTTTCTTTGCAGAGTTCCTATGGCCACCTTTCAGCTCCAGCATCAGATCAGCTCCATGTCATTATAATATTGTATTGTCACGCTGCACAGTGGATCAAAGTCCCGATTTCGTGGTCAAAACTCAAATTTTTGAGTTGTCTATATACGTTCAGATCTTGTTTACGGATAGTCCCAACATCGCGCGCGGTTCCCCGACCTATTGGCAGGCCAGTGGGTCAGCTGGAGCTGGCACGGGCGGGTGTGCGGATGCACCCTCGAGTACGGAGCGGTAAGTTAGAACGCTGCCTCGGGTGTCATCGCGCTCGCCGCCGACCACTAGAACGCCGCCTCGGGTGTCATCGCGCTCGCCGAGGATGACTGCATTTCGTCGATTTTCGCCGCCCATCATGGAACGCCCTCGGTTGGATCACCGCACCCCCCCTATCGGTGGACGGCGTCAAGTAGAGCGCCGCGACTGGAGGGGCACTTACGAGGGACCATGGGATCCCTACCACGGCACTGATATGCCCGGTTGCTCGGGCTATAATGCGTGGGGCCCCAGGGGCCCCCGCTAGGAAATTGCAGCCCAATCAAATTTGATCCCCAACCGGAGGCTATAGTCTTGCCCAATGCCTCCGTGTGTGTTTGGGGTTTGATTTCGACACCCCAGGTACGGTTGACGTGCTACTGGGAGTAGACGTTCTGGGTAAGTTTTTGCTGTTGGATCGGCGAGTCTTGCAGCATGATCGACTCATGGCTGTGGAGACATGTGCCAGGAGAATTGAACCCGTCGGATTGTGCATCCAGGGGATGCCGGGCTCCTGAATTAGTTAACCATCAGTTATGGTGGGGCCCTCCTTGGCTGGCAAGGAAGGAATCAGATTGGCCCCTTAACAACGCGAAGTTGTCTGTGGACTGTGGTATAGGAGCAGCCGTGTATGTGACCCAGGAGGTCCAGGAAACTGACGCGAGTTTCCTGATTGAGCGGTATAGCTCTCTTGATAAATTGATCGATGTCAATTGTTGGATGAGGAGATTCGTTCGGAATTGTCGCACTTCGCGCGAACAGCGAACGCTAAGCCCAATTCTGTCACCGGCAGAGCGAAATGAGTCGCTTCTGAATTTGATCCGGTTGGTACAGTCTTCGAACTTTGGAGCAGAATTGGAGAGTCTACGAACTGGGCGTTCGAAATTGAAGGGTGCTGTCACGCGTCTCAACCCGTTTATAGATTCGGCCGGGTTGCTTCGGGTAGGAGGAAGATTGCGCAATGCGAATCTGCCGTATTCGGCTCGTCACCCCCTACTGCTCCCTAAAGGAGGGCAGTTGGTTGAGTTGTTGGTGACTGATCGGCATGTTTAAAACGCTCATGCAGGTTGTAATGCCTTGTTGGCTACACTCCAGAGGGAGTTTTGGATTTTGTCTGGGCGTCGTACCATACGGAACATCGTGTTTCGGTGCATGCGTTGTTATCGGAGCAAGGCTGCCACGATGCAGCCTCACATGGGGGATCTACCCCCTGATAGGGTGAATGAGGCTAGGCCATGGGCGGGTGTTGGTACAGACTTTGCGGGCCCATTTTTAGTAAAAAGCTCGCGGCTGCGGAACGCGAAACAGTACAAGGCGTACCTTTGTGTGTTCGTCTGTTTATCCACAAAGGCGGTGCATCTCGAGCTCGTTGCTGACCTCACGACGGAAGCCTTTATAGCATGCTTGGACAGATTCGTTTCCCGAAGGAGACTGCCAGCACTGATTCGTTCCGATAACGGAACCAACTTCGTAGGTGCAGAACGATACTTACGAGATGTAGTTAAGTTTTTAAATGAAAATAAAGTGGATATTGGAACAGCCCTCTCCCGTCGGGGTATACAATGGACCTTCAGTCCACCAGGTTGCCCCCACTGGGGCGGGATTTTTGAAGCCGTAGTTAAGTCAGCTAAGACGCATTTAGGGCGTATTATAGGTCAGACCGCGCTGACATTTGAGGAACTCGTGACGTTGTTTTGTAAGATCGAAGCCGTTCTCAACTCGCGACCGTTGTGCCCGCTCAGCTCGGATCCAAATGACCTGGAGGCGTTGACTCCAGGCCATTTCTTAATTGGTCAGCCACTTAACGCGCTGCCCGAACACCCGTTCGAAGATGTGAAATTGTTTCGGTTGTCTCGGTATCAGATGTTGCAGCAGTTTACCCAGAATTTTTGGAAACGTTGGTCTCTAGAATATCTGCACATTCTGCAACAGCGTCTTAAGTGGCCTGACAAAACTAGTCCCCCTAATGTTGGTGACCTCGTGCTGGTTAAGGATACTAACCTACCGCCACTGCGTTGGCGCCGGGGGCGCATTGTTAACTTGTTCCATGGTAAGGATGGGACCCCCCGGTCCGCAGAGGTTCTTGTTGGGGACTCAGTTATCAAACGAGCGGTAGCAACGTTATCTCGCCTGCCTCTAGATTAGGGAACAGGTGCGGACCTGTTCGAGCGGGTGACTGTTGGATTTCGAACGTCATTATAGTGGCAACATTTTGATTGTCACCTTTTTTTGTTTGACGTTTTGACGTTTGAGGTTAAGTAAGTACGAAAAAGACGCTTGTTGTGAACGGTCGACGATTGTTGTTTTGAGAACCGAAATTTAATTGATATTAAGCTAATTAAGCATCGACCCGGTCCCTTTAGTGATTTACCGTTTTGTTAGGTCTGGTTGGTTTTGGTAGGTTGGTAGGTGGTAGTCGAGAGTTTTGTAGGCGCGTTCCGCGATAGCTGAAGCGAGTGAGTTGTAATTCGAATATCAGTGATAGCTGATACGAGTTTATTGTAATTCGAATACCTTGAAAGATATACAGCACTTGGAGCAAGTTTGTGTGACGACGCAGAGAAGAAACTACCCAAGAGATCTCTTGGAACGCCGAGAACACTGAAGCCACACAACTCCAGTAAGTGCTTGATGATTTTAGTTTAGATTAAGAACACGGTGGAGCGCCGTGGTTCATTCTTCTCGCCAATAGACTAGTAGCGAGTTAATGCTTATACTTATGGGTCCTATAGGTATTACAAGTATCACAAAGTGATCGCTCCATTGGTGGGAGGACTGAACATAAGCAATGACCTGAAAAACTAAATTACATGAGTTTTCACTTCATATTTTCAACGTATTAACAGTTTTTGCCGCTATTTTGCATCCACCATATTGAATTTTGAACATCAGACTTCAGATTCGTAATCAGCGATCCCAAAAACCCCCGAGTAACCAATTTCAGTAAAATTAATAGAAATTCGAATTTTAAGTCCGCCATATTGGATCCGCCATTTTGAATTTTGAACATCTGACTTTAGATTCGTAATCAGCGATCCCAAAAACCCCCGAGTAACCAATTTCAGGCAAATTAATGGAAATTAGAATTTTAAGTCCGCCATATTGGAGCCGCCATTTTGAATTTTTCAAATCGGACATCAGATTCGTCATCAGCGACCCTTAAATAGGTAATATGGGAGTTTTGACCACGAAATCGGGACTTTGATCCACTGTGCGCTGTATACATTTGCTTTCAAAATTTCAGCAAAATCGATTGAAGAAATCTGCTTTAAAATTGACTTGCAAGATTCCACCCGAACATACAAGCATACATACATACATATACATACATACATTGCAAGTTAATAAAAAGCTTGTAAAAAGTATTACTATCACTTCGAACTAAGAATCTTGGGCCTTGTATCCACTGATTTGTTCTATTATTTAATAAGCAATAAATATTGTTAGCGTATTAGTTCAATCATGACTGCTAGGGCGGAGCTAAACATTTTTTTAAAGAGGCTCACGAACCCTCATGATAGGCGTTCATGTCTTTTTTTTTAGCAGAGTAACAAGTGTAGTAATTTGGTTAAGATTGTAAATATTGAGTTTATTGAAAAGGAGTGCTAAAGTATATAATACAAGGATGTATCTTGAAAATGTTTTTCATGAAATTGTTAAATCCTGACTGTATCCAACAATATACACAGTCATATGTTAAGACTAAAGACCATTATATCCTGCCTCTATTGTGAAGTGATATTAATTATATGTCTTATGAACTCTTTATCCACATCCACATGTAACGACTACGTATCAGCGACAGCGTTTATAGATATTATCTTCAACTATGTACATGCTACACTCTGAACGAACAGAATTTTTTATTTGCGTAATAACAAAGCACAGTATACTTATAATATGTTAGTAAAATACCTAATACAATTGGTATGTATACTCCAGGTGCACGCCCGATGCTCTCTTAACATTAAAGTAGAATTGTTACTTCGTAGAAACAATTCAGACTCGTTATCGTCACAGCTACGTTACTGCACCTGTACTGCAATGAAGGAAAGATACAACTAACCCCAGTGTTTAATCTAATCTTGCAAACGTTGTTGTATACTGTCATGTGTAACCTTTTGTGTCTAGAAATGAAAGAGATAAATGTTACGTGGAACGGACGAGGACGAGACACCGAGTAAAATTGGTGATTTTTAGTACGTTATTTAAAGTATGTAAAATGTATTAGCTTTTGGCCACGGCTCCGCAAGCGTGAACACGTACCTATAGGTATCGGTTATCGCGATAAAGAATAGCCTATGTCCTTTCTCAAGAGTTTAAGTGTCTCCATGGCATTGAAATCGGTGCAGCACGGTAGCCGTGAAAACTTATTAGACAGACGGAGTACATTTGGGATTTAGTAGTATGACTGGCAGCTGTTGATGAATATGCTTGCTATTGCATAAAGATACAAGTGAAAGTCAAAAGACTAACTTGACAATGCAACTACCCTTAAATGCTACAAACAATGATGGACAATATTAGTTTCGTTACTTTACGGCATTTCCCAAGAAGCGCCAGTTGACGCTGCTACTACGTACTAACTTCTGGCTATCAATTGAAACAGAGTAGGTAAGGTTTAAAGCCTTCTGACGGCTAGTTTGTCGCCCAGTTGTTTAAAACTTAATTATAAATACTCCGGAGCCGACGCTGGTAAAACTCAATATTTTCACTACGCTCTTATGTTTTAAACGTTTCATAGGAATATAAAAAGTATTTGAAAAAACTTTTACTTATCGCCAACATTGTGAGTTTGATCACTTAGTTCTTTGGAGATCTCAGAACTGGAAACTGAGAACTGAATGGGTAAAGTTACCGGAGTTTTTAACCTCCTCTTAACTTAATTTTGGGCTTAGATACTTCTAAATACTGAGTTGCGGATTATTCATGCACTTCACTTAACAACAGAAGATCATGAAAATACTAAAATCTGGCTGCTCTTATACTATTGTGATATCTTTTCTCGCCTTAATGAGTATTGAAACCACGATTGAAAACTTCTTTTTCTTCAAGTACCATCTCTACCACGGAGGTCGGCGACCACATGTTTGTACGTCTCCCTGTCTTCAGTCATGCGAATTAGTTAATCTGTGCTTTCCACATCCAACCATTCTCTTATATTTTTCGTCCATGATGTTCGCCTTCCACCTCTACTGCGCTTACCTTCAATTTTCACTTCAATTATCAGTCTCATGAAGTCGTACTTATCATTTAAATCATCATATATCGATATAACTTTATTTAAAACTACATTCAAGAAATCAGAAACATGTTTTATTAAAAGACTTATAAAAGAATAGCTTTTGGAATGTCGCCAATTCCAAAAGCTAATCTTTGCTTTAGTATCTAATTCCTATAACTTCACTCCAATATAACGCCTTTATAGTCTCATAAAGTTACTATTAGAAAAGCGACAGCGGATACTGTATCGATATCCTGTACTAAACTCAGTCAGATGACATTTTCTAATGCAATCTGCTGACAGAGATGATAACTTGCTTTTTGTAAATTACGGTTATGTATTTTTAGTGTTAATGTTTACTATAAATTGCGACTTAAACTTCACTTAGCCGTAAAAGTTTCTGTGAAATAATTACATAGAATGTGTAGAAACACAAAAACCTCAACTCATGATTATAAATTTTAAAAAGATGTGACTCTGTTTTTATCGGTTCCTTTTTAAGGAATGAATTGAAAAATCCAATTCAGAAAAAATAATCGCTTAAGGGTTCTGCACATAGTTTTTTTATTTAAAATGTATCTAGCAACGGCTTGAAAAAATATTTTAGAGGTTGACAAAGGGAGGAAGGGAGATATTTTCATTTCTAATTATTTATATTAAAACCATCTTGTTAACGACACTTTTTTTTAGACATAGATTATCTGCGGTATTCCAAACCGATACGACCTTTAAGACTTCAAGAAAAGAGTGAACTCCTTCCCGAAAGACCGGTATCACGCTTAAATTGCAGATGTTCATTGCAATGCAGGCAGTGCATTGGTATTGCAGGTATTGCAGGCTTTGGTAGCTTTCTCTATCATTAAAAATAATTTGATTAATATTTTCATATCTAACCTCTCGTCTAAGCTAAAAGGTACCGTGTTTTCAACACAAAATAACTTTGTACAGGCGTAACTCACAAAACCTGAATAATTTTAATGTAAATCTTTAATTAAAACAAAGCATTTATTTTAATGATCGTTAAAATTTCAACCGACATCCAACTGTCAATTAAAACGCATAATGATATGTCCTGTACTAGACTTACATATATGTACTTATAACAAAAATCTGTAAAATTGAAAGCGATTTCTAAATCTAAGGAAATGATTTCAATAATCTGGGGGCACGGTCGTGCCCCCGCCAAGACGAGTCAAGCGAAGCGCAAGGTCACTACCCACTTTCTCAAAGTGTTTCGACGTTTTTTTGAACCCTCATAGCTTTGGTTTCCAGATCCACCAGATCGTTCAAATTCTTAGGATATAATGTCAATAATAGACTAATTAAACATACAAAGTACCCAGTACAAAAACCTATTACTTTTGCCCCCCAACCCCTAAAATTGGGGGGTGGTAGTTTGTATGAGACTTTCACTAGTTTTTATGCGAGAGGTTTTATTTTTGTTATACGGACTTTGAAATGTATGGCTTGACTGTTTCGGTACTTCAGAAAATAGATATTTGCAAACACAAAAAGCGTTCGTTTCACCTTCGTGACTGTAGCGAAACGGTAGAGCCATACATTTTTACTGAGTTTGTGCAGTTAGGGTTGGTAGAGTTAGGGCGTATAGATTCAGAAGCTTGGCTCTACATGAGATCTGATATCTGATCTGATAAGCCATATGCAGTCGATTTGGCAAAATTTTACATGAAAATGTTTTTGGTGGGATCAGATATTGTAGTGATACATTTGTCTGACAACCCTCCCTATTCTTCAATTTGTCAGAAGTGTCATACGGTACTTCTTATATTACACCGAGTTTCATCATCACGTCGTTAACAAAAGAGGATCACACACCAAATACAGACAATTATTCTAAAACACATAACACTTTTTACATCGTTAATAAACGTATGCTCCATTAGTCACAGTGATTTTATAGCCCATTCGAGGCAACTAAATTTAACGTCCTGGTTTTGAATTTGCAATTGAATTGGACTAAGCCAGTCAAACAGAATGGGTGAATCGAATAAGATTTACTAGTTCACAATGAATAGATGTCAATAACCAGGGCGAATTTAATCATGATTGAAGTTCGAAACGATAGTACTTTAAGAAATTAACCGTAATAATATTCTAATCAAACTAACAAAAAGCCAGCTTCGTTTTCAAACATTAAATATAAACTTACTCCCTTAGCTCTGCAATAAACTAAAGCCTAGTTTAACTTATTTGTATACATCATACAAAATAGTTGGAAACTAAACTTAGTTACGTTACTCTATAAACTTGTCTAATTAATAGACTCTCAGTTTTTAACAATGCATCTCTGAAACCAGTAATATACAAACACGTTATACGTTTTCCACTCTACACTAGTAGTACAATATTATTAACTAAATTAATCAATAAATGATTGCTCAACTTGAATAATAGTTTAAAATCTTTTAAATTAAATGTTATACCTCTGTATTTATCCATGTAAATAAATTCAACAATTTGGTTTATGAGTTCAGTATCTATTCTTTTTAAATGTGATTAAGTTACTAGGAACACTTAACATTCACATCAGATATTTGGACGGCTCTGAACTCTTTCTTTATATGATGAACTCACTCATGGTTGGGGATCCATGTCTTGAATTAATAGTGAGCATACTACTTTATATTTTCAACTAGCGACCTGACCCGGCTTCGCACGGATGTCTTTGAAATTCTTTGATTTCCTCTACTATAACATGCGTATAATACACATTTATAAACCTTCCTCTTGAATCACTCTAGCTCTTACTGCAAGCTGCATTTAACTTCGTTTAGTAGTTTAAAAGCCGTAAGGGTAGCGACTTTATTTTATACTATGTAATGTAAAGAAACCCGAATTAATATGTAGTGACTGATAAATATACCTATCATAAGTTGCATAAAAGTACAATCACTGATCAATTGTTCGGGTCGGACAAATGTTTGTATGATCTACAAATATTTGTTTCGGAGTTCTATTATATTATACAATATGTATTATATATTATACTATTATATTATACAATATGTATGTATTTACAAAAAAAAGTATATATGTATTTGTATCAATTGTCTAGTACCCATATCACAAGCTCTGCTTAGCTTGGGTCTAGATGGCGTTGTGTGTTAGATGTCTGAAACATTTATTTATTATTTATTTATAATTTTAGTTTCGCAGAAGCAACTATTCGCTTGGAAATTTATTACTGTAGCCTTTATTGATATAGATATCGATGGCTACTGTTAACCTCTGATATAAATGTCAATAAAACATTATTTAGTGGTGCGTGAAGTTGGCAAACAAGGAGAACTTTGTCTCTGGCTTCTCGTTCTGCGTCTGCCATATACACACAAGTGGTATACAATATCAGAGCGGGCGCGGCTCATGGCCCGCATCGTGCCGAGCCGCGCGCCACATCGAATTAAAACTTTTCTATTGAGAAGAAACATGGCTCTAACAGTACAGTGCCATTTGGGAGAAACACGAGTAATAACGCCGTCTCCACACTGATACCTGAAATAGTACATCATAACTTTTATTGGTTATTCTAAATGTTATTCCATCATTTAATTTTTTTGCTAAAGCATTTCTGCGTGACACTTGATATGTTATTTAGTGTGGTTCAGTTGAATATCAGACTCAGTATGAATGTTTGTGTTTACTAAATACTCCTAAAATTGCTAGACACTTAAGTTATGTAATATCTAAGATAGGTGAGCTATATAAGGTAGGTGGAACATGTGAAATTCTGTTATTTATTGGGACAATAGAATATTAATTTAACAAAACAAATACTGTGTAAATCGTTTAATTATTGATATTTTTATTGTGGGTGTATTTTTATATGATATCAGAGCGTGTGCAATTTAAACTATTAATTTATAGTCATATGACTGTCTTTATGACTAACTCCACTAAGTAATGTTTTCATACCTGCTAGTTAAAAGTTAATTTGCTAGTACTAGTGCAAATATGTTTTTTTTAATTACTTAAAATTTTCACAGTAGCTTGAACAGAAACTTAGCTCAATTACAAAATGTTTATGAAGTTGTATCTACGTTTCGTTTTAAACCACCACTTATACTTATATTCTGTCATTTGTTTGGACAACATAATTTATTAATATGAACAACTGGAAAACATCATAAGGCACTCTCACTGACTCTATGCATACTAGTATTGAATGATTTCCTTCCGCTTCCATTACCATTAGGATGCACTCTGGACAGCGTACACTACATACAATAGACACTATATGTTCCTGTGCTATATATGTGACTAGCTTTTACACGCGGCTTCGCTCTCGCAGACTTTCATCCCCTTATTTATCCCTTAGGGGTGGAATTTCAAAAAATCCTTTCTTAGTGCTCACTTACGTTATATAAAGAACCTACATGCAAAATTTCAGGATTCTAGCTTCAGCGGTTTGGGCTGTGCGTTGATCTCTGGGTATGTCAGTCAGTCAGTCAGTCACCTTCCTCTTTTATATATTAGGTCTTTACCTATGAAATTGCCTTTCTTCAGTACTGGTACTGGTCAATAAAAAAAAGTTTGTAATGGGTCTGAATTCTAAATTCAAATTAATTTTGTTTTAAAACCATGACATTCTATTTACAAACTCAGTCTTTTGTTTTTGATTAGCATTGTATTTTCATTACATTTGAACATTTTTCGTCATAATGGATACTTTAAAAAATCGTGTAATTATGGAATATGAGTTCCGTCGTGGCACCAACGCGACACAAACGGCACGTAACATCAAAAACGTTTACGGAGATAACTGAACAAACGGACGCACAACCCGTTATTGGTTTTCCCGGTTACGTTCTGGAAATTTTGACTTGAAAAATGAAGCTCGTGGTCGTCCGGAGACTTTGGTTAACAATACTGAATTAAAAGCGATTGTGGAAGCTGACGAATCTCAATCTACAGCTGAGCTAGCAGCAGCGTTTAATGTAAGCATCAAAACTATATTGATCCATTTGCGACAAATTGGCAAGGTAAAAAAGCTTAATAGATGGGTGCCCCACGACCTTAACGATCGCCAGCGCAACGTACGCGTCAAGACCTGCCTGCTCAACAGGCAAAGAAATGAAGGAATTTTAAAACGAATTGTTACGTGCGAAGAAAAATGGATTCTGTTCGACAATCGAAAGCGCTCAGGAAGTTGGTTAGACCCTGTTTCAGCATCAAAGCAATGCCACAAACGAAAAATGACTTCTAAAAAGGTGATGGTCACTGTTTGGTGGTATAGTGCGGGTGTAATTCACCACAGCTTTTTACAAAACGGCATGAGCATTAATGCAGATGTGTACTGTGAAGAACTGGAGAGAATGATGGAGAAGCTTGCACATCTGCAACCAGCTTTGGTCAATCGGTCGTCCCCACTGCTCCTTCCCGACAACGCGCGACCCCACACTGTGCAATAGATAGTCTCCAAGCTGCAAGAGCTGGGGTTGGAAGCTCTCCTCATCCGCCATACTCACCAGACCTTGCACCTACCGACTATAACTTTTTCCAAAATTTAGACAACTTTTTAGTGGGTAAAAAATTCAATTCCCGAGAGGCAGTAAAAAATGCCTTTGAAGAGTTTGTTGCCTCCCGTCCAGCTGATTTTTACAAGAAGGGCTGCCAATACGTTGGCAAAGATGCGTCGATTGCATTAGTGATTACTTCGAATAACAGAAATAAAAAAGTTTGAAAAAATAAGTACTTTCACTTATTGCATACAAAACGGCAATTTCATAGGTAAAGACTATCAGACAGACAGACTATCTTATAATACCAAGTCAAATAAAATCACTAGACTACATGCAATAGGTAGCTGAACGCTGTGTAGCTTCCGCAGACTATTGGAAAAGTAATCCGCTAATAAAAAGGGCAACATACAAATACTGTCTTTATTTATCTAATAAATGGAAGGTCCGGTCCTTCGTTGAGACTTGAATGCGGAACGTGGGTCATACTATAAAAAGTTAATGACTTCATATACGCTTTTTATGTACGATAGGTTAGTGATATTGGCTTATGTAATTTCGAGTTTTTCTTCCTGTGTCTATTATTTTATTTACTAGTTTGTTGAAGTACTTTAGAACTATTATTTAGCATTATTTAAATTCTAACACTAATCCTACTAATATTATAAATGTAAATGTTTGTGAGGATAGATGTATGGATGTTTGTTGCCCTTTACGAAAAAGTTACTTGGAGAGTTTAAAAGAAACTTTAGAGTAATATAACCTATACCTCAGAATGACACATAGGCTACTATTTACCACGATAACCGAAATACACGCGGGCGGAGCTATAGGCAAAAGCCAGTGTTAGATATATAGTTTAGTGTTCCCACGGTCTCACGGAAATCCGGTGTTAACCAATTTTATTGTTACTTTTAACCAAGTAGGTGCAGTTCCGGTAACCATTCGAAATCACCCTACAGGAGATCAAAGACTCTGATAAGGAGGCTCAGATCTATACCAGGGAGGTTTTAGTCAGTTACCAACGGATATAAATATAAGTCTCAATCCCATTTTTCTTTCTGAGACTTACGATACTAGTACCATATCCTAACTCAATTGCCTTAGTCGTTTTCATTTCTTTACCTGCTTTCTTTTATTCAATAGGTACTTTCTAAGGAGGGTTAGTGTTAGGCAGAACGATAAAATTGACGATGTTGATAATGTATGGATACATTTTTAAATAACTACATAGTTATTGCTACACATTTCTGTAAATCATCCATCTCTACAGTACTTCTTAGTTTCTAATAAAGTGTAAGGATTAACCAACAAGCCTTTAAATACCCAACTCTGAACTAATTAAACGAGATAAATTGCTGTTTTAATTAGTGCTTACGTCACCTGCCCACTGACCAGCGATGGTAATGTTCTCAAATCCTTAGCTTAGTATGCAAATTACCTTCATCATTTCACTGGTCTGACCAGGAGAAAGGACCTGTCTTGAGACCAACATAGTAAACAAATACCCGTTGTTTATGTATTGACTAAATCCTATACAACTTAATCATAGTTTAACCAAGTTCTGTTCATTCAAATGAAAATGTGTACTCATGTGGCTGATAAAACACTTTTAAATCATCAGTTCTGATATTCAATAGCATTTACTCGTATTTTCACCTGTTACTAACATAAGTTAAAAAAACACACACATTTTACACTAAAAAGAAAATAGTCTGAATACATTAAAAATGTTTACTTACATGAAAATAAATTGATTTAAAAGAAGTTATTTACCACGGCATATTTAAAAACACCAACATTTATCATCGGCTCCGTCCAAGTGTGTGTCGGTTATCATGGGAAAGAGTAGCCCATGTCCTTCCTTACGAATCAGAGTACATATCTTCATGCCAAAACTTCACTGAAAACGGTGCAGTGGTTCAATCATAAAAGCGTAACAGACCGACAGACAAACAGAATTACTTTCAAATTAAGTTTAGATCACAACATTAGTGATATTCACATAATTAAAAAAATGTGAGTCGACATAATTTTTACGACGTCTGATATTACTGTGTTGTATATTATTTACCCCAAAGTAATATAAAGCAGTTTAAACACTTGAACAAATATGGACAAAATTGAATAACTAACTAATTTCGATTCTATCAAACTAAAATAAGTTGAGGCCTGCGTTTTTACCCGACTACGGCAAAGCCAAAGAAGGGTTATGATTTGTATGTATGTAACCCGACTATGGTTACGCCTAAAAGCCACATCTGCCAAATATAGATAGTACTTTAGTTTTATTATTTCTTAATAAACATATTTGTGGTATTTTATGATTGAAGTTCGAAGCACAATTAGTTACTAATACCAAAGATAGAGAAGTGAAGTATACCGAAGCTCACATGAGCTATTTCTTCTAATTATACAAGTCTGAAATTGTATTCAATGTGTTCTGAAATTGTATTTTAGTAACCAGGATATTAATTACACACAAAAACTAATCCAGAATTATTCTGCTAACAATAGTAAGTTAATTTTACATTTATTATATTAAGTAGAGATAATGGCCGTACTTAACAATAATTAGATGAAGGAATGCGACAAGTTAGCAAGCCTCTAGATTAAAGTCTTCGCATGATCCCAGAACAAATTGGCCGTTTAATGAGATAGTTGGGGAGCGGGCGGCGGGATTAGCTCTAAATGAATCAAAGTTGCTCTGGGCTTCACGCGGATCGATCGCCTCGCACCGATACGTGTCTGATGCTGTTCTGTGCCCAATCACTTCATTAACTAGCTTGATTGTCTGCTGGCGTCAGTCGGCTGTATTTCTGTTTCTTCAAAACTAATTTACAAATCCACTATCAATTCAATAGATCTTGATAGTATTAAAATTCTGTTATTTTCTATCGTATGCGTTACTTCTCTTAGTGGTTCAGTTAGCAGTCAATAAAGATCATGAAATAACTATATTTTCTCATCGTACATGAAGTATATGAAATAATTTCTGTATTTATTTATTCATTCACCAGAAGGTTTCATCCTCAAAAAGACAAGATCCCCCAAAATGTTGACATAAATCTGCCGGTGTTGTTAGAGTACCAATACGGTCGCTCACGACATTTTTTTTCTTTTATAGTTTTTAAGCTTACACAATTTTGCACATAGGCTTCTTAAATGCTGTGGTGGACATCTTTCGGCTAAGAAGAAGAAGGTCAGATATTTAAACTTCCCGCTTCATAGGTAGTAGAGCCACGCTGATTTCAGCACGAATGGGCCGGCTCGACCGGGGCGGTACTACCCTCGCACAGAAAATCAACGTAAAATGACAGCAGCAGTGCTGTCGTGTTTCGTTGGTGAGTGCGAGACCGGAGGCCCAAATAGTCTAGTCAACAAGTTCTATACTTGTTGACTAGACTAAAAGATGCAGAAGCATCGCTAGGCCGCCATGGTGTGGGTCGCCATGCTGCATTGTCTGCATTCGCAGTGAGTATGGTGACCGCCACTCTTGGATTCTACTTATGCTTTTCATCAGGCAGAGTAGAGTCATTTTGGCGGGCCATACATAAAAAAAAAAAAAAAAAAAAAAAATGTGTTCGATTGGATATGGTCGTACTCCTTTCCGTCGTTATCCTTCCTTCCCACGAAAATTAGAAGTATCTTTTAAATATCATTCGATTTTAAATATGAACAGATAAAATAATATTAATCTTTGGTCACATTTACTGATGAGTCTTTATCATGTCATTTTTTATTCTTTGTCAAACAAAAACTAAACTTATTTTGGAACTTATTCAATCTATATTATCACAATATTATTAGCTTTTAAATCAAGTAATTATCCGCTGCGATTATGATCACAGAAAAAATAGGATATTAAAATTGATTTACCATCATAACCAATGTAAATAAATATAATACAATACTCGTAAATGTAACCAATAAAATGTCGATCGCGTATTTAGTTTGTCTCTGATTACTTGTGTCAGATATTATATTAAACAAGTGAGACAAGCTCACTTTCTTTTAAAACTCGTGAGCTATTATTTTTAACAGTAGGTACTTTGAAAATGAACAACACAGTGGGTTGTTAATAAAACTGAATAAGTAAAATAATTTCAAAATACTAACAATAGACGAAGCCTTACATTATTTTACCTTCGTTCATCAAAGTAAAAGTTCAATGGAACTTTTGAAATTGATGGAAAGGTATAGAAGAACCTTTATAGTCTTTTCCTTACTATAAATCGTTGTAATAATCTATATAGAACTTCCTTTCGCGTTACTGTTTTATTTCTTACAACACAATAAGGCCGACTGTTTCAAAAGGTGCAAATATTTTACGAAGAACATTAAGAAAGCGTTCATAATGGTTACATTTTTGTAATGTCCACGTACTTCCCGGGTACCTGTTATGTTTTTTACGATCAAACTCAGTCACCTCCAGTATTATGTTTTAGGGGTCTTTTGTTGAGAATGAAAGTCGTAGTTTCCCAACATTTCTGGAATTTGGTTTACTTCACTTGTAGGTACAAAATTATTATTTTCTTACGGAATCTGTAAGTTATCTGCATGTATAGAATTCTAAAAAGTCATCAAATTGCACTTCAAAATAATGTCAAGTAATTTCAACTACAAGTGATGGATATTTGATTTATAGTAGCGTAGTAAGGTAAGGCCCTCGATAGTCTCATCTACAAATTAGCTTATAAGTTGATATTTCAGTCGATAATGCAAAAACTACACAACAAAAATACTTAATAAATGACCATAAGCACGTTTGTTCGATTTCACCTCAAATAGGCTCATAGACTCTGTACGGGCAAATGACCGTACATGTTGCGCGGTCAGCATTTTACGTCCACAACGTCGATTTAAAACATTAATAAATCAGTGCACTTTCAACAGTCACAGGGTGTACTCACTAGCACAAATCATTTCACATTATATCATTAGTTTAATAAGTCATTTTGTGTGCAACAATAAATAGTATCATATCAAGAAACGTCTATCATTCAACAAGCTGTGTACGCGACCCGTACAGACTCAAAGCACATACCTTTGACTCTCAATAATACACATGGTATTGGTGAAGGCTTTTGATATTTTATTTATTAAGAGAACTCTCTTTATTCTGTAGGATATTATAAATGTTCATTATCATCACCTCTACGGAACATTTTCTTCGCGCGTTACACTTCCAATTGACTGAACACTACAAACAAGCCATAACACAGAAAATGTGATCCTCAGAAATATTACAAAAATCATTCGCCTTCAGGTCAAACACGTCTGAACTGAAATACCACAGCACGTAATCAACATCAAATGTTTTATTGTGTTCTTTATATAGGAAACAACAAAAGATTGGTTCGATCTGTTTGATATTATATTTATGAGTAGCTTGAGGCACGTCGTAACTTTATAGTACACTAGCTGTTGCCCGCGTCTTTGCTCGCGTGGAAGTTGATTATATGTATTTAATTAAAACTGTGTAAGTATCTATGAATACTGTGTTCATGTTTTTAAACGTATTTATTTATAATCAATAGTTCATTAAAATTGAATTTCATACACACTTTCGACCTTTATTTTAACCCCTTTAGGAATAGAATTCCCATAAATGCTGATGTACTTAAGTAGGTATTCATTTATTTGTAATCAAAAGCCTGAAGACAAAGTTTCATGCTACTAATTTAAAAAATGACGGACTTCCAGTCAGCGTTTCTGAATATTTTATCCCTAGGCTATAGGGATAAAATATTCAGAAACGCTTAAATACGTATCTCATCATCATCATCGCAGTCCACTGCTGGACATAGGCATCTCCAATTGCACGCCACTTGGTTCGATCCTCAGCTTCTCTCATCTAGCTCCTGCCAGCCGTCTTGGGCAGATCATTATTCCACCTGGCCTGTGGACGTTCTACGCTACCTTTGTCGAGACGCGGTCATTACTCACGCACCCGTTTACCCCAACGGTTATCAGTTCTGCGGCTAATATGGCCAGCCCACTGTCACTTCAGCTTGCTTATCCTGTGGGATATGTCAATGACCTTGGTCTCTACCGGATCACCTCATTCTTGATGCGATCCCTTAGAGAAACGTTGAGCTTTTGTGGTGAGAAAAATAAACCATCATTATTATTATAGCCCTCTCCATAGCACGCTGAGCGACTTTGAACTTGTGGACCAGCCGTGTCGTAAGTGTCCACGTTTCGGCACCGTATGTCATGACAAATAGGACGTATTGATTGAAGACTTTCGTATTTAGGCACTGTGGGATTGACAATGAAAAGACCCGATGAAGTTTCCCAAACGCTGCCCAACCCGGCTGAATTCTCCTGTTTACCTCGTCCTCGAAGTTGTTTCTACTTAACTGCAAAGTCTGCCCGAGGTACCACACATATTTTTGAACAACTTCGAGAACGGCACCGTGAACCACAACCGGTTCCAGTCCATTTTTAATCAGTAGCCATAAATAAAATTGCATGTTTCTAACTTCAAGAATGACGGACTTCCAGAATAACCTATATAAGAAATTTCAACCCCTATTTCACCCCCTCAGGGGTGGAATATCCAGAAAGTAGCCCAAAGCTAAATTTTCATGTTACTCAATTAAAAAAATTACGGACTTCCATACAAAATGTTAACCCCTATTTCACCCCCTTAAGGCTAGAATATCCAGAAACGCATAAATACGTTTCTACTTTTTTTTAATCAGTAGCCCAAAAATAAAGTTTTATGATTCTAACTTTAAAAATGACGAACTTCCATACAAACCTTTAACCCCTATTTCACCCCCTTAGGGGTAGAATATTCAGAAATGCTTAAATACGTATCTACTCTTTTTTAATCAGTAGCCCAAAAGTAAAGTTTCATGTGTCTAACTTAAAAAATGTCGAACTTTCATACAAACTTTCAACCCCTATTTCACCCCTTTAGGGGCATAATATCCAGAAACTCCTAAATACGTATCTAATCATTTTTATTTAGTAGCCCAAAAATAAAGTTTCATATTTCTTATTTAAAAAATTACGGACTTCCATACAAATTTTCACCCCCTATATCACCCCCTTAAGGGTAGAATATCCAGAAACTCCTAAATACGTATCTAATCATTTTTATTTAGTAGCCCAAAAATAAAGTTCCATATTTCTTATTTAAAAAATTACAGACTTCCATACAAACTTTCAACCCCTATTTCACCCCCTTAAGGGTAGAATATCCAGAAACGCTTAATTACGTATCTACTAATTTTTAATCAGTAGCCCAAAGCTAAATTTTCATGTTACTCACTTAAAAAATTACGGACTTCCATACAAACTTTTAACCCCTATTTCACCCCCTTAAGGGTAGGATATCCAGAAACGCTTAATTACGTATCTACTAATTTTTAATCAGTAGCCCAAAGCTAAATTTTCATGTTACTCACTTAATAAATTACGGACTTCCATACAAACTTTTAACCCCTATTTCACCCCATTAAGGGTAGGATATCCAGAAACGCTTAAATATGTATCTACTTTTATTTAATCAGAAGCCAAAAAATAAAGTTTTATGATTCTAACTTAAAAAATGTCGAACTTTCATACAAACTTTCAACCCCTATTTCACCCCCTTAGGGGTATAATATTCTAAAACGCTTAAATACGTATGTATTTCTTTTTAATCCGTAGCCCAAAAATAAAGTTACATGTTTGTAACTTCAAAAATGTCGGACTTCCAGACTAACCTATGTACAAAATCACAACCCCTATTTCACCCCTTAGGGGTAGGATATATAGAAACGCTTAAATACGTGTTTACTAAAAGTAAAGTTTTATGTTTCTAACTTAAAAAAATGACGGACTTCCATACAAACTTTCAACCCCTATTTCACCCCCTTAGGGGTGGAATTTCAAAAAATACTTTCTTAGTGCTCACTTACGTTATATAAAGAACCTACACGCAAAATTTCAGGATTCTAGCTTCAGCGGTTTGGGCTGTGCGTTGATCTCTGGGTATGTCAGTCAGTCAGTCACCTTACTCTTTTATATATATAGATATATTTATTATACGTTGTTAAAGTTAAATAAAATCTTTCTTTTACGGATAATTATTTCCCAAGCGGAAGACAATCAAATAGTTGGTTTTCTTATTTTCTTAACGTGGAGTTCGTTTGTCGTTAAAGTAATTACTTCTAATTAGTGCATGTACCGAATGCTGCTTCTAAAATTAGTCTTACATGGCTTTAAACTAAGAACAGTTCACTTCATAAGCAAAATAAATCGACCAAACAAAATAATCTAAATTGAAACATGTTTGGGAATGTGTGGACATATTTTTTTCCATAATATTGTAAATTCGAAAGTAGCTCAGTCTGTTTGTCTGTCTATCTGTCTGTTACACTTTCACTCCTAAACCCCTGCATTTCAATGAAATTTGGCATGAACATACATTTAGGACAAAACCAAGTCGTCTATATATACAAATAGTGTTCGATAATACAAATATAGTTTTCATTTGAAATAAAAATCTGAACGTCTTTTAAAACGTGGCCATAAATTCTATAATCTTCCTCGAATGTAGCAACGTATTTAACTAGGACAGTGTTCATATCACCGAACAAAGCCACAAGTAATTATCTGAACAGAAAAGGTAATATAAAGTTAGTGGCTTTTAACATGTTGAAACATTCAACGAACTGTGGAACCCCGTGTGAAACTTTTGTGTAAACTCACTTGTCCTTAATACTCTCGTGGTTATTTATGCCAAAATTTGAGTGAAAAGGTAAGAATTAGTGAAAACAATTTAATTCACTTGTATATATTAAAGTCAACTAATATTCAACAGCGTGATTGGATCTAATGTATATTTAAAATTAAATCAAACACTTTAATGTTCAAAGTTACCACTTCAAAGTAAATGACTAATTGATGGTGTCAAGCAAGATATGAACGGTATGCTTACTGACATTCCAATTAAATGTCTGATAAAGTTCTGATTGTGAATATCTAAGTGGTGTATACTAGGTTGTTAATTAACCTGAATCTCAATACATGTTCTCATGAATGTGCCTACATATATTTAACTTAATAAGTTTAGAATCAAGCTGACTAATTTGCTTCTCTTTGAAGTTCAAAAACTCTCAACGGCACGCTTAGCTCTGTTAAAGCGTAGATGTAAGCGGAATAATCTGTGCGAAAATGTTTTAATAAGCTTTCCGTGCGCTTTATTTTAACTTAACCTACTATTCATGAGTCACGATTTTTTGTCATTTCGTTTTTATCCACTACCGGGTTTTTGTAAATTTGCAAAAGAATAACTTTTACAATTTTACATAACAATCGAAATATTATAATACATATATTATGATATGAATGAAATGAAATCATTTATTCTGCTATTAGATTACATTTTCATGTTAAGCATTTTTAGGCAGATGAGTTCGGTCTTTTCTAACTGGACTAGCCCTGAGAAGAATGAAGGAAAAAAGTGAGATATGAAACTTTGACAATCTTTGATAGTCCCTGCTGGATGTAGATATCTGCTTAGAAAGACGTTTTATACCACGCTATACCAACGGCCAACCCGTCGTTGGGATAGCGTGGTATAAAACGCCTTTCTAGGATTTGTGTCAAGTTTTCTTTTACTTTACAGTGCTGTCATCCTGTATAGTTTACCCCATTAATCGGCTCATATGACACTGGAGTGGTGACACTACATATTCTTAACTTGACACCACACGGATAATCTTATATATAAAATTCTCGTGTCACAATGTTAGTTAGCATACTCCTCTGAAACGGCTGGACCGATTTTTATGAAATTTGGTGTGCATATCGGGTAGGTCTGAGAATCGACCAACATCTATTTTTTATACCCCATTTTTTTTATTATGGCA
Source organism: Diaphora mendica (assembly GCA_949125395.1). Lineage (NCBI taxonomy): Eukaryota > Metazoa > Arthropoda > Insecta > Lepidoptera > Erebidae > Diaphora > Diaphora mendica. The sequence continues at coordinate 21,079,351 of OX421315.1, forward strand.
AAACAACGTTTGCCGGATCAGCAAGTAATAATATATGAACAACGACATTAGGACCATGCAATAATTTTAACATCAAATATTTGTTCTAACTCAGTTTGTTTTACCGACGAAGTAAAATTGTAGCCGTATGCTATACCTGTTCCGCTTGGTGAACGTGAGTTTCGTCTCATATTTTTCTCTAGAGAGTACAATATTGTTCAGATGTAATTTCGTTCGTCAAATCAGGTGTACAGTAACAATACATAAAAGCATTACAAATTATATTCTGATATTCGGATCACGAATACGGTGAGAGAAATGATGCAGCTCAGGAACAAATATTACTGCAGATGGAAGTCCTCTTCGAGCGAGATACACATGCAGTCCTACAAAGAGCTCAAATACTTGGTCAGAGCTGCTCTGGAAAGTGAAAAACGAGCATATTTCACTACACAGATTGAAAACAATATTCACCACCCTAGGAAGTTATGGAAGAATCTCAAGACAACAATAAATATAAAACAAAAACAAGATTCCGACCTGCCACCTGCTTGCAGTGACCCTGACCTCCTAAACCAACACTTCCTCCATGTCCCTGGCTCTCACTAAGTAACCATCAGTGACCTGACGTATTTAGAATTCCACAGGCTTAGCACAAACAGCTTCCACCTTCAACCTGTCGATGAGAACTATGTGTTAAAAACAATACGTAGTCTTAAGTCCAACGCGCTGGGAGTTGATGATATCTCCTTACAAATGATATCCATGACACTTCCCCAATCCCTCAAGGCCATCACTACCATTATCAACACCTCAATTGCTACATCTACCTTTCCAGAGCTTTGGAAGATCGCAGTGGTCAAGCCAATTCCTAAAGTCTCCAACCCAGAGAGTGCTAAGGACCTTCGCCCCATCAGTCTACTGCCCTGCATGTCCAAAATTTTGGAGAGGGTGGTTTGCAACCAGCTGACTGCGTACCTAGAAGAAAATAGCCTGTTGCCCAGCCACCAATCAGGGTTCCGCAAAGGACATAGCACCAGCACAGCCTTAATTGATGTTGTGGATAATATACTTGAAGCCAGAGACCAAGGCAAGGGTACCATCTTAACCCTCCTAGATTTCTCCCGTGCTTTTGACAGTATTAACATTGACCTCCTTCTCTCAAAGCTGTCGTACTACGGTATGTGTAGAGAGGCAGTTGAATGGTTTAGCAGCTATCTCAGAAATAGACAACAGTTTGTACAGGTCACTGGTGGCAGGGGGGGCGTTAAATTGTCATCTTCTTACATGCGGCTGGAGAGAGGAGTCCCCCAGGGTTCCATAATCTCCCCAATACTGTTTCTCCTGTATAGTGCTGATGTGATAAGTTGCATAAGACACTGTGAATTCCACATGTATGCTGATGATCTGCAGATCTACTATTCATTCCATCCGCGAGACAGTCTTGAGGCTGTAGGAAAAATCAATGAGGACTTAGAGAGCATCTCACAGTGGGCCAAAAGGAACTGCCTCGTTTTAAACCCAATTAAGTCCAAGTACATAATCATGGGCACAAAAAACACAATCCATCAAATCGCCAACCAACAACCAGTACTAACATTGGCAAACAGCCCACTGGAGCGCGTAACCGAAGCTCGTAACCTTGGGGTGATCTTTGACGGTCAACTGCAGTTCGAAACACATGTGCAAGAAGCAGTATGCAACTGTTTTTACCGCCTAAAGCTGCTCTACAGGATACGCCCCTACATCTCCATAAACATGCGCATAAGGCTTTGCGAATCTCTGGTCCTATCCAAGCTGAACTATGCTGACACTGTGTTTGGGGCCTGCCTGCTGGTCAAAACGGAGCGGCTCATACAACGAGTGCAAAATGCATGTGCGCGTTACTGTTTCAATATTCCTCCTCGCGCACATGTTACCCCCTTCCTAAACAGTGGAAACTTGATGAGGATGGCGTCGAGACGAAAGCTCCACCTAGCTACCTTGCTGTTTGGAGTGGTTCTAACCGGTAGACCGGATTACCTACACAGCAAGCTGTCATGGTCCAGAGATTACAGCCGATATGCGACTAGAGCATCGTCCTACCTTATGAGCACACCGAGACACAGGACTGCTGCCTTTAGAGGCAGTTTCAAACTGGCAGCAACCCGCTGCTGGAATGACCTCCCACCGCCCATCCGTGCACTAACGACAATCGCCAGCTTCAGCACGAGATATAAAAAATACCTTCTTGACATCCAACAGCAACATCACAATTGACACTCACCTGCTGAAATCCCACCCATTATACCTCTCTTACAATAACACGTACACGTACACGTAAATACTGTCACAAGGCGCACAAAAACAATACTCATTCAACGCAAAACAGCAACACCACAATCAAAACACCTGTCACGTCTTTTATTTACACTAACACTAATGTCTATTAATTTACAAGAACAACATTATGTTCCGCGGTCTCTCTTCTTTTGTCAGAGACAAAAGGGTAGAAGTCAAACAAGTGTTTGCGCGGCTCGCACAGACTAAATATTTGACAGTATTTGGTCTGTCGCTGGGCCGCGGGCTGAGTATGTGTAGGATTAGCCTAAACTTAGTTTAACATTGGTTACTGTCTACTCTTCTGATATCTATTTAACTTTACCTATTATGGATATATATATATATTTATATGTATATATATATATATGTGTAACATTCTACATAGCACTCACACAAATATAAAAATATACCACCAGACACGGACGGACCGACGAAACCGGGCGCGGGCCCTATCGTAATACCAGCGCTGTAGTCACTGTAGCTACAGCATTATGCTGAGATAGGAGCCTTTTCTGGCATAGCATAGGATAATCGCTTGTTTTCTTTTATGTTTCATCTGTGTAAAACCATGTACTGTCCTGTGTATGTCAGAATAAATAATTTTCTTTCTTTCTTTCTCTTTCATACTTTTTGTCGTAGTTTAGATTCGCTATGTGGATTCGGTAATGAGGAGAAATGTGAGAGACTTAAACATAGAGTGTGGGACTCTGGGTATTAATTGGTCCTCCAACCAGAATCATTTGTTTTTTTTTTATGTTTGGCTCCGCCAAAATGGCTCAACTCTGCCAGATGGAAATCATAAGCCGAATTCAAGAGTGGTCACCATACTCACTGCGAATGCAGAGAATGCAACAATGCAGCATGGTGACCCACATCATGGCTGCCTAGTGATGCTTCTGCATCATTGGGCCTCCGGTCTCGCACTCACCATGGAAACACGACAGCAGGACTGAACGCTGTAATTTTACGTTGATTGCAGCTTATGTACAGCCTCTTACTAAAGAATGTCCAAATGCGTTTTTAACCGACTTCAAAAAAGGAGGAGGTTCTCAATTCGACCATATATGTTCTTTTTTATGTGTGTTCGCGGACAACTTCGTCGTTTATCAACCGATTTTGATGATTCTTTTTTTAATGGAAAGGAGATATCCCAACGGTGGTACCATGATAAGGACACTAAGATCTGATTATGGCATCCAAGAGAAATCGAGTTGAACATTGAAGACGGTTTTTTTTGTTAAAATTTTATTACATATCGCTAAGTTGTTAACCATAGGGTGCCACCACCGTACGAGATCCTTTGTTATTATCTGCCAGTTCAAGATTTTATTTTATAAAAATTGAGGACACTTTTCTCTATAGAGTTTTTCTATGTGATAATGACCATTCCAAACGAGCAGATGGGTCACCTGATGGATGGTACGAGACAACTGTTGTCCATAAACACTTGTAAGTTGTAACTCAAGAGCCACAACTGTGGTACATGTCGGCGTAGCGTCACGAATAGGGTTCTCGGGGTACATATTGTCGAACAAATAAATTACATCACACATTAAAATTCACTGTGTATTTCATTTCATCAAGAAATATAATAACAAGAACGATGCTTACACTTCGGGTAGTTTCAACAAACTGTGTCGACCGCCAACAATATTCACCTTTTATACACTAAACCATTTCCTATAACATAAACTCAATAAAATACTTAAAACTGAAATTAATCATTACTACACCACAATAATAATTAATCTAATTTACAATGTAATATTATTGATTCCCTTTTATTATTAACATATTATAGGAACGTTTTTATAACAGTCATTAATGCTTTGCATTATTAGTATTTATTCACGTTTCAATATGCAAAACTTAAAATTAAAATACATGTTAAATTAGACAAAGATATAATTACAAATAAATATTACTTTTAAGATTATCGAAACAATACTCATTATTTTATTTAAATTAGTGCCGATATGAAGTCAAATCCGTATTGGATTAATATAAGTCAATACATGGCCTATATTATAACAATTGTTAATGAATTTGAAATTAAACAGTGGATACTGTAATTAATTATTATTGTTAAAATATATATCAAACACGATACTTCTTAAATTTAATTTATGACGTCATATCAACATTCGGTTAATATAAAATCAGTACAGCGCCCATACGGCCATTCTGATCCAGCGCGCTCCTCGCGCTGAACAATTAAACAGGTTTATCCAACTTATTTTAATACCTTCTACTTATTATTTAATGTTACATAAGGCTTCACCTAATGATAGGATCTTAGCCAGCAGAATGCGTCATCCATCACGGAATCTAACAAACAAGGCTTCACCCAGCACGGGATCTTAGCCAACACAAAGGCATCACCACCATCGGATCTAGCCAACAAGGCATCACCCATCACGGGATCTAGCGAACACAAAGGCATCACCACCATCGGATCTAGCCAACACAAGGCATCACCCATCTCGGGATCTAGCCAACACAAGGCATCACCCATCACGGGATCTAGCCAACACAAGGCATCACCCGTCACGGGATCTAGCCAACACAAGACCGGGTAATAAGGAAACGCATGGTGGCCAGCCAGCGTTTTTAGGAAGGTGCTTTGGATAGGAAAAATAAATACTCAAATAGTCAAATAAATATTCAAATAGTCATTACTCACTCATCCGCCCATACGGCACTCTCTTCGCCAAAGGAACCCATACGGCGCCCTCTTCACCAAAGAAAGGATCCGCCTGAGCTACTGGTGTCGGTCGTAAAAAGTCACAGCCAGCGATCACTTCACTACACCCGTGAAGGTTAACGTGTTTCAATTTATAACGGTCGGTTCTAAGGCCTCCATAGGTCCTTCGAATTTTGAACTAAGTTTTATAGTATGTCGTTCATGACGACGCACGAGGACAAAGTCACAGACTTTAAATGGGTTTTATGCTAGTTTTACCTTTGTCAAATCCGATTTTGTATTGAAAAGATCGCTCGTCCATCCTCCTTTTACAAAAAGACCTCACAGACGCCAAGTCCTCGGTCACTTCATCGTCAATCTGTAAAAGCTTAATAGTTGGTGGTGAATATTTTTACCGAATAGCAATTCCATAGGGCTTTTGCCGGTACTTTTGGAGACAGTGCAGTTGATAGTCAACTGAAAATTATAAATAGCATAGTGCCATGGTTTATTAAGTTCAATAACCGACATGTTATCTTTGATAACTTTCATGATGCCCTCTACCTGACCATTCGCCTGCTGGCCTCCTTAGCCACAACGCAAGGTTCGACACCATACTCGTGACAACACCTTAAATTCAGTCAAACTTCATCTGTTATAAGACTAGTTGGAGTGCCGAATATAGTTACTAGTTCGCGGAAACATCTAATAGCCGATGATGAAATGCGGTCGTTGGTGAGAACTAAATGAACATATTTCATGATACTATCTATAAAAACAAACGCATATTCGGCCACAGCACGTTTACAGTTCATACAGCCGGTAATATCGGCAGGCACTGTATGAAAAAGGCACTGCAATCTTATCTATTAGATGTAGCAACACTTGCTTCGCCCCCGAAGGCCCTTTACGAATTTTACAACTGACAAAATTTTCTACAAATTTACGCACTAGTTTAGACATATCAGGAAATCAATATTGTTCTCTGATTTTAACAAGTACTTTCTCACGACTAAAATGTTGCAAATAATCGTGGTAGTGGCAAATAAGGCTCTAGCGGTAATTACTTGGGACAATAATGAGTTTGCGAGTTTTATTAAATATCTGGACATTTCGCCTCAACAACTTATCCTGTAAAATAACATACGCGTCTGCGATTGTCTGGGTTATCGAATCAAACTTTAGTTGATCGACAATTATTTTTAACACTGGGTCGCGCTTTTGCTCAATAAGAAGCCAATTATGGTCAAGAGTTGACGAATTTGTCGAAAAACGCAATGTTTCGAATACCTGATTATATTTCGAAGCACGAGGTTAATCTAATAGGTTGCGACTAAAGTAATCAGCATGAGCTATACGGTTTCCTTTACGGTATTCTACCTCAAACTGAAAATATTGGAGAAAAGCCCACCAGCGGTGTACCCTAGGAGTAAACTCCTTTTTATGCCTTGAAGCCATAGGTGAAATGCAGTCAGTTATAACTTTGAAAGGTCGACCATGCAAAAAGTGCCGAAAATGTTTAATAGCTTTTACAACCGCCATGTAAGATATGACAAGATGACAAGTAAAGTTACGAGCTTTGCCTAATTTGTCAATTTGGTCGGCAATAAGAGGTAAAGGGCAATTATCTCGGATAGTATTGGCATTCAACTCCCTATATTTGACACAAAGTCTTCCGATCGACACCGTCTTTCTTTTTGACCAACAGAATGGGACTACTGAAAGGAGAAGAACTATCTCAGAGAACATTATTTTCTTTTAAGTCATTTATAATACATTTCATTTTTTCGCGTTTTAAGGGTGACAAACGATATGGTCTGCGTTTAACTATTTCCTCAGGTTTTTTAAGTTTTATAGTTAATTCACCCGTCTTGATCTTGATAGCTTTCAAGAAGGCTATGTAATCTTTTAATTAATGCAGTGTCCTTAATTTTGCTACTAACGTCAAAGTTATAGTTAGTTCCAATGATTCGTTTATAAGTAATTCACGCTTTATAGAAATACCCTCTTTACTAAGACCCGGCGTACTTATAATATCATAACCAATTTAGAATATCAAACTGAGTTTGAGTATTCCCAACAACATAAAATTCTACCTCAATCACGTAACCAAATTCGACTTGTCGTAATACATTGCGTTGAAACTACTGAACAACCAAACATATCCATAAAGCCTTCTTTACGATCTTTTGGGTTTCCAGGAATTGAGCCGACTATCTCATTCGCTAATATAATTAGAGCTCAATCGGCATCCGTATCAAGTAAGCGATAGTAAATTTCATTACCTATACTATTTTTTTCTTTTAAAGACAACTCCCACATTAGAAATAAAAATCCTGTGTCACGGGGGACTTTACAAACGTACATGAAATGGACACAAACAGCACCGACCCGGGACAACAATTTGTGGATCACACAAAGTGTTGTACCGCGTGGGATTTGAACCCACGTCACTTAGCGCAGTAGCAAGCGGCGTGGCAACCGCTGAAACCACTAGGCCAACTGCAGTCATATTGGTTATGCTACGATTTTTTGGGGTACATAAGTTAATTGTTTGGTTTGGGTTAGCCCCAAACGCTCATCATTTTGTTTACGGAAACAATAAGTTTCACTATGCCCCTTTCTATGGCAATAATTACCTTCTATAAATTTAACCGTATTGGCAGATTTGTGCGTAGTAGAAGTTGAGGTCTTGCCAGGTGGAACAGAAAGACGATTCTCTTTACACTCACGAGAAAAATGACCCGGTTTGTTACAATTAAAACAATTACCAGATGGCCTGCTACCTAGCTTAGTCATATTTATCAGGCGTATTTCTTAGCAACTCTGATCTTATAAACTCGAGATAAATACCTGTTACCAAGGCATCGATAACCTCTGGATCCGTAGCTTGTACTCTCACACGTTTGAACAGCATCCAGCCTGTCGTAGCGTATTCCACGTAATTGTCAGCTTCCGTGCGCAGACGCCACACCCTGAGAGATTGGTATCCCACCGCTGCTGTCGGCGTAGCGTCACGAATAGGGTTCTCGGGGTACATATTGTCGAACAAATAAATTACATCACACATTAAAATTCACTGTGTATTTCATTTCATCAAGAAATATAATAACAAGAACGATGCTTACACTTCGGGTAGTTTCAACAAACTGTGTCGACCGCCAACAATATTCACCTTTTATACACTAAACCATTTCCTATAACATAAACTCAATAAAATACTTAAAACTGAAATTAATCATTACTACACCACAATAATAATTAATCTAATTTACAATGTAATATTATTGATTCCCTTTTATTATTAACATATTATAGGAACGTTTTTATAACAGTCATTAATGCTTTGCATTATTAGTATTTATTCACGTTTCAATATGCAAAACTTAAAATTAAAATACATGTTAAATTAGACAAAGATATAATTACAAATAAATATTACTTTTAAGATTATCGAAACAATACTCATTATTTTATTTAAATTAGTGCCGATATGAAGTCAAATCCGTATTGGATTAATATAAGTCAATACATGGCCTATATTATAACAATTGTTAATGAATTTGAAATTAAACAGTGGATACTGTAATTAATTATTATTGTTAAAATATATATCAAACACGATACTTCTTAAATTTAATTTATGACGTCATATCAACATTCGGTTAATATAAAATCAGTACAGCGCCCATATACACGTACAACCTTTTAAGAAATCAAGGACAGGGGAAGTTTTGATAGTCTTACTTACTAGGTAAAAAGCGATAAAAGAATAGATTAACACTTTAATTAGTATAATAGTGCACTGCTGAGGGTTTTTGTAAAGTTTCCCTTCTCTTTGCAGTGATGTTCCTACGCAGTTTGTCTCTGAGTCACCTCTTACGTCACCCATGCGACGATTATGTTGGTATGGTGGTGACGTTCCATGTTCTTAATCCATCATGACGAATATCCCGGTTTTCTGTGGGGGCAAGTAATTCATATGAACCACTCTTCCACGGTCCATTTTAAAATGATAACTCTAGTAAATTACCGTGGGAGATCCACGCTTCGTCATGAATGGGCTAACTCGATCGGAGTGTCACCTGGGCCTCGCAACTAGCCGGCAACGCACTTGTGACGCCTCTGAAGTTGCCATGAGCGTCCATGGGCGGCGGTAATCACTTACCATCAGGTGATACGTCTGCTCGTTTGCCCCCTATTCCATAAAAAAGGCCTCATTTACAACTTTCGTTGTTTAACATTGACGAATCGTTCCTCAATGTTATAATAGCTGTACGAGACATTACATATTTTAAAGAAAAATCTATTCGACTGCACTCAACTAGAAGTGCCATTGAATAGTTCTACACGTGAGGTAGAAAATACTTAAAGGAATAGTCTTGGGCAGTGTGAAGCACTCACAAGTCGTGAAAATTGTGGGGAAACAACTATCTAGACCATTAAATAAATTGCTCTCGTTTCGAGAGCGACCTACAAAAAGCATAATGTAGAAAGATGTTTCCTCAGACTTTGAGTTATGACGTTGGAAATTTTTATCTTTTAACACTTTCAATTTTTTTATTTGTGTTGAAAATTTAAAATGTAATTGATAGATTAGAAACAATCCATGTTTAAAGATTTTTGTTGTCGTAATTAAGAAAAAATGTCATCAATATTATAACTTTTCGGATTATTTAATTTATGTAATTAAAATTTGGTTTTTCCATATCTCAATAATGTTTTAACACATAATTATAATTATGCTTAACAGTAGCATAAATGGCGAACAAGAGAATCGTTTACATTTTCCGATAATTCTAATACATACAAAATGTGTATGTTTTTATTAAATCCTTGGTGATATGTAAGTTAAAATATGTTTCTTGACTAATAAATTATATTTCCAACCCACAAAAGCCGTTTTATCCTCTAGAGGAATAAAGTAAATTGAATTTAGAACATCGCTCGAGTGCACTAAGTTTGTGAATTCAAAACATCATTAAACCTATTTACTTCTACCTCCATGGTGCCGAATTAATCATACAATAATTTTTTTCATCCCACCAGCTCGTAAAGAGTATTTTTACCCTTCGATATCTGAGTGCAAAAGCCGTTTTATCGTCTAGAGGATAAAGTAAGTTGAATTTAGAACATCGCTCGGGTGCACTAAGTTTGTGAATTCAAAACATCCTTAAACCTATTTACTGCGACCTCCACGGTGCCGAATTAATCATACAATATTTTTTTATTTGTTAAAAACTCAGACTCGGAACCTTCTTGGTGTAGTTTTTTTTTATTTGCTCTGGCCGCACCATTTTCTTCTCAAGTAACTATAGCAACGTAACTTTCAATTGTTCTTAATTTATCTATACCTACATCCATATAAAAATATAAAAATGTATGTTTGTAATATTAAAATTGGTTAATAACCGCTTTTTACTAAATGCATATGCACGGTACATATACAAAAAAATTTTTTTTTACAATTTCTGTTACATTGTCTGTCTGTCAGTTGGTCTGTCTGTCTGTATTTTCCGGGTAATCTCTGGAACGGCTGGACTGATTTTGACGGGACTTTCACAGGCAGATAATCTAAGGAGTAACTTAGGCAACTTTTTTAGACTAGCTTTGTCCCGCGGTGTAACTCGCGGTACGACAAAAACCGCGGGTAACACCGCGGGGTTGAGCGAGTAGCTAAGTATTTTTGAAATAATTTAAAAATAAATGTGTTATTTTTACCTATCATAATGTAGTACCTAATAAATATTAATACCTAAACTGAAATAAAAGTATTTTGTGATTGTTAATGCTTTTTTGCATTTAGTTGTTTCCTCGCTGAGGTGGAATGAAAAGTTACGTGTTGCACTCGAGTGCAAAAATTTTTCACCTCGTGCTCTTTTGATTCCCTCGCTGACGCTCAGGATCCTAATTTTTAAATCACTCGCTACGCTCGTGATTCAATTTAAGAATTCTTCGCTTGCTCGGTCATCAAAATTGAGCACGCGGTTAAAAAGCAACTTTGCACTCTTGCATAACAAATAACTATTATTATATAATTTATACTCTCGATTGTCGGCACTTGATGGAACTTGGTATAATACATTCTAGAATTAAAATAACTTGTACTTATTCCAATATTTTATTTTTGTTTACACCTGACCGGTTTCGCCTTATGGCATCATCAAAGGTTACTCTAAGCGAAATAGTCTAGTCGACAAGTTGAAAATGGTACAAAATAGAGATACTGCTCTTAAAATTATGTGCTATGGCTCATTGGATCCCGGATGACGCCTAGAAAAATGTGCCAAAGGCGTGTTGAAAATGAAATGAAAATAAAAAAATGTCGCGCGCAGACCTATTTTCAACGTTAAATTAAAATGATAAATAATGGAGATAGAGTTCCGGGAGTTTTTTATTGGAAATTTCCTCCTCTTTCAGAATCTTTTTTGAAATTTCTTAAATATTAATAGTTTATGAAATATTGGAAAAAAACGAAATGTTTAATTGTTTATAACTTTGCATTTTTTTATGTGCTAATACACGCTTGTGGCACATTTTTCTAGCCGTCATTCCGGATCCAATGAGCCATCGCAAATAATTTTAAGAGCAGCATCTCTATTTTTTACCATTTTCAACTTGTCGACTAGACTAAAATATGGAATAATAGTGGAATAAGTACAAGTGATTTTAATTCTAGAATGTATTATTATTATACCTCAGTAATACGGAAGTAAAATATATACCTACATATTATTATGTATACTCGCTGACTCGGCGAACTTCTTTTAGCCTAACATTCAATGTAAGAGCAGATCATGTTTTATAATATATTTTTTAGTAATTACGTAATATCGTAATTAAATACTTATTATCCTATTCCAGACGTAGACAAATTTAAAAACACAAAAATTAGCCCTTCTTGTGTTATAAATAGTGTAACTAACACGACTGTGTTATATACAGTAAGCCCCAAAAAGCCCCTTGAGGCTAATCATGCTGGGAAATGTGACAGGAAAAGGATCACCACATCTCGTACTGATAAAGAAATCAGGAACATCTGCCATAAAAATCATAAAACGAGCGTTGCTCGTATGACAGCGATGATAAACAACGATAGTGTAAAGATTTCGGAGAGGACGATGCGGAGGCGGTTTGTTGAGGAGGATCTGATGGGACGACGGCTTTGCAAAAACCACGCCTAACCGACACTATGAAAAGAAACGACTCGAAAGGGCTAGACAACATTGAAATATGACTATTGCAGGCTGGAGTCGAGTAATCATAACTTTTTTTTAATAATGCAACTGGTTAATAACAGTTTTTACCATCATTCTATTAATTTACAGATGTGCTTCTCTGACGAATCAACGAATCAACTTTTGGTTGACAAAAGTTATTTTGTAAGGCAACGCCCTGGAGAACGATTCCACGCTGATTGCCTTGTGAATAGGGTTAAACACGCGATTACTATCATGGTGTGATCGGTCATCTCAGCTAAAGGCATGAGGCGCCTATACATCGTCGATGGGACAAAGAAACAAGACCAATACAAAACGAGTACTAGGAACCCAGTTACTGCCGCAGGTCAATGAATGATTCCGTGATAATGACGAATGCGTTTTTATGCATGACTCGGCTCCGTGTCACAAAGCCAATAATGTCCCTGTTTTGCCTTGGGTAGGGAATTCACCAGACACGTATCCCATAAAAAACATGTGGGAACTCACAACACGCGCGGTTGCGAAAGAAGCGATTACCACCGAAAGGCATTTGATTGAAACTCTTTATCAGAGAATGGCATCACCAAACCAAACCTCAGGATTATGCAAAAACGTGTATTGAGAGCATGCCCCGACGCATAGAAGTTCTTATTGCAGTAAAGGGTGGCGTCACTAAATTTTAAAATTTATCCACATTTTTCATTAATATTTATATTAGTCATACAAAGAATATAAAAAAGTTTTGTACAATGTTTTTGTACTTTTCGTGATCCCAATAGAATACAGATAGAAATCAAAAAAATATAAAAGGCCTACAACTAATCATTTGTTACAGAAATCTAATTAAACTAGAAAATACAAAATCTCAATACTGTCCCTAATAATTTGGCCACCTATGGTATATTTAGAAAATTAAATATATTAATATCAATGATTAATATGGAATCTATAATAATAACTCGCTGACCCACGCAACGTCGTTTGCGTCTCCTATTGCCCGTAGCGTGATAATTTTCCCCCGTCTTTGAAACATTCTTCATTGGCGCTCCTATTGGTCTTAGCGTGATGATATATAGCCTTCCTCGATAAATGGGCTATCTAACACTGAAATATTTTTTTAAATTGGACCAGTAGTTCCTGAGATGAGCGCGTTTCAACAAACAAACAAACTCTTCAGCTTTATACATATATTTTACTTCTACATAAATACCCTTGATAACATAATGCTTAATTTGGATAAGGATTAATATTACGATACACTTTTAACGTAGTTTCTTTCTTCAGACGATTTAATAATTTTTTCGAACACAATAGCGGTTATTGTGACTAAACCATGATAGTTAGATATATGCTCTCGCAGACTTTTTTGTAAATCTTAATGGGCCCTACATACCCGTAATACATTATTTTGTTCTATTGTCAACAGTCTTTGCAGCGCACGCAAAAATAGGTTTTCGATTTCACACCTTGGGTTACAAAATAGCAATTTTCTTACGGATCCCTAATATTTTGAAAATAAAATATGGCCTATAGCCTTCCTCGATAAATGGACTATCCAACACTGAAAGAATTTTTCAAATAGGACCAGTAGTTCCTGAGATTAGCGCGTACAAACAAACAAACAAACAAACTCTGCAGCTTTATAATATTAGTATAGATTAATTCATGGTTAATAATAGTTTACAGTTTGGTTTTCGACCTTCGTTCAGCAGTGGACGGCGATACGTTGATACCTACTAAATCGAGTTTACGGTAATTATAAATTATAGTCAAGACATTTAAATAATAAAATGTAATAACATTACTGCATATTTATACAAGACTGTCAATGGTCTAAATCTAAACGTCTCCATATTTAATTCAGGGCTATATTATTTGCGTATACTATTTATTGGTTTCATAATACGTGTCCTTCAAGCGAGGCGTGAAAAAGCATCTCACTAGACCGCAATAGTGTTTGTCACCATGCCGCATTTTCTGCATTCGCAATGAGTTTGATGACCATCACTCTTGGATGCTACTCATACCTATTATTAGGTAGAATAAAGTCACTTTGACAGGTATGAAAAACCAACATGACGATATCAGCCACCATTACAAGTTTCAACAAGACAATTTTAATCTGCTAAGGACCTTACAGGTTTTTTATTGATTATTGTTATACCAAGGTTTCCCAAAATGCATTTTCTTATTTAACGGCAACGTAAGGCAAATAACAACGACGCATGCTTCATGCACGTCCCACTGCAGCGGTTTATGCTACATTATTTCTCTTGCTTCGGTTAATATTCCAACGGTATCTGGCAGTGGGTCTACGATGAATACAAATTTTAGACAAGCAGTTTTAAGCCATCCATGAAAAGTTTGGCAAACGACTCAAATTTACCTAAAAGAGAATGAAATAACAAGAGATTATTGTTGTTTGTGTATTTTATAATAATTGACTTATTAGGAGGTTTTTTATATGATATTATATGGGAATTAAGCGGCATTATTTTCTCTGCAAGATACAGTGATGAATTGTTAGGAAAAATGCCGACGTAAAATGTTTTAAGCATTTTAATTTAGTTCAATAAATACTTGACTACTTTTTTATAGCATAAATAACACATAACAAGTATCAAATATATTTTAACTCATTAGTTATTATTCCTCTCCTCCTCGCATCGTTATCCTCATTACTGAGGGTCGTGATTCCCTAGATCTTCTGCCGGACAGTTGGTCGCCACTTGTTCCTGTCCTCGGCCGAATGAAGAGCAACGTGTAGATTGGCGTCCAAGGCTGTTCGGATCTGGTCAGTCCACCTAATTGGACTACATCCTCTCGGTCTTTTGCCGTAAATTTTCTTGGTGACCATGAGTTGCTCGAGTTTGTTCTCTTCTTTCCTGGCGATGTGACCGAAGAAATCAAGAGCCTTTCGAAGGCGTATAGAAGAGATTCATGTCTTTATATTTTTAGTTCGTTCAAAATAGATGCATTTGTACGGGGAAGGCCGTCCATGGCATCTGAAGCTTTCGGCTAATTATTATTGCTCTACTCTTATTAATAAAATCTGTGTAATACTTACTCCTGTGTTTTGCTAATGTTTAAAAAATGTATCTTTCCCATTGGAGTTTTTATCAACTGAATTACTTAAAATATAATAGATTATTACAAAACAAAATCAAATTAAATTAAATAATATGGGACATACAAGTTTGACTGCACGAATGGCGTAGTGGTTCAAGCGATCACCTCGATGAGTGTTGTGGGTTTAAAATCCATATGGGACAATACTTTGTGTGATTCACAAATTTATTGTTATTCCGAGTCTGGGTATTTGTGTACTGACACTGATATATTAATTGTGCGGGAATAAAAAAGAAAAAGTTGTGTAAAAAATATTTTTTTCTAATATTCTCTTAAATTTATTTTTAATTGATTTACATTTTTTCTAACAAAATAAATAAGTTATAATGATTATGTACATATAGAACATACAAAATTTATGACACAAGTATAAAAGTGTGTTCTAGTATACACATGACTTTCTCAGTTTTCATGAATTGTAGACAATAAAGATAAAACATCAAAATACATATATAGCACCTAATCGAAATTTAAGAACGTATGCTATAGAAATAGATTTAACCGAACATTTGAAAAATTGAATTTAAAATCGTCACAATATCCATGCAGTAAAGATCGACGTATCCTTCATTCCCAGTGTATTTAAGTTAAAAAAAAAACTATTACATTATTGAGTACTACACAGATCTTAAAAAAAATAGTTAACAATATGGTTACAATACTATACAACAAAGTTTGAAGTTAAACATTACAATTAAAAAAACATAGCTTGGTTACTTTAAGCGGTAAGGATTATCACGGAGAGCCCCATCGGGCAACCGATAGCACAGAATAACTAATAGTACTAACGTACCGATAGTATGAATATGTCGTACCAGTAGCCGAGGTGAAGGTGTAACCTAGAGGGGAAATCCCTGGTACCCTGATGGACGCCGGGTCATCTACAGCCAACAGGTGGCACAGGTGAAACCCAAAATGTTAACTTCCTTCTTAAAGAAGTGCCATTTTCGAGTTCGGGTAAGTATCTGCATCCTAAAAGAAACTATAACGCATAAAACTAGAAGCAGGAACATAGGACTGAATCTATCTCTCTGCACTGTTAGTGCAGAGAGATAGAAGTACACTTATAACTTAGTACACTCATAACTTAGATTATAATTATATGTAGTACTTAAAATAAGGGTTTCATATAGTATTTGAGTTTTGTTTTTACGATTTAACACATGGAGGTTAGAAGTACTTAAATGAATTAAGTTACGCATTAGTAGGACTCTAGCACAAAATTAAGAAAAAAAAATTTTTTTTCGTTTTAAATAAAAACTTACAATTATATCATATTTTTATTTGCATTTTACAACTAAACAAATATGCTTATTTGATGAATTATTTGTCTACGATTCATTTATTTACATATTTTTATTTGCATAAATAACATTTCTCTATAGTGAATAGGATACATACACTACACTAAACAAGTAAATATTAAATAAACAGGAATCATTCTATTAGGTTTTTAATTACAGCAATAAAAAATAATTAAATTTCAACAAACAAGCGGCCGGGGCTAAATTAATTTTCATTTTAGATAACAAGTAATTGTTCTCTGACTTTTGGAGATTTGCCAACAAAATTAACTTCCTATATAAAGTGAAACTCCAATTACTAAGTGACATTTTATTTCCAGAAATTCATTTATCCGATCAATTTCATTCACTTGACTAAATTTTTATATTTAAAAGATTTGTAAGAATATTGATATTAAATAAACAAAACTTTACGTGTATAATTTAATTACAATATGGTCCTATCTGATAACCAAATATTAAAATCGAATACTTAATTCAGAGGTGCCAACAAAAAACTCAAGAACTACGTAAATAACGACAATCATACAATTTCCCAAAAAAAAAATAAGCAGTTTTCTTATAGTTTCTAATGTATATTTTTTATGAAACACCTAAAAACATGAAATCTTATTCTTATTTCTTCTAAACAAACACCTGATTTGAATGCATACGGTTTTCTGTACAGTCAATGTTTATTGTTACATCAGTATTTATATTTGTCACAAAACATTGGAAGTTAATAAAAAGCTTGTAAAAAGATACATTTGTTGTTCAAACGAGCTACATACAAAAAACAATTAAATATAATTATAAACAACAGATTGTTACGAGTATTTTAAACATACATTCACTAAGCTATATAAATAAAGAGTACCAACACATAACACAATAATTCTGACTAGGTGAAATTGTACAAAATTCGGCATTTGAGAACTTTAACATAAATAAATAATCGGCAGTCGGACTGTGGTGGCGAATAAAAATGAACGACTCAGTAATGATTCCTTTGAAAATTTAATTTATAGGTGAAGTTGGCATAACGAGATATTAATATTTTATTTTTATTCATGTTGGGTCACCGTCTGGGTCCCCTAGGGCGTAGGGTTTCTCGGCGTTTGTTTTTAAGTAGTAAATACCATCCTTCCTGAAACAAAACAATGAACGTTGATCTCGAAGATTTAAGCTAATGTTGTTACTGCTTAACAAATGAGTGTTCTTTGTTTAATTAAACATAGAAGAGACGAAAGTTAACCGTGTTCATGAATACCTAAAATGACTTTCTTTTGTTATACGCCTTCAAGACTCGAGTAGATGTTCCGTTCAAAAGGAATTAAGTTAGTATTTATTTCAACCAAATACTAATAATTTCATACTTAAACTTTGTTAACTTTAAATATTTAGTCAATGATGGTTTTGTAAATGACTGTTTTGTGTATAATAATGAATACATAATTGTTTCTTTAGTGGCTTTTAATCTTGAAAGTAGAAGAGTTTCACATTTAATGAGTATATCCGTGTGTTTATCTGTGCTACAATAGTTCCTGAAAGGATTTAGTAATTTGATCGAATACGTATATTTTATTGCTACAGAAATCACTTCATTAAACGTATTGTTAGTTACAATACAATCGAAGGATATCTGTTCATTCGTTCGAAAATCGTCAGCTCTTTTGTAATTGTTGGTCTTTTCAATTTTACAGACAGTGAAATATTAAACATACCGTCATGAAATATACACCTATGTGATGACTGTATTTAAGTAGATAAAGGCATCCCCTTTTTTTACGTGTGGAAACCCCCACGGGCCATCACCCACCGGGGTTTGTGGCGGTGTGGTGTGTCGTAATCGGACCGACTAAAACCACACTGTGTGTCACTTTGCGCCTGAGAAGAAAGGGATCCGGGAAACGCTATTATTACGACATCCAGAGATAAAGGCACCCCCTACATTAACAAAATATCAAGTGCATAAGTCCAGCTAAGAATTCATTAAGTGAATTGTAATACAAATATTAAATCATATAGCAGCCTCACCCATAATGTATGTCGAAGCCGCCCATGATGAGTTTTTCGCCAGTGCCTTTACAGGAACCCGTATAGTACAACTCGTCGTAGCTCTCACACCTCACTGCGGTGAATGCCACGTCGGATATGATGGACTCGGCAAAAAACATATGCGCTCGGTTGTGGGCACACAGACCTGTCACAATAAATCGGTTTATTCTACATTGTCCTTTTAGCCATCAATTACATTTATTATTTGAATGGAAAGGACAATATGCTTTATATTTTTGAAAACAAATACCAAATAACGATCTCAATTAAATGGACTAATTGACCACATATCTATAAAATTGTCATGAAGAAGATACGGCATCATGAATAGGACACTTTTTAACCGACTTTAAAAAAAAGGAGAAGGTTCTCAATTCGACTGCATTTTTTTTTATGTTTGTTACCTCATAACTTTTGACTGGGTCAACCGATTTAATGTATTTTTTTTTATTTCAAAGCTGGTGTTTCCCGTGTGGTCTCACTTCAATTTGGTGCAGTTGTTGAAGTAATTTTTTTTTTGTTAAAATTTGTGATTATTTTAAATTTCGTGTGTTTTTGTGGTTTTAAGATCTTTGGTATTTTATTTGGATTTTCCTGTAAGTTAAACTGTTAAAAAGACTTTAGTGTCAGTAATTTTAATCCATCAGTTGCTGCATCTGAACCCATGGCGTATATGATGTTTGTAAAATTATATCCTTACCCATTGGATTCTAGGCAACGCAAACATGCAACAATTTTTGTATGATATGAATTTTTGCACTGATATAAAGTGGCGTTTTATAGCCTAGTCTCATTTGAGTGTTTCAGTAGTGGTTTTTTAATGTTTAGGAAAACAATATTTATGCAATTATTAATGTATCAGTTTTGTTTGCTACAGTCATACATTTTAATAAGCCTCATTAACTTTTCACGCGCAATAAAATGCGAACTTATTCGTACTTTTATCCATGTAAAACCCTACATATTTACAAGTTTCAACGTGCAGCAGAGCTATTCCAGATCGCTTTATTTCCTTTAAGGTATCAATTTACATGTACCGTTGATTGAGGTTGTGATACGATATGATGTGGCTTATCAGTAGTGGCGATACGCTTACCGCAACCGTGTAGGAAGCAAGTTTCTAAATAACTAGCTGTTGCCCGCGGCTTTGCTCGCGTGGAAGTTGATTTTATGTATTTAATTAAAACTGTGTATGTATCTATGAATACTGTGTTCATATTTTTAAACGTATTTATTTATAATCAATAGTCCATTAAATTGACTTTCATACACACTTTCGACACTTTTTATAACCCCTTTAGGAATAGACTTCCCATAAATGCTGATATAAGTATTCATTTATTTGTAATCAAAAGCCTGAAGACAAAGTTTCAGGCTACTAAATTAAAAAATGACGGTCTTCCAGTCTAGCCTAGGAATAGAATATCCAGAAACGCTTAAATACGTATCTCATCATCATCATTGCATTCCACTGCTGGACATAGGCATCTCCAATTGCACGCCACTTGGTACGATCCTCAGCTTCTCTCATCCAGCTCCTGCCAGCCGTCTTGGGCAGATCATTATTCCACCTGGCCTGTGGACGTTCTACGCTACGTTTGCCGAGACGCGGTCACCACTCACGAACCCGTTTACCCCAACGGTTATCAGTTCTGCGGCTAATATGGCCAGCCCCCTGTCACTTCAGCTTACTTATCCTGTGGGCTATGTCAATGACCTTGGTTCTCTACCGGATCACCGCATTCTTGATGCGATCTCTTAGAGAAACGTTGAGCTTTTGTGATGAGAAAAATAAATGATTATTATTATAGCCCTCTCCATAGCACGCTGAGCGACTTTGAACTTGTGGACCAGCCGTGTCGTAAGTGTCCACGTCGGCACCGTATGTCATTACAGGTAGGACGTATTGATTGAAGACTTTCGTATTTAGGCACTGTGGGATTGACGATGAAAAGACCCGACGAAGTTTCCCAAACGCTGCCCATCCCGGCTGAAGTCTCCTGTTCACCTCGTCCTCGAAGTAGTTTCTACTTAACTGCAAAGTCTGCCCGAGGTACCACACATATTTTTGAACAACTTCGAGAACGGCACCGTGAACCAAAACCGGTTCCGGTAGAACATGTTCGTACATATGTTCCTATCTACTCATTTTTAATCTGTAGCCACAAATAAAGTTGCATGTTTCTAACTTCAAAAATGACGGACTTCCAGACTGACCTATATACGACATAACAACCCCTATTTAACCTCTTAGGGGTAGAATATCCAGAAACGCTTAAATACGTATCTACTCTTTTTTAATCAGTAGCCCAAAAGTAAAGTTGCATGTTTCTTACTTAAAAAAGCGGCCAAGTGCGAGTAAGAATCGCTCATGAAGGGTTCCGAAACAGCAAGTAACATAATATAAAAGTTCTAATAGTTTGTTGTAACTTTGATCGATGTTTTAATAATAGTGTTTTTTTTGCGGTTTACGATTTATGACGTATTAAAGAAAACTACTTACGAGATCTCGTTCAAACCAATTTTCGCTGGAAGTTTGCATGGTAATGTACATCATATATTCTTTTTAGTTTTATCATTCTCTTATTTTAGAAGTTACAGTGGGGGGGCACACATTTTACCACTTTGGAAGTGTCTCTCGCGCAAACTATTCAGTTTAGAAAAAAATGATATTAGAAACCTCAATATCATTTTCGAAGACCTATACATAGATACCCCAAACGTATGGGTTTGATGAAAAAAAAATTTTTGAGTTTCAGTTCTAAGTATGGGAACCCCCAAAATTTATTGTTTTTTTTATTTTTGTGTGAAAATCTTAATGCAGTTCACAGAATACATCTACTTACTAAGTTTCAAAAGTATAGTTCTTATAGTTTCGGAAAAAAGTGGCTGTGACATACGGACGGACAGACAGACAGACAGACGGACAAACAGACAGACAGACAGACAGACGGACAGACAGACATGACGAATCTATAAGGGTTCCGTTTTTTGCCTTTGGCACGGAACCTTAAAAATGAAGAACTCCATACAAACTTTCAACCCCTATTTCACCCCCTTAGGGGTAGAATATTAAGAAACGCTGAAACACCTAACAATTCATTTTTAATCAGCAGCCAAAAAATAAAGTTTCATGTTTCTAACTTCAAAAATGAAGGACTTCCAGACTGACCTATATACGAAATAGCAACCCCTATTTAACCCCTTAGGGGTAGAATATCCAGAAACGCTTAAATAAATGTTTAATCAGTAGCTCAAAAGTAAAGTTTGATGCTTCTAACTTAAAAAATTATGAAAAAATGACTTTCAACCCCTATTTCACCCCCCTTAGGGGTGAAATTTCAAAAATTCCTTTCTTATTGCTCACTTACGTTATATAAAGAACCTACATGCAAAATTTCAGGATTCTAGCTTCAGCGGTTTGGGCTGTGCGTTGATCTCTGGGTATGTCAGTCAGTCAGTCAGTCTATTAGTCAGTCACCTTACTCTTTTATATATATAGTATAGTATAATTAATCATTCTAACATGTTAATAATTAATTTATAGTTCTTATATCTACGTATCTACGTGCGAGAAGCTTTAATACACAAGCGTTCTTTAGTCTATACACAAATACCTCTATAGTCAAACCCGCATCCCGGTTGTCTAGTGCCGCCGTTTGGATAGAAATCAATGTGACCTAAAGGTGAATTGAAGCCGAGGTACCCTCCGCAAGTGTGTATGACTTCGACATGTCGAGCGTCATGCTTGTCCAGTCTTGCATCTTTATTGCCAAGTGTGAATAGCGGTAATGCTGGATCTAGCCCTGAAATCAGGAGGTCGTTGAGGTCGTTGTTAGCGCTTTATAAATCGTATGACCTATTGCTTAAACTCAAATAATCATAAGGCAGTTAATAATAAGACGACGTTCCTCATTTCTAAGGTTCGTAGTCAACATCAGGGTGCCATCTGCAGTTGTTAAACTGCTTCGCTCATCTTTGTCCAGTGGCTTTCTACAAGAACAAGAGTATTTTTATTAGCAGGATAATTATGCTATTCAGACCACAAAATTTCTCTTAGTGCAATTTATTTATTAGTAATTATCTTATAAGTATTCTGTTGAAACTACTGTCTGTTATAACTACCTCATTTTGTACAAATATTGTAATAGTTCACAGGCAGTAAAGGTATAACGAATTTAACAATAAAGGACTCTTTGGGACAATTGCAAGAATTAAACTAACAACGCGGGCTAATTTGCTGTGGTTTTGTTATAAAAGCCAAGGAAATTGGTTGCGTAAACACCTCGGCATTAAACACACAAAAGAAGTAAAAGTAGCTCTGATAAATAACGATAAACAACAACAATTGAACGTTTTTAAAAGCGACCTTTCACTATTTTAGGGACCTAACAAATAAAAATCTCTTTAGCTTTATTATATTAGTATAGTATGTGGCCGACCTTGGCCGCAACGCAATGCAAACGTTCAATGCAAATAAAGGTATGTACCTATTACATAATTCATATGATGGAAAACGAAAGCTGAAAGGTTAGTGTGTGTGCATATTTATTTGCATGGTGTTGTTAACGTTTTACTATAACCACTTGTTATATTATGAAATCCTTTAATTATTACGAAATAATACTGTCAACATGTAAGTTATAGATAGATAGAATATACTTTATTGTACACCAACAATAATTATTACAGTCTAATATTTCAAGAAGATATACAATGGGCGGCCTTATTGCTAAAAGTAATCTCTGAAGGCTAAGCTATGTAAGTTATCCTCTGTATAAAGATTTTTTTATTTTTCCTAATGAATAAATAACATAAGTAGTATTAAAACATAAGTAAGATAATAATATATTTATGAATTGACATAAATAGTCACGTGTAGGACTCTGAGAAAATTTATTTCGCAAATTAAAATTATTAGATCATCACTCTAGTCACGACTCTAGTCACGTGACGAAGGGCTCCCACACATAACTGCGATGCGATGCGGCGTTAAGTTCTTGCGGTGCATTCGAGCTCGCTCGCAGATATTTGCGATGCATATTCGCAGTTATGTGTGGGAGCCCTAAAAGCAGACTTTACCTGTTATAGTATCGATAGGTCCTTGTTTGATATAAGCGCCTGCTATCCCCACTACATGTGCACCAAGGCTGTGGCCTATAAGATGAACATCATCCATGGAGATGCCTTCTGATATGAGGAAGTTCAGGAACTCGGTAAGGAGGCGGCCCACGGAAGCCACGTTGTAACTTGCGAGGACATAATTTACATTGGCTGCGTTGCCCCAATCCACCACTATTATATTTAAATCACTCACGTTTAGGTATGCTGAAATAGACGTAATGTTATTGGTATTAGAACTGGACGGTTTGGCTCTTCCTTCCTACGCCGAGCAGTCAAAAACTGCAATTCACTACCAGCGCACGTGTTTCCCTCCCAATATAATCCCTGATCCTTTAGTGTGGGTCACCATGTTGCATTGTCTGCATTTGCAATGAATACGATGACCACCACTTTTGGTTTCTACTCATACTTTCCATCAAGTGAAGTAGTGTCACTTTGCCGGCTTTAAAATACTAAATAAAAGAAGCTAGAAATCTATTCATACCGAGATTGTTCAATAGACCGCACCGGTACCATTCGTTCGTGATTCCGTCTTAATCACTAATATATTTTCCGTTAACAATACGTTTTATGAAAACGCATGTAAGGCATAATTAAAATCCTCTATACCTGTATCAAACATGAACATGAATTGAAGTAGCTATTTAAGATAACTCGCAGATGAAACTGAATAATATAATACATTCTAGAATGAATCTCACTAGTACTTATTCCACTATTTTAATTACATTTACACCTGACCGGTTTCGCCTTATTGCATCCTCGAAGGTTAAGAGTTTCATTCTAGAATGTATTACAACAAGTTCCATCAAGTGCCGACAATCGAGAGTATAAATTGAACAATATGATATTTTGCGAACATAAGTAATGAATAATTGCGCGGCGGATTAGAGCGACAGAAGGCTAGTTAACTTCCTTTAGTTTCCTTTCAATCTGAAAGTAATTTTAATAATACAGATATTTTCAATAGGTATTATAGAATACAATATTTTCCTATAGCATCTACGAACACATACCATCTGCGTTCTAAGTAAAAAAATGTCTTTACATTACAAAACTTACTTATTACCTGTGAAATTAAAACTTACCAATGATAAGAGCTTAAATAATGGTATTTACCTTCTTTGATAGATTCAGGCATAGGGCCGTCTCCATGATTGAGCCAACCGTGCGCGAGCACCTTTACTTTTTTGCTAAAATCGAAGTTAGAATCTCTCAGAGCAGCGGAATCATTTGTCTTCAAAACTTGATATTCAAACGGGTTTCGTCTGCAACAAGAACATATTTTAAAAGTTAGCTACAAATCGGTGAAAGAAATATCTAGGGGCCGTCCATTAATCACGTGATGTTTTTTTTATCATTTTTGGACCCCCCTCCCCCTTGGTGATACGTGGTGAGGTTTAAGATTAACCCCCCCCCCCTAAAATCATGTGTATTTTTAGTAAATTTTTAGAATATTATCTTTAAGTACAGGTTAATATAATTTAATCAAATTTCATTCTGAAATTAAGAACCAAAAAGTCTAGACAGAAAGGTTATAGGTTGTTTTTGACTTGCATAAAACTAGTAGTAAAAAAACGGTAGTAGTACATAGAACACTACGCAGAGAACTTCTCTCGGAACAATATAAAAAATAAATACACGTGATTTCTTACTACACCAGCCCCCCCCCACCCCTCCGCCTTGTGATATTTTGTAATTTTGACCAAACCCCCTGGCCCCCCTTTCAAGCCTCACGTGATTAATGGACGGGCCGTCTAATCTAATAGGTTTAAGAACGTTTATTTATCAAAAGAATACATTATTCGCTTATATGAGAACTTAAAACTATTAATGGTAATTTACAATGTCACTCTAAAGATCGTGCTTAGCATAAAAATAAAGGTACCTAAACAATTAAAAATTAAAAAATTATACATACAATAGTGATGTTGATCAGTTTGACAAAAAAAGCCTACATTGATACTTGTGGTGTAACGAAACAAAAAAGCAGACGGTTCACGTCGCCCATAATGATAATTTACTTCCCATCACCTTTTATATTTCGCCTAATCTATGAAAATTTTCTAAAGAGTAAAATCGAACGTTATCTTAAAGCGAGGTCTTACGCCGCAGCGATTTGTCATTAGTTATGTCGTCTTACAAACTATTAAAACACACAGTGCTAGAACGCTTATTATAAGGGATATTTCTCGCGACTGAAATGACGAAAGCACCGAGAATTTCGTGGCGCTTACGTGTTTTATTCAACGTAGTATAAGTGCGTAACGTACAACATGGCCGGCCATTAGCCGCGCTTGTGCCGCTACGAAACTCACAGTCAGGTGAACGCGGGTGGCGTGACGTAAGTCGTGCTTCGGAGATGCAACTCAAGACTCACAGAGTGGGTTACCGACATTAGTGGAAGGAGGGGATGGGTTTAGGGGGTATGGTTACCTCACTCAATCGCTAAAAGCACCGAAAGAATCGGTTAACACCGGTTTTCTTTGAGGCCGTGATATTCACAAGTCGGTGAATAGTTCTCTCCACCATTTACTATACGGGGTTTACTTTCTAACACCTTGATAGTAAAATACATTAATACATTAATTATATTGCAGACATCTGACACACAACGCCGTCTAGTTCCAAACTAAGAAGAGCTTGTGCTATGGGTTCTAGATAACTGATAAAAATACACAAAATATATATTTTAAATATGCAAATACATTCATTTCACCCAGACTAAACAGCCAAGAGCCAAACAAATATTTGCAGATCAAATCAAACATTTATTCTGACCCGGGAATCGAACCGTAGACCTCAAGCTCAGCCTACGCTACCGCTGCGTCACAAAGACAGACAATCACTTTCACACAATAAGTACAATTAAGTACATAAAGAAAAGTAAAAATCAGCTCGAATCTAGACTGCCAAGAAGTTTTAATTCGGCTGGACTCTTTGGCGCTGCGTAGAGATGTGCATTCGCTGTGCATCTTCTACCGCATTTACTATGGGGAGTGCTCCGAGTAATTGTTTGGACTGATCCCTGCCGCTTCTTTCCGCCATCGTACTACGCGACAGAAGTTTCATCCCCAACATCTAGATGGTTGGCAGTCCACAACTGTGCGCTTCTCCAGAAACTTTCTGCCTCGCACAACAAAACTGAACTGTCACCTGCGATATTCCCGGACCAATACGACCTTCAAACCTTCAAGAAAAGAGCGTTCTCCTTCATAAAAGGCCTGCAACGCACTTGTGATGCCTCTGGTGTTGCGGGTGTAATGGCGGCGGTAATCGCTTACCATCAGGTGATTCGTCTGCCCGTTTGCCACCTATTCAATAAAAAAAGACCTAGATAATAAATGGTAATAGGATTTATACGTGGGAATGGAGTGGGAACTAGTTCACTTTACCCAAATTGTTCGGCAATTTGTCAATTTCCTTGACATAAATGTATTGTAGCTTATTGTAGTAATATTGGTACATGAAAGACTATAGTAGCTAGTTTCGAGTATAATAATAAATGTATTTGTTAGATACATACTCAGTAATGTACCAAGTACAAGTTTAATTATATACGGAATAATTTTCGCCCGGTCGGTGACATAGTTCGACTCAGTACCATTTGAAACATGCATAGAGCTAAAGCTGATTGATTTAGGTATATGAAAAATACCAAAAAAAACGAATCATTTATAAAAATAGCTCTTTGGCAAAGTCGCCTCAGAATTTAACATAACGTCACTGTCATATATAAAAACAATATTATGTACTCGTACAATAACACACATATTCTAATGCTCATAATAATGTGTGAAAACAATAGGTCATCAGATGACTTCATTTTTGCTATATTTTACCTTACAACAATCTGGAATATATATTTTAACTGTGTGGTATGAATTACAACTAAGACAAGTCATTGCGCTTTCCTTTTATAATATAATTAGGTACTTTGTAGTCTGTCGTATGAAACTACATAATAATGTTTGCACACAAACGACATGTGTGTGGCAATGGATGGTCATGATAAAAAATTGACAATTAAATTGCACAACGCATTCTTTCGGCATATTAAAAATATCTTACAATAAAACAAGCAGTCATTTTAGTAACCATAGCACAGGTTAGGGCTCCCGCACATAACTGCGAATTCGCAACACACCGCAAATATCTGCGAGCTTTACGAACATACCATACGAACGCTCCGCAAAAAATTCACGCCGCATCGCATCACATCGCAATTATGTGTGAGAGCCCTCTCCTCTCGACCTCTATGCGAAATTCTAAACTTTAAAAGGTATTTAAAAATACTAGCTTTTGCTCCGCCCTCGGTATGTTGGTCATCGTAAATAGTAGTCTATGTCCTTCCTCAAGGATCATAGTATCTCCATG
Organism: Diaphora mendica; assembly: GCA_949125395.1. Classification (NCBI taxonomy): domain Eukaryota; kingdom Metazoa; phylum Arthropoda; class Insecta; order Lepidoptera; family Erebidae; genus Diaphora; species Diaphora mendica. The sequence continues at coordinate 21,107,508 of OX421315.1, forward strand.
CCCAATTTTATTTTCATCGGTGCTGCGGTTTAGCCGTAAAAGATAGAGACAAAGAGCGTTATGTCGGAAATCATTATATTATAAACTAGCTGGGTCCCGCGGTGTTACCCGCGGTTATTGTTATACCGCGGGTGACGCCGGGGGGCGAAGCTAGTAGCCGTAACAAACAGACAGACAGACAAAAATTGAAAAAATGTTATTTTGGTATCTACTGTGTATACATACATATGCATTTAGTAAAAAGCGGTTATTTTAATATTGCAAACAGACACTCCAATTTTATTCATTTGTATTGTATAGACTAGTTTTATCCGCAGATTCCCTGTGTGTATGTCGGTTATCGCGGTAATGTGTAGCCTATGTCCTTCCTTAACAATCTAAGTATCTCCATGTAAAATTTCATTAAAATCCGTGCAGCGGTTAAGTCGTAAAAGCGTAACAGACAGACAGACACAGCTATTTTGTAATTTATAATATTAGTATGGATAGTATGGATATGTAAATAAAACAACTTGAAGTAGCTGTTTTTTACCCGTAAACTCTGGACTCCGGAAAAAAACATCACAAATACACGGAAGATTATGGCGATATCCTTATTGCACATGATGTGATTGCAAGCAAATTTAATAAAACCATGTACCCTTCATCATTGACATTGTGGTGCATCAAATAGTAATGAGCAATAAATTGCTTAATTAAATACATATTACGCAACACTTTTGAGCATACCAAGGTTAAGTACGCGTTCTCTATGCATAGCATCCAAAGAGTGATCTCATGCAGAGTATATATTTGGCTTATCAAAATAAGTTATGTGCTTCCTTAGACATGATTCTTGAAATAAAATTTTAATTCTCGTTACAATAAAGTTATTGTTATTATTATAATTTAGAAGAAATTATACCTTCAACACTTTATTTTTACAAAAGTGCATTGAGTAAGATGTATGCTTAATGACATCTATTAATCAGAATCATACAAAGCCTTAGTAGTTGTCTTCGTAAGAGCTTTTATAAAATAATGTATCTGTAAATATGATCTGGCAGTTATTAGCTCTTGAACTATAATGACAAACAATAATAACTGAATCTATAATATTCATTTCATAAAATGCATACTAAATAGCCAGGCTAATCGCAGAATACGTGAATATACCTGATTATGAATAATTTGTTCGTTCGCATATTGTTGCTTATTTATGCAGGCTAAAAGCCAGCTAGACCATCGGTTGCGGACGTCACCATGACCCCATTTCTCTGCGCTGACTTCTCATTAAATATTTAAAGCCTGACTCACGGATAACATTTCCAATCACGGATAAATACCTTTAAAGGAATTGTGTCAATAGTTAATTATTTTAACAGAAACGGTACTGTCGGATTTAATTATACTCGTAATACATTATTTAAGGACGATTAAATAAGATTATAATAGAAACAGTTTCAGTAATCGCATTGAAACTTTCAGCGTTATTTTGTTACTCGATAGCAGAAGTTTCTCAAACGTCTGATTTTGGATAATTATATAAATAATTAGAGCTAGAAATTATTAAATTAATACTAAAAATGGTTTGTAAACTTTCAGACAATATAGTGATATAGATATTCATTATTACTTTTTTGGATTCACACCTCCAAACTATCTGATCAGGCAGTCAATCAAAAGAAATCAGCTAAAACCTATCGTAATTTGGGAAATTCAGTAACCCCCAGAATTAAGCAAATGGGCATGACGATGATGATGGTATATCCATTAACTCCGTACAGAAATACTTGTCATTCTTATTTGTAACTAAACTTTAACTAAGTTAGTAAACTACGTGTAAGGTTAAATATAACTTGGCAAAGTTTACCTGGTAAAGAGCCTGAACTCCACATCTGTTTCATACACCCAACCCCACGACCAAAGCCTGGTCTCGTTGATCGCTGCGGCGGGCGGGTACATTTGTACGCTAGCTAGCCATACTGGGTCGTATGGCGTCGGCGCATCCCAATCCACCGCCGACACTACTGTTGATAAGAAAATACTTATGTATAGAACTACAGTTATGCGCTGATTGTTGAAAGTAGAACATTTTTTAGTTGGACAGTCTGTACAATAAACTTCAAGGATCTTGAATGTAACAAAAATCATGAAAATATTGTCATCAGAAAGAAACCCCTATTTTTTAAAAGACTTATCCAGTAACATCCTAAATCATGGATAAGATACCCATTTTAATGGTATTATACTTCAGCCTATAATTGCTGTTGAATATAAATATAAATGCCAGTATTGAAAGATGAAAGCTCTTAAACTCCGTCAGCCATCTCTAAGGCAACTTCATTAATTTCGCTAAAATTGGCAGTAAAGAACAATCTCCATGATTATAAAACACTCTAACCTGGTTTTTGTACACTCTTATTTTTATTCTGTGCGTTTTTACATTATCTTGAACAGGCAAGGATCCTCAAGAGCATAATGACTCCTAAAAATCAATGGTCTGCAGGATACGCCTGAAAAGTCAACGCGAATGGAATCGAATTTTACTATGCTTTTGGGATGAAAAATTGTAATTGAACAGTTTCTTTGTAAAGTCTTTTTTTATTAGACAAATAACTGTAAAACACACTTTTATAATTACAATCCGTCTACTTATTTAACTGTCCCGTGTCTTTTTTCTCAAATTCCCAACAACATTGTTCTTGCGGCTACAACGTTACACGTATCTTTCTAATATCAGAATTAGGAAGTGTCCAACAGTGGACCTGTAAAGGCTTTTAATGTGACGAAGTCCTAATGCATTTGATCATATATGTTGGATTTCGAACGTCATTATAATGGCAACGACGTTTTGACGTTTGAGGTTAAGAAAAAGGACTTGAAAGACGCGCGTTGTGAACGGTAGACGATTATTGTTTGAGAACCGAAAATTAATTGATATTAAGCTAATTGTATTGTCCATCGACCCGGTCTTTAGTGATAAACCGTTCTGTGTTAGGTCGTGGACTCGCGAGTTTTGTAGGCGCGTTCCGCGATAGCTGAAGCGAGTGAGTTGTAATTCGAATATCCGTGATAGCTGATACGAGTTTGTTGTAATTCGAATACCTTGGAAGTTGTACAGCACTTTAGGAGTTTATGTTTTTGTGACGACGCAGAGAAGCAGCTACCCAAGAGATCTCTTGGAACGCCGAGAACACTCAAGCCACACACTTCAATAAGTGCTTGATGAATTTAGTTTAAATTAAGAACACGGTGAATCGCCGTAAAGCTCATTCTCCTTGCCAATGGACTAGTAGCGATTTAATGCTTATACTCATGGGTCCTATAGGTATTACAAGTATCACAAAGTGATCGCCCCATTGGTGAGGGGAGTGAACATTTACCCTACATATGAAGTGAAAGTAATTTTCTTTATAATTATTATTAATATTGGTTGATGTTATTTGAACAAAACCCTTTCATCGCTTAGAATTGAGGAGTAATGAGTGGTATGTCCCTCTTAAATGCTAGCCTATCATCATGATAGGCTGTCATTTAAGGCAACTACCCTTCTAATATCAATTGAGTAGGGAGACACAAGTCTGTGTACTCAACATATATCTTTGAGCAAGGCGGTAGCAATTCAGGAGCTTTTGAGACAACAATAACAGTTTGCTTGCCATGCTTCACAGTGCTGTTCGTATGCAGTATATTGGTAAGTATAGTTTCAATTCAAACTAAGATTTTTGTTGCCAATACTTCTCTAAGCTTTTGGTATTTTAGTCTCTAGTTTGCAACTCGGTGCAACGAACAAATTGATTAAAGAATCTTAATTTTTTAGGGATTGTAACAGTAGGGTATGCAACTAAAAGGCACCATGGACCAAACAGATATTTACATTAATGGGGACCAAGAAAACTGTAAACAAAACCATACATGCTAGATTGCTAATCGGAATCAAATGTGTTTAAAATAGGAGATTATCCATAGTTACACCAGTTAGGTGCGAAAGGTTTACACTGTATAATTTAATGTATATTCTATTACTTTGTTTGATGTATATTACATGAATGAAAATGTTTCTTATCCAGATTTCCACCGTCGTCTCTTGTTCTTCTTTCGTTCAGTATCTTTGCACGTAGCCTTAATTCAGTTAGCACCAATGACTAACTGAAAGTATCGTACTCTTCGATGAAATACTTCTTTAATATGCGCAATTCATTTTTAAAAATGTTATGACTACTAAACAGTGTTAAAGTACGTCTAATTAATAATTCAAAACTGCAAAGAATTTCTTCGTTATATTATGAAAGTCTGTCTGACAGCCTTTCTCTAGAGGGCCAAAGGATAGATTGTTATCTTCGCTTTAACATTCAATGAGTGCTTCAACATTTACGTCACAAACACTGTGAAAGTTCAATAGCACCAAACGTTTAATATTCATTGTTTGATTTAGAGACGGAACGTTCATGTTGCTTTTACCAATCCACGGAACTCCACGGGACCCTTCAACAAAGTAACTTGTATAGCTGTTTAAGGCACTGAGTCCGTTCAATTTACTTTATAAAATAGCAAGTTTAATTGTGTGTTCATTATTTGAAAACATTAACTAACTTTTATAAACATTAAAATGCAAATAAATTGGGTCCGTCCACTAGGATTTTTTTACTAGGTCCCCTGTTTAGATCCCCTGGGGGAATTATTTGGAATTTTCGTTCACACTGATCCCCTAGGGGATCTTTTTGGATTTCATTTTCATTTTGATCCCCCAGGGGATTCATTTGGAAGTTTTTATAAACACAACGTCCATTTATTTATGTCCCTGCTTAAACCATTGGGTGATTTATTTGAATTTTTTGTCTATGACGATCATATATATATATTACTAGCTGACCTACGCAACCTCGTTTGCGTCTAAACTCCCATCCCCCGCTTTAACCCCAAAAGGGGCTTGATTTCTAAAGATACATTATTAGTACACCTCCACACCGTCTATAGATCATACATTTTAAATTTCAAGTCTCTTACTTCAAAAACATAGGACTTTCATACAAACGTCCAACCCCCGTTTTATCCCCATAGGGGCGGAGTTTCGTAAAATCCGTTCTTAGCGGATGTCTACACCCTATAAGGAACCTACCTGCTAAATTTCAAGTCTGTAGGTGTTATAGTTTCTGATATTTCGTGATTAATAAGTGAGTGGTATTTCGCTTTTATATATATATATACATATTATACATTGTAATCAATCACCAAGGGGATTAATTTGGAAACTTTTCACATTTTCATTTCGATTTAAAATTAATGGCCTATTAGGGTTTTTAATGAGTTTTAAGTTGTGTAGACAAATGTCGTGATGAAATTTATTCACAGATGTGAAATGGCATTTGACCTATATATTATTATTAATGGACCTATATATATATTATATATTTGTCATAAATAATCATATTGTGCGGATAAAAATTCCAAACAAAATTGTTTCAACAGGGGATCCAAATGGACGTTTTGTTTATAAAAACTTCCAAATGAATCGTCTGGGGGATCAAAATGGAAATGAAATTCAAAAAGATCCCCCAGGCCAGGGGTGGCCAACCAGTCGATCGCGATCGACCGGTCGATCACGGCTATTAGTCCAGTCGATCGTGGCAAGGCAAAATAATAGATCATCATCATCATCATCATCAGCCTATCGCAGTCCACTGCTGGACATAGACCTCTCCAATTGCACGCCACTTAGTTCGATCCTCGGCTTCTCGCATCCAGCCTCTGCCAGCCGTCCTGCGCAAATCATCACTCCACCTGGCCTGTGGACGTCCTACACTACGTTTGCCGAGACGCGGTCTCCACTCAAGAACTCGTTTACCCCAACGGTTATCGGTTCTACGGCAAATATGGCCAGCCCACTGCCACTTCAGCTTGCTAATCCTATGGGCTATGTCGATGACCCTGGTTCTCTGCCGGATCACCTCGTTTCTGATACGATCCCTTAGAGAAACGCCGAGCATAGCCCTCTCCATAGCACGCTGAGCGACTTTAAACTTGTGGACCAGCCGTACCGTAAGTGTCCACGTTTCGGCTCCGTATGTCATTACGGGTAGGACGCACTCATTGAAGACTTTCGTCTTTAGGCACTGTGGGATCGACGATGAAAAGACCCGACGAAGCTTCCCAAACGCTGCCCAACCCAGCTGGATTCTCCTGTTCACCTCGTTCTCAAAGTTGTTTTTACCTAACTGCAAAGTCTGCCCGAGGTACACATATTTCTGAACAACTTCGAGAACGGCGCCGTGTACCGCAATCGGTTCCGGTAGTACATGTTCATTGAACATGACCTTGGTCTTGTCCAAGTTCATCCGTAGGCCGATGCGTACAGAAGAGTCAGCCAGAGCGTTCAGCATCTGTTGTAGGTCCTGCAGCGTCTCTGCCATGATGACGATGTCGTCTGCAAATCTCAAGTGAGAGATGTATTCGCCATTGATGTTGATGCCGCGTCCTTTCCAGTGCAGCGTCTTGAAGAAGTCCTCCATTGCATTTGTGAACAATTTTGGGGATATGACGTCCCCTTGTCTCACTCCTCGATGCAATGGTATGGGTCTTGTATGCTGATTCTGTACTTGGACGGACATAGTGGCGGCATCGTAGAGACATCTCAACACTTGGATGTATCGCCAATCCACGTGGCAACGCTGCAGGGACTCCAGAACAGACCAGGTCTCGATCGAGTCAAAGGCCTTCTCATAGTCCACGAATGCTAGACACAGGGGCTGATTATACTCTTCGGTCTTCTGTATAATCTGCCGCACTGTGTGGATGTGGTCTATGGTGCCATATCCGCTCCGAAACCCAGCCTGCTCCGGTGGTTGGAATTCGTCGAGTCTTCGCGCAAGACGGTTCGTGATGACTCTTGAGAACAGCTTGTAGACGTGGCTTAGAAGGGAAATGGGCCGGTAGTTCTTCAAACTGGTCTTATCACCCTTCTTGAAGAACAGGACGACCACACTCCTACTCCATGCCTCTGGAGTTCTCCCTTCGAACAGGACAGCGTTGAAAAGCTTTTGGAGCTCCCTCAGTACGGGTTTACCTCCGGCTATCAACAGCTCTGTAGTAACGCCGTCCTCTCCAGGGGCTTTTCCATTTTTTAGCTGTCCAAGAGCCATCTCGATTTCGTCAAGGCTGACTTCTGGCAGATCTTCAGTGTAATGGCGTGTTAATGTAGCTCTAGGGTCCTCATTTTCGGGATCAGGTCGAGATGCATGCGAAGCGTACAGACTGCCATAGAAGCTTTCCACTTCCGAAAGTACGGCCGGCTTAGAAGCAACGACTTCTCCACTTGCTGTGGTCAACTTCGTCAGGTGGCTTCTTCCAAGAGATTGTACGAACACTTTTGACCCCCGATTCTGCTCGATTGCTCTTTCGATCGAAAGAGTGTTGGAGCATCGGAGGTCGTGTCGTACTAGCTTACTGATCTCTTGGTTTAGAGTCCGCTTTGCCGACGAAGTGACAGGTGGGTTCTCACGTCGTTCCTTCATTAGCCCTAGTGTCCTCTCTGAAAGCTTCGACTTCCTGCTTTTACGCTGCATTTGACAAAATCTCGTACCTTCATCCCTGAGGATCCGAACCACATTTTCAAGGTTCTGGTTTACGTCTCTTGTGGTTTCCATGGCAGCAAATCGGTTTTCCAGAATTGACTGGAATTTTTCAGATCCCATCGCGGCTTGGAGCAGAGTTGGTCGGAGCCTGGATTTCATCAAACGGACACGTTCAGCCTTAAAGTCGATATTCAGAGAGCCTCGGACAAGTCGGTGATCACTACCGGTGTTAAACCTATTGATCACTGAGACGTCTCTGAATATGTGCTTTCTGTCCGTCATGATGAAATCGATCTCATTTTTGGTCATAGCGTCGGGACTTTGCCTATGGTTCCTGCTTCCAATTCCTTGGGATCCTATTACCGATTCGCTGCAAGTTTGTACTCCCACTTTGGCGTTGAAGTCACCCATAACAACGTTGTAGTGGGTCTTAGTAGTGAAGTGGAGGGCCTTCGATATGTCATCGAACATCTCCTCCACCTCATCATCCGAGTGAGCCGAGGTCGGTGCGTACACTTGTACTACCTTGAGGCTATACCTCTCAGTGAGCTTGACAATGAGGTACGCCACCCTGTTCGACACACTGGACATTTCCACAACGTTGCCAGAAAGCGACTTGTTTACCAGAAACCCCACGCCACCTTGGGATTGTTGGTCTCCCTCGCGGAAGGACATCAGGTGGCCTGAGTCGAGGGTTATGGTATCCTCCCCCTCTCTTCGGACTTCACATAACCCTAAGATATGCCACCTAATCTTCCCAAGTTCCACCTCAAGTTGTGCAAGATGCGAGTCGAGCCGTAACGTGCGGCCATTAAACGTTGCCAGGGTCAGTCGTTTGTGGTGGCCTCCCGTAACCCGGTGATTCTTAGCACCCCCTGTCCCGCCGTTACCGTGGTCGCCACCATGACCAGGAATAGCAGGACTGCCGGGAACTAGGGGCCGTGGCTTTTGATGCTTTTGCATTGGAGTGTTTTGCCCATAATCACCACGCTGGGCAGGCGGGTTGGTGATCGCAGGGCGTAGCTTGTTGCACCGGTGACGCTGCTGCCCGTCACCGGCCTATTGTATTTAATCACGCCGGTTTGGATGGATATACCGCCATCGGTCGGTCGCCAGAGCCTCGTTTGTCGTTCAGCAGGGTGCACCACGTGCAGGTGAGGTTGACTGGGAGCGAGAGATTGTAGTTCGCTTCCTTACACCCCCCACCCAAATAATAGATACATAAATTGAATTTGGATTAAATGGAAAAAAAATGACGTATGTAATGTAGGTACCTAATTTAAATAAATTTTTTGTTGTTTTGGTCCAGAACAGACTGTGCAACGTAATCACCAATAAAATTGTTGGGGGCATCATTTTGTATCATTCTGTCACGTTATTTATCTTCTCTGACTGTTGTAATTTTGGAATGCGATGGACAATTGTGGCGGGGCGTGTGTCAACTCATCACTCATCAGTTGACAACAGGAACTAATAGACAGAAATTAAGGCTGTGATATCAGACTTCAAAATTAGCTTTAGCAATTTCAAAAAGATTAAGAAGTTGGTGGAATTTATCAAATGTGGCAATTATAGAACTCTGGCTATAATTTCTTATGCTAGCTATTAGATATAAGAAACAACAACGAGCAAGCCGGTTTCGTCAAAGGCAAAGGAACTCGTGAACAAATTCTCAACATTCGCCAGCTAATTGAGAAATCATATGAGTTCAATACTCCTCTCATACTGTGCTTCATCGACTACAGCAAAGCCTTTGACTGCGTTATCTGGTTGGATCTTTGGAGAGTGTTGAGAGATATGGGAGTGTCCGTGCACGTGCACTTTTTAAATAAATAAAAATTAACGTGTATGGAAAGAATAGCATCAGGCGGGCATGTGAGGATTGGATGTAGGTGGAGTAACTATAGGGGGCACCACAAGCTCCAATCTACAATACGCGGATGATACCACCCTTCTGGCCAGCAGCGAAACTGAAGTGATTGATGGACAGAATAGAGCGAATCAGCCTAGAAATGGGTCTCAAAATCAAGCACAGTAAAGCTAAGCTCGTGGTGGTAGATCGTGGCAATAAACTGGAATTCTCGGGTGCTCTCAAAATCGAAAATGTTGAAGACTTCGTCTTTCTGGGGGGCTAATGAAAGCAACTATGGTTCGAGCGAAAAGGAAGTCGGAAGACGCATAGGGATGGCCAAAAGTGCGATGAACCAACTACAAGGAATATGGAGAGATCGTAGAATCTTCCGTGAAACCAAAATTTAACTGTTAAAGACCTTGGTATTCTCTATATTCAGCTACGGGGCTGAGACATGGACATCAAGGAAAGCTGAGCGCGACCGAATCGATGCTTTTGAGATGTGATGCTGGAGACGAATGCTTCAGATACCACGGACGGTCTTCCACACTTTGTCACTTTTGCAAGAACTAAATATTAAGACCCGACTTTCTGTTATATGCCTGTGAAAAGTTCTTGGTTTCTTCGGTCACATCGCCAGGAAAGAAGGGAATAACCTCGAGCATCAGGTCACCGGGAAAGTTGACGGCAAAAGACTAAGTAGACGTAGTACAATTAGGTGGACTGACCAGATCCGAACAGCTTTGGACGCCGATTTACACGTTGCTCTTCATTCGACCAAGGAGAGGAACAAGTGGCGGGCAACTGTCCGGCAGACACCTAGAGAATCACGACCCTCGGTAATATAGACAACGACGCGAGTAGGAGAGGACACCGTTTATAATGTTACTGATCGTAGTGATATCTATGAAATGGCAGAAAAAAAAATGCAGATGCATTGCAATTAGATAACATAACAATTCAAAATGAAATTATTATTATTCTGTGCTGCGCCATATTTTTAATAGCAGGATCATATTTAGCTCGTTTCTGGGCATTGGTTTCCAACGAAAAAACTGAAGAAATGGATTGAACAGCTGTGTTCGTGTTTTGGTTCAACATATTTATGTGAATAAGCATTTTCCTACTTAAAGCAAACTTTCCACCTACAAACCTGAAATTGAAATTTAGCACGAGATATGCAAAGGCAATGCTCACACTAATATAAAAGTAATTACAGGTGATCACTGGGAAAGAATACTGCTGGGAGCACCTGTATCTGATCGGCAAGGAGCCAACGCCTGAGTACCACTACTGCGATGGCCAGACCGTTAACACGGCATTCCACACGCTGGCAGAATGTACGGCGTGGGGCAAGCCAAGGCGTGATCTCGTAGCGGCCATCGGGGTAGGGGTTCTCTCACTCGGTAACATTATTGCGACAACGTTGCGGAGCGCTTGGAACTCTGCCGTCTCTTTCTACGAGCAAGTTATGATTGCGAAGGAGATGGCGGAGTGGAACCGGACTGTTTTTAGAACTCTCTCTGTCCGCCAGGTATCGCAAACGACTTGAGCGCCTTAGATCACTAAAAGATCTCCGTCCTCCATAAGCGCAAGCCTGGGAGTGACAGGTGAGGCCACCAGTCTCCCTACCAGAAGCAGGACAGGGTGGTGGCGCGAGCTCCAGCAAGTGCTCGCGCCCTTTTCGAAATAGAAAAGGAGCATCAGAGTTCCTAGACAGGAGGATCTACAGTAGGTGGCCCGAGGTACGTCGGGGTTCCAGGGATTTCCTTTCGAGGGTGCACCTAGTTCCCCGGCTTCTAGTACCCGAGACGGTGTGTGGTTTTTAGTCGGTTCGAGGCGGACACAGCCACCAATCGGTTGAATCCGAAGGTATTTTCGCACAAAAGAAAGGTACTTTACAAACATTCGTGTTATCCCATGTAAGGTTTAAAACCCACAATATTTAGTTCATTAGAAAGCAGCGTGGCGACCGTTTAAAACACTGCGCAATCCGTACAGTCGAATTGTATCGATTGTACTAGGAAATATGGTGTTTCGTGTGAAATTTTAAGAAGTGTCATTGGTAGATCGCACAGGGTTTCATCAGTAAACAGTCGATCTTAGCTCTAATCAAGTTGGCCACCCCTGCCCTAGGCAATCAGTGTTGACAAAAATTCCAAATGAATCCTCCATGGGTTCCTAGTGGACGGAGCCAATACATTTTATAAATGAATATATAGAAAACACCCAAACTCCGATACAATTTCGACTCTGGAATCGAAGCCAAAACCTCAGCATAGCAGTCGGATGCGCTACCACTGCGCCACCATCAAATACAGTCGAAAACAATTTTGTGAGTAACTATACTAAGAGGTTTGTCGTACTTGTTACTAATTCTGACTGAGGTTGTTAATCCAATTCACACCCAGAATAAAAAACTTCAGTTTTAGTAGTTTTTCATGATTACTAGTTATACCAAATAATCATACATCAATTTAGTTACAAATGTACTCATATTTTTATGGAATTGTATGCAAACAGACAGGCACCTAATGGAAAGCGACCACCGCCGCTCATACATAAATTCACTTACAAATGTACTCATATTTTTTATGGAATAGGATGCAAACAGACAGTCACCTGATGGAAAGCGACCACCGCTGCTCATGATTATTAACTCGCGAGATACAAATACGTTACCATCTTGAAAGTGACGCTCCTCCAATTACTTTTTATTTTAAAAAAGGCAACACCCACATATTTGAGTTATATCCTGTGTCGCGGAAGACTTTACAGACTTCAACTTCCTTGTTACAGACGTACATGAAATGGGCACAAAGAACACCCAGCACCAGGTACACAATTTGTTGATCACAGAAGGTGTTGCCCCATATGACGTCTGAACCTTCAACATTCAGCAACAGTAGAAAACGTCATGGCGGTGAAACGGCGGCCTTAGTCACCATATGAACCATGTCATCCATGCTGTCTGAGCATTAGAATTACTCAACGCCGGTTAAAGTAAGTAAGTACACCGGTATGACTCACGGTTGTGCTCCCACTGTGATCACAGCTGAGCAAACGAGAACTTAGCGATAAGTTGTGTGAGAGAAGATAGTGCCATAGTGGTGAGATGAGGTGAGATATCAGGTGAGATAGTGATGGCACTATCTCACCTTTCGACCAGACCTCCATAAACCAGCTATTATAAATTCCTATTCTCCCCGATATTTCTATATAACAAGGTACATTGGAAATTAGCTTACTTTAATACTTATTCAGTTAAACTAACCATAGCTACTTTCTTCTGTTGTGGTTTCTATATATCCGGTTCAAATTGAGATCACGATTTAATCACAATTCATTTTGGCCAGGGAAACTGTCTGTAATGACCAGTAAGTTAGAGTGTAATGAAATGGTGATACTCACTCAAATAGTGACTGGTTAATACTACTGCATGTAAATATCAATACATATAAAGTTTAGCATATAAGTTACTTGCCTTGATCGACTACTTCATCAAATCAGAGCTTAAACCGCTGCCGCGCTGGTGCTACAAACTTGTTTTTTATGTTGTAAACACCGAATAAGAAATATTTTTTAGAAATTCACTCCTCAGGTGAAAAATAATGGAGAAACCATTGTATGTACGTTTGTCATTTTCATACTTAGGAACATGAAATAAAATAATCACGTAAGTCATGGAAAATGCCAAAGCGAGTTTTATACAATTATTAACATCACTCACGAACCTGTACAAAGTGCAAAGAGTAACGAAATCATTCCAAATTCACTTTCTGCCAACAAACACTGGAATCACTGAGAGCAAAACAAAATTTCCACACATCGAATAAAACTTTGTTAAACTTTAAACTGACTAGAACGCTCATTTTGAAGCTATATCTAACTGAAGGACCGGCAGTGAGAGCTCCCACATTTTCACTGACCGTTTGAAACAGAGATTGAATTTAAATTTACGTAGCGGTATCGAGGACTATTAAGATTCATAGTGTGACTCGTTGGCCGGCCCATTGATCATACTCTTGCCTACTTAATCAAACTGACAGGAAAACATTTCAGCGTTAAATAGTAAAGCAAGATTGTGGTCCTATTTCATCTACATTTTGCTGACTGATCCGATCCATATGCATTATTTTCACATTCATATTCAAATCGTTTATTTAAATAATTTTGTACATAAGTCTTGTAAAAAGCTGCCAATTGTGTTTGATTTTCACAACTTAACCTCATAATTTAGTATTTGGCATTTAAAAAAATTCTAATATTTATATCGTAGGTCTTCACAACTTAAACAACGATAACCAAGACTAAGACCATCAGAGCCGTAAGTAAGTAGGTCTAGTAAGTTTATTATTGACAGAGAATTGGAACTATCTGGTATATCGGAAAACAAAGTTATGGGGGTTCAAAAAAACGACTAAACACTTTGAGAAAAGGTAGGTAGTGCCCTTGCGCTTATCTTGGCTCGTCTTGGCGGAGGCACGACCGTGCTCCCAGTTAATCTTTTTCACATAGTTTTTGTTTTATTAAGGACTTAAATTTGGTAATACTTAATTCTTGATATTTGCTTGGAATTTTATTGTAAAATCGCACACCCTGACATCGTAAAGACTTGCTTATCCTTTGTAATCTCTTGGTTGACAACACGAGTTTTTCTTTATTTCTAGTGTTCAAGGGGGGTTTTAGCCCCCCCCCCCCCCCCCCACTAAAACCGCCCTTGAAACCGCCCACGGGGCCAAGAAAGTTTGTATAGAAATCCGTCATTTTTGAAGTTCGAAACATGAAACTTTGTTTTTGGTCTACTGATTAAAAATGAGTAGATATGTATTTAAGCGTTTCTGGATATTCTATCCTTAAGGGGGTGAAATAGGCGTTGAAAGTTTGTATGGAAGTTCGTCATTTCTTAAGTTGGAAACATGAAACTTTATTCATGTGCTACTGATTAAAAAAGAGTAGAGACGTATTTAAGTGTTTCTGGATATTCTACCCTTAAAGGCGTGAAATAGGGGTTGAAAGTTTGTATGGAAGTCCGTTATTTTTTAAATTAGAAGAATGAAACTTTATTTTTGGGCTACTGATTAAAAATAAGTATATACGTATTTAAGCCTTTCTGGGTATTCTACCCCTAAGGGGGTAAAGTAGTGGTTAAATTTTGTTTATGGAAGTCCGTCATTGTTTAAGTTAGACACATGAAACTTTATTTATGTGCTACTGATTAAGAAAGAGTAGAGACGTATTTAAACGTTTCTGAATATTCTACCCCTGTAGGGGTGAAATAGAGGTTGAGAGTTTGTATGGAAGTCCGTTATTTTTTAAGTGAGAAACATGAAACATTATCTTTGGGCTACTAATTAAAAACGAGTAGATACGTATTCAAGCGTTTCTGGATATTCTACACCTAAGGGGTGAAATAGGCGTTGACATTTCGTATATATTAGTTTGGAAGCAGTGGCGGACAAAGGGGGGGGGGGCGGGGGCGGTCCGCCCCTCGCCTCTGGTCCTGGGGGGCCTCCAAATGGCTGCAAGTTCCTTTATCAAATCGTAAATAAACCTTTGAAAACATAAGAGGAAGTTTTGGGTTGGAGGCCCCGTAGATTAACAAGTACAGCCTGTACCGGTAGTTTACATTTTTATTAAAATAAAATTACTTTTACTGCCTTATCTTTCTAATGTTCAGCTTCGTAGTTTTTTACTTTCATCAACTTTAAAATACTATAGCCATCTATATTGTATATGCGGTACTAATATTATTTTATATTAAACGCGTCTTATACTCGGTCGGGGAATTCCGGGAATTCCCATCTTAGCGGGGAATCCCTGAACGAATGAAAGAAGTATATTTTTTAATTTCGTATCTCGCCTAAATATGTACGTCAAATAATCACACACCCTTTTTTAAATTAAAATAATTTTGTAATCATTAAATAGAGTAATAAACTTAGTTTAGTATTATATTGAAATAGTGTTTTTGGTTCTTGCTGCGGAGTATAAACAAAAGAGTTTTAATAATGTACCTAATGGTCATATTGTTGTTCATCTGAAGAAACAGTAAGTAATACCCTCATTTAACTAACTATTACCTCTATTAACTATTAACTACTATAACCTCAATTAACTAGCTGACCCGTGTCCGCTTCGCTGGGATTCGTACATTTCTTAATGTGATTTTTTTTGTGGTTTATGGAGAAAGAAAAATAGGAAGACGGATTGCCGGTCCCTCCCGTAGTGAAAATTTTCTACCAATTTTTAGGGTTCCGTACACAAACAAGGAACCCTCACAGTTTCTCCATGTTCGTCTATCTATCCGTCTGTCTGTGGTTTAGATAAAAAAATCTATCGGTTCTAGAAATTTGTAATTTGGCATGGGTATACACATTAATTACACCGCCGACAGTGTTGAAATAAAAAGTTGCAAAAAAACAAATGTTTAGGGTCCCTCCTCTACACGTAAAGGGGATACTGTTTTTTTATTTGTCTCTCCCATAGAGTGGGATATCTTTGGATAGGTCTTTTAAAATATTAGGGGTATGGAAATAATGTTTTTCAATTTGGTGAACCGTTCGTGACTTATTAAGCTTTATAGTGGCAATTTTCGTTAGAGTCAAGTGAACAGGCCAAAGAACTTGCTGGGTTTTGATCCAAATTCCTATTATATATATCAAAGGAAAAAAATATGACGTTTGCGAAGAAATTAATCAAACTGTTGAATCGGTCTCCAACATTCAAATAAATGATGTCGATATTACAAGAATAGGTGAAATGTCTTGTGACACTAACAAAAACCAGAGGTGGATTTACCACTAGGCTGAGTAGGTTGGAGCCTAGGCCGGCAAATTTTAGGGGCGGCAGAATTGGGCCAACATTTTTTTTCTTACGAAAATGCCTAAAGTTTACTCTTAACTTTGAAAAAAATAATTGCGCCGACCGAATCATAACCTTTTATTTTTAAACTCAGTTAAAAAGTACTAAACACTTCGTGACTCATAACTTTATGAATATGATTTTTTTATGTATGGGCCTGCCAAAGTGAATCTATTCTGCCTGATGGAAAGCATAAGCAGAATCCAAGAGTGGTGGTCACCATACTCATAACGAATGCAGACAATGCAACAATACAGCATGGTGACCCACACCATGGCGGCTTAGTGATGCTTCTGCATCATTGAGCCTCCGGTCTCGCACTCACCAACGAAACACGACCTCACGAACGCTGTCATTCAACGAGAGGGTAGTACCGCCCCGGCAGAGCTGGCCCAACCGTGCTGAAATCAGCGTGGCTCTACTACCTTTTGATTTTAAAAATATTGCAGTAGCTGTAGATTAAAAGCAGTATTTTTTATTTTACTATCTTTTAATCACCACTCAGGGCGGTATGAGGCCCTGCAATCAGTGACTCTGCTATCTGGTTCGTCAACGGCTAATTGTGTCAGAGTGGGAATCTTTTTTCCGAACCCTCTTCGCCGCTTCTTTTCGCGAGATGACATCTTAGCAGAAGGGTCTGATGACAGCTAGGAGAACCCTACGCTGTTATGTCTAAACTGGGAAAATTACATAAGTCCTCCCTACAACCACACTATCACAGTAAGAGTAAATTCGATGGGTGGTTCTGGGGCAACGCGTACGGTGCCTCCGTGGATACGGTACGGTAACCGCGTATAGCTAACTGCTTCTACAGCTTTCTGAGACTGCCATATGCGCGAGCTTCTTTGTGTGGTTAGATGGTTCTATTCTATGGTTAGTCAAGACCAGTGTTCCAGCGACCAGTTTTGGAGAGGGAGGGAGTGAGCAACGACGGGGCCCATAAAATAAGAGGATCTCTGTGTTATACTTATGGGTGTCCCTGTCACCCGTAAGTTCAGCGACTACCAGTGCAGTACCTCTGGCAGACAGGTGCGCCGCTTTTTGGAAGTTCGCCACTAACTAAAGTGTCAGCGCTCAAGGTCTGTATTACACGACATGATTTATCCATTCCTCCTAGCCACCAGTGCAGTGTGAGAGAGGAAAAGGTACCGTACTGTCGTTTAGGAGGATGGGCCCGAGCAGAAACACAGCACCCCCTCATACTAACTGACGCAGTTGATGTCTAGAAAACATACTTTGAAGATCACGTCCGGCTGTAACAGAGCGGGTGTAACAGGACCGAGCGAAGGAGAGAGCGGAGTGGAATTGGGTGAGGTTTAGAACCATCTTAGTCCACCAGGCCCGGGAATGATCCAGATTCTGCACTCAGTTCAGGCGCTAGAGATCGCTGAACGACCTCGAAGGCTAAAAGCGCAGGCCTGGGGGTAGCAACAGAAATAAGCTAGTGTGCCATTAGAGACAGAACCATGGTACTCTGGTCACCACACACATACTGTTGTAGGAAAAGGCTGTCAACCACTTCCTGCAAGAAGCTGGACATGAGAGGCTCAGGAAGAGGTAGGGCTGTGATTCGCGGAGACGGGAGCTAAGGGGGTATCGAAAAGGGATATAAAAGAGCAGGGAAATATTAAATTGTAGGTTAGTAGGGGCGGCAAAAACTTTATAGCCTACTGGCGGCAAATCTATAAATCCGCCACTGATAAAAACTGTGACATAAGCGACACTAAAGAACTAAACGATATAAAAAAAAGTGAAAACTAAAACCCAACTACGACAAAAATCGACACTGATAAAGTACAAAAAAAAGTTTGAAAAGCCGTAGTCACACGTTGTTAAAGTGTAATGGTGCGTGTCTATCTAACGTTTTTTGTCGTAGTTGGGTTTTAGTTTTCACTTTTTTTTTATTTAAAATGTTTTGGTGCCGTTAATATATAATAAAGTAACGCCCTTTCCAATGATACCAAACACGGCATATTTATCTCAAATTATGTTTTTAATACAGTAGTTTATGTCGGCTAGAGGTAAAAATTGATAAAACTACAAAAATCTATTATATAAATTCTATCACATGTTATAAAAAACCCAACTACGACAAAAAACGACGCTGAAAAAGTATGAAACAAGTTTCAAAAGCCGTAGTCACGCGTTGTTAAAGTGTTATGGACTATGGTACATTAAACTACATGGACTACAGCTTTTGAAACTTAGTAACGTACCGTAGTCCATAACACTTTAACAACGCGTGACTACGGCTTTTGAAACTTGTTTTATACTTTTTCAGCGTCGTTTTTTGTCGTAGTTGGGTTTTAGTTTTTACTTGTTTTTATTTAAAATGTTTTGGTGCCTCTATAATATTCATTTCTTTGCAAAGTATATTTTAAAGAGGTACCACAGAAATATCACAATTATCGAATAAATACGGATTAAGTCAGGAGAAAATGCTAATAATATATATATTTTAGAAATGTACAAGTAACGCCCTTTCCAATGATACCAAACACGGCATATTTATCTCAAATTTATCTTTTAATACAGTACTGTCTGCTAGAGGGCGCCACATTAGATTCAGTGACACGTCATATAGCCTATAACCAGCGGACGATCAAGACGCTTCTAACGATATCTCATTTGTCCAATTTTAATAAGTAGTTAAGGAGCTATGAGGGAACAGATGAACATACATACATACATACTTACATACATACATAGATAGCCTGTCAAAATCATAACCCTCCTTTGGCTTTGCCGTAGTCGGGTAAATAAAACGTATTTTATTTTCTTAACTGTTCATGAAAGTCTAAATTCAAACGTCAATTATAAAATGTAAATGAATTAACATAAGTACATACCCAATGGTACATACGCAATGTGAAATTAATAAAAATCTTTTTACCCGACTACGGCAAAGCCGAAGGAGGGTTATGATTTGGACAGGCTAATGTACGTATGTATGTTCATCTGTTCCCTCATAGCTCCTTAACTACTAATTAGAACTGGACTGATGAGGTATCGTTAGAAGCGTCTTGACCGTCCGCTGGTTATAGGCTATATGACGTGTGACAGAATCTAATGTGGCGCCCTCTAGCCGACATAAAGTACTGTATTAAATAAAAAATAAATTTGAGATAAATATGCCGTGTTTGATATAATTTAAAAATATATATATTATTAGCATTTTCTCGTGGCTTTGTCCGTATTAATTCGATAACTGTGATATTTCTATGGTACCATTTTTAAAATATCCTTTGTTAAGAAATTAATATTATTGAGGCACCAAAACATAGCAAATAAAAAAAAAGTCAAAACTAAAACCCAACTACATCAAAAATCGACGCTGAAAAAGTATGAAACAAGTTTCAAAAGCCGTAGTCACGCGTTAGGTAGAAATGTACCTTAGTCCATAACAAATTAACAACACGTGACTACGGCTTTTGAAACTTGTTTCATACTTTTTCAGCGTCGTTTTTTGTCATAGTTGGGTTTTAGTTTTTTACTTTTTTTTTCACTAAGGCCTCATTCAAATATGCCGCCCCGGGCCTCTGACGGGGTTAGTCCGCCACTGTTTGGAAGTCCTTCATTTTTTAATTTAGCAGCCTGAAACTTTCATCTTTAGGTTTTTGATTACAAATAGATGAATACTTATATCAGCATTTATGGGAATTCTGTCCCCAAAGGGGCTAAAATAAGGGTCGAATGTTTGTATGAAAGTTCTTTTAAATGAGCTATTGATCTAAAATAAATAAATACGTTTAAAAAGATGAATAAATTATTAATTAAATTATTACTTACACAGTTTTAATTAAATATTATATTATGATCAACTTCCACGCGAGCAAAGCCGCTGGCAACAGCTAGTAATGAATAAAATAACAGAAAGAACATGAGTGAAACTCTTGTCTATTTATGGCTGGAATTGCGAATTTTGTTCGTTGCAACCCTTTCACGCACTTGCAAATGAAAGTTAAAATAAATATTAAATAAATAAATATTTTGGACATCGAACACACAACGCCATCTAGTCCCAAGCTAAGCAGAGCTTGTGTTATGGGTACTAGACAACTGATACAATACAAATATACTTTTTTTTGTAAATACATACATATTATATATACACCCAAACTCCGAAACAAATATTTGTAGATCATACAAAAATTTGGTCCGACCCGGGAATCGAACCTGAGACCTCATGATCAGCAGTCGCACACGCTAACCGCGAGACCAATAAGGCAGTAAAAATCAGCGTTTGCGAGAGCGGGACACGCTTCTTATCTCTACTTCTTTGGAACATAGTAGTAAACAGCCTCATAAAGAGACTAAAATTAAATGATCCAAGATACATTACTATCGGTTATGCGGATGACCTAGCAATTCTGATAAGCGGGAGCGCGAAGAAAGTGCTATGTGATTGAAATTGTAGAAGAATGATGTGACGACCAGTAACTATCAGTAAATCCGAAAAAAACAGAACTCATCCTCTTCACCAACAAAAGGAAGTTACCAGAACTACAGCTACCAAAATTATTCAGCACCAATCTCTCCCTGTCAACTTAAGTAAAATATCTGGGCGTTATTCTTGACAACAAATTGAACTTAACCCGTAATTACACATTTGATCAATAGATGCATCGACACATCGTGTTACCCAGACGATTTAAAACTGGGACTAGTGCGCCCTATCTTTAAGAAAGGTAATCATGACAACTGTAATAACTACCGCCCTATCACTATACTGTCCTGCGTTGACAAGATAATTGAGAGGTATTTAGGGGACCAACTTAGCCATTTCTTACGCTCGCAACAAATTATTCACACTAAACAATATGGTTTTCAAAAAGTGAGAAGTACCTCTCAATTATTGTGTCAATTCACCAATGAAGTTAAAGAGCACCTGAATGATAAACGTTATGTGCCCGTTATCTTTGTTGATTTCAGCAAGGCATTTGATATGCTCCAATATGTCCATATGCTCCAGTCTGACCTGGTTTGTGGCACCTCTTTGTTGCATACAGACAATATTAATAAGTCCATCACAACACAGAACATTTCAAAAACTATAAAAAAAACAAAAATTGTAATATTTAGTGATGAGATTGGTAAGGGTATGGGTCAGCTGCTGGTAAATATGAGCAGTGATTTATTAGTAACTAATTTCTGCATGCCTGGATTAGATTATTGTCAAATATTAACAAAAATTTCTAATATTAAGTTCAGCCAGGATACAATTTTAATAGTTTTAATTGGTAATAGAGGAAACTTGGATAGGCAAAGTTTGTTATATTATTATAGCAAACTTTGTGCATTAGACTTAAAACAGACTATCATATTTACACTGCCATATAGTAAAGGTTTGCCGGAGAATGAAAATAACTTTAGATATAATTTAAATATGCAGTTACATAATATATCGAATTATAATATGAAGTTTCATATTATTGACACTAACACTTATGTTAGACAATATTTGTATTTGACGAAAGATAGGTGTTATCTTTCCTTATTTTCTAAACGACAGTTAGCAATATCGCACTATTATTTTATTAACATAACAGCCAAGAATTTGGCTATTAAACCAGTTGTTCAGACAACTTGTATAGATACAGCCAAGCACTTGGCTATAACATCTAATATTTTAAACTAGATTTAGGGACAATAGAGGCCAACTCTGGCTTAAACCTACCATGTAGAGTGGTATCAGAAAACTATACAGCAAACACTTTCACTGTAGCGCATCAAAATATTCAAGGTATGTTTAGCAAGCATCTAGAAATTGAATTGTTCATGAGCTATGACAAAATTGATATTTTTTGTATTACAGAACATTGGCTAAAAAGTCATCAGCTTATGTTCAACTTCAGTAATCATATATTAGGTAGTTCTTTCTGCAGGGAGCTTGCTGTGCATGGCGGATCATTGATTTTGATTAGAAAAAAATTAACTTTTAAGAACCATACTGATATTGCTGGCTTCTCTGTTGAACGGATAATAGAAATAGCATGTGTGGAGTTAGAGAAACTTGTTGTATTGAGTGTATACAGACCTCCATCCTCATCATATATTAATTTTGAAAAAATACTGAATGAAGTCTTGCAAAAAGTATGTAAAACCAGTAAAAATGTAATTGTGTGCGGTGACTTTAATGTGAATATATTAGAAGATACATCTTTGAGTTTAAGATTTAAGAATCTGTTTGGATCATACAATCTTGATAACATCTTTTTGGAGCCTACTAGGATCACTGCCACCACTGCCAGGTGTCTGGATAATATATTCACTGACATAGTGCCGCACAAAAAAGAAATAATAAATAAACTACATTCTGATCACTGTGGACAGATGTGTGTTTTTACTATGAAAAACAAAAAGGTGGTAACACGAGATATTACTGTAGTGCCCAAAACTGTGGCCCGTATGGAAGATTTTAAAATAAAACTACTTAATAAACTACCCCACTTAGATTATAGTGATGATCCTAATTACTTATATAATACTTTTTTTAATGTGTATTGCTCAGAATTTCAATCAACTTTTACTCCTAAAAAGTTCTCAGTTAAGGGTGCTACAACCTTCAGTGAATGGGCCACCGCAGGTATTTATAAAAGTAGAACCAGGCTTTACGAGCTTTATGAAGAAAGGAATTATAACACTAGTGTGGAATTTCGAGAATATGTTAAAGAATATTCCAATTTATTTAAAAAGGTATGTCATGCTGCAAAGGTTGGTTACTTGAGATCTAAAATTAATAATAGTTCAAATAAGGTTCGTATGACCTGGCAAATAATTAATGTTGAAACTGGAAAAGCAAAGAACAAAGTTAATAATTACAGCCTTTCTATTGATAACAAAGTAATTGAATCAGATTTAGAGGTTGTCACAGCTTTTGAGAATTTTTTTACGAACATACCAGTTTCAATAACAGAATCATTGAATTCATCCCCTACTATTGCAGAATCTTTGTTGAAAGAGAATATTAAAATTTGTAATACTGAGTTTAGATTTAGTTATATCACCGATATAGATATTGTTAAAGCATTCAATGCTCTTGGTGTTAAGAAAACCGCCGATCTTTGTGGTCATTCTGTACAAATTACTAAATCAATTATTGACGTAGTTGCATCACCGTTGGCTTTAATTTTCAATAAGTGCATTGAATGTGGTGTATTTCCTGACCTAATGAAACATAGTAAGATCATTCCATTATTTAAGTCAGGTAGCACGTCTGATCCAACAAATTATAGACCTATTTCAGTGTTACCTACTTTCAGTAAAATTTTTGAAAAAATTATACTAAGTCAGTTACAGACTCACTTTAGTGAAAACAATATTCTACACAGGAAACAATTTGGCTTTAGAAGAGGTCGCTCAACAACTGATGCTGGTGTTGAATTATTAGAGACTGTATTTAGTGCTTGGGAAGATAAACTGGATGCATTAGGAGTTTTTTGTGATTTGTCTAAGGCATTTGATTGCGTTTTTCATGAAACATTGGTCAGGAAATTGTATCACTATGGAATTAGGAACACCGCTTTGGATCTTCTTATCTCCTATTTGGGTAACAGGGTCCATAAAGTGGAAGTTAATGGTCATAGATCCGTGGGATCTCTGGTCACTATGGGGGTTCCGCAGGGCTCGATTCTCGGCCCATTTTTGTTTCTAGTTTACATCAATGACCTGCCTAATTTGATAAAGGATAGTCAGGGGATAGTGCTATTTGCGGACGACACTTCACTTTTATTTAAACTGAAGAGACAAAAATCTGTTACTGATGACGTGAATGACGCTCTCTCCAATGTCGTGAACTGGTTCAATGTTAATAACTTACTTTTAAACGAGAACAAAACTAAATGTATTAGATTTTTTACACCCAAC
This sequence comes from Diaphora mendica, assembly GCA_949125395.1. NCBI lineage: Eukaryota > Metazoa > Arthropoda > Insecta > Lepidoptera > Erebidae > Diaphora > Diaphora mendica. The sequence continues at coordinate 21,131,643 of OX421315.1, forward strand.
GTTAAACAAGTAAAAACCTGTGTTCAAATAAATGGAAAGGAATTGGGCCTTGTGGACACCACCAAGTTTTTGGGTATAACTCTGGACTCAAAATTGCAGTGGGGCCCACACATTGATGGATTATCGAATAGACTCAGCTCTGCAGCATACGCGGTTTATAAAATTCGTCAATTAACCGATGTAGAAACAGCTAGATTAGTATATTTTAGTTATTTTTATAGTGTAATGTCATATGGTATTTTGTTGTGGGGGAATGCTACCGATATTCAAAGTATATTTGTGTTGCAGAAGAGGGCTATTCGTGCAATTTATAACCTTAGTTATAGGCAGTCACTGAGGAATAAATTTAAAGAAATTGGTATCATGACAGTTGCATCTCAATTCATTTATGAAAATCTAGTTTACGTTAAGAAAAATATTCATCTATACACAAAGTTTAGCGACGTTCATGATATCAATACTAGAAATAAAGATAAACTCGTGTTGCCAACCACTAGATTACAAAGAGTAAGCAAGTCTTTCCGATGTCAGAGTGTGCGATTTTACAATAAAATTCCAAGCAAATATCAAGAATTAAGTATTACCAAATTTAAGTCCTTAATAAAACAGAAGCTATGTGAAAAGGCTTATTACACAGTTTTGGATTATTTAGATGACAAATTTGCTTGGGACTGACGATGCTCACTTCAGTATTTACCCACGTAGGTATCTTGTGTGAAAGTGTTAGACATTTATATTTTTATTGTATGCTGTTTTATTCCAAGTGAATTCCTTTTGTGTATGTAAATGTGAGTATAGTCTAGGCTTGTAATATAAGTTCATATTTAGTATCTTTCTGGTGGCTTTGAGTGTTTCCCCGGCCTACCCAAATGTCCTGCTGACGGTAGTGTCGCGCTTCGGGTCGTAACACGATGGCTGGGGCTCGTATGCCGTCTTTATGGACAGGCCGACTCAAAATCATGGTCCTTTCTTCAAAAGGCCAACCCAGATCCTATACTGTACTCGCACAGATTATTTTTTGTTTTGTAATCAATGTTCTCGGACTAAAAAAAAAAGGACATCTCTGTGGTTTGTTTCGGCATTTCTTCCCAGAGTGAGTCGTAGGAAATGCCGGTCTCTTCTAGCTGTAAAGTCCGACGTGTAAAAATATCTGAAAAGATTTACTTACAAATAAATATCATTTCATTTCAAATATCATTTCATTTCATTTCATTTCATTATGAGATATTGTATGAAGGGTTGGAGCGGGCTGGTATACGTGGGCCACGGTTACAACTTTTTAAAAATTACCATCAAAATCGATACACGAGAGTTAAAGTGGGAGATAAGTATAGCAATAAAATGATCACAGATAAAGGTACTGCACAAGGCTCAATAATTGGTCCAAATGAATACATAATTTACGTAAATCAAATGTGCAACTTGTTTGAACATGGCTCCGTATATCAGTTTGCTAATGACACTTGTCTTCTGGTGGCTGACAAAGACATTAAAACTGCAGGATAATTTTAATAGAATGTGTCAATGGGCGCACGACGTTGGCTTAGTGATAAACGCTCAAAAAACAAAACTTATGTGTATTCAATCCTCACATAAAAACAGCTGCCACACGCCAAATATTCTAGCACACGATCATGAATGTCTGCATAACAACTTTATGTGTAGGCAGGACAGTACGTGTATTACATTAGAAACAGTACAGGAGCACATGTATGTAGGACTTATAATAGACAATCGATTTAATTGGGGTGCTCATATAGACCACGTCTGTAAATAATTGCGAGCTATACTGAGTAAACTGTATATACTAAGGTACAAAATGCCATATGAAACTTTACGCCTCTTATATCTGGATTCGTCTTGACGAGTACTTTATGTTTTGATAGTATCCAGGTTCTGATGATGAAATATTTTGTAATATAGAAACTGTGTAATGACATTATAAGTTGATAGCAAAAGTTTTCAAATAATTATATATTCTTTTTAGAGCATTTCAGTAAAACCTTGTACTTAAGAAGTTTTATGTATTAATTTGTTTATTTACATGGTAAATTACTGTATTTGTTTTATATAGTATGTCCACCCGAGCAGGAACAGATATGCGCACCTAAAATAAGAATCCGGTGCATCGAAGCGAAAAAGAGAATCTGAGATGACCGTTGCTAATGAAGCTCTTGGTGCTAGTATGCGTTTTTTTTTAATCAATCCAAAGTTTATTGATCCCTGAATCTGTAGATTTGGATATGATTAGCGAGTCTCAAATGAATGAAGCGAATATGTCGTATAATTTATTAAAAACTACTTAAGAAACAATATGAAGCAGGACCGACAAGTGGTTTAGCAAAACTCTCATTCGAAGCAGACATAGCTGCAAAAATAAATTAAAAATATTGGAACACTTCAAAAAGCCGAAGTACATTACCAATTAATCACTCAAGTTATTTTAAAATAAAACCTTTTTTCATATCTGTATGCTTTTTAATATTCTCCCACTACTTACTCATATTATTATTTTTTACTATCATGAGTAGGCATGTCGTATGCTTGCACGTATGCACGAAGCATGCTTGGTAAGATAAATTTATTAGGTAGATCTTGGGAACGAAAGAAAAGGGGCCTAGCTGATGTGACTTTGCCCACGTCTATGTAAGTCCACGCTACGTCACTGCCTCTAGATCTAGTCATCCAACAGGAAGCGACAGCAGCTGCTCTAAGACTAAGATCAAACGGACTGTGGAAGATAAACACAGAAGCAACACACTTAAAAGTCAGAACTTTTGAGTGTGTTGCTTCCTTAAGGATCCCCTACAGATAGGTATACAGTCTCCATTAGTTCAACACCAGAATCAGTTTTAGAGTAACGTGACCTCTTCTGAAGCCAAATTGTTTCCTGTGTAGATTATTGTTTTCACTAAAGTGAGATTGTAACTGATACACTTAGTATATTTTTTTCAAAAAATGAAAGTAGGTAACACTGAAATAGGTATATAATTTGTAGGATTAGACGAGCTACCTCACATTTATAAAGGAATGATCTTACTATGTTTCATTGGGACAGGAAATACACCACATTCAAAGCACTTATTAAAAATCAAAGCCAACCGTGATGCGACTACGCCAATAAATTGATTTAGTTATTTGCCCAGAATTAACCCAAAGATCGGCGGTTTTCTTAACACCAAGAGCATTGAATGCTTTAACAAAAGTCATATCGAGTAAAGTCCACTTTCGTGACCATTTGGAGGATGAGGCCTCCAAATGGTCACGAAAAATTGGCCTCGAAGAATCTTGGCGTGCTCAATAGATCGAAACGTTATTTCACTCCGACACACCTCCTTCAGCTTTATAAGGTGCAGGCCTCATATGGTTGTGTTGTGCTGTTCTCATCTTTGGGCAGGGGCACCTTATTACCAGCTCGTCCCTCTGGACCGCGTCCAACGGAGACCAACTTGAATCGTTGACTATCAAGATATTTCAAATCGGCTAGACTCTCTGGTGCTGCATAGAAGTATGGCCACGCTATGCACCTTCTATCGCTTTTACTATGGGGAGTGCTTCGAGGAATTGTTCGAACTGATCCCTGCCGCCTCTTTCCGCCATCTTTCTATGCGACAGCAGTTTCATCCCCATTATTTAGATGATCGGTAGTGTACTACTGTGAACTGTGAGCTTCTCCAGAAACTTTCTGTCCCGCACATCAAAACTGTGAAATGAACTGTCGCCTACGGTATTCCCGGACCAATACGGCCTTCAAACCTTCAAGAAAAGAGCGTACTCCTTCTTAAAAGGCTGGCAACGCATTTGTGACGCCTCTGGTGTTGCGGGTGTCCGTGGGCGGCGGTAATCGCTTACAATAGGCGATCCGTCTGCTCGTTTGCCATAAAATGAAAAAGGAAATTAATATCTTTATTTTTTATCTTTCATTTTTAAGCTTAATCATATTTGAATTAATTTAGATATAGAGATATGTAGACGGAAGGAAGTGATACACTAGGAAATGAATATATATATATATATCGGAGGGAGGTTAAACACGTGCTCAGGATCAGGAATATTTTCATCACTCATGGTGTTCGCGGACGCCTGCTATTATATGAAGAGAAAAATCAGAATTGTCAAGACGACCACCAACACGCATTATATTGTCACTATCCAAATAAACATTAAGTTTTTATCCATTGACCATCCTCAGCCCTTAACATGGTCCTAGATCGAAGCCGGATTGGATACTAGAGTGGATCAACAGTTTTCAGCAATTTCTCGGGATTGATTACGAGAAAATTAAATTCAAGAACTGGATTTATGATAATCACCGGCGAGTTTGGAATTTGGATAATAGTACGGTGTTAATTACATATTTTAGTGTAAAATATAAACCCAACACTCATTCAGGTAATATTTAAAGTTAAACCACGATTATTCACAAGGTTAGTAAATACTTAAGTACTTATTACCTATCATTTCATTTAGTTAGTTAATTACCTATTGCATTGTGTATAACTTATTTGTCAAAGAATATTTTGTATTAATTAGGTTTAAATTGTACTTAACTACAGTACAGTTAGCATTATTGCTATAATATTTAGCTTAATTAATTAATATTTTGTTAAAAATTAAAAGTCTTTCACATAATTATTTTGTGCGTAGGTAGATGTTAATTTATTAATTTAACTAAAATCATAATTTAGAGTGCTAGATAGTATTAATTTTTATGTAACAAGATAGAAAAAGAATATTTGCATTAAATAATTTAGTTACAGTGTTATATATGAGTTGTAATATTCAGTTTAAACCAATATTACTTTCATTGTAAATTGACAAAGATTGTTAATTTCGTAAGACGCGGTAGGCGTTATCTTATCTATCAGCTGTTAAAAGATATTATTATCTTGTTAACCGATTTTGTTTTTACGTTTGGCATTGTATACATTCCAGGTTGACAACACTCGACTCCCAGAATGGCTAAAGATGAGGAAATTAAGATTTTGATAAGATTAATTTAAAAAATTAAGATTTTGATCAAAAAACGAGGCAGTTATATAGGTCAATTAACTAACTTTATAAATTATTATACTGAGGTAAATAAGAAATCGTTAAGCAGTACTGACGCTAAGGAATTGCAATTACATATTAACAAACTTGAAAATTTGTACCAACAATATGACGGAGTGCAGTTTCAGTTGGAATGTTTAGCTGACGATACTGAACCTCTCTACGCCTCGCGGTCAGAGTTCGAGTCCAAGTATTACGGAGCGTTAGCAAGCGCTCAAGACACTTTAAGTAAATTTCATGAAGGTGATAGGGGGTCAGAATCATGTAATAAAAGTACAGTTCGTAGTGCCAGTGGCAGGCATCAGCTCGTTAAGTTGCCCACTATTCAGCTTCCTAAGTTTAATGGAACATATAATAATTGGCTCGAGTTTCGTGATACTTTCACGAGTCTCATTGATTCCAATGACGACATAGACGAAATAAATAAATTCCACTATTTGCGAGCTTCTTTAGAGGGATCTGCCTCTGTCGTCATACAATCCATTGAGTTTTCTGCTCGTAATTATATTAGGTCTTTACCTATGAAATTGCCGTTCTTCAGTACTGGTCATTTCAAATAAAAAAAGTTTGTAATGGCTCTGTATTCTGAATTCAAATTAATTTTGTTTTAAAACCATGACATTCTATTTACAAACTCAGTCTTTTGTTTTTTGATTAGCGTTGAATTTTCATTACATTTGAAAATTTTTCGTCATAATGGATACTTTAAAAATTCGTGTAATTATGGAATACGAGTTCCGTCGTGGCACCAACGCGATACAAACGGCACGTAACATCAAAAACGTTTACGGAGAGAACTGTACAAACGAACGCACAACCCGTTATTGGTTTTCCCGGTTCCGTTCTGGAAATTTTGACTTGAAAAATGAAGCTCGTGGTCGTCCGGAGACTTTGGTTAACAATAACGAATTAAAAGCGACTGTGGAAGCTGACGAAACTCAATCTACAGCTGAGCTAGCAGCAGCTTTTAATGTAAGCATCAAAACAATATTGAACCATTTGCGACAAATTGGCAAGGTAAAAAAGCTTGATAGATGGGTGCCCCAAGACCTTAACGATCGCCAGCGCAACGTACGCGTCGAGAGCTGCCTTGCGCTGCTCAACAGGCAATAAATGAAGGAATTTTAAAAGAATTGTTACGTGCGACGAAAAATGGCTTCTGTTCGACAATCAAAAGCGCTCAGCAAGTTGGTTAGACCCTGGTTCAGCACCAAAGCAATGCCCTAAACCAAAAATGACCCCTAAAAAGGTGATGGTCACTGTTTGGTGGTCTAGTGCGGGTGTGATTCACCAAAGCTTTTTACAAAACGGCATGAACATTAATGCAGATGTGTACTGTGAAGAACTGGAGAGAATGATGGAGAAGCTTGCACATCTGCAACCAACTTTGGTCAATCGGTCGTCCCCACTGCTCCTTCACGACAACGCGCGACCCCATACTGAGCAACAGACAGTCTCTAAGCTGCAAGAGCTGGGGTTGGAAGCTCTCCCTCATCCGCCATACTCACCAGACCTTGCACCTACCGACTATTACTTTTTCCAAAATTTAGACAACTTTTTAGTGGGTAAAAAATTCAATTCCCCAGAGGCAGTACAAAATGCCTTTAAAGAGTTTGTTGCCTCCCGTCCAGCTGATTTTTACAAGAAGGGCATCAATAAATTGCCAATGCGTTGGCAAAGATGCGTCGATTGCATGGGTGATTACTTCGAATATAATAAGCTTTTATTAATTCCATGTCAAAGTATTTTGCAATTCAAATGTTTGTTAGGTGTGTTAGTTTATTCAATTTTATTCTTAAATCTAGTGTTAGTATTGTTAGTTTCTTCATCTTTCTTTGACGTGGATCCCGTTTGGGTGAAGGCCCCCTCTTTCTCCTTCCAAAATCCTCTATCCTTGGCAAGGGACATCCAATCTTGCACTGCTGTTTTTCTGATATCATGAGCCCACCTTTTTGCTGGTCTACCGACGTTTCTCTTCCCTGGTGGTCCTTTTCAAGATGTTGTTTTTATGGTCCATCTGTTATCCTTGGATCTCGAAATGTGACCGGCCCATTGCCATTTTAGTTTTTAGGGCCTGTGTTAAAGCATCCGTAATTTTTGTTTTCGGTCTGATGATTTCTGACCTTATTTTATGTATTTTTCATATTTTTAGTATACTTCTCTCCATTGATCTTTGTGTTGTTCTAATTTTTTCTTTTACTTTATTTGTGTATGTCCATGTCTGACAGCCGTACAATAAGCTAGGCAGAAGACATGTATCGATTACGGTTTTTTCATGTCTAGTGTATAGTCTCCTTTTAAAATTTCCTTAAGAGACCAGAATTTGTTCCAAGTTATTTTGCATCTCCTTTCAACTTCTTTTTCATTATTTGTTGAACTGAAAGATACCTGTTTGCCTAGATATATGTAATTGTCCACGTATTCTATGTTGTTGCCATTTTTTGTACTTATAGGATGTTTGCGGCTATTTGTGATTATTTTTGTTTTTGTTTTATGATGATGATTACTTCGAATAACAGAAATAAAAAAGTTTGAAAAAATAAGTACTTTCACTTATTGCATACGAAACGGCAATTTCATAAGTAAAGACCTATTATTTTGGCATGGATTTTTTTTTTATTTTTTTTTTATTTATCTTTATTGTACACACGTAACAGAAAGAGAAAGAAAAAGAGTTACAATATACAAAATGTGACAATTGGCGGTCTTATCGCTCATGGCGATCTCTTACAGACAACCTTTGTACGGATATTATCCTAAGTGACATTAATTAGGGTAGCAGTAGTAGGGCGCACAAATCATAAATTTATTACGTAAATTATAAAAACAATCACCAAATTCAAAATATCAACTATTTGCATAAGTACTTAAACATCTACTTATATTACACATATAAACATACATATACATATAAACAAACTAAAATATATACATACTATAAATAACAAGTAATTATAATGATAGATAATAATCCTTCACTAGCTTTTTAAATACAGTCAAGGTTTTGGCGCGACGGATTGTTTCAGGCAAATCGTTCCAGAGTCTTACTGCTTGCACAGTAAAGGATTTATCTGTAAACCGGGTGGAATGTTTTGGCATTTCAAGTTTCAAATTCTCTGATGATCTCAGGTCCCTGCAATGAGTGTTGTGTAAAAACTGAAAGCGTTTTTTAAGATAAGAGGGAGTGTGAGGATGAAACAGAATACTGTATAGAAGAGAAAGAATATGAACATTCCGGCGAAAGCGTATTGGGAGCCACTTGAGTTTAGAACGAAACTCTGAGATATGATCATATTTGCGTAATCCAAATATGAATCTAATGCAAAGGTTTTGGAGTCGCTCAAGTTTATTTAGTTGGTCTTCGGTGAGATCCAGATAGCTGACATCACCATAGTCAAGGATGGGAAGAAGAAGAGATTGTGCGAGCGCAATTTTAGTGTTTGTGGGAAGAAAGTTTCGTAACCTTCGCAGAGACCCCGCTGCCGCAAATAGTTTGCGACTAATTTCCCCAATCTGGGGGCCCCAGGATAGGTACCTATCCATAAGTATCCCCAAATTTTTTACTTTCTCACTGAAGGGAACAATCGAGCCGCTGCAAACAATGTCTGGTATCTGCTGGAAGTTTAATCTACAGTACAGCCCGGGGCTACCCACTATGACGACCTGTGTTTTAGTCGGATTCACACTCAGTCCATACTCCCTACTCCAGTTACATATTTTCATCAAATCTCTGTTAATTGTATTCACTACTTCTGTTAATTCATTTGGAGTTCCTTGTGAGTAAATTTGTAAATCGTCTGCATAAAGATGGTAGGAAGAAAGCAATTGATTTGTGATTGAGTTAATAAAAACTGAGAAAAGTAAAGGGGATAACACGCCGCCCTGAGGTACGCCCGCAGATGTAGTGCACCAAGAGGAGTAAACATTTGCAACACAAGCACGCTGCTGGCGACCATACAGGTAACTACGAAACCAGTCAATAGCTGATGGAGATATGTTAAGAGAGCGCAGTATCCCCAACAAGACATCGAAATCTACGGTATTGAACGCGTTGCTGAAGTCTAGCAAGGCAAATACCGTTAGCTTTCCCTCCTCCATGCCCGACCTAACATCATCAGTAATGTGGACTAGAGCCGTGGTAGTACTATGGCCTGGGCGGAAACCCGACTGGAGATGATTAAGGAGACAATTTCTTGAAAGGAATGAGCTTAGTTGTCTGTGAGTGAGACGCTCGAGGACTTTGGAGAGAAACGGGAGGATAGAAATGGGACGGTAATCAGTGAGGGCGGTAGGATTACTTTTCTTGGGGAGGGGAATAACATGAGCCAGTTTCCATGCAGATGGAAAGGTATTGATGGATATGGAATAGTTAAGGATATGGCTGATCACGGGTAGAATTTCGTCTAGGATGGGAAGAATCATGTTACGACTGATACAGTCGCTCCCTACAGCATTCGAAGTTATTGACACTACGCTCTTCCTAACATACAGCGAATTGACTGAAAATGAATGGGGAACAGTTGGGAGTCGAAATTATTATGCGAAAGGTTCGACAATAAGCATTTATTAATTCAAAATCACATTTCGTCTATATTTAATATTGAGAATGTAACAAAGGAATCTTCCGTTATTTTAAAATACTTAATTGATCAACTTAATAAGAATTTACGAGCATTACAATCATTAGGTGAGCCTGTCGAGCACTGGGACACGCTCTTAATATATATTGTCACACAACAATTAGACCAGCAAACCTACCGAGAGTGGGAAGAGTTCAAAGGTCGTGTTGACAAAAAGGATTCTATTAAATTTCAAACATTTATTGATTTTATTCGTAATCGAGCCGACTTGATGGAAACCTTAGAGTTGTCACGAAATAATTATACAACGACAAATCAAAAATCAAATAATTGTAAGTTAAAAACTATGGTATCTACGCAAAATAATTCTAACATTGTATCATTGCCCAAGGGTTGTCCTAATTGCAAAGGTGAGCACAGTTTGTCAAACTGTCCCCATTTTCTCGCTTTGAGCAATGAATCACGTCTTAAAGTATTACCTAAGTATAAGATTTGTTACAATTGTTTCCATTCAGGTCATTTTGCTAATCATTTCAAAAAGCAAGGTTGTAAAATATGTAAACGACGTCATAACACGCTTATTCATTCAAATGAACATAAATCTAATAATATTAATACGCACAATGAAACTTCACACTTTTCTGAAAAACCGTCGTCATCGTCGGCGCCGCAGTCGAACTCGTCGTCGTCGAGTAATCAAACCGCTTTGTCTGCGAACGTAACTTCATCTAACGATCTTATACAGCATGATGTTTTATTGTCCACCGCCTTAGTAAAACTTTACGATAATAATAATCGTGAACATGTTGTTCGCGCCGTACTTGATTGCGGCAGCACGTCGTGTCTGATTACAGAGAATCTGTGTCGGCGGTTAGATTTGAAAACCCGTCAAATTGACAGGTCCATTCTTGGTCTGAATAACGTAACTTCACACGTAGGTAGAATGTGTCATGTTAGCATGAAGTCATTAGACGACAGTTATGCTACTGACTTTAATTGTTTCGTTCTACCGTCAATTACCAATAATTTGCCGAATCGTAATATTGACATAAGAAATCTCAATATACCCACAGATATCTGTTTAGCGGATCCATCTTTTTACACGTCGGCTGCTGTGGATGTTTTGATAGGCGCTGACCTCTTTTGGGATCTACTAGGGTCCCAAATAATTAAGTTGGGTGATCAAAAACCGTTACTTTACGAAACAAAGATTGGTTGGGTTATTTCAGGCCCTGTTTCTTCTCCCAATCATGTCGCGTTGCATGCTCATGATATAAAATGTCATTTCATGAATATTTCTGAGAGTCGTGATGACTGTTCCGAAAACCAACTGGACTTGACTCGTTTCTGGCAATTGGAAGAAGTCGATTCACATTCTTCTCAGTTTTCGTTAGATGAGAAGCAGTGTGAAGAACATTTTGTAAAAAATACATTTCGCTTAGATGACGGCAGCTTTTGCGTGCGGATTCCACTTAAACAAAGTCCTGATGTTTTGGGAAGTTCTTTCCAACGGGCCTCCCAATGTTTATTTTCATTGGAGCGTCGAATAAAAAGTAAGCCAGATTTATGTAAGCTGTACTACGATTTTATGTCGGAGTATAAGACGTTAGGTCACATGTCAGAATGTCAACAGCCCGACGACAACCGCAAGACGTATTTTATACCTCACCATGGTGTCTTGCGGGAGAGTAGTACTACCACGAAATTGAGGGTAGTATATAATGCGAGCTGTCCGACAACATCAGGGATTTCTTTCAACGATATCCAAATGGTCGGCCCGACGGTGCAGGATGATCTTATGTCAATATTACTTCGATTTAGGCAACACAAGTACATGTTATCAGCCGATGTGGAGAAAATGTATCGCCAAATTTCTGTCCATCCGTCAGACAGGTACTTGCAACAAATTCTCTGGCGAAATAATACATCTGAACCGGTCAAAACATTCCAGCTGAACACCGTTACGTACGGCACAGCTAGCGCTCCCTTTCTGGCAACACGGTGCCTCAAGCAGATCAGTCTCGAGTGTAGTGATCCTAAAATCTCTGAAATCATTGAACACGATTTTTACGTAGACGATCTGCTTACCGGAGGTGACGACTGAAGTAAAAAACATTCGTAAAGCTGTTACAAATGCACTAGCATCAGCTGGTATGCAGTTACGGAAATGGAAGTGAAATGAGCCTCTATTGGCGACTGATAATTTAGATGAGCTCGTTAATTTAAATATCGGATCTCATGAACCCAGCAAATTATTAGGCCTCGGCTGGAATGCAAATTCTGATGAACTTTGTTATCCGATAGGTTCACCCGTAACAAATGGCAATACTAAGCGTGACATACTTTCAGTCATTGCACGCATTTTTGACCCTTTAGGTCTTCTAGCTCCTGGTGTAGTCACCATGAAGATGCTGCTGCAGAAGCTGTGGTTGCTAAAATTATCCTGGGATGAACCCAGGATGATGGATATAAAGTCACTACCACTTATAAATAACATTAAAATTCCTCGCATAGTTGTTTGCGATTTGTATACTGTGTTTCAGTTACACATCTTTTCAGACGCATCCGAGCGTGCGTATGGTGCGTGTGTGTATGTTCGTAGTGTCAACAGTAGAGGAGAGGTCTTGGTTCGTTTGTTGGCGGCTAAAAGTCGTGTGGCACCAATTAAACCTACCACAATTCCAAGACTTGAATTGTGTGGTGCCCTGTTAGGTATTCGACTATTTGAGAAGGTTTTTAATTAACTTCGCTGTAAGGTTGACACGGTTTTCTTCTGGACCGATTCCACCATCGTGTTGAGCTGGTTGCATTGTCTGCCTTCTAAGCTTCAGCCTTTTGTGCGCAATCGCGTTGCTGAAAGTTTAGAAAAGGCTGGCAACTGTACATGGCGCCATGTCTCAACTAATAAGAACCCTGCAGACCTAATATCACGAGGTACAGATATTAGTTCCCTGCAACATTCTGAGTTATGGTGGTCTGGTCCAGATTTTTTGAAACAAGAACCGATACAGCTTCCTTCTCAACCTAAACATCTAGACAATTTGCCTGAAACCAAGTCTATTGTCTCTTTAAATGCTATCGTTGACGCTGACGACAATAAAATCGAATTTCTCGATTTTCGTAGATTTTCAAATCTTTCACGTTTGATCCGATCTGTTGCATACGTTCTGCGATTTATCGATCGTTGTAAGAAGATGCCTGTTTCGATGAAATTTTTAACGGATCAAGAATTTAAAAATTCATTAAAATTAATTATTAAGAAGAGTCAAGACGAATCATTTATTGAATACAGATTACTTTTAAATAAAAGGGACTTACCAAAAAAGAGTCCTTTGTTAAAATTTATTGTTTATTTGGATAGTGACAATATAATGCGTGTTGGTGGTCGTCTTGACAATTCTGATTTTTCTCATAACAAAAAACACCCTATACTTATACAATCCACTCATATATTTAGTAAGCTGTTGTTTGAATCTGAGCATACAAAATTGCTACATGCAGGTCCACAATTATTACTGGCAAACATTAGGGAAACGTACTGGCCTATAGGAGGTCGCAACTTAGCGAAGGCCTGATATCACAAGTGCGTGCGATGCAGTCGCATAAAGGGTGAGGTGGATTTCCCTTTGAGAATGTGGGTCTAGATTAAGCAGGTCCCATTATGTCTGCAAGTCGTCAAGGTCGTGGATGTAGATTGGTGAAAGTGTACATCACGATTTTCGTATGTTTCACCACAAAATCTATTCACTTGGAGGTAGTGGGCGACTTGACGAGTAATTGATTTATGTAGGCATTGCGTCGATTTATATCGCGTAGAGGAAAACCTATAAATATATATTCAGACACCGGCACGTCGTTTGTTGGTGCATACAACGACATTTCAAAAATTTTGAAATCTAATTGCAATTCCTTAGCAGAAAGTACAACTAATGAGGGCATAGCCTTTCATTTCATACCGGCCTATACTCCTTATTTTGGAGGCGGGCGTTAAATCAACAAAATTTCATTTATCTCGAGTGCTGGGAAATTGTAATTTGACGTTTGAAGAACTTAACACCGTACTTACGCAAATTGAAGCGATATTAAACTCCCGGCCTCTGACTCCGCTTTCTTCCGATCCTGCAGACTGCACACCGCTGACACCAGGTCATTTTTTAATCGGACGGCCACTCACAAGCTTACCTCAGCCAAACTATGAGAACCGCTCCATGTCATCCTTATCTCGCTTTCAACGGATCGAGCAGCTCCGCCAGCACTTTTGGTCTCGGTCGAGCAAGAAATATGTTGCGGAATTGCAGCAAAGAGTTAAATGTCGGTCCGGCAAGAGTGCACTACAGCTGGATACCTTAGTCGTGGGGAAAGAAGATAACCTGCCGCCGCTTAAATGGAAGCTGGGCAGAATCATTGCAGTTCACCCTGGACCTGACGGCATAGTGCGTGTGGCAGATATCCGAACCACAAATGGAGTAATCCGGAGGGCTTTTAATAGGATTTGTCCGCTACCTCTTTCTTCAGCTTCTGGTTGAAATCAATGCTTTCAACCGGGGGGCATGTTCGCGGACGCCTGCTATTATATGAAGAGCAAAATCTGAATTTCTAAAATCACCGTAGTGTTTAGGAACAGGAGTTCATTGACCTCTGTCTTTTTTCTATCGTGACACGATTACAATTGCATCGTATATTTTATTTGAGTTTTTTATCCATTAACCACCCTCAGCCCTTAACACATGGTAACCGAAAGGTTTAAAATAAATGCACCAGCAGATAAATAACACTTCTTACATTTGTTATCACAATAACTTTTTAAAGAAATAATCACAGTATATCGGGATTAAAACAGATATAGTATCACTTTAATAATTCGTGTATTCTTGAAGGCTGCTCTAGCAAAAGTGTGTCCGTGCCCAGACTGATGTTTTCTTTTATACCGTCAAACGTAAGTGACAGCTACGAATGAACGACGAATGATGGCGCCGGTGTTGCCTCGCCGACATATACAGGGTGGAAAAACACTGCTCCCGAATACTTGGCTATTGCATTCAGACCATGATTCTGAATAGGTTTAGCGAAAAAAAAACGCAAAAAATACGTTAAGTTATCTAAGTTCTTTTTTGTTTTTTTATGGTTACATAACATACATATAACATAATAGGACCCAAACTACCTAATTATCTAATTTAGAAAACAAAAATACAAATAAAATCAATAAAACAGCAATGTATTTTAAAATCACACAGCTGGCCGGGGGTCATTGTACTGCGCGCCCGCGCGCGGTTCAATGACCGCGGCGGGGCGCGCCTGGCACGCGGGCGCCTCTGCCCCGCCCGCTACAGTTGCGCTATGCGTACTGATAATACAAATAAGACTAATACTGCCTAGTTAATAATGCTGTCTAGGCACCAGGTAGTAACCTAGTACCTAGACAGCACAGCCT
The DNA here is from genome assembly GCA_949125395.1 of Diaphora mendica. Lineage (NCBI taxonomy): Eukaryota > Metazoa > Arthropoda > Insecta > Lepidoptera > Erebidae > Diaphora > Diaphora mendica. The sequence continues at coordinate 21,146,709 of OX421315.1, forward strand.
GCCTTAATTTTACAAACAGAACTTCTAAGAAACCTAAGTTCTAAACAAAATGCATAATATTAAAGAAGGTACCTATTAAAAATGAATGAGAATGTAAGGCCCTAACTTCATGAAGCGTGCATCTGCGTAAACAATTGTCTATGTAGATAAATTTGTATTAGGTAGATACAAAACTATTTTGCCTACGTTATTAAATTCTTAGGCAATAAAGTAGGTAACTCACTTACTTGAAGACGCTGGAAAACTTTAAATGAAATCACTCACTAATCTGGCTTTCTGTTGGGTTATCGACCAACGCTAAATAATAATGAATAGGTAATCTAGGCACTTGTTATTTTTTTGCGTTCGTATAATGAAATCATTCATCATCATCATTATCAATGAAATTCAAGCGAGACATTTATGTCGAATGATTTTGCGCGATCTATCGGTCAAGAAACCGTCAAACTTTGACAGATCACAAACTGTCAAACGTTTGACAAAGGTTCATTCATTTCATTGTCATTACAATTTCCTAGAGGATTGTAACGTCACATTTGAGATCGTTGGTACTCGTACAGCTCATAAATTTCGCGGTTTTAAAATATCGAGTTAAACTATATTTGATTTTGTCAAATATTATTTTAGCCAATTGATATTTACAGCGTGTAAAGTTCAGAATACCTTTAACAACAACTCCATATAAGATTTCAAGGAAGGAAAAGTATCTACAAACCAAAATGGCCTTAGTTGTTGAAAATAGTAAAATATTGGAGTTTTTGGAATTAGTAGGTCGCTTGAAGGTAATATAAACTTTTGTAATCAATTAATCAAAGTAGGCATTGTTAAATAAAAATTTTTTTCAGGGCTTTCATTGAAAACTGAAATCGATAAACGTTTTTCCCTCTTCTTTTTTTTGCTGTTTTCTATCACATTAAAATCAATAACCTCAATGTCACAACAATAAGATAACTTTATTAAATTAAATAAAAAAAAAAGAAATTCATTTTTTGTAAGCTACAAAATGGCTGTGCAAAATAATTTGTTGTAAATGTTGATGAATAAGATTTAATATGCTATTACAAAGCTTATAAGCTCTTCATCAATGACTTAGTGGGATCGCATACTTAATTAACATCGTAGATATATGAGTAGGTACTTATCACTACACATAAAAAATTTAAGTATTTTCAGGCCTGTCAGGAAACATAAGATCTAAATTTTAAATTATTTTTCCAGCATGTAAAGAGGACTGGCTGGGTGATTTGTGACATCAATGAGTGTGAATCTATTGCTGGTCACATGTACCGTATGGGCCTTATGACATTTTTGCTCACTGAAGAAAATAACCCCACAAAGCTGGACAGGTTTAGATGTCTTCAAATAGGTAAATATTTTTGGTAACAAAAAACATGCCTTTAATTATTATTTTCTTATTTGAATTGATAAAATTCCTACATTATTAAATATTTTTGTCCCTTCTTGAACACTGTGCTAGGTTCATTTATTATTGAAATACATAAAATTCCTTTTTAATTAAATAAAGCATTAATATCTTTAGCCAAATCCTATGATAATTAAACACAGGAAAATAATTATTATCTTTATCTGATCTGAGAAATAAAATATGTTTTTAATTTTTACATCCTACTTTAAAATATTTCCAAGGCTCTTTAGATTTGGAAGCTTGGTTTGTTTTTGTTTAAGTGGATGTGTGAAAAAAGACCATAAGGAAAGGCCTTCTGTTTTATTATTAATTTCTTTTACAATTTATTTATTACTTATTGTTGGCCGCGGCTCCGCCCGCGTTTATGTTGATTATCGCGGCAAATAGTAGCCTATGTATTATTTTGATGTATAAGCTATATTACTCTAAAGTTTCATCAAAATCCGTTTAGTACTTTTTGCGTGAAAACATCCATCCATACTTACAAACTTTCACGTTTATAATATTAGTATAGATTTACTAGATGACCCAGTGCACTTTGTATCACCTACATATTTGTGTAAAATTTGGTCAAAACTGAATACACTTTATTTATTTCTATTAAATGCAACACTTAATCAGCTTTGTACTCGTGCATGTGGTGTGGAATTTTGACAACTAAGTGACAATTTTTAATAAGATAAAATAATCCTAATCCTATAAACGCGAAAGTTTTGTAAGTATGGATGGATAAATGGATGTTTTGTTACTCTTTCAAGCAAAAACTATTGAACAGGTTTGGGTAAAACTTTACAGTAATATAGCTCATACATCAGAATACCACATAGGATACTTTTTGCAGCGATAACCAACATATATGCGGGCGGAGCCACGGGCAACAACTAGTAATAAATATTTTCGGCTAAGACACAACGCCATCTAGTCCCAAACTAAGCAGAGCTTGTATTATGGGTATTAGACAACTGATATAAATGTTTATATATATATATATACTTTATTTTGTAAATATATACAAAAAATACATCAAATGCTTAACAGCTAGGAACAGATTTTATTGGAAAATTTAACTGTCGCTTTTAGTATTTTCCGTTACTTATTATTTATGTTTCTCATCATTTAAACCTTCCCTGAACTTCCACAAACATTTCAAGATCAAAATTAACCAAAATTGGTCCAGCCATTCTCGAGTTTTAGCCAGACATATGATTAAATCCTTAAATAATTGAGTTTTTTTCTCAATTATTAATTGATATTATTTTGTAAAAAAAATAACCTTAAGGCACAGGTTATATCTTGAAATACTTAATTTCTGAACTAGCTTTGAATTGCACTATTTATTATTATCTTATGAAAGCGCTAGATACAATTATTCAAATTTTTATTATAGTACTTTACTTTATGTCAAAGAAAAATAAAATAAGGTATTGCTCAAAATTAAAGCTCAAAGTTAAAGGATGTGCATATAGCAGCAGATTACAAATCTCTTCATCTGTTAAACAATTGATAAACAATAACACTTGTGTAAACTTAACCTTTATCTAATCTATCTAATATCTTTAAACGAGCAATTCTTGTATATATATTAATAGGTCTTTGAATGACTTGCCGTTTTGTATGCAATAAGTGAAAGTACTTATTTTTTCAAACTTTTTATTTCTGTTATTCGAAGTAATCACCCATGCAATCGCCGCATCTTTGCCAACGCATTGGCAGTTTATTGATGCCCTTCTTGTAAAAATCAGCTGGACGGGAGGCAACAAACTCTTCAAAGGCATTTTGTACTGCCTCTCTGGAATTGAAATTTTTACCCACTAAAAAGTTGTCTAAATTTTGGAAAAAGTTATAGTCGGTAGGTGCAAGGTCTGGTGAGTATGGCGGATGACGGAGAGCTTCCAACCCCAGCTCTTTATTTTTATTTCTGTTATTCGAAGTAATCACCCAGATTACTTCGAATAACAGAAATAAAAAAGTTTGAAAAAATAAGTACTTTCACTTATTGCATACAAAACGGCAATTTCATAGGTAAAGACCTATTATATAATCTGAATCTCGGAAACGGGTCCATAGATTTCCATAATTTTGTATGCAGGGGGTTTCGGGGGCGATAAATCGATCTAGCTAGGATTTCATTTTTAGAAAATGTCGTTTTATTCGTGTTTTTAACAATCAAATATATAAAATCAATATACATCTAGCGCCATCTATCGCAACTCGAGCGAATTACATTAAACTATACTGGAATAAGGTGCAGAATAAACAGTATCAAGGCGTACCAAGAGAGGGCGCCACCTAACTTATTTTTTTATTGGAAGAAAAATAACAAAAAGGTGGCGTTTGGATAGTCCCAATGTTGCCAAAAAACCCATTTATAAAAAAAATACCAGGTCATCCAGGTAATTATCATTTAAACTACATTAGACAAGTTTAACAAACAATCATTATAATATATTTTCAGCGCTCGTGCACGACCTAGCAGAGTGCATAGTTGGAGATATTACTCCACATTGTGGTGTATCACCTGAAGAGAAGCATAGGCAAGAAGATGTAGCTATGCAGAAAATTGCAGAATTGACTGGAATAGCTGGCGATAGGATGTATGATTTGTACAAAGTAAGAAGATATCTATTTTATAAATATGTAATAACTTTCGATGTAGTTTATTAGTTGATTATTTGTTAAAGGCTGTTGATATAATATGTAATGTGAAGAGCTAGGCTTTAGCACATTAAGGCCCGTCTCAGTTATATCACAGCGCTCTGTGGTCTGTGCCGGCGGTCTAACGCTGCCCGCAGCTTACCACCACTGCCTACAACACGCCGGCATGCTGTATAGGAGACCTAAGAAGTATGATGATGAAGGATATTTAGTACATGATAAAAATTACACATAAAGTATCAAATAATCTACTGTGATTACTTATAGTATCACTAGTTATTGATAGGGTAAGATAATATAGATAAAATTGCATTAACATTGCACTTTTAAATGGGTTTTAGTTTAAGTAGAAAAACAAAATGTACTCTAAAAAATAAGTAAAGTTTGTGAGGTTCTAGGGGAGAACTCTGGATATAGGTACTAAATCGATTTTGAAAATTCTCACTAAAAAATAAATATTTCGGACATCTAACACACAACGCCATCTAGTCCCAAGCTAAGCAGAGCTTGTGTTATGGGTACTAGACAACTGATATAAATACATATTATATACTTTTTTTTGTAAATACATATTATACATAGAAAACACCCAAACTCCGAAACAAATATTTGTAGATCATACAAACATTTGGTCCGACCCGGGAATCGAACCTAAGACGGTAATTATAAATGTAAAAAATCACGTACACACGACCTATTTACATGTACTGGTAGACACGACAAATCATGAGGTATCTGTGGCATAGGTGTCGGCATTATGTACAAAGCGCCCAAAGTACAAGACTCCACAGTAACATTTTAATCACGCAATTAAAGTAGGTAGGTAAAACATTATAAATTATTCGTCTTGGTGGAGCAAGACGAATAATTTACTTTTTTTTTATCCTTAAGAATAAGAAAGAAATAGAATTTTAAAATTAAATGTAACGTACTTTTCGTACGAAAGTTAACTGGTCAATGTAAACTTGACCTTATAATTTGTAGGAATCCGAACAATCAGGTTCCTACAAATTATAAAATTAAGTTGAATAAGAATAAGAAAAACTTTATTTGCCTTTATATTACAGAGTTACTTATATTTCATTATTAACAGTGTTTAAACAATGTGACTAAAAAGACAAAATGGTCTTGTACTCAGCATATGGATGACGATGCAGAGCATGCCGGCCGCTGTTATTCTGTCCAAGCCAGTCATGATTAACATTAGAATAAGCACAGTGACACCATCCCGACCACGAAAATACCAATCACTAAACATTGAAACATTAATAACGTAGTAAGTTATTACTACTGAAAAAGTTATATACAGTACTGTCCAATAAATACACGTCCAGGAAAGTCCCAATACATAAAATCTTGTTAGTAGATAGATCCCACGAACAAAGACCAACGCAAGACATTATTGAGTAGCCACCTCGGATTGCCTCACTAATAACCACCTGCTACAGCGTGATTTGATTTGAATGGCCCTAATTCTAGATGTAACATGGGTGGGGGTAGAACATTCCAGCACTTGGAAGTGGCTATCTTGAAGCAACCTTTAGTTTTACATAGTGAGGGCTTGGGTAGGAGTAGTAAGCGGTTACGTGACCTTGTTTCATATTTATGTAAGTCAGACGACCAAGCGAGTTTGTCATAGAGATAGCTCGGAACTTGACTTTTAATCAGAGATCTGACAAAACATGTTGGGCCTTGGCTTGACGAATTCACAATAATGCGTCATTATTTTCTTAACGCGAATGGACTAGACAAGGCTTCGAGGACGAGGTAAACAGAAGAATTCAGCTGGGTTTGGGAAACTTCGTCGGGTCTTTTCGTCCTCGATCCCACAATGCCTTAAGACGAAAGTCTTCAATCAGTACGTCCTACCCGTCATGACATACGGAGCCGAAACGCGGACACTTAGGGTCAATTTATACTAGCGCAGAGTCGAAGCGTCTATCCAAAACTGAACATAACAAATTCAATCTTAACTCCACAGCGTAACGCACACCTTACTTCTGAGATTTTAAAAAGACTCGCGCATTCTTCGGAATTCGCGCGTCTGCGCGTGAACACCGCTGATTGGTGCGCACGCATTCTCGCGTATCCATGCGCCCACTAGCGAACCTACGCATCATCAGTCGGAAATTACGGAACGTTATAATTCCGCTTCCTTTTTCTTCTTTCTTCGTTATCTTTTTCAACTTCCGATATAAGTAATATCATAGCAAGATCAATGTCAACCATTTTACACACGTTTCAGCTACGAGAGTCAACTGGTAAGTGATTTAATAGCACTGCTGTTGATTGATGCCCATTACGCATTCGTACGGCTTCGCTTTAGTTGTAAAGAATTTGACGCTTCGATGCGCTTCGACTCTGCGCTCGTATAAATTGACCCTTACGGCACGGCTGGTCCATAAGTCCAAAGTCGCTCAGCGTGCTATGGAGAGGGCTATGCTCGGCGTTTCTCTGAGGGATCGCATCAGGAATGAGGTAATCCGGCAGAGAACAAGATTAGCAAGCTGAAGTGGCAGTGGGCTGGCCATATTAGCCGCAGAACTGATTACCATTAGGGTAATCGCGTCTCGGCAAACGTAGTGTAGGACGTCCACAGGCCAGATAGAGTGATGGTCTGCGCAATACGGCCGGCAGGAGCTGGATGCGAGTAGCCGAGGATCGAACCAAGTGGCGCGCAATTGGAGAGGCCTATGTCCAGCAGTCGACTGCGATAGGCTGATGATGACTAAAACCTGAATTTATTGACCTGTGTTATACTTAGTCTCGCCATAAGTATTGTAACAAAGAAAATCATTTATTACTATTACAGTGTGTTAGTTTAATACATGAATATAAAACCATTAAAATATATAAAGCTTATTCGAAGTGGTATCCATTGGCTGCAATACAGTCCTTCAGTGGTGGATTTACCACTAGGCTGAGTAGGCTGGAGCCTAGGGCGGCGAATTTTAGGGGGCGGCAAATTTTGTCGATTTTTTTTTTATACAGAAATAATAATTATTATATTACAAACGGAGAAAAAAAGTCTTGACAATTTAATAGAAGACACTGTATTATGCAGTGTACCAAATACTCTCAACTTTAATACTATTTTAAAAATTACTAAAAGCTTTGTAAAAAAAATCTTTGAAATTAAGGGTATTTAAAACATCTCCATAGCAGTTTAATTTTACAATTAAAATTACTAATTTTGACTAACTTCCTGGTCCTTAATCACTATTGAGGGCGGCATGAGGTCCTAGAATGCACCGCACCGCCAGTTTCACCGGGCGGCGTAGAATTAAGTTCGAATAGGCATTTTTATACCTGGTCCTTTTCGCCGCCTCTTTCTGCGCGATATCATCTTCGCAGAAGGAGGGAAAACATCTACCGCTACCGACCATGGTGAGTACCACAGTTGGCAGCGAGAGTTGTTCTCCGATAACTGCATTGATTATTCAACGCTGCGATGCCCAAGTACTGGCACACCGAATCGGCTAAATACATCGGACAGGCGGGATTCAACTAACTCCTAGTAACAACGTGCAGGTAATTCCCAATGCATCTGTGCTCGGAAACAACCTGCTTTACCCGGAAGGAATCCCAAATGTATATTTTAGCCAACGCGCACACCGCATGCGTAGACACAATGTGATGTCCGCGTATCTCTCTGACCAACAATACTCCCCAAGGGTGACAAAGGCGCGCCCTACTCTGGGCGGTCAGAGCTAGCGTCCACACCAGGGTACCGTATAGCGTTTTCGACCGGAGAATTCCGCGTACAGCCTTCTCACGATGCTCGGTTTACCCAAATTGGGCAAAAGTCGCAGAGGAAACCAGCTTTTGAGCAAGCTGTCGAAAGTGCTCGTCAAAGAGCCAACTACCTTTTAGGAACGGGCCTTTCAGAGGTCCCCACTCTCTGGCAGCTTGCGGCTCTGTCAACGATTGGATTCGACGTCAACGTCGTCTATGCTGGTGATCAGCCCTGTTCCGATCTCGTTCAGCGGTCTCTTTCTGGTGCATTCCATCTTCACAAATAGAGGCCACTGCGCCCCAGCCCTTCAATCAGCATTGGTTGCTGGTGGGAACAGGTCTCGTCCGATATGGTCGACTTTGTTGTTCAGACGCCCAGTGGAGTCTCAATCAGTAACGCAGTCGTGGTACTGCGCCACCTCCTCGCGTTCGATCTTATTCAGATACTCAACTAAGCAACCATGCCCATCTGCGTCATCTGGTAGGTAATCCGACCGGCCTCCCTGCCTACCTAGGCTTCGAGGTTAGGCAGATAGGCACCAACAATTCGTTGACGCCCATTTTGTGGCTGCTACAGCCACGCGCGCCATTGTGCCAAGGCCTATTAGTGAGCCTTTCACCGCATTTCAAGCTCGTCCTGGTCTTCCCTGCTCTTACCCCAGCGGGTAGCACGAGTCTGGTCATAGACCTTCGCGTCCATGTCCACCAGGATATGAAAAGGCGGGAAACGAACCAGGACTGTCGCCGCCTCTGATGAGTTGGTGCGGTATCCTCGTACGATCCGAATGGCCGCTACACGATCTCTTGATTGAGCTTGGCTCGACAGTAGGAGGAGGCCGATAGACGCTTAGCCCATATTGGCGCTCCGTAGAGGGACATAGATAGTAACACCGCACTAAAGAACGGGCCTATACTCTTTGCGCTGTAGCATGGTGCGGGTGACAGTTGCCTGTACGACGTTGACTAGAACATTCTGGTTGGTTTAATTTAATTTACTACAGTTATTAATGATTTGATATATTGCGAATGTGGTACAGCTGAAATATGTACTAAGTCATAATTTGTAAATCGCGGCAACTTTCAAGAGTGAAACGAAATGTTACTGAAACTGTCACCCGCACCATGCTACATGCCAAACAGTATAGATACATGTTTGGGATTGGACCGGTACGAGGACCGAATTGAACACGATTGAGGCGATATTTTTTGTGACGATAGCAGAAGCAGGCCAGGGTTTGATCTTTAGAACCTGGAAGGAGAGATTGTGGTCACCATATACTAGGAGACCATCTGTAAACCGTAGATGGCTCGAAATCTGTCAGGGTACCAGAAGTTTCCTACCTAAGTTACATCTAGTGCATGTTAATTGCCTAAAACATATTTTACCTGAAATACCTATTGTTTATTTATTTTTATTTTGTTTTGGAAATGTAGATATTTTATTTGTGTATATGTATTTATTTTATTTACTTGTACTAATATCTATAATAATATTTATTTTGTCATTTACTTTTATCGAATTCACTTAAATTCCTTTACATTTTTTTTTGCTAAAACTGCCCATGAATTCGACTATTTTAATTTTCTACAATCTTTTTTTTTCCATCCCAAGGTTGCCTGGAAGAAATTGCTTTTTAGCGATAAGGCCGCCATTTGTACATGGTAATTTAATTGATTGATAAAAAAAAAAAAAAATTGATTTGTTATTTTTATGTAAACTGTAATATCTTGTGTACAATAAAGTTTATTCTATTCTATTCTAGTTCCTCAGCTACTAGTACCAAAGACAGAGTTGTTTAAATCGCCGCATCCGTGACGGGTGGAACATCATTCACGTTCTTCCCATCGTAGAGGCCGTAAACGGGGACGTGAGTTCCACCTGTATTGTAGGGAAACTTTTCTGCTCCTGCAGAAATTGATTGAAGGCAAACTCTGAAGAGTCTCCAAAATAGGGGCCTAATGAAGCGGATGACGATAATTGTAAGTCCCTGCATTTAGGGCGATTACGGTGACTGAGACACAACTGAGACTTATTCCCCCTCCCCCTAAACACCGTATGGCATTACTCGGTTCAATTGCGACACACTACCCATGAAAACTCCTGTAGAATGATGGCTTGCAATGGTTTCCACATGTAAAAAAGGTTATTGAATTGCAGAAGTGAGAAGGGGCGGCAAAATTTTAATAGCCTACTGGCGGCAAATATGTAAATCCGCCACTGCAGTCCTTTAAACGTTGAGTCCAGTTATCAATAGCAGCACGCACTCTTTCTATGGAATAAATCTTCATTGTCAATCGTATGGATTGTTTTAGGGACTCCAAATTATCATGACGATTAGAGCAAGCCTTATTCTCTAAAACTGACCATAAATCATTATCCAGTGGATTAACATCAGGACTATATATGGGCCAGTCTTCAGCTGTGATGAAGTCCGGAACGTTCGTTTCTATAACCAAGATTGGATGGATCGAGCTATATGACCCGGCGCCGAGTCTTGCTGAAAGGACCATTCTTGGTTATTGAACATGGTGTTGTTAAGGGGCTTAACTACCTTCTCAAGAATGGAAACTTAATACACCTGTGCCGATGTTTTGATACCTTTTTCACAAAAATATGGGTCAGTCACTCCTAAGCTTACACGCCACAAAACCATCACTGAAGTCGGATAATGTCTACGTTGTACTCTGTGAACTAATTGGAAACCTTCTTTAGAGCTTTCAGCATGAATACTCTCATTTTGTTTGTTAAAATATTGCACAATTGTAGAAAATTTCTCATCCGCAAACAAAATGATTTGTGACGTCCCTTTGCGTACCGCTTAAGTAGTTGTTTTGATTTTACCACTATTTTTTTTTTCAAATTATCATATAAGGAATGACCAGTGCGTCTCTTATAGGCTGCAAGTCATTTTTTTTTAAATACGCGACATGGTTCTAGGTGTTTCTTCATCTCCCGAGATAAAATCTTTTGGTTTCGAACAGGATTTCTTCGAATTCTTTCCCTTACTGCTTTGATCTCCTTTTTCGTACGAACACCAGTGAACGGCCAGATCTTTTTCTTTCACAAACAGAGAAGGTTTAATTGTACTGTGGAGGAACGGGTGTGATGTCCCTCCAACATAAAGGTAGGATCCTCCGACCAGGCGAGGTGTTCATGCCTGGCGGGCCACTGCCCAACGGTTGATGTTGGGAAGTTGTATGTATGCTAAGCGGCGCGATAATTTCCATTGCGCGATGCAGGATTGGTAGTTTCTTCGTATTGTACGTTACTCCGTCGTTCGGTGTAAATACGGTAGATGGCGCTGTAGTGAGTTTTCTTGTTGTATATGTGAAAGTCACCACAGTACCTGTCACTAGCCCGGTACACAATCATTTGACTAATACCAAGCGTATGGAGGATTTTAAAAATTGTATTTGTCTCTATACCTACTTTATGTAATGCAATCACAGCGATTCGGTTCTCTTTATCACCTCACTCCATTTTAATATCACAAAATATTTTACAATATATTGGCCCAAAAATAAGAAAACACAATGAGCAATCGTATAAAAATGATAGATTTCATATTCAAAAGTTATATTTTGTATATTTTTAATTTTAACAGTATTTGTGGCCAGACTAAGTACAGGTTATAGAACTGTACTAAATATAGTTTATTACTGTTTCAGGAATATGAATACCAAAGTTCACCAGAGGCTAAATTTGCTAAAGATCTCGACCGTTACGATATGATACTCCAAGCCTTCGAGTATGAAAAACGCGAAAACTCACCAAAGAAATTGCAAGAATTTTTCACAGCTACTGAAGGGAAGTTTGACCATCCATTTATTAAAGATTTAGTCACAGAATTGTATAAACAAAGAGAGGAATTCGAAAAGAAAGTTCTTGTGAATGGTCATGTAGAATAATACATAGAAAAAATATGTTTAATTTCTAACTGCATATGAAGAAATGGTATATTCATAGCAACGGCGAGTATAATCTCCAACCCTAATTTCATTATAGCTGTTATCTAATAGATAAAAAGGCATTCAAATATTATTTAAACTATAGAAAAATGTATGTTAATTTATGGATTTAGTTCAATGTGTAAATGTACTGCATTCTTGCAATATATACCAACCAATAAGTTTATTTAAACAGATTAAATCTTAATAATGTAATTATTTCTAATCACTTGATAAGCTGCTGATATCATAGAGTATTGACTGATATCATACGGGGAATGTCTTGTGTTTTCATTTATAGTGTTAAATTTATAACATATTTACAAAGTTGGTTTTAGATTTCTAAGACTTTTTAGTAAAGTAATTTATAGGCTCTCAAAAGTATGTGGGAATAAGGTCGATTTTTATGATTTCGAATGGACTGTCAAGTACCAGTAAATTTGAAATTGTCTGAAAGAAGTAATCAATTGATTTGAAGGTATTACCTGAATTATAATTTACACTGTATTTGTGCTTATATATTAACGGAAAGTACTGTATTATAATTCTCAATTGCATTCCAGACAATAACAAATTATTTATACTTTATAAATAAGAAATACCTAAGTATGTACCTATAGTTGATTATGGGTTTTCAAATTAATTTTCCATTTCACTTGTGCCTGGTGGTCCTTTTCCGTATATCATTTAAAATAAGGATTAAATTGCGGCATAATCTGTACTCTCTAATCTTGTAAGCTTCCATAAGTTGCGATATCGGTATTTAAATGAAACCATGGGTGGTTCTTTTTGAATGTAAACTTTTAAAGTACAGAAGTCTCTCTTATGTCTGTGTTTGATCAAATGATCATTATAATCACAAGTGCAGTAATCCGATCAAATCTCTAAATAGTTTAAGACGTATGTAGGTACTGGTAAGCGTAGTTGCTTTAACATAAGTACATACCGCCTTATCATAAACGTTATTTAACTTTAAACGACGGTTCTGTGCTTTTTTCAACTTTAAATTTACAGCCTTAGGGTCTATTTATACTAGCGCAGAGTCGAAGTGCATCGAAGCGTCTATCCAAAACTGAACATAACAAATTCAACCTTAACTCCACAGCGTAACGCACACATTACTTCTGAGATTTAAAAAGAATGCGCGCTCACCAATCAGCGTTGTTCGCGCGAATTCCGAAGAATGCGCGCGTCTTTTGTTGAGTGTAAATTGACCCTTACAGTTCAACTGATTACAAAACCACTGCTTAAAAGTTAATTTAAGGCCGGTAAAGATGAATACTGTTCAAAGTTTTTGGTCTTCTTGTTTAAAGAAAGTAATAAGTGCAATCTTTTTATATTATGGGGCAATATTTGTGTCTCTTGTGCAATAAACGTTTACTCTCTATTTTTATTATACTTACCATCCGCCAAAATATTCTGTTGAACAGGTTTTAATTGATGATTAAACCAAGACTATGGATAGAATTAGGTTAAAAACCATGCTAAACAATATGATAGATAAATTAATTAAACCTAATTCTATCAATAGGTAGGTAGTTAATTATTTTGTTGTAACGCGTATTGCGTTACATTGTTGTTTTTATTTTTTTATCAAGCACAATGTTATATATTTGTATAATTGGAATAGGGAATATGCATAACATTTTTATTTGTCTCAAACATTTTTTTCTATATTCTTTAATGTCTTTACAATATAACTAAAAGGTATTTTTTTATTTAGTGATTTTTAAACCCAGAAAATATCAAATAATATGTGAAAATTATGGGAAGGAAATTCAAACCTACAAAACGCGTGACGTCGATTGTCACATTATCGAAATTATCGGCGTCGATTTTCCTACTGTGTTAGTAGTGTTTGTGAGAAAAAATAACTTCTTTCATGGTTTTTATACCAATTAAAACTGTAAATAAGTATAAAATAACTGAAACACTCAATAGTGATCAAACACGAAATGACAATGACACGTCATTGGTCATGTCAATAGCGTGCATAAAATGGCGACGTTTGAATAGCTCAAATTTAGTCAGTGTTTTAAATTTCTTTGAAAGTCACTTTGAAAATTAGTTTGACTATTTTCAAGCCTATTTATATTTTTTTCTATGTTATGGAGACTTATATGATCACATTAAGAAATAAAAAAAGACATGCACATTCCCTATTAAACCTTGCATTATAAATGCAAGTAATTTTGTGGCAAATTATTTCATGTCAAAAGCTTCCTACAGACATGATTTGAAAACAGAAGAACTGAACTTTAGATTTGATTTGAATCTGTATTTAATGCTTTTTCATTGTTGATTGATATGGCAATGTAAAGTTAAAGATAAGGTTTATATATGCTAAAATAAATCTTACCTTTGTTGAAATATTCATTTCTGCTTAAATTTATACTAAAAATGTTTGGCAATTAACGCTCAAAACTGTTAGTTATTAATGCACATACAATTTGGTTGTGTTACGATCGATCGCTGCCAATATACCACGCAGTAAATATTTCATGTTAATAGCAATTTCTGTTTGTACTTAACGATTAGATGCCTAAACTGTATGACTACTCATTTGCCAAACATAATATGTTACCAATGATACTAGTTAACAATTACGATTGTTATGTTCACATATGTATTTAATGTGTTGAGATATTGTTTTAAATAATTACGGTACAAACAAAAAATATTTTTTTAATTTTTTTCCAGACTAGTCTAAACATCGTTACAACTACCTGTTCCTTAGAAATGGTCCTTGGAGTCTACTCATGTTATCCTTATCTCCATTGGGTTAGGTATAATGAGGCGACGAGATCGAGCGAGACTGAAAACTTATACTCGAGAGAAACAAAGGCAAGACGTAGGCAGTCTGTGGCATTCATAACTATAATTATAAAAATGTGTTCCTATTCACTGTTCGATACATTGATCTCTTAATGGTTTGATATTTATTTTCATAGCTAGCGGGCGGGCAAGGCTGATAAAGGCGATTTACGAACTTACAAGCGGTGCCCAATATCAAAAGTTACTACGATTTAGAAAGTAAACTACAAAATAGGAACATTGAAGGAGAAGTGACGTCATGGACGTCTTTATAGAAATCAGTGCCTAATACACAATGTCATTTCGAAATATGACTAAGACCTTGGCCTTTAAATTGTAAGTTTGATGCGTGTCACTTTATTCGCCTTCTATAAATGTATGAGCTCAACATTTTTTCTATCTCTCTATTTAATCTAAGTTTGTTTATGGAATTATCTACTTAAAGATGATGAAGAACAAACAAGGTAAGAGAAATACCCTACTGCGTACCGACAGAGATGTTGCACAAAAAAGATAAGGTTTCTTGAAATCGAATACGTTGAAAGAGTACAGACAGGAAACGAGGAGATATTTGACGAGATATATTCTAAAGTTTTATAATTATATTCTAAAATATGTCTACTAAACCAAGTAAAATGTATTGCTGAAATCCTGCAAGGCGACTACTGTGAGATTATAAAATTGTTTAGTGCCTAGTGTTAAGGGAAATTTGACATATCACCGTTAGTTCCAGTTAAGTGCTACCAATGAATGGCAGGTAGTAAACTAAAAAAAATATTTTGGTTAAGAATGAGTTGACTCTTGTTGACCTTGCTACACTACCTCCGGCGTAAGCTTATTTTCATACACTGTAGGCAGGTTTTCAGTTGGTTAAAGATTTTCATCATCATCGCCCACAGTTGATACTTACCTTATGTGGCAACACTGACAAGATACACCATCTACTTACCTTGAATTACCGTCTATTAACGACTGATGTATCAATGCAAACTCCTGCGTTAACACATTTGATAAAGGTATACAGACATTATCACGATATTATGCCATGCACAGATTTGCGTGATGTAGCATGCAATGTAACACGCAATGAAAGAATGGGGATTGTCTAAATTTTTTTACCCTTATTTTTTACCCCTGATTTCGAAAATATAGAGGAATATAAGAAACCAATTTGAATATTTTTGAAAAATTTTCAGAGATTGCTTCAAAATTATTTTTTAAAATTTTTAAATCATACGTCCACGAATACGTCATCATTGTCATAAAATTGTGTTGACCTTTGCCTTACTATAAGACACACAAAAAAAGCGATTGTCAAAAAACGATTATACCGGTTGACAATAACCTCTTCTTATTTTCTTGCATTTTGCATTCACATAATTATAAACTATTTATCATTTACTATGACTAATACTTTTGTAAAAGCGGACTCTCGTAATCTGCCTAAGCTGAAAAATGTAATGATTTTAGAATATTTGGCAGAAAGTAACAAGCATAACTTAGCAGAAATAAGAGGAGCAAAAATCTTAATGTAAGTTTTGCAAATTATACTATTTACCTACTAACTTTTATAGAAAATTACTATACAAACAATGATTTAAATAAGTCACGTATTCATACTATGTATAATATCTTTGTCTTTTAAAAATTATAATATGAAATTTCCTAAAAAAATGTTCTTGCCTACTTGTTTTAGGTCATCACGAGATTCTTATGTAAATACTGCTGTGGGTTACGTTAAAGTGAGTCGAACTGGCAATGAATGTATAGTCATTGCAAAAGTAGTACCTGAACACAGAATAAGCAGCAAATTGTATGCAGTCACATGTAAAATTGCTGAAGACAAGGATACCATTATTGATGCAACCTGTGAAGATTGTCCTGCAGCTGCAGGTATAATATAAAACCAACAATAAGACAGAAGGCCAATTCTTGTGATCAATGGTGTCGTCACAATTAAGTTGTGATTGTCATAAGTGACAAATGCATATTCGTATTTTCATTCTAACATTTTAAACATCGTAACTTTCACTAAAATTTGTTTATTGTAACAAATCAGTATTTTACTAGACCTATAAATAATAGATTGAAAAATAAACAGTTGAGAGACCGAGAGTTGATTGAAATTCAATTTTGATCAAAGTTTTATTATGAGCCTTTATAATCATTCATCTAAAATTTGTATTATACAAATATTTTTAATTTCTTTTCAGGTGGTTGTAAGCATTCCCTTTTATTACTATTTTGGCCAGTGAACAAAACTTCTGAACCTTCACCGACCACAGTTGAATGTTATTGGAACAAACCTACTCTTGCCAGTGCCAGTACTGAACATGTTTCTAGTAAACAAATATTTCCTAAGGCTAAAGTTCCAAAATTGGCTCCAAAAAGTAGTACCATCTTAAGTGACTTTAAAGAAGAGTGTCGTAGAAGAAATCTTAGCAATGCACTCATTTTGAAGTTTGATGATTGTTATAAATCAAACTCTAAGAATATATTTGATATTATATTGGCATTCATATGTGACGAAGCTATACATGAATATGCAAATTTTAGATTATATTTGGAGAAAGTAATTAATAATGATGTTATTAAAGAAATAAATTTAAAAACTTTAGACCAAGCCGAAAGTAAATACTGGCATAATATACGGCAAGGCAGACTGACAGCTTCAAAATTATATGAAGCTGCTCATTGCAGGACAGATGGTGCTTTAGTACAACAAATCTTAGGAGGATATAAGGTGCCTGAGACAAAGGCTATTAAACGTGGGAAGAGATTGGAGGGCAGGGTACTCCAAGCTATTGAAGAGAAATTAAATCTGAAAATAGAAAAGTCAGGATTTTGTCTCATTAATGGAATTTTAGGAGCATCACCGGATGGAGTTGGTGAAGATTTTGTGGTTGAAATTAAATGTCCAGCCTCAGAAAAAGCTGTTGATACATACATCAAGGATGATACTATAGCTGAAAAATTCAAAACACAAATAATGTGCCAAATGATGGCCTGTAAAAAAAATAAGGGATTGTTCTGTGTTGCAGACCCATTATTTGAAACAACAAAAAATATACATGTGATTTGGGTAGATTATGATGAAGGTTATATTACCAATATAGTGAGAAGTGCAGAACTCTTTTGGAGTATATATATATTCCCAAAATTAGTGGCAAGTGCTAAAAAATAATAAAACATTGATAAATTTTAATAACTTTTTATTATTTCTCCCTGTAAATTAATTAAGCCACAAGCTATCAAAACAATCTCATCTAAGTAGGGTACATATTGGTATTGGACAACTGAGTGTGATTTCAGTAGTGCATACTCTCTTACACGTCTAATTACCCTCTCGATATGGACTCTTAAGCTTGCTATAATTTTACTTTGCTGTGCCTCGGAGATAGTTTGCTTGGTGCCTGAATAGACACTTGGTGGTCTCAGGAGTTTTATGTTCTGTGACCTTAGTAATGATTCTATTTCTTTAAATCCTCTGTCAGCTAATATAACAGCATTTGGATGCAAGTGAGCTAATAAATTACTTTTTTCAACAATGGCTTTGTCTGAAATTCGTCCTCCATAGCCTTTCGAAATAAAGCTGACAAAGCCATTTGGAGAACACCCTATCAAATATTTAATAGTGTTACAACTTTTGTACTGAGACCAAGTCTGGGCTTGCCTTACAGGATTAGATGGTTTCGATATTTGTATTTCAAAACAATCAATTATCATTTGTACATCTGAATATCTGATCTTAAACACTAAAGGTAGGTTCTCTTTTATTTGTTTTGGCGGAGGACAATATACAAAATTTTGAAAGAAGTTAGCCAATACTTCAATCCCTAATAATATCATTGATGATAATTTTGATCGAGTTAAATCAAATTGATCACTGATTCGTTCTATAGAGTCGCTTTGCTTTATCTTGAATAAAGTTACAATAATGGATAGGGAGTCTATTTTTGTTGTACTCTTTTCCACAATGTAATCAATAAGCCATACATATTGTTTGGGTAAGCCTAAATACATTTTTGATTTATTTGACACTAAGTCTAACATCATCTTTCTGTTTTTCAATGTGTCTTTACTTGCATCACGAACAGACGAGTCTTCAGTTTCGGATGTACCACCAAATAAAGATGGAGTTGCTACTGAAGAGCTTTCTTGAGATGATATTATCTCAACTGTAGTATTATTAGTAGCCACCTTCCTAACTTTATAATTGGTGCTCTTGTCTACCATCTTTATTTCACACTGAGTTGCAGCATTTTTCTGAAAATTTAGTAAAAATATTTGACTGGTTATTAGAATTTTGTGACATATGACTTGTAATGATATAAGCCATATGCAGTTCTAAAGATTTTTATAATATCAGTAAAAAAATATTTGCATAAGAAGTATGTGGTCTTGTTTACAAATATATCACATAGTCCTCTGCTAGACATAGGTCTCCCTTTGTCCGAATTGTGTATGGTGGTATAAGTCTACATTTACTAACATATAGCTATCATAAAATATGAAAGAGTGAAATCAAAACAGTACTAATTCCTATGCAATCGAGTTAGGTGTAAATATAATATATTAATAATATTATAATCTGACTTACTAGAGACTGGTATATATATTCAAATTAATGTCCGAAAATATTTATTATTATTATTTATTGACAATATGTTCTCGGTGTTTTTATAATTACAGCTTTTATAGATATTCCGCTACTAGAGTATGACATTGTTTAAGATATGGCACATATTTTCAATACTTTCTTTAAATTATTGTACAGACATGCTATGATGAATAGATAAAATTTGTTTGAATGTGCATTGTGTGGGGTTTGACTCCTACAATATTATTCCTTTTATTATGTCTAAGGGCATAGGATTAAGTGGTAGATTGTTGCATCAAAACTGCTTATAACTGCTTAAAAAAGATTTTGATAAAGTAAGTAGATAATAATGGGTGAAATGTACCTTTGAAGGAAACTCTAAATGTGTAGATACACTAGGCATTACTAAATGTTCATATTTTCTTTTCATAGGATTACTTGTTGATGTACTAGCCATGTTTACATCATCATATTGTGTTTTGACTGTTTCTTTGGTGCTTTTAGATGTACTAGGCATCACTAAATCCACATATTTAGATGTCTGAGGCTTCCTGGCACTTGTATGTGGCATCAGTAACTTTTTTAATTCCGATAGATTTTCGCTTGTTTCCTTAGCAATGTTGCGTAATATAGCCGAACGTTTCAACTTTGGTTCTTCATTCATTAACTTACATTTATAATAATTTATCAAATCTTCTTGGGGCTAAAATAAAATGCAACAGATATATTAACAATCGGTCGAACACACGCTATTCACGATAAGCATCAGTGGTCTTAGACCACAAAAAGGTATATAATAATACGCGTACAGTATTGAAAACATACCTCCAAATGATCTTCACAACAATACATTGTGTAAACCTTAAAATATTCTGCTTTTGCCTCACGACACCACTTTTCTCTTAAGTCTTCTCGAATACGAACAAACATTTTATTAGGGTTATTTTTTGTGTTGTTCTTGCAGGTAGGAACAAAACACTCCCTATATTCCATGGTTATTTTACTTGCACTTTAAATCTCGAATATTTTGTTAAATCTTGAGGTTATGTTTATTATTTATATTGATATTGACAGCACTTGACAGCAGTAGAACGAATATCACTTTTAAATCAACGTTTGTAAGCAAAGGCAACCATGCCATAATGCCTTTGATGACGTCACAGAATATCAAATGAAGGTTATTCACATTTTGTCTGAAATACTAATAATCTATGAGTATTTTCTTGTTTTAAACCCTTAGCAGACATCAGTAGCCCTATTCCTCGAAATGGTTTTCATATTATAACAGATTTGTTAAAAGAGAACAATCCCCATTTGCCGTCCAAATTGTCGCAATGTATCATGCAATGTATGCCTCGTTGGTCTCGTGGTTGGCGTGTGCGACAGCTGATCAAGAGGTCTCGGGTTCGATTCCCGGGTCGGACCAAATGTTTTTGTTTGTTTGTCTACAAATATTTGTTTCGGAGTTTGGGTGTTTTCTAATGTTTTCTAATGGGTAATATGTACCTAAGTATTTACAAATAAAAAGTATATATGTATTTGTATCAGTTGTCTAGTGCCCATAACACAAGCTCTGCTTAGCTTGGGACTAGATGGCGTTGTGTGTTAGATGTCCGAAATATTTATATTGAATGTAACAGAATTCCTATAGTGTGGACGGCTTGCGCGCACGAACCGTGCTCACTACGCGCACGAACAGAGCATTCCAGTTCATGCGCGTCGCGATGCGCCATTTGTCGGTTTTTTCGCCGAACACAAAGGGGCGCACAGAGTGCACACTGCACGGAGTGCCAGTGTGGACGGGTTTTGTGTGTTTGTACTGCGAAACGTGCGCGAACCATCAAAGAAAACACAGCTTCGGCAGAGGCTACAGTTGAATCATGGAGTGAAGCAAAAGTAATGCAGTTAATCGAGTTGTACAGAAAAAGAGAAATTTGGTGGAATACAAAAAACATCTGAAATTCATCCTTTTCGCGTGTTCACAACAGACTGAGCTATGTTCGCCACGCGCATGCCGGAAACAGATGCGAGTACCTATATGCTCTGTTCGTGCGGCCCTGCGCGTCCACACTTATGCAATGCTCCTTTCATGTTACATTGCATGCTACATTTCGCAAATCTGTACACGGCATTATGAGAACAGATCTTTTGATAGCTCTCAAACCCCCTCTGAAGTTTAACAATGAAATGAGGACAGACATAGCATCAACCTGCTTTAATCAGGAAGGTGTTTATTTGATAATTCGTACATGCTCGGTTCGTGCGGCCCTGCGCGTCCACACTTATGAAATGCTCCTTTTATGTTACATTGCATGCTACATTTCGTAATCTGTAAACGGCATTATGAGAACAGATCTTTTGATAGCTCTCAAACCCCCTCTGAAGTTTAACAATGATATTGAGGACAGACATCGCATCAACCTGCTTTAATCAGGAAGGTGTTTATTTGATAATTGACAGGCATAGCCTGTGAACAAAGTAATTTGAAATGCGAAGGTAAAAATTAGTCACAAATAGGTCAAGTTATTTACTAAAATTTAAAAGCATTGAATAATTTAACACATGATATTTTTAAAATTTTATTGTACAAAAACGGGTAGTTGAGTAAACATACAAACCTATTCAGTCAAAATTAACATTATGATTTGCATAAATGCAGATAATCTTGTGACAATCTACTAAACCTGCCCTGGGCACCTAAGGTGATATTTATGCCTAAGCAATGTTTCAGATCTTGGTTTTATGAAATTCTGAGATTTCAAGCACTGTCCAACATGATAATACTATTATCAGGTTAATAAGTAAATTAGGCTTTGTAATAACAAAGATTTAATATTCTTTATAAAGTCGCTTATTTCACATATCAACAATTGTGTCTCTCCTTGGACCAGCAAAAAATGTCATGTGACCATATATAATATGGAGCAGTCAATGATTCTTTGCAAGTTTCTGTTAATTTGCTGTTTGTTTTTGGTTAGTATGTATATTTGCAGCCGCTTGTTCCTCTTTTTTTCGTTGCTTTTCTCTCATTAGTTCAGCATCTCTGTAACAATAAAATAAGTTACTACTACTAATTACTATTCCCGAAATAACTGAGACTGACCTCTTAAAACACAGCTTATTTGATTAAATCTGCAAAAATAACTATGAAATGTTTTTAACCGACTTAAAAAAAGGAGATTCTCAATTCGACATTTTTTTTTACGTTTGGTACCTCATAACTTTCGACTGTGTGAGCCGATTTTGATGATTCTTTTTTTAGTTGAAAGCTGGTGTGGTTCTATTAAAATTTGATTCAGATTTAAGTCCGTTTTTTTTTGTTAAAATTTGTGATTATATTACAAAAATTCATCACTAAGAACTTTTAACACTACTGGTATGCATTTAAGTTTCAAGTAATTTAATTTGATGTGTATATTTTGATAAAACATCCGATGGCAAGATTATGTAGCCACAACATTGTCTTGCCAGTCCCCAACCTGCACTCGGCCAGCGTGGGGACTTATATGGCCTTAACCCTCTCCTGAGAGGAGACCCGAGCCCAGTAGTGGGACGTTATGAGTTGTTGATAATGATACTTCCCGCCATAATGACTCTACTCTGCCTGATGGAAAGCATAAGCAGAATCCAAGAGTGGTGGTCACCATACTCACTGCGAATGCAGACAATGCAGTATGGCGACCCACACCATGGCGGCCTAGTGATGCTACTGCATCTTTTAGTCTAGTCAACAAGTATGGAACTTGTTGACTAGACTATTTGGGCCTCCGGTCTCGCACTCACCAACGAAACACGACAGCACGAACGCTGTCATTTTACGTTGATTTTCTGTGCGAGGGTAGTACCGCCCCGGTCGAGCCGGCCCATTCGTGCTGAAATCAGCGTGGCTCTACTACCTACTAAAGATACTAATGATATTGATGATGATATACCATTCCAACATCACAAGGTTTATTAAAATAGTGTTGTCAATACCAAATATGATTGTAAGTATTTTAAAAACACTATTTCAAATACAAAAATTTTCAAATTACTATACTTTGGTTTTTCTTAAGCTGGGTCTCCCATGACACTGTTTTATGTTTTCAAACACCAAATATCTACAATATGGACTTGCTAACCAGTGATCATTTTCGTTATAATTAAGTAGCTGATACCTATTCATACAAATTTATTTACACGCTTTTATTAGCCTGACCTGTATGTATATATGTCACAAAATCTTTTAACTTAATTTTCACCTACTTCTAGGAGTCTGATTAACTTGAAAATTTACACAGAGGTCAAAGGCCGATGACAATACAATAATGTGAAAAAAATAGTTTAAAAAAAAAAAACTAAACAAACATGCTTTTGTAAATATACCAAAAAAATTATTTTCAACTTTTTAGTTCCATTGCTACTAAGGCGTGTTTTTTACTTTTTTAAACTAATTTATTTAACTTTAATCTTATGCTTCTCGTATAATGAAACTGAATAATATTCATATTTTTACTATATAAGACAATTTCAATAATATTAAAAGGTTACGGCAATTCCAACCGGTCAAAAAAAACAGGTCGCCATTAGGCCTTTAAAAGAAAAGTATTTGATACCTTGTATGTTTGATGTTTGTTTAAAAGTCGCAGGAGACGGCAATGGTTTGCTAACAAACACGTATTGTGTTAAAAGAAAAAAAATATAGAGTGATTCTAAACAAATTAGAGCGAGGATAGGTTTACAGAGCTTTTAGCTATTATTAGTCTCCACTTTTGTAATATATGCCTCCATATTGCCCGTGCAATGGTATCTCATGAAAAGCCATTATATATTGACATAATCAAAACCTTATTCCAAGCACATTAACTTGGCAGAAGTGAAATTCTGCAAAGTATATTTGTATCATAAAGTAAATACTTATTGTATAACCACACCAAATTTAATAATGGTTGTACAATGTAAACACTTTGCAAGTAGACTTAACAATTGTCACAATACCTACACAGCTGATTCCTCACTATTTTTTATTAGTCGCATACCCACACATTTCTTTTCTTTTTACACAATGTTGTTTAGTCCAAACTAAGCAGAGCTTGTACTATGGGTACTAGACAACCGATATAAATACATTATACTTTTTTTGTCAATACATACATATGGTACATAGAAAACACCCAAACTCTAAAACATATTTGTAGATCACACAAACATTGAATTCGACCCGGGAATTGAACCCGAAACCTCAAGCACAGCAGTCGCTTACACTACCACTGTGCCACCGAGGCAGTCTAAATCTTAAGAATATAATTACTACTCAGGATCAGGATCTCAAACAATAGCTTTGAACATAAACCTATGTGGGTTGTCAATTTGCATAACTTACTAAACATGCTTGGCAAATAAGAGTCGAGTAAAATACCAAAACAGAATGCAGAAATCAAAAGTACCTGTGTTTTCTTTCTTGTAAAGACATACCAGACTTCTCACCGGCATTCTTTTTTTTCTGCATCTCTTGCTGTTTTTTTTGGTTTTTGGCGCGAGCCAAATCTCTTTGATTACCACCTGTAAGAAACAAAATTTAAATTTCAGCTACCTCACCTCAATACTTCACAACGTTATGTTTTCCTTTTAAATACCTATTATTAGTCATCGAAACGTGGCTCTGTGGCGTATACAATCAATGTTCAGACAACATCTAAACGCCACATCGGACTCGTGTCACGAAAAGCATTAATTGAACGATCTAGAAATTTCTATTGAAACGTGATCCTTCCAGGACGAAAAAGTCACCTTCATGAGTATACAATACGAAACTATTATGAATAATTTATATTTATAAATACACTGATAATGGGTACTTACGGGTCATGTCGTATAATTTTATCTCAATGACAGAAAATATGGATGGGATGAGTCGCAATTATCTACTATGTAGTAAGATCACCGTTGTGGAAGACCGGACGATACGCTAGTCCGGTCGAAACCTGGGACAACGCACCGCCCTCTCTTCTTGCCAATACGAAAGAAACTTTGAAAATAACTAAAAGATAACGCTGGCTTATAGCTAAAGTCCAGCCAGGCCAGCTGTCCACGACCACAAACAATAAGTCAGTCAATGATGCTAAACAAAACGAACGAATGGGAAGAAGGAATGAGCAACCATTTTGAACCATAGATAGAAAAATGTTTTTTCGTAATACGTCTTTAGGATCGTTCAAACCTAAGCGACCAAAGCGACTGCGACCTAAGGCTGAGGCCGCACTACGGTTTTTTCCAGCCAGCGGTTAAACCGCCAAACCGCAAAACCGCCCGAAGCGCACACACTACGGTAAAACCGCGAACAGTGTTGCCAACAGATAAACTAGCTCTCCTTTAGATTGAAGTTTTAAAACCACCAGAAAACCAAATCGAAATGAAATGACAGATCTGAGATAATTACTGAGCTTATATGAAAGCAACTTCAACAGCATGATCTTTTAACTAAATGTGTTGCATTTTCTGGAGATAATTGTAATACGAACTTCGGTGGAATAGAGTGCCATGGAACCAACAATGTTTCATAATTCCATAAGTTAAAACAAAATCTGAATTCGAAAATAGTTGGTGTGGGACGCTCTGCGCACATTATCAATAACGCACTGCACCACGCATGTGATTGATTGCCAGTATATGTTGATTCATTAACATAAAAAAAAGGTTTTGGCACTTAAACAAGCCGACCCCAAATAAAATTGGGAATAATAAAGGCTACAGTCCAAAAAGTTCTTAAAGAACTCTCTGACACAGTCGAGGTTGAGTATAAACAGCTTCTCTATCATTCAAAGACGCGTTGGCGAAATCTATTTCCAGCAATCGAGTGAGTCCTGAATGTGGATTATTTCAAAAGCTTAAAAAAGCCCCCTGATCTAATTTTTTTTTTAATTGGAGGCATACCTGTTTTTCATGCATTCAATTATGCACATCATTTACTCAAAAATAAAAGCATTAGAAAAAAAATATAATTCAGTATTTAAAACCAGAACGATACCTACTTGCAACCATTTCAAAAAGCTTGGATGATCGAAAAAGAGAAAGTTTCTTGCCATTGAATGTTCAGAGTACATATTCTAAATAAAGAAGATGAAAACACAAAAAAAACTTAATAAGACTGCTTTAAGAAAACTTTAAGCAGATACTTTTTTATTTGTTAATAGCTGTGCCCGCTTATTCGTACACGTGAGATTTGGATTTTCAAGTTATTTTAAATTTTTTACAGTTTAAACCTTTCCTGGAGTACGACAAACATTTCAAAACCAAAAACAGCTCAATCAGCCCAGCCGTTCTCGAGTTTTAGCGAGACAAATGAACTGATTTTTATATAATAAGAAGATAAGACTAAAAAACTTAGAGCTTGAATACTGGTATTTGAGGTTCCGGCTAATATTAGAAAGGCGCTCATCAATCAAGGGAGAATTTACATAAACTGGACATCTTGTCCAGTTAGAGACTTCACTCTGGTGACTAGGTGTTATAACTGCCAGCAGTTCGGACATGCTGCTAAATATTGTCGTGAAACCAGTCCAACCTGTAATCACTGTGGAGTGTACGGGCACTCTGGTAAGGAATGTAGCAACAAATCTGCTCCACCCATTTGTGCAACATGTAAGAGATTCAAACGGAAAAGTGATCACCAAACTGGAGATGCAACTTGTCCGGCTCGGAAATATGCTGAGAACAATTATATTAACTCTGTAGACTATGAGGGCGCCTAGGAACGCCAGTGATTTGATAACGTTAGCACCTAATATTATTATTTGTTTTATATCGTATTTTAATTCTTAATGACTAATCCGTTACTCTGTGACCCAGATATTTTTTTTCTTTGTTGGAACAAGTGGAATAAGTGCTGACTACGAACATTTTACTAACACGACACGACAACAATTATTATTTAGTTAAATTAATTAAGCTAAAGTAGAAAATATGTTAGAAATTATTAAACAAGACGGAAATAACTGTTTAATGATATTGCTTTTAATTAGGCTTGCACTAGTACACTATGAAATATTAGTATGTTTTCTACAAATCTGCTATTATTTTAATATTTATATCTAAATGGGATTTGTTTAAAACTTAATCAAGCTATTGCCTGAGATACAGGTTAACCCTAGTTCAGGCAGGCAGCGATTAAAGCTTTTGAACTAAGTTTTATTTTATACTTTCATGTGTAGAGACATTCGTACAAATAAATATAATTAGGTACCCAGTTTAGCATTAGTGATATGTAAGGGTTGACGAACCTACTGTCTAAGATCTATTTTTATAAAATGTACCTACACTGTAACATATATATTGGTCATATAAATAAATTAAATTATTATTATTATTAAAAAAAAAAGATATCTTATGAGTTTCAACTTAAAGATATTTTTGTCAAATTAGTCTGGTTTAAAAGAAAAGGTTGTGAAAAATATACTAGGTACTGTTTGAAAAGCATTTTCACAACTGTGAGATTTTACTTTTCTATCACTGATTTCGAGGAAAAATAACTAAATTTAATTAAACTGAATACCTATGAAAATAAATAAAAGAACTATTTCGACTAATTGAACTATGTATTCTTTTTATTTTGACTAAATAAAATAAAAAAAAATAAAAGTGTTCGGATTATGACCGCAAATATCCGGGGATTTTACGCTTGTTGTCCTGGCATTTTGTACTGCCTCTCGGGAATTGAATTTTTTACCCACTAAAAAGTTGTCTAAATTTTGGATAAGTAATAGTCGGTACAGTACAACACAAGTACAGGTACGGTGCCCGAGAGGCAGTACAAAATGCCTTTGAAGAGTTTGTTGCCTCCCGTCCAGCTGATTTTTACAAGAAGGGCATCAATAAACTGCCAATGCGTTGGCAAAGATGCGTCGATTGCATGGGTGATTACTTCGAATAGCAGAAATAAAAAAAATTGAAAAAATAAGTACTTTCACTTATTGCATACAAAACGGCAATTTCATAGGTAAAGACCTATTAGTTGGCCATGATGTCCTACGTAACCACTCGAGTCTGGAATTCGCTTTCGGAGGACCTAAAGAGGTATTTAAGGTATGCAGTGTTGCTGAAGCCTCCGTTCCTGCCGTCCCATTATTTTCAAATCTCTCTACGGACTGTAAACCAATCGCGATAAAGTCACGCAGACACAGTGCCGAAGAACAGATTTTTATTCAAAATGAATTCAAGAAGCTGCTCGAAGAAGGAACTATCGAAGAAAGTCAATCTCCTTGGAGGGCGCAGGTACTCGTCACGAAAAGCGAGACTCACAAGAAACGCCTTGTTATTGATTACTCCCAGACGATCAATAGGTTCACCCAACTACACGTCTATCCTCTCCCAAATATTGAAGAAACGGTGTCCAAAGTATCGCAATACTCTGTCTTCAGTGCGATAGATCTACAGAGTGCATACCATCAGGTTCCTATACTTCCCCACGAAAAGACTAACACAGCTTTTGAAGCGGCTGGGAACCTATACCAGTTTCGTCGCATCCCGTTCGGCGTAACAAATGGCGTGGCCAGCTTCCAGCGTACGGTTGACTGGCTCATACGCACAGAAAACCTGAAAGGAACATTCGCCTATCTTGATGACATAACTGTTTGTGGTAAAACGAAGAGTGAACATGATGACAATCTTGAGAATTTTCTTAGAGCTGCCAACAATTACAACTTGACCCTTAATGAATCGAAAAGCAAATTCAATCAAACAATAATAAACTTGCTGGGTTACACAATAGGACCGGATCATGTCATCAAGCCTGACGCTGACAGATTACAACCCCTGCTGAAGATGCCGCCCCCAAATGATACTGTATCGCTCAGACGGGTACTAGCTATGTTTGCTCATTACGCGAAATGGATACCTAACTTTTCTGAAAGAATCCATGCACTAGCTCATGTTGACAGATTTCCATTAAACGAAGCAGCTACATCGTGTTTCGAAAATCTAAAAGCTACTATCGCAAAGTCATCTGTTCATGCTATCGATGAAAACGTGCCTTTAGTCGTAGAGACTGACGCTTCTGAACATTCGATTGCCGCAACCTTATGCCAAAATTCTAGACCCGTGGCCTTTTTCTCAAGATCTTTGAATTCCAGCGAACTGAATCATTCTGCTGTCGAAAAAGATGCGTACGCCATCTTTGAATCCTTGAAAAAGTGGCGCCATTTTCTAATAGGAAAGCCATTCACAGTCATCACTGACCAAAAATCCGTCACATTTATGTTCGACACCAAGCATTCAAGTAAGATCAAAAATGAAAAAATACAAAGATGGCGACTGGAATTAGCACCGTACAAGTTCGACATAGTGTACCGCCCCGGAAAAGACAACCAAGCGGCGGATGCTTTATCACGCGTATGCTCCTGCGCTACAACGACTGCTACGGGAGCCGCTAGACTAAAATCGCTACATACAGCTCTTTGCCATCCAGGGGTTACACGGATTTTCCACTGGATAAAATCTAAAAACTTGCCCTACTCTCTTGACGACGTAAAATCCATGACTCGTGAATGTCAGATATGTGCTAAAATCAAGCCGAGATACTATAAAAATGATGAGCCTTTGCCTAAGCTTATAAAGGCTACGTCAGCCTTCGAACGTCTTAGCATTGACTTCAGAGTCTGGAAAGGTCTACAACTGGCCTGTGAGTCCCACGAAGCGCCTATTGAAACATAGGAACAATATTTACCGGTAGCTCTACATTCCATTCAATCATTGCTATGCACTGCGACTTACTGTACTCCTCATGAAAGAATGTTCTTGCACACACGCCGATCTCCAAACGGCAATACGATACCCTCTTGGCTAACTGAATCAGGCCACGTTTTCATGAAACGGTTCGATCGGAAGAATAAGTACCAGCCGCTCGTAGAGGAAGTGGAAATATTGCAAGCCAACCCTGATTATTCGTTTGTTAAACTCAAAGATGGTAGGGAGACTATAGTATCCAATCAACATCTCGCCCCAATTGGACAAGGAGAAGGAGAGATACTGGATCTTCCTGGCCAAGAATCAGTGCTTGAAGAAGAGCCGTTTTCAGGCCTTAATGATTCCTCGTCGAACTACACGACTCCACCGGATACTCCGCCTCGTGATGACCCTCCGATCTCACGTCCACAGTCACTACGAGACGCATCACCTCGTGGAGAAACTACAACCTCCTCTCCTTCATCTCGTCGACACCCGTCACGGCCGCCACCTCCATTAGAGGATGTTCCCCGTAGATCCGAGAGAGCTCGACGCTTACCCCGCTACCTTGATGATTACAGTGTGGGAGAATGATATGATATTCAACCTCCTTCAGTGCTGCATGCATCGCAGGCAGTGGACAACGTGATTTATCTCATTGTGTCAAAACTTGACATTGCCATAATTCAATGTCTGTATTACAAATACGTTTAATTTCATGTTGAATAAAACCTAACTTCCCTAGGTTTTACTCTCGTATTTCAGATAGTCTTGCTGTTATTTTGTAAGCATGTTATTTGGTTTGTTTACTCATTAAAATAATAATTTATTTCATTTATTTTCGTGCATGATAGTAATTAGGAACCTATACAGTTCTTCGTAGCTGACATTTAGTCAGATATGAAGGTTGGTTTGGGATAATTTTAATAGGTAACTAAGATACAATTTCCACAATCACAAAAATCATTAAATAACGCTAAGGTAAATTTACTTGATTTATTTTAAGCTATCAAATCTTTTAAGATCAATCTTTCTGTATCAAAGTCCTAAACTAACTAAGTTTACCTATTTTTACATGTTACAGCACCCACCACAGTGATGACTTAAATAACTTTACCTATTTATCAAATGAGGTAAATTTTATTTAACCGACACAAACCATTGTTTATAAAAATGTCAGGTGTCTTATTTAGACAATGTAGATAGCTGTAAAAAATGATTTCTACGTGTGTTAAAATCATTTTAATCGAACTATTAAGTGAATTTTTATGTTTTTTTTTTGTAAATATTTGAACTTTAAATCACTCTCCTGTGAAGTTTACTCAATGTCGCTTAGATAGGGTTGTCTTTCAAGCGTCGATATGCTTAAAATCTAATATGGATTGACGTGAGTTTGGCTTGCTTATATTTCGCGGGAACGTCATTTCAAGATGTTTCTTCCGATGTTATGTCCTCACGGATTCGACTACAAGTTTTTAGTTGCTTTGGCGTCGAATGTATGCCGCTTCGTTCGTTGACAGCAGTGTAGTTCAGTCTTGAGCTACAGTACAGTAATGTTGATTATATCATCAGAATCACACATAGGCTACTATTTGCCGAGATAACCGACATAAGCGCGAGCGGAGCCGCGGGCAACAACTAGTGTTGCTTAGCTAAGGCCGAGGCCGCATTGCGGCTAAACCGCCGCGGTTTTTTACAGCCTGATTTTGTGACAAAAGGAAATGTATGGAAGCGGCCACACTGGCGGTTTTTTACCGCGACTGATTTTAAAACCGCGACAACCGCGGGCGGTCCTGTCCAGTGTTGCCAGAAGGTTACTTTTGTAACGTTTCAGGTGATTTTTCATCTCGTGGTTACTTGATCTCTTGGTGATTTGATTTGATTTTGATTTGAACTGAGGGCCCTATACTCGTATTATGCCGCCATAAATCTGTAATGTCGTATTCTAAAGTTTTAGGATTTTCATAAAACTTTTAAGAAATTCTTAAATAAATTCTTATATAATGAGCATTGAACTAGAGATAGAGCCATCTCAAAAATTTAGAAACCAGGACAACAAGCGTAAAATCCCCGGCTATTTGCGGTCATAATCCGAACACTTTTATATTATTTTTTTTTATTTGGTTGAAAAAAAAAGAATACATAGTTTAATTAGTCGAAATAGTTCTTTTAATTATTTTCATAGGTATTCAGTTTAATTAAATTTAGTTATTTTTCATCGAAATTAGTGATAGAAAAGTAAAATCTCACAGTTGTGAAAATGCTTTTCGAACAGTAGCTGGTTTAGCTGTTTTTGGTTTTGAAATGTTTGTCGTAGTCCAGGAAAGGTTTAAACTGTAAAAAATTTAAAATAACTTGAAAATCCAAATCTCACGTGTACGAATTATCGGGCACAGCTAGTAACAAATAAAGAAATATCTGCTTAAAGTTTTCATCAGCAGTCTTATTAAGTTTTTTTTTGTGTTTTCATCTTCTTTATTTAGAATATGTACTCTGAACATTCAATGGCAAGAAACTTTCTCTATTTCGATCATCCAAGCTTTTTGAAATGGTTGCAAGTAGGTATCCTTCTGGTTTTAAATACTGAATTATATTTTTTTTCTAATGCTTTTATTTTTGAGTAAATGATGTGGTTATTTGAATGCATGAAAAACAGGTATGCCTCCGATTTTAAAAAAATCAGATCAGGGGGCTTTTTTAAGCTTTTGAAATAATCCACATTCAGGACTCACTCGATTGCTGGAAACAGATTTCGCCAACGCGTCTTTGAATGATAGAGAAGCTGTTTATACTCAACCTCGACTGTGTCAGAGAGTTCTTTAAGAACTTTTTAGACTGTAGCCTGTTATTCCCAATTTTATTTGGGGTCGGCTTGTTTAAGTGGCAAAAACTTTTTTTTTGATGTTGTTGAATCAACATATACTGGCAAACAATCACATGCGTGGTGCAGTGCGTTATTGATAATGTGCGCAGAGCATCCCACACCAACTATTTTCGAATTCAGATTTTGTTTTAACTTATGGAATTATAAAACATTGTTGGTTCCATGGCGCTCTATTCCACCAAAGTTCGTATTACAATTATCTCCAGAAAATGCAACACATTTAGTTAAAAGATCATGCTGTTGAAGTTGCTTTCATATAAGCTCAGTAATTATCTCAGATCTGTCATTTCATTTCGATTTGGTTTTCTGGTGGTTTTAAAACTTCAATCTAAAGGAGAGCTAGTTTATCTGTTGGCAACACTGTTCGCGGTTTTACCGCGTAGTGTGTGCGCTTCGGGCGGTTTTGCGGTTTAACCGCTGGCTGGAAAAAACCGTAGTGCGGCCTCAGCCTAAGCTTTATTCTTTGAATGCACTGGCCGTGGTCACAGATTATCCATGCACAGGCACACTCTTAGAGCATATATTATACCTCGAGGGGCATCCGAACGGGCTGAAAGCGCAATTGGAGTAGAGAGAGAGAGAGAGACTGAGTTTGGGTAGTGTCTGTCTCTCTCACGCAAGCTTCTGATTGGCGG
Organism: Diaphora mendica; assembly: GCA_949125395.1. NCBI lineage: Eukaryota > Metazoa > Arthropoda > Insecta > Lepidoptera > Erebidae > Diaphora > Diaphora mendica. Next base: position 21,180,104 of record OX421315.1, read on the forward strand.
TCGCACATGCTAATTTGCATGACTGATTTGGCGGGAAATACACCAACCAATCAGAAGCTTGCGTGAGAGAGACAGACACTACCTAAACTCAGTCTCTCTACTCCAATCACGCTTTCCGCCCGTTCGGCTGCCCTTCTGGATATATATGCTCTAAGGGCTCACTGAGTACATCACTACACCACTAAACACTTGCTTTACTGACTGAACTTGACTGAAGTTTACTGGCGTTCACAAAGTACAGACAAGACAAAAAGTAAAAACAAGACGATTTAGCTGTCAGTTAAAATGTCGGCTGATTCACAAGTTCATGGCAACAATGAAAATAATAAAAGGAGTAAATCACTGTTACCTTTGTTTCCCAAAAGAGATGAATGCTCGCATGTGTCTTGTTATTGGTAAGCTATTTTTTTCTTACTATCAACTGGAACTGTTAATAAAATAAAATATTATATTAAATTGTCCTTTTCTCTATATTTTGTTAACAGCGAGGAAAACGTTTGGAAACTATGTCAAGATATATCATTAAGGTTTTCAGAGGAATTAGGTAGGTGTTACGTCGTCTTTATTTCAAACCCTTGCCGTACGGTGCCTTTATGGAAACAAAGGGCTGGGCGTGAGGAGGACCGTCTCGTTATATGGGTGTGTACTAAAACTATGTCATGCAATTATAATGAACGCCTTCACAACCTTAGCTTGAGCTCTAAAACTTCCTTTACCTATCACATTCTGTCAATATCTTTGTTATTTTTTTCAAATGTAGATAAAACCTGTTCTGAAAATACACCAGTTATCCATACAGTAAAAAAAGTACTTAGTATAAAATTACTGTTCATAACAGAAAATTTATCTAAGCTAAATATTTTAATAAACAGTTAAAATATTGAAACCATTAGCATCTTTATTGTGTATACAGAATTTACTTTTATTTTTACAGGATTATCATGTGATATTTCTATATTCATTGGATTGCCAAGCTTGCCTTGTTTATGATCTGGATTCAGAATTACCATTTCCAACATTTTTTCATAAATATGTTACTGAAACATTCCGCACTGATCAAGTCCTAAAGTCAGATTTTCACAGGTAAAATTACTGGTTACTGAATATAATAATAACTTTGAAGTTTTTAGATTATAATATGTTGACTAAACTAACTTGAAATTGTAGATTCTTTCGTGTAGTGCCAGCAAAGCAGTTTTTTCAACAGTTTGCTTCAGATCGCCGTCACATGAAAAGACCAGATGGTTCATGGATTAAACCTCCACCTCCATACCCAGCAATATGTACACCCAGTAAGTAGGCAATGTTTTTTTTATAAAGGTCTCACCTTTAAATTGTTTAGGACACTATTAATACATGTAATACATTTTTAGACTGCCTCTGTCTACAGGTAGCGAAAGAAAAAATAGTTATACTGCAATAAGATAGGCATTAGTACATGGAATATTTATTGTTGGTTAGGTGCTTTAAAATCATAAACTGAGGACCTTAGGAAAATGAGACAGAGGTCCAACTCTGTCCTGTCATTTGTGAAATTCACTTAGGCACCTACCTTGACACAAAACAATATTTGATATGTTACCCAGCAATTTAAAACCATAGGTTTGAGCTGCTAGCTTAATAATGAGATTCATCGTTTTATATCTAGGATATTAGTGTACATGTTACATTGAATTTATGCACTGGGAGTAGAGGATAGTGTACGGTATGCTAAATGAAAGATAAATGTGCTAGGAAGAAATAACTGTGTTTAATAGAAACATGAAACTTAACAGATATACAATGAAAATGCTATGTATCTATGCGCGGCGAATGGTGCAATAGGTCGCCCGGAATGATGTTGCAACAACTACTGTTTTATTACATGTTTAATAATTTTATATTGTAAATGAGGTTCGCTGCGCGTTGATGTCAGCGTAAAACTATAACAAGTGAAATGTACGGGTTTGCTCGTACAGATAGTGTCATGGAAACAATTTCCCAATACACTAAGAACTAAGGCTTGGGGGAATCTTTTTATTGGTTTATGAGATTTGGATACAATAATAAGTAGTACATTAATAGTACCATAATTAAGCCCAACATGAGGCACATATTTGACAGTTGTGTATGATATAATGTAATAAGACTATTATCAAAAATCTTGTCAGATTATTTATCTGTCTGTAACTATTTTGGCAGGAATGTAAAGCTAGAAAAAATCAAAACTGGACCAAATTGAAATGGGACCACACTGGAAGCACCAGCTTTCAAATAAAAAAAGAATCATCAAAATCGGTTCACCCAGTTCAAAGTTTTCAGATAACAAACCTAAAAAATCTGTCAAATTGAGAACCTCCTTTCTTGAACTTGGTTAAAAAGAACTCTTATTAAATATATATTTTAAACCTACTCAACTTTTTTAATATATGCTGCATATTAAAATTAGATAGAAAATAACTTGTATTAAAGTATTATGTGGCAGTGATAGGGATGTTTCTGACATTTCAAGGTGGAGGTCAATGAAGTACTTAGAATTCTAAGAGAGTTGTGTTGATAAAATAAATATTCCTCTTATTTTTTTATTATGTTTCTGTTAATACCATTTGCATAAAGCATGTGTGGAATACTGCCAAGAACTAAAATTTGTATACTTTATGATGTCATATTCATGAATGAGATACTCACACAAATTAAATAGGTAAAGTATATATAACTTCTTTAAGTGATATTTTTACTTATTCTTAGTGAGGTTCAAATTCAGTTTTGCTTTGTTAGTATTAAGGGATTGTTGTACTGCATTCATTTTGCTTCTTTCAAAAAGTGAGGGCATTCCTTTTTGGAAGACGCAAAATGAATGTGTCTGAATTTTTATTCTGAAATTTCTTCTAAAGTACAGTTACACAACCCTATTAATTATTTACAGGTTCCACTCATAATTTGGATGAATATATTAACATGGACTTTGAGGTGGGGCCTGGTCAAGTTTTGAACTTAACAGATTTTGTACAGCGGTTCTATAAAGTAAACAAGTAAAAAAACAGGTGATATAGATAGAAAATTATATTTTAGTAGTTACATGACCCTGTTGGTTCGTGCTTTAAGTTGATTATGTTTTAATAATCGTATTTTAAGTTTTTTTTTTGTTTTTTGTGTAGTGGTTTATTTATTTTTTGATTATTGATATGGAGTTGTGGTGCCGTATTGATTACAATCAAGCATCAATCAAAATAGAATTTGACTATCTGTCAAATGCTCCTTAGAGATAAGCAGAGTTGAACATGTTAAAATAAAATAAGATTATGTATCTAAATATCAACGGTAATTGATTCAAATATATTGGGTGTCACTAATTGATTCCAAAGAATAAAAATATAATTATCATCGTTTTTTTTCAAAATAACTTATAACAAAAATGGAAAAATAATTCCGTGATTGTTAAATGTTATTACATTAACACAATATGAAAATATTATTTTCATGCATTCTTTTATTTATTGAACTTAAAAATTTGTAAACACATTTAACGATTTTCTACATACCTACACCATATCATAAATGATTATGCACTTATAGGTACTTACGTCCAAAAATTATACTTAACATCCATGTTTGGATTCTTATGCAGATTACCCGACTAATTTAACATGACAACGTCTAATAAGTTGATTAACGCCGTCTTCATGCACGAAAATGGATGACTCATTGTCCCGCTACGCTCATTGTACGTCGCTGTATAAAGGCGCGTCTCCACCGAAATTTGACAACACAATAAAAGGTTGACAACACAAAAATTGGCAACTTTTCTTCGGTGGAGACGCGGCTTAAGAATCATCAATGTTTTGTTATGACGTTGTCACGTTAAACTAGCGTCCGTAAATCGACTTTACAGACAACCATTTTTATTACATATTTTAGTCTTTCACTACTTACATTTTTATGTATTAAAATTGAGTTGTCTGTTATTTAAATCAGAAACCTGCATAAGAATATTAATATATAATAAGCGTGAATTTTCTATTCTGACTACATAGTTCCATATTGAATAGAAATGGTATATGAAGTCAGAGCACATTTTAATCCCTCTAAGTATTTGCTGATTTCTAAAGCATAAATATATAGTTTTTAAGCATAGATACATTAATCAAGGGCTAGTGCTTAGTTTCAAATTTAAAATTGAGTAAGGAGTAAATAGTTTTTTTAAAGTTGAGCATCCTCTCTATATGTCGTTATTGTGAAAGATATCATATTTTATTATATTACGTAGTTGTATTTATATATTTGTTCTCATTTTGACTGCGGGAATCCTTATTATTTACGGATTGCGTGTTAATTTGAGCGTTGAAGTTTAAGTAACTTTATAGAGGTGTATATGATCGTGAGTAGCTTTTGTATGTTGTTGAACTATTTAATAATTTTGTAATAACTTTTATACACTCTTTTATTCTTCCTTAGCACCCTTAGTGAGTTTATTAAAATACCAAAAATATATACCTACTTATATTAATAAAATTAAGAGTTTTTGCATATAATGAAAGTATTAATCAATTGTATTATTCATAAAGTCAAAGTTTTAAGTTTTGTATTGTATGGTTTGTTTGCTTCTTTAAAATCTTTTTATGTCTGTAGTATTAGTATTATTTATTTTAGAATATTAAACTTACAAACATTATAAATTGTACTTTTACATCTTCTCAAATATAATATAACAATATATTATACTTACTTTTAAGGTTAATGTAAGTAAATAGCACAGATGAGGAATTTGCAGTGGAGTAGTTTTACTTTTGTGAAAGATAATTATGCAAAGTCACACATTAATTTACATAAGTACTTTCTGCAGGGTTTGTTATCTGTGTTCATCATTTTACAAACTACTAGTCAAATGTTATTTTTCAATAAATTTTACTATATTCTTTAAGATCCTATCTAATTTTTAAGATTTTTATCATTAGAGAAACAAAATCAAATTGTTATTAGAGGAGTGTGTCATGAGAATCCGTTTTTTTAATATTTCTTGAACATAATTATACACTTTAGGAAAGTCCATAATCAAAAAGGTATTTGATGCTTCATGATTTTAAGTACCTAATGACTAATATTTATGGTAACACATTTCTAATATCATTTGGTTTTATTTCGAAGAAACAAATGTACCTAAAACCACCTAATCTATCGTCCGTAAAATCCTTCAATTTTATTGTAGAGTTTAAGACCTTAACATTATTATGTACAATTCTTCTTAACATTAAATGCTTTTCAAAGTAGCATTAGATATCGAGGCGTAGCTGGATATATTATGGGACCAAAAATGACGACTGAACGCGGTGGAACCAAATCGTAAAGTGAATAGGTAATTACTTACTGGGAGTGTGTTATGTCCCATTAGTTACGCCTTTGTCCTATAAAGGTGGGTACTGACTTAAGGTATATTAGTTAGTATAAGGCTACGTTCCCAAGTGGGGGTGTTTGTGATACAACTTATAATTGTAACCCTGTCTAGACAAAAATTTGGATTCGCTTATGAGGGTATATTTGAAACGTGAAATTCTGGATTCTTTTTTGTAAAGTCTCCCTATTTTACCTGTGACTTAAAACTGAAAAATATTAGATTTGTACATCTTGATTCATCTCTCGGTTTTACATTATGCAAAATTTTATTACCCATGGTGAAAGAATTCGTATTGACTTGGGAGGATATACGATGTTGCTCCTGCTTAAATCTAGTATCCTTTAACTTTTGAAATGGACTGGCTATATAAGTAGGTACCTCGAGTTCCGTTCTGCGGCAGAACTACTGTACTAACCATAAAACGATAAAAGGTTTAATTCTTTTACATGAACTTACGAAATGCATTAAGACAGTACACACCTTTACATAATATTATCCTTATGTTACAAAAACAATTGATACCTTCCTTCTACACCTTTAAATTTTTTATCTATTGACTGAAAACTATGAGTGATAATCATTGTGCTTGTGCTTTTAATGTACTAAGTTACACGTTTTAATTTGAAATAAAAACACCACACGCTATTTTGTATTTTATTTTAATATTTTAATGTAATCGAAAACATATTTCTCTTACCTTTATTTATGGCAAGTTTGGTAACTATTTAGTGTATAAACCAAAACTTAACATGAAAACAATATAAAAATCGCAACAATAACGTATAAAGATACCACATACGGTAATTAATTCGACACGTTTGTTTTGGTAAGGATCTCTGCACCATCTTCTGTGATGAGTACCGTGTGTTCCATTTGAGCTGATCTGGATTCGTCTTCTGTCAGTAATGTCCAACCATCTTCATGCATAACTGTGTCTGGACTTCCATGGCTTAATGCTGGCTCTATCGTAAATGTCATTCCAGGATTCATCAGCCCAGGAAACGTGTTAGCTGTTGGTAATTACTAATTTTAACAAAAAAAACCGACTTCAATCTGGACCAATTCAAATTATTTTAATGGAACCATTCGGGAAGCACCAGTTTTCAAATAAAAAAACAATCATCAAAATCGGTTCACCCAGTCGAAAGTTATGAGGTAACAAACATAAAAAATAATCTCAAATTTTAACAAAACAAAAAACCGACTTCAATCTGGAGCAAATTTAAATGGGACCATACGGGAATATTGAGTTATTCGTTAATTTGTCGCGTACATACATAATGCAAATTGAAGACTTATATGGTTTTCTCATGGATGACATGTCAGAACTGGACCAAATTTAAATGGCACCATTCGGGAAGCACCAGCTTTCAAATTAAAAAAGCATCATCAAAATCGGTTCACCCAGTCCAAAGTTATGAGGTAACAAACATAAAAAAAAAAAAACTGTCGAATTGAGAACCACCTCCTTTTTCGAAGTCGGTTGAAAATACAATCGAATTGAGAATCTCGTCCTTTTTTGAAGTCGGTTAAAAAAAAATAAATGTATATTTACATTATTTACCGTCCGAATCTCCGGAATGTGTGTTCTCAGGACTAACTAAATTTGGGTTTGCTTTTCCCTGCGGCTTACACTCTCATTACTATCGATTTTGTAAATCATTTTTTTCGGAATGAAAGGTCTGTGTACAAACTACTACTTCTACTAGATCTTTACGACCCGCGTCCGGCGTTATGATTGTCAGTAGCTGTGACAATCGAGCTGATACGATATCACTCAATCGGTGAAATGCTACGTGAGAACCGTTTAACGCTAGTTTTTTGTAGGGTGATAATACCACTCGGCCGATCCGACTCTCCTAAACTTTTTGATTCGGAATTGTGGTTTTTTTATATATGAGCCTGCCAAAGTGACTACTCTGGCTGATGGAAAGCATGAGCAGAATCCAAAAGTGGTGGTCACCATACTCAGTGCGAATGCATACTATGCAACAATGCAGTATGCTGACCCACACTAGGCGGCCTATTGACATGCTTCTGAATCATTGGGCCTCCGGTCTCGCACTCACCAAATGAAACAAGACAGCACTAATGCCGTCATTTTAGGTTGATCTTCTGTGAGAGGATAGTACCGCATCGGTCGAGCTGAAGTCAGCGTGGCTCCTTGAAAATTTTCGTAATCATAATAATTGCTAGTTCTAGTAGATTATTTGTGGGAATGAAAGTCACACAAAGAAGCATGCTAATGATTGTGGGAGTCCCAATATCAAAATTAGTGGTTGAAATACTTGATACAGTTTTAAGCATAGTTGAGTACTGGTACTTACTGATGTGATAAATGTCAGGTAATCCGTGAAAATATTCACCAATCCCGTGCCCCAGAACTGAAGGTATCACAGTGAGATTTCGCCGTTTTGCATATTCCTGTATTTTGTATCCTATATAACTAAATGGAACCCCAGGGCCACATGCTTTTATACCCTGCAGATAAAAAAAGAATACACACACATTGACACACATTCTTTTAAAAAAACAAGTATCTATTTTGGAAAAACGAGATTTACACGTGATTATCGTGAAGTAATGTAAGTTCTGGGAACTACCCGGTCACCGGGTCCCGGTGTCATAACTTGCATTTGTATATAACATCATATTTGAAAAGTAACTAGTCATTTTCGATTTACGCACTTTTAGAATTTCACCGACGATTATGCTCTGAAAAGATGGCAATTTTCTATGTGACTATAATGTTGTTGTTGTAAATTAAAACTTGGCAAAATAACACAAGCTCATAGAAGTTGTAACTTACTTTAATTAAACAATGTTCTGTAACTTTCACAAGTTCTACGCCCTCATCATCCACGTCACCTACTAAAAATGTCTTGGAACAATCACCATGAAATCCATTGAGAAATACCTAAAAAATGGAATCGTTCAATGTGATTAAGGAGTTCAAAGCAACACATTTAATGTGTGACAATGATCTAATCTCTAGATCTCTCTATATTGTATGTTTTACTTACGGTTACGTCAACATTAACAATATCCCCATCTTGAAGGGGTCTCAAATCAGGAATTCCATGAACAACAACATTGTTCACTGATGTGCATACACTCTTTGGAAATCCGCTATAATGAAGCGGCGATGGATAGGCTCCAGATTCTATTGAAAGTCTATGCGCTAGTTCATCTATGTCGTCTGTTGTTATCCCTGGCTGGAATATATATATTTTTAAATATGTCATTTGAAATTCGACGAGATGGAAAAAATGGATATATAGACAAGATTTTTTTAACACAAGCCGTAATACACATGGGCGAAATCCAATAGGACAAATGACATAAGATTTATGGATTTCTTTGCATTAACGCTCCATGGAATAAGATGATCTTTATTAAATTTTTGAACTAACATTTCTCTGAGACAATTTTTTTGATAACAATCTCAGTTAGATTGTTATCAAAAAAATTGTTAGATGATCTTTTTCTATGACTATTCATGCCAGTAGTGTACAACTAGTAAAAGAATGAGAGATATGTTACTATTTAAATCATAACATTCTTATTGTCGAAATAAAGATCTTGCTCAGTTTATTAATCACTGTTTCATTTCCCTTTTAAGCCACCAGATTCCCAAAGAGCAAGTTGCTTTCATCATTGGTGGGAGAGCCACGCTTCGGCATGAATGGGCCGGCTCGACCGACGGCCTCACAGAAAACCGGTGTTAAATAGTGCTTGCGCTGTGTTTCACCGAGTAAGTGAGGATACCGGAGGCCCATACCCCAATCCCCTACCTCCCCCCCATCCCCAAAAGGCCGCCAACGCACTTGTGACGCTTCTGGTGTTGCAGGTGTCCATGGTCGGCGGTAATCGCTTACCATCAGGCGATACGTCTGCTCGTTTGCCCGCGTATTCCATAAAAAAAATCAAAGGTAGACAAACACGGGAACAATGACTAAACATCTGCCAAATTATTAATCAAGGTACAGAGTTTAACAGTCCAGTAGTCCATGGTTTATGACGGCACCCACATGGGTTAATACTATGTGTGATCCACAAATTGTTATTCTGAGTGTTTGTTTCAGATATGTTTGCCTTTAGAAATTAAAAAGAACCACACCGAAGTCTGATCTCACGCAATGGCATCAATTGAAGTGTGCTGCTTAAAAAGAGAGTTCACCAACATTTAACTTTTTTTCTCTAACAAAACATTATTAAAATACCTGAATAAATCCTTCCAATTTCTCTAATATACTAGCAGCTAATTTGCAACTTTTCTTAATCCCACTTATTTGGACAACATCTTTAATTTCTGGCTCTCTCGGTATTGTTTTTTCACTTAGAGACACATAGCCAGGTCTTATTATGTGCTTAGGAACTTCCCTTGATGGAGTTGTTTTTGTTGGTGATACAACATCATATACCCCAAAGTTTTTTCTGTAACATAAATAAAAAAGGATTTTATAAGTAGACATGTTATATGTTACCTATGGATGTACTGAACTGATTTTGAATTATAATGTATGTGACTTGTGTTTTATTATCTTCAATTTTTAATAGGAAGGAAACATTTCTATTTTTCTATGAGTACAATTTGAATTGACAGTCACACATAAAATACACATACACTCATGCCTATATCACCATGGTTGCAGGCTACACTACTATAAATGCTGTTATGCATTTAGCACCTTCCTTTTACTACATGACCTTCGTTATAATGCACATTTTGTGGAATCTTGCAACTCAAGTTGGAAGCAGATATCTTAATTTCCAATTTTACTGAAATTTTGCAAGTGTATTCAGCATGACAATGCATTATTATAATGACATGGAGCTGATCTGATGCTGGAGCTGGGAGGTGGCCATAGAAACTTTATAAAGAAACGTCGTAACAACATCGAGTTTGGACTCATTTTATTCTTTTTAGGGCATTCCAATAAAAGTAATATTAAATTTATTTAAATAGGATTTTTTTTAATGTTACAAATTCACATTTAGCTGTAAGTATTTCTTGATCATCCTACAAGTGTTTAGAAAATGCTCCAAGTTAGCATTATATGTAGCCAGCTATTTGATTAAGCGAAGTGCTTACACTTTACTGTGATAATATGTAGTCTAGATTTAGTGGGAGATGGATTTGTGTGGCGTGGCGTTTACGAGAAAAAAAAAGTGCTTAAAAATACAATGCAATATTTAGATTGAAAACACTTATCTATCCTGTATGTTGGCAACCCAACAAAGATCCATAGATATTTCCGGGTCTATATATATCTAGTGTGGTCTATCTATGGTATTAATGAGAAATATAGAAATCTTTCTACACATATGTTTAATCTCTTGGATTCTTGGATATTTTTTTTTGTTTTGTCTAGTTGCTTGTTATAATACACAAAACAACTGCATTAAAATTATGGATACATAAAATGTAATTTATTGTTAGGTAACACTTACAAGATCTGCTCCTGCATTCCATTTTTTTTGAGTTTTCTAAATATTCTCATTTTAGTTTAAATAATTCTTACTCATTGGTGCGGTTAATTTTACAGATTCAACTTAAAATAAAAAAGTAAAACATCAATTTATTTGTTAAACGGTAAGTTGGTAAAGTGCACTTGTAATTGAAAATCATTCTACTACCAGATGATAACACAAACTTTTATAATTTCGCCAAGAACTTACATAATGGTTTTCCAAAACTGATTATATGATTTCATCATTTGTACAGTTTCAGTGTAAATATTATATCAGTTAAAAAGTTTGTTAGATGAACCCAGGTCACAAATTGTATTTTTGTAACTAAATCTGACAAGATCATGACAGACACAGTTGACAGTATGTCAGTTGGTTTAGGAACCGGGTAAACCTGATTTTTGGCGTGGCGAGTGGCGACGCTTGGCCGCGACTTCAAATTAATATTTTATTTGTATTGTTAATTGTATTTTTATTTGTATTCGAATTTTGTATTTAATAAAATTGAATATTAATGTAATAAACAGTCATTTTATTTTATACAAAACAATTTCGATGTTTCACATCTGCCAGGCATCCCGTGATGGCTCACGTTTTTTTTATCATTAATTTCATCACGACGAAGACTTGAAGACTTAATATTTAAAGACTTTAAATACTTGACACTAGCAGAAATAGCTGATTAGCTGAAAGGAATATAAGCCTTGAATAATATTTGTTCTCAAAATAATTTGTAATTACATTAATTATCTTTTACCTTTATAATATTGCAAAGATAATGTGAAATAGGTCAAATAGATACTCAAAAGTTTAAAGGATTAGTTTGAGTTACGAGTTTTGCGCCATGACTCCTACTCTTTCTCCCAGCGATGCCTATAAGCAATTTACGGCTAACTCAACCGAAGTGGTATGTACGTAGTATCTCATAATCTGTGGTGGTATGTTACGTTTACGTTACATGCAAGCCATACAAATATCTAATGCTGCCTCTACATGATGGCCCAGCGATCTCGCTCAAGAAGTGTACGTAAGTGTACAAGTGGCCATCTGGCCATGCAATGGTTGAGACGCAACTACACGATGGCGACATTCAGTAGTGATTTTTACGTTTTTCGAGACGGACGTGGAAGCATTAGCCACTGCGGCAGTATATCTACATAGTTCGAGCACGCACTGTGGAATGGGCCACGTGTAGATGCATACCGCCATCTCTTTCCCACTACCTTTGATGTGCGGACGAAAAACCGACACTAACGCCATCCCACGACCACCACCATCATAAGCTATCCGACACCACTATGCCCTCCAAACGCAAGCCCATCATAGTAGATCATCGCGATTTCCCATCGTGTAGATGAGCCATAAAACTAGCAGGACGCAGGACTGTCAGGTTAAATAAAGGAGTACAGTCGTAGATGTTTGTTGTCTATGATCATTAATTTATTAAAAAAAAGCTAAGTGTCAGTCAGTCGTCTGTGGTCAGTCGATGTTTGAATGTTTGTCAATGTTTGTTTGTGTAGTCGACGAATGTTGTTGAAGGTTATATCTTAACACCAAAGAAATTAAATTATTCGGTTATAAAGCACTGTTAAAATTTAAAACACAAAATGTCACAAAGTAAGTAAAATAACTAAAAGTTTTAATCCGTAAGAAATGTCGAAATGTCTAAACGTGTCGATTTTATTTTAGACTCAGAAAAACCGGCTACGAATCCAGATGTACCAGATCCTACTGGTCCTGCAGCAAGGAAAGGCGTCCTTATTTCCTTTAGAACGGGGAAAACTATGGAAATACCAGAAAAGGATATCGTATGTATCAATGAATTATTTTGAAAATCACGAAAAGAACGATTGGATTATTTAAGTGGTTATTATATCAATCGTAACCATTATCATTATACGTTGTAATGGAAAAGTACTGGATATATTTAAAGAACACGTGAATAATGGGTCTCTCATTAGAAAGGAGGTTTTAGCCACATTTACCATGGTAGTCACAACGGTTGGTATAGGGTTTGTAAAGTCTTCCTTCTCTCCATGCACAGGGTGATAGGTGTAGTGGCACTTCGTATTCTCAATGAAATACTACAGAAATTATATTATATCTCATGAATTGTGATAATAATCTGTTGGTTTTGATTCTGTACTCTATTTTCTAATTCTTATAAAAGCCTCATTGTATTGTGTTTAGCTTGGCAGATGTAGGTTTGTGGGTGAATTTGAAAAATTAAACAGAATTGGCGAAGGTACATATGGTATTGTCTGTGAGTATATTTTATAATTGTTGTTTTTTTATGTAATAAATAACTTTTATTTATTTTATTAACTCTTGCACTGAGAGTTTTTGCAACTGTTAAAAGTATAATATATTAATAAGCAGACTTTTTAGCATACATTTCTTACTTAGCTAAATTTGTTTAATAAAGTTAAACAAAAAAATTGATCCAATATTTATAAAAAAAAAAAAAACTTATAAATTACTTTCGTATAGATCTTTAATATAAACTAAGCTGGCAATTCTTAAGAATTGAATTGAAAGAGCCCATTCTTAAGAATCCCTGTATTTGTAACATAATGGTCAATTATGTTGCAAAAAGCATTTCTTGATTGTAAATTGAGCTTACAATTTCAAGGAATGCAATGTGATGTGCTTTATTTAATTATCTGCATGTTCAATGCCTATTTGCATCATTCATGAATTTAATAATTACAGATCGCGCCAAAGATAAGCTGAATGGCAACATTGTTGCTTTAAAAAAAGTGAGGATGGATGTGGAAAAAGATGGTTTGCCTTTAAGTGGATTACGTGAAATCCAGGTTTTGATGTCATGTAGACACGAAAATATTGTGCAACTTAAAGAAGTCTTGGTTGGTCGCTCCCTTGAGAGGTAAATATTAAACATGTTCCTTTCTTGCTCAACTTATAATTACTTGCCCTTGGTGAGAATGAGACCCAGTTCTGGTTCCAGTGTTATGATAAATATTTCGGACATTTAACACACAACGCCATCTAGTCCCAAGTAAAGCAGAGCTACTACTAGACAACTGATACAAATACATATATACGTTTTTTTTTTTGTAAATGCATACATATTATACATAGAAAACACCCAAACTCCTATACAAATATTTGTAGATCATACAAACATTTGGTCTGACCGGGGAATCGAACCCGAGACCTCATGATCAGCAGTCGCACACGCCAACCATGAGACCAATGAGGCAGTCACCTCTCAGGATCAAAAAACCTTTTAATTAAATGTACACAGCTTTGTATAGTTGTATTAGTTTACCTTTTGATATTTTACAGTATATTCTTATCAATGGAGTACTGCGAACAGGATCTAGCATCCCTTTTGGACAACATGTCGTCACCTTTTACGGAATCACAGGTCAAGTGCCTAATGTTACAAGTTCTCAAAGGACTCAAGTACTTGCATTCTAATTTTATAGTGCACAGAGATTTAAAAGTATCCAATTTGCTACTAACTGATAAGGGATGTGTGAAAATAGGTGAGTGTTCAAATGAAACTTTAAATAAATTGTAAAGTAAAAATATCTATTGGATAAGTCCTTAATTTTGTGCTTGCATTGTTTAATTGTTAAGAGACAATTTCTATGGTCACTGATAGCTGCTTAAGATTATGTTGGCAATGGTTTACAAATAAATATGTCAGCAGTAATTGATAGTAAATGTTACTTTGTTAAAAACAAATTAATTTAAACAATTGATATATGTAGTAATTATTGCTTTCAGCGGACTTCGGCCTTGCTCGCTGGCTGGGCGCTCCTGCCCGCAGTGCAACCCCAAGGGTGGTAACGCTTTGGTACCGAGCTCCAGAGCTCTTGCTGCAGTCGCCGCGCCAAACACCTGCACTAGACATGTGGGCAGCTGGCTGCATACTTGGTGAACTCCTAGCTAACAAACCACTTCTTCCTGGTAGAACGGAGATCGAACAGCTCGAACTCATTGTGGACTTGTTAGGTGAGTTGTATGATTAAATTGTTGTTATCTTATTTTCTTAATCCTGGTAAAGATTTGAATTTTACTCACTTCAAAATGGAGTAGCTGTGATTTACGATTTTGGGAGGGGGGGGGGAGGTCATGTCCCCTTTGACCCCCCCCCGCCCCCTTAGAATCGCGCATGTTGCCAATTTGGTTGAAGATAGCTGAATTAATCAATGAACTACCTAGATCGATCGTAGCACGGAACCTTTAAATTCTACTAGATTATATATATAAGCTTGAATATAGATTGATATTCGCGCGATTGGCTTGTTTTATGTTCGAAAGCGTTTGTCGGAAGCGTCAGAATGAGCTATGAGCAACACGGGACAATGAACGCAAGAGAGTAGCCATAGCGTCTTTTTTTCGATACAAAACAGTGTCATTTTTTGCGGGGAAAAATCTTCACACTTAGGCGCAGCGCAGACGACAGACTATCCGTGACGCACTTTTTAGTCCGTGATAATAGAACCTATGCAAATATATGCAGTAACGCACACGACGCGCAAAAAGTCCGGCGTTAAAAAAATCCGTGTATTTTAGGCAGACCGCATCGCGCCGCGCCGCGCCGCTCCGCACAAAATGTGTGCGAAAAAAATTGAACGTTTGTTTCAACGCGCGCTAACGCAGACGGTTTAGTCTGCAATCTGCATTTATTAGGGGTGAACGTAACGCACGCGATCTCTTACCATGGCGCCAGAGGTCGATGTAACGATCTTAATTCAAGACATACAAAACAGACCAGCAATTTATGATACTTCGAAGGCAGAATATCATGATAGACATTTAAAAATAAAAATGTGGGAAGCAAGATGTGAGTCAAAGCAGGTCTTAAATTAAATAGCAACTCATTAAATGTAGTAACAGAGATTTTATAAAATTTTAAAAATTTATCCGGATGTTGTTTCAGAGTTGAATGTTTAATAAGGAACTGTCCCTTCAGTAATCTTGCCGAAAGTATAGGATGTACCCAAAATTCTCCATTTCTTCTTCTTTTTCTGTAATTCAAGTATAAAATAATACTTCGCGATCTCTGCACGATTTCCATAGCGTCTACGTCCCTACAGTTCTGCCGACAGAATGATCGAAGATGTGCGTCGTGTGCGTTGAGTCTGTGAAAAATCGACGGCCGTCTTTTTGCGCGCTATGCAGACATTTTGTGCGCCGCAGACTCGATCACACAAAAAGTGTGCCGTCTGCGCTGCACCTTGCACATTTTATACTCGCATACAAAAAGCTAGCCATACACGTACAGATCTGCCCGTCGGATCTGCCCGGCAGTCAGATCCGTGATTCACCACAAACGCACAGATCTGCCCGTCAGATCGGCTCGGCAGGCAGTACGGGCAACTGACGGGCAGATCTGTACGTGTATGGCTAGCTAACAAAATCGCCTGTCACTATGAACACACATGACAATTAAAACAAAACATTCAGAATTTCACACACTTAAATACACTGTGTCATAACAGTGTAACACGTAGGACCATTTGGGCTTATACTTAAACAGAGGGAAACTCCTGTGTATGGCTACTCCCTTCCGTGTTGCTACATGTCTGTTAACGATTGGAACATTTGGGAATGAACCAGTGAGACCTGTGGCGAGTAATATAAGCCGGCGCCTTTTCGACTGCTAGACAGTTAAGTTTGAGCAATAGTGTGACAAATATCTCAGGATTTTTAATTGATTAACCCAGCTACCTTAGCGATTATCGAGGACGATTGTTTTGTATTATCGTTTTTAAAGGTCTTTATAGTAGTCTTTTTTAATCATAATTAGCTTTATTTTTCAAATTAAATGTACCGTAACATGTGAAAGTACTAATTAGGTCAGGAATAAGGTCTCTTGTTAATAACATTAGTTTCAAGTTGATTTTTTTTAATGTATTCCATCATTCGATATAAAATATTCATAAACAAATATATACATACTAGCTTTCATCCGCGACTTCGCTCGCACTTAATAAAAAGTATCCTATGTTACTTCTAATACCTCCAAGAATATGTGTATAAAGTTTCATGATTATCGCTTTAGTAGTATTCGCGTGAAAGCGTAACAAACAAACTTACATTCACATTTATAATATTAGGGATGTAAACATAAATTTTTATTTCCAGGAACACCATCCGACGCTATCTGGCCAGAGTTTAGTGCATTGCCAGCTTTACAGAACTTCACATTGAAACAGCAACCGTACAATAACTTGAAGCAGCGCTTCCCCTGGCTGTCAGCGGCCGGCCTGCGCTTGCTCAACTTCCTGTTCATGTACGACCCGAACAAGCGTGCCACAGCAGAGGAGTGCTTACAGAGCTCCTACTTCAAAGAGCAGCCCCTACGTAAGTAATTTTTTTATCCATACAAAAAAACACAAACAACAACATTTTCTTAGATTTCTGAAACGATTTACGCGATTTTTTTTTGTTTGAATATGAGTATTAATTTGTAACGTCCTATAAGATAACATGAATGTAATGTGATGATGGAATGCTAAAAAATTAAACTCATTAACGAAGGGAAAGTTATCTGTATCTGATCTCCAAATATTTGGAGGACACCATACCTAAGGATCTGGCAGAAATTTAAGCGTTGCGTGGTGAGAGTAATATTGTGATCGGTGATGGTAAAAGTATCAGATATTTTTATTAGCTAACTTGACAAATTGTTTATTTCGACAGCTTGTGACCCGAAGTTAATGCCGAGCTTCCCACAGCACAGAAACATGAAAGGACAACAAAAGAGTTCATCAAACCAATTGAATATACCGCTGTCGAATTTAAATACAGGCGCTAATGACCAAACTAATAACCTCCCAGCTATCTCGGATCTCCTCGGATCATTGGTCAAGAAGCGTAGGCTCGACTGATCTGTGAGTGACAGAAAAGTGAAAAATAGTAAAGATTAATACATAAGATTACTTTTACAATAGTGACTAATAAACTCATTAATTGTGCCAATTGTTTTATTTATCTGAACTACACATTTTTCTTTTGTTTTTAAGTCACATACTTTCAAAATTACATTTTTTTTCCATTTTATTCTGTCGAAACGTCGTCATCGCCCGAAAGTCCCATTGCTTGTTTGAATTTCAAATATTTTTGATGCGTTGCAATTGAGTCGTTGCTGTGGCCTTTAACTTTCTCTTTCTGGAATAAACGTATCGACATGAAACTCCCTGTTTGTAAGATTCATTACGTTTTACTAGGCTCACATTGCATACAGTGTATGTAATATCTTAGTATACTCATAATGTTGCCTATTTACTTTTGGTTGAGTACTCACAATTTCTTTTTCTTGTTTTTCTATTCCTTTTAAAGCTCTAATGCATATTGTACAAAGTATCAAGTCTTCCATGTAGTTGATGGTCTTTTTGCGATGATGGTGTTTTAACCTGTTGGCAATAAATACTTAGAAAAAATTATGAAGACGATTAGAGACACACATCCCACGAGTGAACTAGCATCTTTTTGTTGATTTAAATTAAAATCGAATTTTGTTATATGATCCCAAGTAAATTGATTGGTGCCGCTGTAAAAGTAAGAGTGTGTAATGGATTTATTTGAATCATTTAAATTGTTAAATGAATTAACATTAACTATAAGGTGACTACCACATTTACTAGGCTAGAAGTAACTTACTTTTATAGAAAATTTAAAAAAATCCTATTCTCGTTGGGCTTATGTCCAACGGCCACCCCTAAAACTTGGTGGCCGTTGGAACAACTAAAAAAAAAAAAAAAGTTTTCCCAACGACCACCTTCCTCGTGCAGTCTGAGAGAGAAAACAAAAATAGCCTGAATAATTATACTGGAGTCGAGTTGACTAATAGGAGGTTGTTACTGCAAACAGGTCCAATGTGAACAGGGTATAACTACTCTTGTACAAGAAGTGCGTAACTCAGGATCTCTGATTCAAGTATCAGAACATATGATATAGTCCAAGATCCCAGTCAGCCCAGACTTACGTCATTTAAGGAGAGATGAAAGTTTTAGGATCGGTAGTCTAACATATACTCAGAAAGGAATGGATACTCACTAAGCTGGAAGCATTGCCGTTTTACAATTAGCAGGTATCAAAGGTGGAAAAAAACCATACTATACTCTTTACTATTGGTTTAATTTAATTTAGGACTTTAATTTACTACAGTTATTAATACTTGAGCGTGTATTTGCATTAATAACTGTAGTAAATTAAATTAAACCATAAACTGTAGTAAATGAAAGTAAATTAAATTAAACCACCACGCATCATGCTACAGCGCAAAGAGTACAACTTACGTCATTTTAGGAAGCATGAATTTTATATAATATCATTAACCCTCTATAACTCAATAACATGTTTTTTATTTTTTTAGTTGTTATTGGGTAATTAAACCAAAATAAAAATACACGTGTTTCATAGTTTTTATTTATTGTAATTATTTTCCGAAAAAAATTGAAAAATAGGGAGCGTTGCCTAGGGGCAACACTGAGTTGTAATCTTAAAAACTATACATATAAAAGGAAGTTATGAGAGATGGAAGTTCCTGAAGCAGTTCTTGGTTTTGGTATAGCATAGAGCAACCCCGCATTTTTCGCATGTATTGTGAGTAAATCCAGTACACTTTGGAAACTTGCACCTAATTTTTTTGTCAGACCATTGGGGCCAGTGCCCAATCCGGTCTTGCCGTACTGCCATAGGAGGTGCATGCTGTGCAGGTCCTTTATGTTTTTTGGCTTGTATCTCGTTTTCCAGCGAACGGCGACTAGACATACTAGGCTTTGTACCCAATTTACAAAGAGTAACTGCAACATCTAGACGAAAATCTGCTGATGATAAACGACACGAAAGGCCGTTGTCTTTACAGACTCTTTTATAAAGCAACCATGCGTTTGCCATTGTGAGATCCAAGTAATGATAAAATAGACGAATTTGCCATCGTTTGCTACGCAACTGTATCTTGTATATCGCCATGATGCTGTCAATGAGGTCAACACCACCCATGTGGCGATTGTACTCTCCTACAACGTTCGGACGTTTTATGCTCACGTACCTAGAGTTCTGTTTGTCCCATCTGCGAACATCAGTTTCAGGCTGTATTCCAGCAAAAGTAGAAACCAGAGTGACAATTTTGTTATCTTTCCATGCCACATTAGAAATGTCGGTGCCATTGACGTCAGCTACATATTCTTCTGAATGTCCTCTGGGTTTTTTCAATAGTATCTTTTCTGGTTGCAACTTACAGTCTGGGATTCTATTTCTTCTAATCGTACCAAGACTGTGAATGCCTTCTTTGGCCAAATATTCCAACAGACGAAGAGAGGTAAAGTAATTGTCAAAATACAATTGGTAATTTTGATGCCTTGGAATTAAACGCGCTAACCTCATGACGACGTTGGATGCTGCGCCCAAATCTGGCTCTTCTGGAAGAGTAATGTTTTCCTTACCAGTTTCAATTTCTGTTTTATAGGCATAACCAGAAACGCCACTCAACACATAAATTTTATAACCCCATTTATGTGGCTTTTGAGGGTTGTATCGCTTCAACACATTCCGTGCCTTAGTGGAACACATTTGCTCGTCAACACAGAGGTGTTCTTCCAAAGGAACCTTTTTGTAAGCTGCATTTAGAGATTCAACCACTGGTCTTATTTTGAAAATTCTATCATAACCAGGATCGTTTCTAGGTAGATTTTTACTATTGTCATTGAAGTGTAAAGTTTGGCGCACTTTCTCAAATTTATTCAATGGCATAGTATCCTGTATTATTGGGGTACCAAGTATTGGGTTCCAGTGGTTCGTAACTCTGGGTAATCGGATAAGAGACATTAGATAAACCACGCCCATAAATTGCCTGATATCCATTTCTGTCACACGAAAAGTGCTATTAGGATCATTCTGAACTTGGTAAAGATTGGTCTCTTCTGATATCATCTTGATAAGCTCTTGTGGAAAGAGGTAAAAGAAAAACTGGATAGGGGTTTCTAGTTCTAAAAGTTCAGTGCCTAAGTTCATGTTACCCTTGAATCTAAGCTGCTCAGAATTTACCTGTAGGCTCTTCTTCTTCCAGCGTAAATTCAATTTAGTAGGTTTCGTTGCAGTTTTATTTGATTGATTGCTTTGAGCTGATGAAGGAAGAGGACCGTGTGATGCAGTTTCAGCGCTTGGAGGTGATGGAACTGAGCTTTCGTGGTTACTTTCTAAGGTTTCTATTATAGAATCAACGTCGATATCTAAGGTGGAAGTATTGTCTTCAAAAGTTTCTAATTCGGGGGAAAAATCTGGGTCGGCGAGGCTGTCATCGTCGAAATCCAA
Organism: Diaphora mendica; assembly: GCA_949125395.1. NCBI lineage: Eukaryota > Metazoa > Arthropoda > Insecta > Lepidoptera > Erebidae > Diaphora > Diaphora mendica. The sequence goes on from OX421315.1 coordinate 21,201,243, forward strand.
ACCGTCCTCACTGTCATCATCATCCTGCAGCATCGAGGTAATATCCTCTTCTAAAAGGACTCGATGAGGACGCTTACGAGCTGCCCTGAAACATGATATCGAGTGATCATGATATAATCTATACACACACAAAATAATACCCCTATCCGTCAATGTAGCTTACGGGCAACAAACACAAATTCAAAAAAAAGATCAATATAATGAAAATAAATGTTATTGATAACGTCAAATATTAAATATTCAAACACTTACCTGTTCATGTTATTGAAAATAAAGCCTTAAAACTCGAAATAACTATATTTAAATAATTTTCAATTCGGAGCACGCGCGCACTTGTTCAAACCACTAACGACTTTGTAAAAAAACTTCAATTGGTGACAAGTAACGCCATCTAGTGATTAGTTTTTAAACTTGTTCGTTACTTCTGTTTGGAGACTACAGTATACAGTGCGATGTATTGTCAGAAAACGAATTGTATGGATGTAGTGATAGATCGGACGGTATGTTGCTTACAGTCTACATCATGATATAGAGGGTTAAGTATTATATATAATATCATTAAGTATATTTATTTATTAAACATTTTAAAATATACATTTCGACATAAAAATAGATTAGGTACATATAAATTTTTAATAATTATAAATGTCAAGTCTACATAAAATCAAAGAAAATAAAAATAAAACACAAAGAGCAGCACAAACATTAATGGGTCACTTGACCCATTCCCGATCGCCTCCGGTGGAAAGGTGCCCATTAGACTTGCAGCATTGCCGCGTTGAATGGCAATGGCCAACCTTTGCACGGAACGGGAGTCACCCTTAAGCTCCGCAAGTCTACGGCCCAGTTCCCCCCCAAAACTTAAAAGCATCCGCGGCCCAGCTGCCCATGGTCTCCACTGCCACCGGAACGAATAATACAGCTGCTCTAAGGCCGCATATTTCTGCCTCTTCCGTTTTTTTTTTTTTTTTTTTCGGGGCTTGTGGCGGGGCGGTGTGTCGGACTCGAACCGACTAAAACCACACTCTGCGCCTGTGAAGGGAGGAATCCGGGAACTGCAGTTATTAACACGTCCCGACCCCTCCCAGCGCTTGCCCGCACTGAAGCGGGCACCATCTGATATTATAACTCTCAATTCGGCGACGTACGGCACACGCGTACGTCGCCCCCTCGCGGGTGGCCACTAGAGCGGATGGAGGGGAAAGCCCGTCTCGACCATCCGTGGCCACACTCAGGGCGGCATGAGGCGCTGATAGGCGTGCGGTATCCGCGTATGGCTCTGACTGCCAATACCCTCTGAGGGCGCCAGAGGCGCGCCTTATTAAGGGCAGTCAGAGCCGCCACCCACACCGGTGCACCATACAGCGCCATCGACCGGACCACCCCCGTGTAGAGGAGTCGCGTTGCGACGCTGGCTCCACCCAAATTGGGCAAGAGTCGCCCAAGGGCAGAGGCAGCGCCGACCAGCTTTGGACCAAGCTGTCGGAAGTGCTCGTCGAAGAGCCACCTACCGTCGAGGATCAGGCCCAGATACCTCATCTGAGCCCGAACCGGTACGAGGACCGAGTTGACCTCTATGGAGGCGCTGGGGGGCGGACCACGACGGGGCCCATGAAATAATAGGGCCTCCGTTTTGTCCAGGGCCACCCGTAAGCCCAGCGCCTCGATGCGCCCGACCACCAGAGAAACACCCCAGGTGGCCAGGCGCGCCGCCTCTTGGAAGTTCGCCCCCCGGGTTTTCTGCCTCTTCCTGTAACAAGCATCCTCCGCGGCGGCCGACGGGGAGCGGATGGTGCGACTCAGATGACTGGCGGCAACAGTGCTGACACAAGTAGCGTCCCAGATCAGGCACCTGCCGTTCTTCCAGGGCACCAGAGTCAGCCCGTCCGGCCTTTTACAGTCCGATCTGCTCAGACCCGGAGGCTCAAGCAAACACGGGACGTTTGCCGATATGAGGGCCCTGCGGACCACGTCGTTGAGGGCATGGTGACGCGGAAACCTGCCCGAGCATCGACGACAACTTAAAGCGTGGTGGCTATCGGCCTCCACTACAGAACCGCAGGTTCATACATGCGCTCGCAAACCTTGCAGCCCAGGCGAAGCGCTACAGCGATGCGCAAAGAACTGTCATCCAGCAAAGTCCCCAGATGAGACGAAGGCAGCGCGTGCAACCAGGCACCCGCCTCAGTCCGCGAAACAGCCCTCAGCCTAGCTACATCCACTCCCGAAAGAGCCCTCCAATAAGGCGCCTTGGATTCGCTTCACCCCCACATCATCCCACGCCCGCTGCATGTGCGCTGCTCCGGGGCACGCCTCACCCGGGCTGAGGGCCAACCAAGCCGATGTAGCATCCACCAAAAACCGTATGCTCACCTCATCACCATGAGATCCTAATAAAACAGTGACAAGGTTCGCAACACCGTGCGCAGACGCTAGGAAAGCTGGCAGGCCCACATCCCGCATACCTCGCACCCCCAGACCACCACACCGGATCGGAAGACTCGCCTGACCCCATTGTCTCTCATCCATGGAAAGGTTAAGGACGCTTTACACGACCGACTTCAGGGCTTTGTCAAACGACGCAACTTCCTCCGGGCAAAGCCAAGTAGGAGTGGTTCGCAGCAGGTAATTAATTTTTGGGAGAGCGAAGCATGCACGCAATAGGACAATAGCAACATGAGCGGACAGGTCCTTGAGACGTTCATGAGTAGTGAGGAGAAGTTGCGTTCTAGACTATAGCCCCAGGAACAGCACAATGAAAAATGGGAGAGCCTAACAGGGCGAAATCGAAAGAGGACAGCTCCCTAAGGCCCGGCAAAACAGCCTCCAAACGAGACATGTGAGTACGAGCACCAACGCCGCAGGGAAAAAATTCCAGGCCCAGATCTTTGAAGCCAGGTATAAGGATTTCTAAGTCCTGCAACACGTCCTCCGGCTTCCCCCCGATAGTGCCGTCATCCAGGTACCATACGTTAAAGGGAGATTTGATTTCGGTAATCACTTCGCGAATAGCCAAGCTAAAATCGAGTGGGTATATGAGGTTGCCATCGAAAAACAAATTAGACGGGAGGCTATAAACCTGGTGAAGAAAGGGAAATAGAGAGGGAATATGTTCTCTAACCTCTCTCAATAGGACGTCCCTCTCCAAGGTATTGAACGCGTTGCGAATGTCGAGCTTTAGCAAAATGCTCCCCTCGCACTCCGGGCTCATCACATACGCCCACGTAGCGTGGATAGCCGCCTCGCAGCCAGACCGTGTACCAAACCCCAATTGATGCGGCTGCAAATAACCAGACATGTTCTCCCTGACAGCGCGACATGCCAATTTAGCAACTAAGCGACGAAAAATGCTACCGACCGCGATTGGCCTAATGCCGCCGTCCCTCTTAACCAACGCGAAGAGTGAGGCACCATAAAGATATGGACATACCAATGGATTCAACTGGCCACTGAGTAGAAAATTAACCAGCCTGGTAATGCGTTCCAGAAGGCGAAGACCATTATCCCCAGTCGACACCGATGTCAATTCCCTAAGGTGAGTCGGCCTGATGCCGTCAAGGCCCCCCGCCGAACCCCCGTAAAATGAGCCAAGAGCCGTCGCAACGTCCTCCGCGGAGACCGATAGCGCGGGAAACGTCAAATCCAGATCAGATGGGAAACTGAGAGGCCGCGAAGGTTCCGGATGCTTCGCTTTCAACGCGTCGATCGTGCCCTGATCTCGTCGTGCAAAAGAATCGTCGGACAACAAAAGACGGGCAGCACCCCTCAAGTCACCCTCGAAAACCCTAGCCTCGATTATCTTCCCAATAGAACGGGAACCATAGCTTGCCCTTGCATCGGACAATCCCTCGCCGCGCCAAGATCTAGATGAGTTAATGTTTGCTTTTACCTTCGACGTCATATTTCCTGGTAATTCCTTAGCCGGAACTCTCAGAGACGAATCAGGAAAGCAAAGAAGTTCGCTCCACTCATCTATCCCGTTATTAGCCAAACACAAATCAATGACATCACAAAGCCCGCCCGCCGCCTGGTTACGAGCCCCCTTAGGCACATGCCGGGACACACATTCTGAGGCGGGCGAGCCTATCCAGAGCAGTCCAATCAGGTAGGAAAGTCTGCGCCATATATCATCATATGTCGGATACAATGTCCGGACGGGCAAGAGGAAAATGTATTGGCCGGAGAGACTCGCGAACCCGCACACGCCCGCCGTACCTCCCTATGCATGCGGCCGACATGAACCCGAAGCCCATGCTCAGAAAAAGTTCGTGGAGATCCTGGGCAGTGAGGGCAAGAAAATTGTATAGGAGTCAAATTCATTCCAATTACATAAATAATAATAATAAAAAGCAATCAATATAACCAAATAAAATTTTCATTTACATTCCCATTCATAAATGAAATAGTAAAATCAAATCCAAAAAAAAATAACAAACAAAAAACCTAGAAATCACACTAAAAGACTAAATAATGTCAAATACATAAGAGAAAACTAGCTAAAAAACATAAAGACAAAGGAAACAAACACGCTTAAACAAAAGAAGCAACAATGTTGGTTATGAAATTACAATGCACGTTAAAGTTGTTTGTCATTGCATATAACAAAAAAAAAATACCACTAGTTCTTATTTATGGCAGTACTCAGGTCATTTAATGTACAAAAACAATAATCTTAGTATGAGAATTACAGTAATTAATTTCTATTGGTATTCCGTTTCTTTCTTTCTTCCATCACACCTCGGACCCCAAGACGAATCGCGCGGCGACGGCGACGAGGTCAACCAAGGTAGCAAACTGCAGAAGGACACCAGCAACGATGCGCGATCACTAGATTTGTTCCATAAATAGATGTGTTCCCATTCTAGTGCACGACGACAAACATACATTTCCAGTATGTAGGTTAACTTTTAAAAAACTTCTTTGTCGAAACCAACACAGTTACGACGTTCGCGGCGTAAAGGTCGTAAGCGCCGTGGAACACGCGTCGCTTACGCGTTTTTATCGGTGAAAGTCACTGGTCACTCAACACTTAAAGTAGATTTTGATTTTTAGTTTTATCGCACATTTTATTGAAATTATGAGCTTGTTTCTATATAACACTATTACTTATTCTTACTACTTGAGTTTATGCATAAAATTAGAAAGAAGGCGTCACTCTTAAACAACTTTTCTTAATAATTTATCGAGAACAACCGTAAAGAGATGCTTGTCGTTCCAAATTATCAATCATTAAGTATTTAAAATATTTTCCAATCAGCCAGACACAATCTGACGGGCCTAAGACCTCCCCAGACTCATTTGAAGTTTATAGGACGCCTCGGCTATATTTATGGCAGACATACGCGTCATGTGTATTGCTATATAAGTTAGCGTAGGCGTTCATACTTCTCAACTATATAGACTAAAAAGTAACACATCGGATATCTCTGGAGAAACTGGATTTGTCTACGATTTTGTTACAATAAATAAATTCAAACACACACATGTTATTTAAAAGCATCTATAAAACAATAATTTTGCCTTAACATTTTGTTGAAACGCATTCATGTGTTAATTAGTCAAAATGGATGAATTTAATATAGGTAGTTCTCTCTTTTATTGTCACTATTCATAGATGTAAGATAAAATTGTCAACATAAACCGCTAGTAGGTACATACTATTACTATATTAACTAGCTAGGTTGCTTATAGCATACGTTATATGTTGCATTAATACATACAATTTTCCGCAGAAGTCACATTGTAATTTCTCTACACGGTGTGTGACGATATGGACGCCTAATTCCCTATATGTCGGGAACCGCTCGGCACATCTTGGGCATATTATTTTCCCTTCGGACCGGCCCCCGTTACTCCGATGTTCATACAGCTCTTGCGATGTTTGGAAGTTTTGGTGGCAACTCTGGCACCTGTAAGATTTAAATACTCTTATTATTATGCCAAGTATTGCTAGAAACTTCATTAATTTCCAATTTAAGTTAGAATGTCACCACATTTATTCAAAACTTCGACATTGTCCATAAGATTTCTCGAATCTCCAATTCATTGTAAACACTATGTGAAAACATAACGGGCATCACCTTATCGTAACATACGAATATTATCTTAATCTAAGAGTTAAAATGTTTTCATATTACAAAGTGTTAAATGAGTTTTCTGTTATTGACCAAAAGTTCCTATAGGTATGACCCAGAAAAGATGCAAATCACAAACACGGGTAAAACTGCAAGAGACTACTACTTAGTCACAGAAACCAAAGTGATGTTCATAAAGAGAGCTCAGCACCTTTTGGCATTCGATAAGCGTTGTCGATAAACCAGTACCTCATAGGTTATCTCCTTGTAGGTGAAAGTATAAAAGCCTTTCAGGATTATTATTTTTTATTTACCTTACGCTGCTAACACCTTCTCAAATCCATTCTGTTAAGGTTTAATACTGGTACATATTGCTAGGTAACAATTACTATTGAAGTGAAGCTTCTTTGCGCGCATGAGGGTAATTTTTTTACGGATGAAACGCAATAAAAGTGACACGAAAATGTGAGACGTTTTTGTCCAAGAAGAGGGAGAGACCGATTGAGAGAGAGAGTGAGAAAAATTCATAGAAATCAGCCGTTTCGGAGGAGTTTGGTAACAATCACCGCGACACGAGAATTTTAAATATTAGATCTCTAACACAAATCGGGCGTTTAATTGTTAGTTAAAGTTATTTTTTTATGAAATATCGATGTATACTCGTACCTACTTACCGATATCGAAGTTTTCGATTTCCACTTAACTTCAGGCCGTCCGATGATATACCTAATAAAATTAGACAGCCGCCTGACTAAAGCTATACGAAAGATTATTTTCTATTAACCCTACCAAACCATCAGGATAGGTGGTGGTCATAGATGTTTGGTGATTGAAAAAAGGAGCTAACAGTAGGTACCTACTTTTAACCATTTTATAATATATAGGTAACAGTAACCCATTATATAATTACTTTTCTTTAACAGCACTTCATCATTATCACTACTGTACTCTAACTTTACGCACATCCCCTAAAGTTGCAACATAAGTGTAAACTAATTTAAACAAGACAAGCAAAGTCATTGCAAATTATCTCACATAAATATGTTCTGCTGTAGGTGGAACGCCATGTGTTCAATAATTTTCTTAGGATAGAAATAATGAAACTTCTTGTTACAACATGTCACGTAACCAGGCACACCGTGTCTGTTTTTGTAGTGTTTCATCAAAGATCGGAAATGAAAACCAGTCTCGTGGCAAATGCAGCATTCCATTTTATAGAAAAGAGTTATCTGTCTATCCAAAGCTGCGCCTTGTTTGGCGGGCCTGCCATCAATAAGCACTAAGGGATCCAAACTGTCGTTGGAGTAGTCCACTTCGGATTTAGGCTCTTCAGCTTTATGTACTTTGACTTTAGAGTTTGTGACTATTTTACAAACATTTGAAGTACTGAGTAACTGTTTATCTACTTTTTCAGAGTGAGCAAATTCTTCTAAAGTCATAGACTCCATGTATTTTAAGTCTGACGCGTTCTTTTTCTTTGGTGATGTAAGCTTTTGTGACTTAGAATCACCCTGTTGATGTTGTTCTGTGGATATTGAAAATGACTTAACTTTAGAGGCGGCAGGTTTCTTTGGTTCCTCGGGTATATTTTGAGCTGATAGTGCGCCTACAACTGGATGCAATTTTTCGTTAGGTGTCTTAACTTCACGTTTTTCGTCCATTTTTATTTTATGAAATTCTAGAAATTTTTGTGTTTTTTCCACTTTGACAGTATACAAGTATAAGGCCGATATTTGTTGTAAACAATCGTGACATATTGCTTTCGGTAGGTTATCATCTGTTCGGATCTGAAAATAAGATATTCGTTTTTGATCATACTAAAAAAAATTGTAAAATATTCGTAATTCTAGGTTTAAGGTACGGTTATCCCCCACATGTGCCTTTATATTCTTTCTTTCTTCTTTTTTTAAAAAGACAACCCCGCATTAGGAATATATCCTGTGTCGCGGGAGACTTTACAAAAATACATGAAACGGACACAAAGAACACCTAAATGTTGATCTGTGTCTAGACACAGATCAACATTTTGTGAATCACACAAAGTGTTGTCCCATGTGGGATTTGAACCCATAACACTTGGCCCAGTAGAAAGTGGCGTGGCGACCGCTTAAGCCACTAGGCCAACTGTGCAGAAATCTTTGACAATCTGATATTTGTAGCGATTTTTTTGTATTTCCACGATAACATATTTGAGTACAGATATAACATGTAAGTTGTTTATAATTCGTGTCAGCCTCTGTATAGTACCACTAACAGGAATCAAACTTCCTAATCATTTGTGAGAAACCTCAATATTTATGACAACTGAATAATAATTTGCTAAGTATAAATACAAGTAAGTAGTCTTACAACAACATCGAAAAGTCTCTTGATTTTACGTTTTACTTCAGTACTAAGTGGTTTGAGTTTGACCACATCGGTACATAAGCACATACGACACGATAGTTCGCGAACTATAGTTTTTTCTAAAGATTGAAAGTCGTTCATGCTGATGATTTTCTAAAAAAATCAGTACATAGTACTATTAATATTTATAAAGATTTATTTGTTCATGACAAAAAGTATTTTGAACTCAATTTAATAATTTGGGCACAATGTGAATCTGACAGGTGAATCATTGTTTTTTATCATTCGTACTGAAGCAGCTGCCAGCGCAAAATTAATCGGATTCCTTCTGTAAAAAACCTTTTTTAATTCAATAACAATTTATTTTTAAGTAACATTTAACAAAACTAGAAGATTCTGATTTCCTTTGGACCTTTTTATTTCCGCATAATGTTATTAACATAAATATGTTGAGTAAGTACCTATTGTGGTGTGTCTTAAACTAATATTGAGATGCCTATTGTGTCAGATTCTGTTAGTTCAAAGAGTACACACCTATACCTGTATATGTGAATTGTGACTGTCAATATATTTTAATTACAATATAGTAAACCTTTATAACTACACTTAGATCATAGTTGTATGTAAAGTAGCGGGCTTTAAAGATATTATTTATTGTAAATAAGAGATTTCCAATACGTTTTTGTAATACAATTTAATTTTTAAAGTACATATTATTAATTATCTCAAGAAGAAAGAACATACCAGTTCCAGTACCTAAGTGTCTACCTGTCCTATTGCATTAAAATTGTAAATGATCAAATCACGGTAATCTTGAAAAGTGTTTCCATAGAGACAACAGGTATGTATATCTAGACTTGGTGTGCCACTTATATTCGAGCGTCCATAAGGAGGATGATTTAGGGGGTAGATTATAGGAAAGTCACCCGACGAAGTTTGCTGGCGGGCAGGATCAGTGCTGAGAAAGGGTACAGGGCCGCGAAGTTCTACAGATAGTTAGATAACTAGTCAAACTACTCAATTCGCTGTTAAGCTAAAAGTTTCAGAAGGTTACAGCTATTAATGGCTAGGTAGATGTGTTGCACCACCGAATTTATCATCCAGCTTGTTTGAGGGGTATTGAGTGCTTATTATAAGTTTTGAGTTATATAAAAGGTCTTACTGTTTTTAGACTTTAGCGGCTTTTAACTTTGTGTACCAATAAATTATCTTGTTTTTTACCGTGGAAGTCAGTTGTAAAACGAGCTGTTTGAACTGCCTCGGTGGCTCAGCGATAGAGGATGCGACTGTTGTGCTGGATTTTTCGGGTTTAATTCAAATCATTTTAAAAATTTTTGTGATTTAGATATCCGAAATGTTAACAAAATATATTTATTTTTTCATAACGCGTGAGCTTTACGCTTTAATTCACTAGTCATAAAAAAAATACGTTTTTCAATTAGGTACACTTATGTTTAGGCACATACTCAGCCACACGCGTGAGGTTTATGAGTGCACTTGTTACACGTGCTGGTGGCATATCTTTGGATTACTTGAGTAATTTCACTTGAATTTTAAAATAGATTTTACTACCATAGGAATCAAACTCGTATGATGAGCATTTTAAATACTTAAGCATAAAATTGTTGTTTGAACTGACCTTGACGACGACGATGCAATAATAATTTGATCGCTCGAAACACAACGCGGAGAGAATAGAAAATTTTATTCATTGATATTTTTTTATACACTTTCGTGCATAAAGATAACAGGTGTCACAAAATTATGGACGTATTTCGAGACTTGTTTGTTTGTTTATTGGGTATTTTAAGCTATTGCATAGCTTTTATCGCGGGCTTTGGGGCCTTTGAGAGCGGCGACCGAATCAAGAAATTCCGGAACGTAACGTAACGAAAATAAAACCTGACACCCGAAGCTCGCACGGATCGAGACGAGCTGCTCTGAACGACGATTCAACGGATCTGTCTTTCTCTGTCACGCACGAAGATAGAATATGTCAATAGCCGGCCGCGCAGGCGTATTGAAATACGTCAAGGAAGATTCGTTGCCTTGGACGCGAAGATTTGTTATGTCATATATTGTATAAAATTATTCATGGTAGCTATGTACTTGTCAACAGCCGGCCGCGCGTGCGTATTGAAATACGATAAGGAAGATTCGTTGCCTTGGACACGAAGATTTGTTATGTCATATAATGTATAAAATTATTCATGGTAGCCATACACTACTGCATAAATAATAAATAAATAAATAAATATAATTGCATAAGTTGATAAAAAATGCTATGCAATAGCTTTACCGCGGCAGTCCCCGAGTGCCACACGTCTTTTTTTGTTATGTTCTTTAATGTAAGTAGGTACATAGCACGTTCTGTATCTGAGCATATCCATAAGAGATCTCTTGGAACGCCGAGAACACTGAAGCCACACAACTCCAGTAAGTGCTACCAAAAATGTTCAGTCCTCTCACCAATGGATCGATCACTTTCTGATACTTGTAATACCTATAGGACCCATGAGTATAAGCATTAACTCGCTACTAGTCAATTGGCAAGAAGAATGAACCACGGCGCTCCACCGTGTTCTTAATCTAAACTAAAATCATAAAGCACTTACTGGAGTTGTGTGGCTTCAGTGTTCTCGGCGTTCCAAGAGATCTCTTGGGTAGTTCCTCTCTGCTTTGTCTTGGTACGTTCACACAAACATGCTCCAAAGTGCTGTATATCTTTCGAGGTATTCGAATTACAATAAACTCGTATCAGCTATCACGGATATTCGAATTACAACTCACTCGCTTTAGCTATCGCGGAACGCGCCTACAAAACTCGCGAGTCCAACCAGACCTAACAAAAACGGTAAATCACTAAAGGGACCGGGTCGATGTACAATTAGCTTAATATCAATTAATTACGGTTCTCAAAATAACAATCGTCGACCGTTCACAACACGCGTCTTTCTAGTACTCTCTTAACCTCAAACGTCAAAACACGAAAAAAAATGACAATCGAAAAATGTTGCCATTAAAATGACTGAGCTGAGCGGACACAACGGTCGCGAGTTGAGAACGGCTTCGATCTTACAAAACAACGTCGCGAGTTCCTCAAATGTCAGCGCGGTCTGACCTACAATACGCCCTAAATGCGTCTTAGCTGACTTTACTACGGCTTCAAAAATCCCGCCCCAGTGGGGGCAACTTCAATATAATGAAAACAAATATCCACTTTGTTTTCATTTAAAAACTTAACTACATCTCGTAAGTATCGTTCTGCACCTACGAAGTTGGTTCCGTTATCGGAACGAATCAGTGCTGGCAGTCCCCTTCGGGAAACTGTTAGACTGTCCTATTCAGCACTCATAAAAAAAACACGGTGCTGAAACTTGACAACTATTTATTACTGAATTTTTTCACTCACACACTTTAGGATACAGAATTTCTACTTATAATTACAACTTATACGCGACTTGGATTATATCCGCGCGATGCCCTAGTGAAGGGCAGAGTAGACCCGGAGTATATTCTTAGCTTTCACTGATAGCCAGCCGGCAGGCAAGAACCAGGTCCGTAGCTGGGCAGCAGTTTAGCTAAAGAACAACCAATTGAACGAATTTATGAAAATCTTGCGTATTTATAGCATAATTATTGCTGATTTTTAATATTGTATTTAAGTAAATCAGCAATAATTGCAAGTCAGCATTTAACTATATCAAATAGTGCTGTGATGGAGTAAATAGGGATGTAACAAAACGAATCTGTCCAAGCACGCTATAAAGGCTTCCGTCGTGTGGTCAGCAACGAGCTCGAGATGCACCGCCTTTGTGGATAAACAGACGAACACACAAAGGTACGCCTTGTACTGTTTCGCGTTCCGCAGCCGCGAGCTTTTTACTAAGAATGGGCCCGCAAAGTCTGTACCAACACCCGCCCATGGCCTAGCCTCATTCACCCGATCAGGGGGCAGCGGGCACCGTCTGCTGGTATGACTCTCAATTTAGGCGACGTACGGCACACGCGTACGGCGCCCCTTCGCGGGTGGCCACTAAAGCGGATGGAAGGGAAAACCCGTCCCGACCATCCGCGGCCACACTCAGGGCGGCATGAGGCGCTGATAGGCGCGCCTCCGCCGCCCGGTTTGCCGGCGGCGGATCGGGTCCGAGTGGATATCGTCCTCCCGGGCCTTCTCCGCCACCTCCTTCTGCGACATGACATCTTCGCAGAAGGCTGCGACCGCGGTAAAACTGCTATCGCTACCGGCCATGGAGCGTATGACGGCCGGTAGCGAGAGATCTCCTCCGATGACTGCAGTGAGGGCCCGGCGCTGCGACGCCCATGCGGGGCAGATCGCCAGCGTATGCTGGGCCGAGTCCTCACTGCAGTCGCAGTGGTGGCAGGCGGGACTCAGTTCCCTCCTGGCGACCGAGTGCAGGTACTTCCCGAAGCAACCGTGCCCGGAAAGGACCTGCGTCAGTCGGAAGGAAAGGGTCCCGTGCTGCCGCCCTGCCCACTCGAGGATGACCGGCTGGAGAGCCTCCACGGCGGCAAAGCCAGCGCGTGGAGTCTCCAGCCGGAACGACCATCTAGCCATAGTGGCTCGACGGGCGGCTTCACGCCACTCGCGTACCTCTTCGGGCGGAGGGCGATAGCCATACTCCGCCCGATATTCAGCCACCCGTCGATAAACTTCGGCGAGCACTTCCGCCTCCAAATCCCACGGGGGTGTTCCGGTCAAGGCGCACGCCGCCTCGGTCGACACCGTGCGGTATCCGCGTATGGCTCTGACCGCCAATACCCTCTGAGGCCACCAGAGGCGAGCCTTATTTAGGGCAGTCAGAGCCGCCACCCACACCGGTGCGCCATACAGCGCCATCGACCGGACAACCCCCGTGTATAGGAGTCTCGTTGCGACGCTGGCTCCACCCAAATTGGGCAAAAGTCGCCCAAGGGCGGAGGCAGCGTCGACCAGCCTGGGACCAAGCTGTCGGAAGTGCTCGTCGAAGAGCCACCTACCGTCGAGGATCAGACCCAGATACTTCATCTGGGCCCGAACCGGTACGAGGACCGAGTTGACCTCTATGGAGGCGCCGGGGGGCGGACCACGACGGGGCCCATGAAACAACAGGGCCTCCGTCTTGTCCAGGGCCACCCGTAAGCCCAGCGCCTCGATGCGCCCGACCACCAGAGAAACTCCCCTGGTGGCCAGGCACGCCGCTTCTTGGAAGTTCGCTCCCCGGGCCGTGACCAATGTGTCATCGGCGTAACAAATGACGCCCAGCCCGGGGGGCAGACGACTTCGAAGGACCCAGTCGTACCCCACGTTCCACAGGAGTGGTCCAAGGACAGACCCCTGCGGAACGCCGCACGACATGGGTCGCCGTCTCAAGACGCCCTCTCGGTCCTCGTACACGACGGTACGCTCCTCTAGATAGTCTGCCACTAGCCGCCTTAGGTACTCTGGCACCCCGTGGTAGTGGAGTGCTTCCCTGATGCAGCTAAATGGCAGACTATTGAAGGCGTTGGCGATGTCCATAGACACCGCCAACACCACGCCGCCAGAGCTTACCGCCTCTTCCGTCACGGCCCTAAGGCTCATCACGGCATCGACCGTCGAACGCCCCCGTCGGAACCCGAATTGGGCGTCCGACAGGTCGGGGCCCACCTCGCTGAGGTGCCGGACGATGCAGGCAGAGAGTATTCTCTCAAAAAGTTTACCCGCCTCGTCCAGCAACACGATGGGCCTATAGGCCGCGACCGAATCGGCAGGCCGTCCCGGCTTTCTCAACAGGACCAGCTTCCCGCATTTCCAGCACTCAGGGAAGTGTCCGGACGCCAGGATAGCGTCCAAAACCTCCCTGAGGCGGTTCGACATATGGTCAAGGGCTCGGGCCATCACTCGGGCTGGAACCCCGTTCGGCCCGGGGGCGGTGTTCTTGGAACGGATCCGAAGAACAGCCGCCCCAACCTCCGATTCCCTAACGGGCGGCACATCGTCGTCTCTACCCCCGTCGTCTATGACCGCATAGGCCATCGACGGGGGTGTGTGCTCCGCCCGCTCAGGGAAAAGGCCCTCGACCACTTCCTGCAGGAAGCTGGGCTGGAGAGTCTAGGTAAGGGGGGGGGGCCCGACGTGCGAAGCTTCTGTCGCACCGCACGGTATGGGCGACCCCAGGGGTCACGGTCGAGACTCTCCAGCATCTCCTTTCTCTTTTCATCTTTGGCGCGGCAAATGGCCAGCTGCAGAGTTTTCCGCGCCTCGCGGTACTCCTCATGAAGCTGGTCCCCGCCACTGTCTCCACGGTGACGTCGCCTGCTGCGGGTGTAGGACCTCCGGGCACGAGTACACGCCGCACGGAGGTCCGCCAACTCCTGGGACCACCTACTGGTGGTCTACTGACCTCCTTCCGAGGAGGCCGATGACCTTGGATGCGCGGCATGGCCGTATCGCACACCTGGCCGTATCGCACACCTAATCTTCCTCCTACCCGAAGCAACCCGGCCGAATCTATAAACGGGTTGAGACGCGCGACAGCACCCTTCAATTTGGAACGCCCAGTTCGTAGACTCGCCAATTCTGCCCCAAAGTTCGAAGACTGTACCAACCGGATCAAATTCAGAAGCGACTCATTTCGCTCTGCCGGTGACAGAATTGGGCTTAGCGTTCGCTGTTCGCGGGAAGTGCGACAATTCCGAACGAATCTTCTGATCCAACAATTGACATTGATCAATTTATCAAGAGAGCTATACCGCTCCATCAGTCATCAACTCGCGTCAGTCTCCTGGACCTCCTGGGTCACATAAACGGCTGCTATTAGACCACAGTCTATAGACAACTTCGAGTTGTTAAGGGGCCAATCCGATTCCTTCCTTGCCAGCCAAGGAGGGCCCCACCATAACTGATGGTTAACTAACTCAGGAGCCCGGCATCTCCTGGATGCACAATCCGACGGGCTCAATTCTCCTGATACATGTCTCCACAGCCATGAGTCGATCATGCTGCAAGACTCGCCGATCCGACAACAAAACTTACCCAGAACGTCTACTCCCAGTAGCACGTCAACCGTACCTGGGGGTTGAGTTCAAACCCCAAACACACACGGAGGCAGTGGGCAAGACTATAGCCTCCGGTTGGGGATCAAATTTGATTGGGCTGCAATTTCCTAGCGGGGGCCCCCGGGGTCCCACGCATTATAGCCCGAGCAACCGGGCATATCAGTGCCGTGGTAGGGATCCCATGGTCCCTCGTAAGTGCCTCTCCAGTCGCGGCGCTCTACTTGGTGCCGTCCACGGATAGGGGGGGTGCGGTGATCCAACCGAGGGCGTTCCATGATGGGCGGCGAAAATCGACGAAATGTGGTAGTCGGCGGCGAGCGCGATGACACCCGATGCGGCGTTCTAGTGGTCGGCGGCGAGCGCGATGACACCCGAGGCGGCGTTCTAACTAACCGCTCCGTACTCGAGGGTGCATCCGCACACCCGCCCGTGCCAGCTCCAGCTGAACCACTGGCCTGCCAATAGGTCGGGGAACCGCGCGCGATGTTGGCCTGAACATCGGCCCCAACATCTTCCCTATGGGGGCCCTGGTCCCGTGGACCCAGGTTCCAAGTCCGGCCCGGTGTACGTGACCCCATCTGTCCCTGAGTCCGGCCCTGTCCATCTGCATGATGTTGGCCGGGCCTATTCAGGCAGAGCAACTCATGATGGCGGCCTCCACAAAATTTACACATTACGGACCGAGCGCAATCCCTTGCTAAATGGGGACCCAGACACAAAAAACACCAGCCACCTTGCTTGGTGATCTGGCGTCGCCCTTGGACTCTCTGGTCCCTAAATCTAAGGCAGGCGGCCACAATATGGCCATCCTGTTTACAATACAGGCAGGCATCCTGTACAGGTGTTGAGGCACCCATGTGTCCATACAACTTCCTTGGCCCTCTCTGCGGAAGTCCCCTCTTCACAGGGCTCCAAGCCCATGTGCTCTGCCCTCCGACACTCTTCCTCCAAAAACTCCATGAGTTGAGAAGAGGTGGGCAAGTTGTCTGCACCCTGACCGTGATGCTGCTCAAATCTGGTCTGCACATCGACTGGCAGCCGGGACAGTACTATGTATACTACCATGTAAGACCATTCTTCAACCGGCAAACCTAAATTTCCTAATGCCCGAGTGACACTCAACAACGGGTTCAACACTTCTGCCTGTATGGCAGAGACCCGAGTCACTGAAGGGATGCTAAACAGCCTCTTGAGCTGAGCATCAACCAGCCTTCTCTTGTTGTGGTAGCGCCTTACCAACATTTGACAGGCAATCTCATAATTGCCCTCGGTCACCGTCAAATGGGCTACCAGTTCCCTAGGCTCCCCCTTCAGAGCTGACATCAGTTGTGCCATCTTATAGGCCTTAGGTAAATCCTCCCTTAAGTGGACCAAACTGTCAAATAAATTGATGAAGCTGACCCACTCACCGAGCTCTCCATCAAAGCTGGATAGTTGTATCTGAGGCAGTTTTGATACAACCCCGCGAGAGTGTGGGCCTTCCACAGCTTCTTCATCACAGCCAGTTCTGCGCTGGCGCTTTATTTCTGCTATGCGCTGCTGAATGTCATCAGCAATTGAGAGGCACTGGTCAACATCAGCCTGCATCGCGGACCTTGTCTGATCGCTGGCCCTCTCCTCCTCAAGGGCCTCGACCTTGGTAAGTGCTTCCATCATAACCTCCAGCCGAGCTGGCGCATCCATATCTCGAGCCAACAGTGCATCATGTCTATCTGGTCGGCCTAGGAGGCCTTGAACCGATGTAAACCATCTCAATTCTGTGCTAATCTTAGCCCGGTACAATGAGAACGACATAGCGGCAAAACGATACTTACAAGTTACAATATTTTATGTATGTAATAAACTATTTATTTAAACACTATTAGGAACTTTATATAAAACACTATTAAGTGCTTGTGCAGTAACTTAATCTCAGATATATATCTACCTACAAGTTTCAATTTATCAATGCCCAATAACTCAAAATAATTAAATTTAACAATAACAATAATAGAATAATATAACAATATTATTCTAGTAATATTGTCTTTGGGCTAGCAAAATCTAATTGTATTAGACTAATATATTTGACCAATTGTCCCAAACAATTAATATTTAATATTAAGTTTTACAATTCAACCACTAATTAAATGTGTGATTGGGTTAATATATTGGACCAAATGTCCCAACAATCAATATCAAGTATACAATATAGTTCAAACTAGTAAACAATTAGTAAAATAAGTTTTACAATTAATCCAATAATGAAATGTTTGACCTACCTACATTCAATCATTATGCTAATAAATTGTTTTAAATACTTATTTAAACAACTATATCAGTGGAATCAAAGATATGTGGACAGTGGAACAGTATAGTTACCTACCTAACAACGAGATATTACCTTCTGAGTGCACTACGGAGTGCCCCAGAGGTTAACCACGCTTTCTGCTACCAAATTGTTCAGTCCTCTCACCAATGGAGCGATCACTTTGTGATACTTGTAATACCTATAGGACCCATGAGTATTAGCATTAACTCGCTACTAGTCCATTGGCAAGAAGAATGAACCACGGCGCTCCACCGTGTTCTTAATCTAAACTAAAATCATCAAGCACTTACTGGAGTTGTGTGGCTTCAGTGTTCTCGGCGTTCCAAGAGATCTCTTGGGTAGTTCCTCTCTGCTTTGTCTTGGTACGTTCACACAAACATGCTCCAAAGTGCTGTGTATATCTTTCAAGGTATTCGAATTACAATAAACTCGTATCAGCTATCACGGATATTCGAATTACAACTCACTCGCTTCAGCTATCGCGGAACGCGCCTACAAAACTCGCGAGTCCAACCAGACCTAACAAAAACGGTAAATCACTAAAGGGACCGGGTCGATGTACAATTAGCTTAATATCAATTAATTACGGTTCTCAAAACAACAATCGTCGACCGTTCACAACACGCGTCTTTCTAGTACTCTCTTAACCTCAAACGTCAAAACGTCAAAACACGAAAAAAATGACAATCGAAAAATGTTGCCATTACAATGACGTTCGAAATCCAACAGTCACCATGCTGCTTTGTTGCATTTTCTGCATTCGCAATGAGTATGGTGGGTGACCACCGCTCTTGGATTCTGCTCATGCTTTCCATCAAACATGGTAGAGTCACTTTAGCAGGCTCATATACCTATATAAAACTAGAATCTAATTTTTTCTTTTTTCTATTTAAATAAAAGTGTAGGTGTTGTAATAAATTTCCCAGGATCTGTACTTTTAGATATTGTTAAAGCAGGTCACGTTCTCAGATAAAGTTTGCGACTTCAGAAATATTAATCCTTTGGCTACGTGACAGTCATTAAGGTATCGAGAAAGCATAAAAAACAAAGTAAATAGAACTGTTTAGTTAGTTTTAATTGAAAACAGAAATATTTATTTGGTAGCCGTTCCAGTCTCAATTCTAAAAACTTTTTATAAAAAAAAAAACCGACTTCCAAAAAACATCCAACGAAAACGCTGCCAAAAAAACACTTAAATTGCCTATACCTAATTCTTTATTCATTTAAATAGTAGTATTATAATGTGTGCTAGGTACCTAGAATCTGTTTGAAGTCGGTGCCAAGTGACTATCGCTTAGACTTTTGTAATTGTTCGTTTGTATTCTATTTGGCTTAGCACCGACTTTCTGTCCGACACCGACACTCTATTTCTGTCTCAGATTCAAATCAAATCAAATCAAATCAAATCACCATTCGTACGTGGTGTCGTCGTTTAGGTACGACGATTACACTTTACGTATTCCTATTATTTTTGTAGAAGGTCATACATACTTAGAAAAATAGATGATTTCATTCAATATTGTAGTTCGAAGCAGTTGCAAGAAGAAACCTGAGCGAGTTCATTCCGTTTGTAGGCCGTTTTCCGTTATTTATATCATAGGCTAACAGAATTTTCACAATCTTTAAAAAAGCGGGCAAGTCTATTTTTGAATTTCGAGTACAATGACCTTCAAATTTAACTATATAAATACAATAATGCAAGTATAAAATGTTTATGTATTTCGACAATCGGTGTCGACAAAATTTATATTAGAATATGAAGTAAAATTTACGAATCTAGAATATTTAGACATAATTTTCAGATTAGGTATTTAAAAAAAATGAATTTTCAAATACCTTTAAAATAAAACTTAATTTTCTAATTGTAGGATTGGGTTCGTTTGAACTATTGTAGACATCGTAATAAGTCGATATCAATAAAATAATAATTTCTTTAAGAAAAAAATCGCGACCCAGCCAGTTCTAAAATTTAACAACTTTTTTGTAATTCAAAATTTACGAAATAAGGTGATAGTAATATGGGTATACTAATTAATCCTGAAAGACTAGCGTTAAAATACTTGTTATGAATGTGGAATACCTGAAGGTTACCTTCTCATCCAGGACACTGTCGTCTGTCGTGAGAGGTTGTAAGATATCAAACTTCTACTACTTCTACTACAGTAATATAATTTAATTGAACACCTGATATGGCTTTGTAAGAGACTCAGACTGATTTACAGCTTTGATTACAATCGCGTTTTGGTCACAGGTGTGGCGGATTGAAAGGAACCAATTGAAACACGTTACTCGCATTGAGAGTCGAAGCTTACAATGGCTGTGAGTATTTATGCGTAAATAACTATACATATGTGATGGCATATGTTTTGGTATGAAACTAAGCAATTTCTTTAGGCGATTAGAAAGGACAATTAATAAATATTTAGTACTTATTATTTAATACCCGAGACTTCAAGCACTGCAGTCGTATACGCTACTACTGCGCCACCGAGACAGTTAAATAATAGTTTTGGTAGTCTATGTATGTTCCACCGTAGAACCTTGAATACTGAACCTATTTTAAGACATGAGGTGTCAATAGATTCGTAATAATACTCCAGGTGACGTAGGTACAAATTTAACCAATAGTTTTTACGTAGTCGGGTAATATTTTTTAAACGCTTCCTTGTTAATATCGAATTTTTTCCTACCAATACCAATAAAATTCAGTCACTATCTGCTCAAGTAAAATTAAATAAAAACGCGCACTCCAATCTATAAATTTTGTTAAAACAGAGAGAATTATAAACAAGCCACCTGAATTTGTAGTCCCCGACGCATCAACAACAAGTATTTTTATAAAGTTGCGGTCCCACGACGCAATGAATTAACTGACAAAATAGGTATTTTTAGTAAAGTAAGAAGGTTATTAAACACGTATTAGTTGTTTACTAGTTAGAAGTTTGGAGTTTGAAGAAAATTTGAGTTTCTCAGACCTAAATTTTTAAGACCTTAAATTATTTATTAAGAGGGACGCTACGAAGAAAGATCTGTCTCCATGCTTACTTACTTATTTTTCGAGACGAAACAGCAGTTAAAACTTCGATTAATTATATAAGTGAAAGTTGTGTGAGAACCTTTTGTCAATTCAAAATTAGTTCGTCGTTACGCGTTTTTGTTCTTTAAAATTTTAGAAGTGTTTAGTTTCTATGAATGAAAATACTTGTTTTAATTGTAGTTAACTTTTTTGTAACAACGATATTATGGCATTGTGTGCGTTTCTACACATAATAGGCCAAAAAGAAGCTATGATTTCTCTGCTAAATATTACTTACTACTTTTTGTTTTCGGAGACTTCGATATTAGTATTTGATGTGTGTTTCAACTTGGACGTTAAGATTAAGACCTTCATTCAACAGATTATTTTCATTTATACAATAAAATAAATATAATCAAAATAAACAGCCAAACACAGTAGTTATCTATTTAAGATGATTATAAACTAAATGTTTTGAAACTAAACCCTTTTTATTTCGTATTATTTATCCTTATTATTCTTATTCTTAGTTTTCTTCTTAATTCTATTTGTATCGTCGAATACATTACACTTTGAATTCTTAATTAATTTTATTAATAATATGAATATGTACTCGTATAAATGTAGTTTAAGAATGAATATTAAACTATGAAATATATGGTTATTAGTTTTTTCGTAAACATGGTTCATTATAAATGTTTAAATTTCGAATGTTATAATTTTTTTTTCATCTCCCCATCTCGGAAAGAGTATTTTCGCTCTTCGATATCTGAGTGCAAAAGCTGTTTTATCCACTAGAGGATAAAGTAAATTGAATTTTGAACATCGTGTGCACTAAGTTTGTGAATTCAAAACATTAAACCTATTTACTTCTACCTCCATGGTGCCAAATTTATCATACAATCTTAGACTCGGAATCTTCTTGGTGTATTTTTTTGTTGTGTGTTTTTAACCGACTTCAAAAAAAGGAGGTTTCTCAATTCGACCGTATATATATATATATATTTTTTATGTGTGTTCGGGGATAACTTCGTCGTTTATGAACCGATTTTGATATTTCTTTTTTTAATGGAAAGTAGATGTCCCGACGGTGGTACCATGATAAGGATCTGATGATGGCATCCCAGAGAAATCAGAGTAACCCTCATTTTTTTCAGGCACGTACTATGTTTTTCGTATATTTTCTGAAGCTACGCCGGTATTTGCGTCTGGTAGTCATCATTTAATGATGATGAGCTGATGATGAAGGGTAAAACTCCTTAATGGCTAACCATCCTAAGAGTTGGAGGATAAATCTTTAAATGTCATATGTATGTATGTTACCTTTAGTCGTATTCTTTCAAGTTATTTAGGTAAGCTGATGATGGAAGGTACAACTCCTCAACGGTTAGGAGTTGGAGGATAATTCTTTCAATTTCATACGTATCTATAGACCTTTAGTTGTATACTTTTAAGTTATTTAGGTGAGCTGATGTCACAGGCGCTATGATGACTAACCCCTTAATGTATTTTGCTTTAAGTAACTCGCCTGCTTCTATTTCATCACGACATTTAAGCTTGGACACGATTCCTATTGCCCCGTAGACCACGTTCTCGGTAACAGAAATCTTGCATCTCAACATAATTTTGGAAACTGATCATACTCAGTTTTAATACGTGTTCAAACCACTAAAGTTATTCGCATCAGCAGAAATTATATGAAATAGTTCAACTTACTGATAACCTATGATTGTTTGTACTAAAAATGGAAAAATAAAAACTTTTTATAAAAAAAAAAACCGACTTCCAAAAAACCATCCGACGAAAACTCCCTGCCAAAAAACACTAAAAAGCGTAAAATAAACTGGCTCTTCATAAATTGCTATGTGCCAATTCTTGTCTATACCTAATTCTTTATTCATTTAAATAGTAGTATTATTGTGTATGCTAGTTACCTAAAATCTGTTTAAAGTCGGCGCCAAGCCAAAATGTAATAGGAGGTACCGCACTCGCCGCTGCCGGATAGCTAGCATAAAACAACCCAAGCGAGCAGACACGCGCGGGCTGACGCGACGTCGTTGATGGTCGTCTCGAAATAAAGCGAGTGTGGTAACTACTATTACATTTGGCTTGGCGCCGACTTCAAACAGATTTTAGGTACCTAGCATACACAATAATACTACTATTTAAATGAATAAAGAATTAGATATAGACAAGAATTGGCACATAGTAATTTATGAAGAGCCAGTTTATTTTACGCTTTTTAGTGTTTTTTGGCAGGGAGTTTTCGTCGGATGGTTTTTTGGAAGTCGTTTTTTTTTTTTATAAAAGTTTTTTTTAAGTTTGCTTTGCCCGCGCCATTTTCTTAAGTAACTGTAGCAACGTTACTTTCAATTTTCCTTATTTTATCTATACATCTATACAAATAAACAAAATTTGAATGTCTGTTTGTAATATTAAAATAACCGCCTTTTACTAAATGCATATTTATGTATTGACGGTACATAACTACATATACTAAAAGAACATTTTTTTACAATTTCTGTTACATTGTCTGTCTGTCTGTCTGTCTGTCAGTCTGTCTGTCTGTCTGTTTGTTCCGGGTAATCTCTGGAACAGCTGGACTGATTTTGACAGGACTTTCACTGTCAGATAGCTAATGATCTAAGGAGTAACTTAGGCTACTTTTTTAGACTAGCTTTGTCCCGCGGCGTTACCCGCGGTACGACAATAACCGCGGGTAACACCGCGGGATTCAGCTAGTACCTACCTTAGTATTTTTAAATAATAATTTAAAAATTAACCTGTAATACCTACGTATCAAAATGTAGTACCTAATAAATATTAATACCTAAACTGAAATAAAAGTATCTTGTGATTGTAAATGCTTTTTCTGCATTTACTTTTTCCTCGCTGAGGTGGGATGAAAAGTTACGTGTTGCACTCGAGTGCAAAGATTTTTCACCTTGTGCTCTTTTGATTCGCTCGCTGACGCTCAGGATTCTAATTTTTTAATCACTCGCTGTGGTCGTGATTCAATTTTAGAATCTTTCCCTTGCTCAGTCATCGAAATTGAGCACGCGGTTAAAAAGCAACTTTGCACTCTTGTATAACAAATAACTATTTTCATGAAATTCGTTACACATTAGTTGATGAAGATAAGTTTTTCTGGGAAGTCAATTATTTTTATTAACCGACTTCAAAAAAAGAGGAGGTTCTCAATTCGACCGTATATATGTTTTTTTTATGTTTTCGCGGATAACTTCGTCGTTTATGAACAGATTTTCATGATTCTTTTTTTAATGGAAAGGAGATATCCCAACAGTGCTACCATGATAAGGACATTAAGATCTGATAGTGGCATCTAAGAGAAATAGAGTCGAACTTTGAAGTCGGGTTTTCTTTTTGTTAAAATTTTACTTGTCTTAAGTTAAAGTTCGTTGTCAGTAGCAAAAATGGAAATCACGGTGATGATTTTTTTACGATTTAACTCTCTCCGCATGCACTGCTCGTCTTCAAAATGCTTTAGGGAGGGAAGGACCACATTTGAGCACTCAGGCGTTGGTATGCGGAATTTCAACGTGGCCGTGTTTCTCTTCATGATGATGTTCTTGAAAGTCGATCCTCAACTGTGATTACGAAAATGTGATTACTGTCAGATAACTAATTGAAGAAAGAGAGAAAGAAGAAGAGAGAGAGAGAAGAGATTTGAGGACATTTAGGGATTGGGATGAGCCAAATTCAGAAAATTTTACATCAACATATAAAAGTTAGGAAAGTGTGTCATAGAATAGGGTTCTGTAGTCACCCATTTCTTATGTTTTTTTTAAATGTTTACCTATTTTAACGTTATATTTGTACGAAGTTTGGCAAGTTAGGCCTCTATAACTCCTAAACTAACAACGTTATCTTAGCCGCTATGGTTTTCCTTCAAATTTTATTACATGGACTACAATCATAATTTTTTTAAAAATTTTGCCAGCTTTAAGAGGTGGAGGTGCCCTGATTTAACAAAAAAATGGGGCTAAGACTAGAAAAACAATCATCCCCACTTATTTTCTTTTTTTCTCGTTGACCTACTCAATGAGGTACCGCAAGAATTTTTTTTGTTTATGTTTACGTCATAAATACACATATCCCAGCAAAATTTCATCTTTCTAGCACTAATCGTTTTGGAAGGTAAACCGAGGACGGACGGACATGACGAAACTATGGGTTCCGAGACTTGAACTACGGAGCCCTAAAAACAGTTAATGCTGAGTTGTACACAACTATATGTTTGTCCAATGTTTTTGAAAAAGTTACTTAGAAGTCGCATCCTGTTGCACCATTGACAATTATTGACAATGCTCGGCGCACACCGGGAACAAAACAAAGTCATTTTTGGCTTCTGAAAAAATAGAGCTCGTGACCCATCCCGCACACAATCGAGACCTATCTCTATGCGATTTCTTTATTTTTCCAAAAAAACAATGATTCAATGAGAGGTTTGACATTTACGGGGCCAGAAGAGGCAGATATTACTTTCAACCAGCACTTAAAAAACCTCATACCTCAGACAAATTGTGTACTCATGTTTTCAAAAATGGTTAGAAAGAATGAAAAAGTTTTAAAATGTTTTACAATACTTGGGAATATTATATATTATTACCAGCTGATCCCGCAAACGTTGTTTTGCCATAAAAAAAATGGGATATAAAAAATAGATGTTGGTCGATTCTCAGACCTACCCGATATGCAAATTAAATTTCATAAAAATCGGTCCAGCCGTTTCAGAGAAGTATGGTAACTAACATTGTGACACGAGAATTTTATATATAAGATAATAATGGGAATTCTCAATCTCTCATCACACAGAACACTTGAGTAAGTAGAAATTTCATTTTCAAAGCCTTTGTTGTTACTTATGAATGATGAACCCTCCAAAATATACTTGGAAATGAATATTACTAATGCAAATATTCCTCCAAAATTTTTTTTCACCTTTAATTGCTCGTCTTTGATATTCACTTTTATACTTTTCGAGCACCTCCATAATTCATGACAATATCGTTATTTCTTAGCTCGGTCTTTATTAGCAAGTATTGTTTCCGGGAGCTTGTGTTTGTATTTCTTGAGTATAGCACTGATGACCTGAAATGCAACCTCCAACTACTATTTATCCGTAGGTATTTACCATTTTTTGTAGATTGTCTTTCTGCAACTTCGGCGAACTGA
Organism: Diaphora mendica; assembly: GCA_949125395.1. Taxonomy (NCBI): domain Eukaryota; kingdom Metazoa; phylum Arthropoda; class Insecta; order Lepidoptera; family Erebidae; genus Diaphora; species Diaphora mendica. The sequence goes on from OX421315.1 coordinate 21,227,230, forward strand.
ATTAACGTGTGTACAATCTGCCTCTACGCTCAATACTACCTACCTACATTAAAACAAATTTAAAGTATTTTATCTTAAAAATGCACAATATTCGGTTTCAAATCAAGCATTTTGTTTTGGAATATCAATTTTAATCGTATCCAGAGCTTTGTTAATTGATCGGTTTTCCACTTGATTGACCACGCTACGGGGAACACGTCGATGCCCACATGTTTCATTATAGCCCGCTTTTCACGACAATGAACAAACAAGGCCAGGCGCCATGGCTTGATTTTTCAAATAGTTAGAAATTAGATTGCTTTTAAAAAAAATACAATAAAGGATCGGCAAAGCACAAGATATTTAACGTTAATTTTGGGCTATATGAGGATTTGCGCAACTTTCTCTGCGTCTCTCAAAAGTAAAAAAAAAACCGAGTTTTTACAAAAGATTTCATTGATTCTCGGCTCCTATTGATTATAACGTGATGTTGTATATATTTTAGACATCCTCGATATATGGGCTATTAAACATATTACTCACACAAGGATTTTTCAATTCAAGTTCTTCTGGTAACATTTAATCTAACAAACAAAGATACAAAAAAAAACATAGGCTTTGTAATATTAGTTTAAATGTCGTCAAGTATATTGTTATTCACATTTTATAGAATCTCTTCTACAGTTCTACAAAGCCTCCTTTTAAAGTCCTAGATTTGTCATGACGATAATGTTGTTCAATATAGTCGAAAACAAATTAAAAAATGTTTGAAATCCGAGTAAAAATCAAACAGCCAATCTGTTAAGTCCTTTCTTACAAAGTTGATTTCAAAATACGTAGATTATTATTATTGTAGCAAGAAAATACACGTGGATATAGACACGTGGTACGAATGCTGCGAAGATTATAATCATGAGAAATATTGTTGTTTTTTTCAGTTCAGTTGCCAAATAATTGTATATTATGAAGTACAGCTAGAAAATGGAATAGCATCTTCAAAACATTTGCCATTCTTATGGCATATGGTATTACGTGTTGATTATTTTTGGTATTTGAGGAATAGGAAATGTAAAGTTAAAGGAAATTCCATGTAGTTACAGTATGACTATATCATTAACTACTTTGTACAAGCTAGTTAAATCAACGGCTTCCCGCATAATTTTTCTTAAAGTGTAAATATTATAGTTCTCAGAATTTAAGACCAAGACTCTCAGCCAGTAGTCTTACAGTCTTACAAGTCTACAACATTTTTACTACATGCACTGGTGTTGTAAATGTGTATTTTGTTTGTGTCTACAAAACGAATGATAATGAGAATATATCCTTTGCTTATATATTTCCTGGCCTTACCTTTACTACAGAATCTTTGGCTATGAAACTTGTGGCGCTCATGAAATGAAATTTAACATTCTAATGAATTGTAGTAAATACTAGTCTATGTCTAATACAAAATTAAATGAAATAAATTTGTAGGATATCTCCACAAGAAATATGGTCGGTAAAATAGTAGTAATTAATTATCTAATTTCAACTGTGACAGTCGTCCTGACAGCGACAGAAGCCCCAATTTAAGGCTCATCTAAGATTTTCTGCCTTTCCTTATTTATGTGACTTATTTGCCATGAAAATACTATTTTATTACAATGAAAGACTATACAGGGTTAAGGTTAAGTCGACCTATTCCAGTTAAGGGCGTGTAGTTGACATCGTTTCTGACTGATTTCACTAAAAACACCCTATCCTAAATCGAACCGTTTTTGAGATATTTGAATTTAATTGTTTTTACAAAAAATGCTCGATTTTCGGCTGTCAGCTTAGATATTTTGAAATGTGTAGGTGTAATTTGATTCTCATCAAAATTCACTCGATTTAATTTTTCTAACTATCTCCTGATTTAAAATCGCATCCTAAAGGATGCGATTTTAAAAAAAACAAGTTAGATTTAAAAAAAACAAGTTTACAAATGTAAAATTAATACAAAATTGTTAAACAATTATATTGCATGTTTTTCTAGTTTTTTTGTTATAGTGTAGTAATGGTACCTACTGTTTATTGTTTAATTGAAAATGCTTAACTAGACAAGTAGTATCAATATTTTTATAAATAAAACTTGTGATGCCGTAAAATTAATCATCTACGAAATTAATGATGAAAATATATGTACCTAAAGTAATAGCGAGGCTAAACTATGTTGCAATTCATTTTGTCACTAGCTGCGAGGATGTGTAAATATTCCTAAGTCAACATATTTAGTACGTGATGTAATAGTGTATATTTAGGATTTGACCAATAAATACCAAAACGAATTCTTGTCATGTAATAAAGCAGCTCTCTCTACTTGCTCTGCGTAGAACTAGAAGAAATTAATTTTAACAACAAGTAAATTTCCTTATCTTTACCAGTTTATTTACCTAAAATCATCATCGTCTTAGGCTGTGGTATCCTCACTCACTCGGTGAAACACAGCGCAAGCATTATTTCATACCGGTTTTCTGTGAGGCCGTGGTATCACTCCGGTCGAGCCGGCCCATTCATGCCGAAGCGTGGCTCTCCCACGGCTAGATTTGAACTTGGATTTGAACTGAATAACACTTGGTTTAACGATATAAAGTAAAGTATGTTAACTAGAAGCGGACGCATAAGTTGCGAAAGTTTCTATTTCTAATATTGCTAAAATCTAAGATCGAAAAAACCTTACAAATTATATTAAAAACAAAAGATACAGTCAATGTTGAATTTCTTAGGTATAAATAACCAAATTTATGATTACGTTATTTTAAAATATGCATGGTAAAACCAAGATTGAAAAAAAATATCTTTAGAATACCGTCACGTCTTGCAATTCAGTTAGTCGTAACGTGACTTGAACGTAGCAATAATAGCCAAACCGAACAGATCATTGAACAATAAAGGTAATTTATTTAGGATTTTTAAAAATAAACTAACAATTTTGTGATAAAAGTATTAATGCGTACTCTTGTTATTTTATAATCAGCACTAAACACTAATCATTTTTATTAAATTGTTTTTATTTTTTTGATATTATTAGATTATAGAAAAGGTATTGAACTGTTGAGTCAGAAAATGTAACAGTCTTGGACTGCTTTTTTAATACACTTGAGAGCAATGTTTTAGGTTACACATAATTGACATAATCATCAATTACACATATATGTCGGAATGAGGGTATCCGAATAATAAAAGTGATACAAACATTTGCCACTATCGAACACTACGGAACAGTCTATATAAACCGGCGCGATCGGAAACAGGACACAGTTTCTCTTCAGATCTCGCGACGACCATATCTCTTGATTGTGACGTGGGTCACTCCTGAGTCGTAGTAGTTTTCTATTATTTGATTTGTGATTTATTGTATCTCTGTGTTTTATATCGTGTGCACGAGGCGATATTTATCAGTGGGGGAATTACTAGCCTAGGTGGCGAATTCCACAGGGCACCGCGGTGGAGTGAGCGTTGCTCCAACCCCCTCGTGGGTGTTGCTGATGGTGTTAGGTTGATTCGTATCCCTTTAGTAGTGATTAGTGTTTGGCTTTGGTCCAGATTGGCTGTATCTGTCATTCATGTTCTCGTTTATTCTTGTGTCTCTGACATATACATATAATAGTCGGGCTCAAATGCTAGCTTAATGAATTAAAGTGTATTAATGAGATCTCATGAAACTTGTAAATTTGTTTCACTACCGAGTCATTATTCTACTTGTTTGGTAAATATACAGTTTTTCAAGGGTGTTTTACGATGTTGTGCACTCGATGGAACTTGTTGAAATACGTTCTAGAATTAAACTCACTTGCATTTATTCCACTATTTTAATTAACTTCAATCTTGAATGGTTTCGTCCTATGGCATTATCAAAGGTTACGGTTTCATCATCAACAGCCTTTAACAGTCCACTGCTGGACATAGGCTTCTCCTTAGAAAGAGTACTATACCTACCATACCACGCTGGCCAGACGGGTTGGTATAGGGTTTGCTTCAAGTTTGCCTTCTCTTTGCAGTTATGTTGCCCTGTCTAGTTTTCTCCCTTAGTCGCCTCTTACGACACCCATAGGATGAGTAGGGGTGGTGATACTTCGTATTCTTAATCCGTCACCACCACGGTTACTGTTTATTTAAAAATTATTTGCATCTAAAATCTAACAACTCAAAATTAAAAAAAAAACAATAACAATATTTACAAATAAGCGTCAACAAACTTCGCATTTTCGCCTATTGGTAGCGTTCCCAAAAGACTCGCACCATTACCACGTTGAATTGCAATGCTGATTCTCAGTGCTAGAAAAAGGCCGGCCTTCTGGTCGTGAGAAGCGGCAATCAGTTGCTTAGCTAGTTGTTTAAACATGGCGCGAGCACTCGGACCCCATGAAACTAGCGTCTCTGCCCCAAACGGTTCAAATACAACTCAAATGACAGATGATTGGTGGCGATAATTACGTATTGAAATGATGGAAATCATCACCATCAGTTAAGTAATTAGTTAGATGCAGCAAAATATTTTAGTAACTAAAATAATCAAGTTTTATTTGACGTATTTTCGGTTATGTTTAAGAGTGTTTTCATTATATTCTGATTTATATCGGTCACAACAATAATAAAATTTTGACTTACATTTCTGGTATGCAAAGCTTCTTGTTTCATCCAGAAATTGTTACTCTGTGCATTTTAAGTGCAATATTAAATAGGAAACAAAGTGCAAACGAAAGTGTTGAAGGTTGTGGGGTCAGCTATTTTTAGTTTAAGAGCTTTCACGTAAGAGTTATTTCAGATAAGTTCACAATAAATTTGCAAATTCTTTCACTATTCAGAAACAGAAAGGGTACTTGAGTGATTTTCTTTTAATATTCAAATACTCGTGTAGTGCATTAACGAATCAGTCTTATATTTGCTTCTTCTTCTTTTGATGAGATGGCAACCAGCTAATCAGCTGTTTCTGCCAATGTCAAGTATTTAAAGTCTTCAAATCAAGTCTTCGCCGTGATGAAATTAATGATAAAAAATATTAAAAATGTGGATGAGATAAAATGGGGTCCGTCTTTCGAAAAACCAAAAACACTTATATTTTCAAAGAGTTTTAGAGTTGTAAGTATTGTAAATACGTCACAACTTCAAATATCGAATTAACTTGTCCTTTTTTTATTTGATGGATCGAACTATTAAAAGATACTCGTACGTCACAACTAGTTTACCACCATTCGTATTTTGATATTATTTTTGAATCAGAAAGTCAAAATTTCATAGTTACCCTAGAGGCATTTACTTTGTACCGTCAGATACTATTATTATAAGTATCGAATAAAAGAAAATTTCACTCATACCAATAACAATTTTTCTAAAGCCGAAAATTGAGTGCTAGATTTAATATTGGGTTTTCCTTATGGACTAACAAGTAATGTTTCAAATCTCACCGTCATTTTGCATCAGGTATTGTTGAATAGAATATGATGGTACATTTCTGTATTAAGACTCTAGTTGCAATTATTTACATTAGTTAAACAACCTGTGTAAGAATGCGGTGAGCGGTATATCGGTAAGTGGATGATTTTGCTGCATCGACATTGAGATAGGTATAGCTAGAAAAATATATCCGCTGCAAATTTTTAGAAGTTTACCAGTGTTTTATGCATGTGGAAGTGCTTTAATGATTAGGGTTTCACGAAATATGTATTAAATGTATTATTTTTGAACATCATGGACGATGTGTTTATGACACTCGGTGAGTTATGTTATAAAAACATCGTTTTGATAGTGTCAATCTCAAAATAATTTTCTTTACAAAGTATAAAATGAAGTCGCTTCCGCTATCTGATCGCTTAGATATTTTTAACCGACTTAAAAAAAGGAGGAGGTTCTCAATTCGACTGTCTTTCTTATTTTGTTTTTATGTTTGTTACCTCATAACTTTCGACTGGGTGAACCAATTTTGATGATTCTTTTTTTATTTGAAAGCTGGTGCTTCCCGTATGGTCCCATTCAAATTTGGTCCAGATAGAAGTCGGATTTTAAGTTTAGAAGTTTTCATCAATAGATAGATTGGTGATTCAAGAGGAAGGTTTATTGTGTACCTAATACATGCATATGATAGTAGAGAAAATCCGAGAATTTTTAAGACTTCCGGACGAAGCGTTGCCGAGTTGGTAGTGAACTATAAATAAAAAGTTCGAAGAAAACTATAAAATTAAAACTGCTGCACAATATTTGCAATTTACGCTATAAATTCCAAAAGTTTTTTTGTACCGGTCATTAAATGTCGTGCAAAGCTCGAAGTAATCTCGACGAACTCAGCTGTAATGCTTCTTTCTCTGTACTTGAAAATTGAATGAAAACCTACAAACTCCTGGTTGTGAATATATTTTGATACTATAATAATAACCCAAAATTGTAAAGTACAACGCAATATCAGTAAACATTTAATAATTATGCTGCTAATCCTACTAATATTATAAACGCGAAAGTTTGTAAGTATGGATGGATGGATGTATGTTTGTTACTCTTTCACGCAAAAACTACTGAACGGCTTTGTATGAAACTTTACAGTAAGTACTGATACATCAGAATAACTCATGTGCTACTAGGTCTTTACCTATGAAATTGCCGTTTTGTATGCAATAAGTGAATGTACTTATTTTTTCAAACTTTTTTATTTCTGTTATTCGAAGTAATCACCCATGCAATCGACGCATCTTTGCCAACGCATTGGCAGTTTATTGATGCCCTTCTTGTAAAAATCAGCTGGACGGGAGGCAACAAACTCTGCAAAGGCATTTTGTACTGCCACTTGGGAATTAAAGACCTATTATTTGCCGCGATAACCGACATACACGAGGGCGGAGCCACGAGCAAAAACTAGTTTAATATCATATTAATTTTTGCTTTTACTTCTCACTAATTCTAACTTTCAGTATTATTTTGTTCTCCTTTTATTACTGTGGATAGCACAGATATTTTACTCACGTTTAGTTCAAAAACACTGATATCTACGAGTATATAAATAATCGATCGATCGACTGCACCTAATTGAATAATTCTTTTTTTATGTCTTTGTTATTGTCAGGTATAGAAGAAAATTAATAAGAAAAGCGGCCAAGCGCAAGTCGGACTCGCCCATGAAGGGTTCCGTAGCAGCAAGTAACATAATATAAAATTTCTTGTAGTTCGTTGTAACTTTGATCGATGTTTCAATAATAGTGTATTTTTTAAAAGGTAAATTGCTGATTACGATTTATGACGTATTAAAAAAAAACTACTTACTAGATCTCGTTCAAACCAATTTTCGGTGGAAGTTTGCATGGTAATGTACCTACATCTTTTTTTTTTAGTTTTATCATTCTCTTATTTCGGCGCTCATAGAACCAATCACCAAGGGAAGCAACGACGGCGCGATCAGTACTTGGATGGGTAACCGCTAGTGACATGTTACCATGAGCGCCTCCGTGATTCGGAGGTCACGTTAAGCAGTCGGTCCCGGTTGTTATCATATGATAACAGTCGTAAAGCTTAGTTGGAGGCCTTTGGGCGGCTTAAAAGCATCCAGCGGCAAGATTACGTAGCCACAATGTTGTCTTGCCAGTCCCCAAGCCGCACTCGACCAGCGTGGAGACGTATGGCCGTAACCCTCTCCTTAGAGAAGACCCGAGCCCAACAGTGGGACGTTATGGGTTGTTGATGATTCTCTTGTTTTAGAAGTTATACACACATTTTACCAATTGGAAGTGTCTCTCGCGCAAACTATTCAGTTTAGAAAAAAATGATAATAGAAACCTCAATATCATTTTCGAAGACCTATCCATAGAAAACCCCACACGTATGTGTTGATAAAAAAATATTTTTAAGTTTCAGTTCTACGTAACTTAATGCGGTTTACAGAATACATCTCCTGACCAAGTTTTAACAGTATAGTTCTTACAGTTTCGGAAAAAAGACTACAGAAGCTAACACGGGCCTACTAATAGATTTTTTCGATAATTTAGAAAATATTTACAAACATTAATACACATAAAGCGATACGAAGTTCGCCGGGTCAGCTAATCTATACTAATATTATAAAGCTGCAGAGTTTGTTTGTTTGTTTGAACGCGCTAATCTCAGGAACTACTGGTTCGATTTGAAAAAATCTTTCAGTGTTGGATAGTCCATTTATCGAGAAAGGCTATAGGCTGTTTTTTTTTCAAAACAATTAGGGATCCGTAAGAAAATTGCTATTTCGTAACCCAAGTTGTGAAATCCAAAACCTATTTTTGCGTGCGCTGCAAATACTATTGACAATAGAACAAAATAATGTATTACGGGTTTGTAGGTCCCATTAAGATCTACAAAAAAGTCTGGGAGAGCATATATATAACAATCATGGTTTAGTCACAATAACCGCTTTTATGTTATTTTTTTTTATTAAATCGTCTGAAGGAAGCAACTACGTTAAATGTGTATCGTAATATTAATTCTTATCCAAATAAATCATTATGTATCAAGGGTATTTATGTAGAAGTTAAATACTTTTTGTTTCATTCCATTCGGACATTTCCTTTAGAAGTTATCACGAGTATAAGAGCTAAGAGTTGGTCCCTAATAATGAGTTATTTGCCAAAGAGTTTTTATCAACATAATACCTGATATTAATATTTATCCAAATAAAGGTGTTGTTGATTATGAGTATTAGATCTTAGAAGAGTATAATAAAAACATCCATACTAATATATAAAGCTGAAGAGTTTATTTGTTTGTTTGAACGCGCTAATCTCAGGAACTACTGTTCCAAGCACAGAACAGTGGGTCCAAGGTCCAATTTGAAAAATTATGTCAGTGTTAGATACCCCATTTACCGAGGAAGGCTATAGGCTATAATATATCATCACGCTAAGACCAATAGGAGCGGAGCACCAATGAAGAATGTTTCAAAAACGGGGGAAAATTATCACGCTACAGGCAATAGGAGACGCAAACGACGTTGCGTGGGTCAGCTAGTAGTGTATAAAAATAGTTTGGGTAACTTTCTCTTTATTAGATTAAGGACATTACAGTTACAAAACACCGCATTCTAGATAAGACAACATTCTTTTATCACATCATTCCCTTATATCCAAGTACATCAAGGGGTGTATCTTGGCTTTGTTTAAAATAATAAGAAACTTAGCGTTGTGGGAAAATGTATTCTTTTAAAACTAACTTTTATGTTTGGGTTGCGTAGGATGTCAACCGGTAGACAGTAGTATTACTACTGTTGATTCGGTCAAATCTATTTGAACTTTGATACTGGTGGCGATTCTCTTGTTGACATCACTAACCTAAATTCACTAAAATTTGTTATCTCTATATCTCTATCTCTATCTATACTCTAATCTCATCCGCTTACAGTCCATTTTTCGATATCTCACATCTCAGCTGTCACTGTGTTTAGTTTTGTACCAAATACACCTCAATCAGGAACACACTTGTTTATTACTGGAAAAAGTAAATTACTCAATTTAGACCATATTTTTCTTTTGGTATTCTTGTGTTGAACGTTTAAAGCATGTAACGTGTGACGTGAAACTTAACATCTCGCACTAAACTTAGACGTCGTCTAAATAGATGCCGTCTAAATTACTTACGTAATTATTTCTAATGATTTTTACATTTACAGTTTAGTTTTTTTGACTAATTAAGAAGAGTGTACCTCAGATCAACTTTTAGTCGGTACTGAACTAAATATAGTGAAAGCTGATTGAAAAATGGACTGTATGAGATGTATGTATGAGATTAAAGTATATAATCCAATAACAAATTTGTGTGATGACAACAAGTGAATCACCACCACTGTTTCTGAAACATTGATCTTTAAATCTACACTTCACGACACAAAAGGTACGTGAACAAAGATTTCATATTAAAATAATAATTTGATTCGTATTACGACTTGACTAGACTTAATCGAAATGATATTTATAAGGTACAATATATTTTTAATTATCTGACGTTTTAATCGAATTACATCTATAGTTGTCAAGGATGGACTCCATCAACATATCGATATCATATGTTTACATAAAAAGCATTTGATGTACTATTTATGTAAATATGATCTACGTAACCCTAACCACTATGCCAGTGCATAGCAACAAACAATTCTTAAGCTTTTTTTGACTGATTCAGCTTTAGTTATATTAAATGAGGCGCAAGGTAGTAGAGCCACGCTGATTTCAGCACGAACGGGCCGGCTCGACCGGGGCGGTACTACCCTCGCACAGAAAATCAACGTAAAATGACAGCGTGCTGTCGTGTTTCGTTGGTGAGTGCGAGACCGGAGGCCCAATTAGTCTAGTCAACAAGTTCCAAACTTGTTGACTAGACTAAAAGATGCAGCAGCATCACTAGGCCGCCATGGTGTGGGTTGCCATGCTGCATTGTCTGCATTCGCAGTGAGCATGGTGACCACCACTCTTGGATTCTGCTTATGCTTTCCATCAGGCAGAGTAGAGTCATTTTGGCGGGCCAAACATAAAAAAAAAAAAAAAAAAAAAAAAATGAGATTAGAATAATATTTATTTTACAAAATACTTAAAATAAAATAAAAGACATACAAACATTAGACAAGCACTTTGTGTTTATTTTATAATAATATATTAGAATTAAATAAATAAATAAATTTTAGAATATATTCTGTTAATGTTGTTGATGATACGGAACTGGTGACATTTTTATACACGTGAAGTAAGTTCTACTTCTGATCTTGTCTATAATAAATATAAAGTAACATACTTGTATAAGGTTGTTGTCCTTGTTAGAGGATATATCTCTCTCTTCAGCCTGCTGCCATTTACTGCTGAACCAAGGCCTCCCCCAAAGAACGCTAACCATTCCGGTCTTGGGCAGTCCACCTCCATTGTTAAGCATGGTGAGTATTTTTAAATACCTCCACACCATTGTTTATTACAGATTCATACGTAATTCATAAATTAATAAATAATAAACTCTCAGCTTGCGCCTCTTTACCTAAACATTTAATTATCGATAAAACCATCTGTAAAGGTCTACGCGCTGTATTTCCCCACCGTAGCACTCGCTGTAGCTCCGTAGGCTTCGTAGCAACTTTCAGTATTACGTCCGCCGCCGCGCCCGCTGCCGCCAATACGCGATGCTGCCGCGATCGCCATACATTCGCAACTTTTATGCGCGTTGTTAATTACAGTTTAAGATCCTTATAAATATTTATTAATTCATTTGTTTATTTCCTTTGTCGTTAACTTGTCGAAATATAAATTAAATTAATTGGTTCTTCACATGTAAGTTCTTCAAATAAGGTCTCTAATTCATTCTCAAACAATGTGTGCGTATATTAAAATTCTTGTGTATTATATATCAAATTAAATGATAGCAGATCACAACATGACACCTACATTTTTTGTGCGACACCTGATATGCGTTGTCGTAACATTTCTAATCAAAGGTGAGTGTTTAATAAATCCAAATATAAATTTTATTTTATAACTGGCTGAACCCCGCTATGTTACCTGCAGCAGGACAATAACTGCGGGTAACGCCGCAGGACAAATCTAGTCTAAAAAATGTAGCCTAAATTACCCCTTATATCATCAGCTATTCATCAAAATCGGTCCTGCCATTCCAGAGATTATCCGAAACAAACAGACAGGCAAAAAAAATTAAAATAGATTTTTTGATTTAAGTAGGTATCGTAACACTCACATTTGCATTTAGTGAAAAACTGTGAATTTGAAATTACAAACAGACTCTTCAATTTTATTTATTTACCCCTCCGCCGTTGTAAACCACATAACAAATATTATTATTATATTATAAAATAGAAGAAATATAACAGATAATTTTGTTTATTGAATTCTTGTCTTATAAACAACTAGCTGAGCCCCGCGGTGTTACCCACGGTACAACAAACGCGGGTAAAGCCGCGCGGCGAAGCTAGTCTGCAAAAAGTAACCGAAGTTACTCCTTATATCATCAGTGAAAGTCCCGTAAAAATTTGTCCAGCCATTCTAGAGATTAGCCGGAACAAACAGACAGACTATTTTCAGAGTATGTATTTTGTTACGTATCATACTTTGTTAAATATCATCAAATATCAATTCATCAAAAATTGCTGCCGTTTGTAAAGAAATTTAAGAATTCAGCCTTTCTGTACGGTAATTGTACAAAAGGAATCGTATCAGTTTAGACTTTTTTGGCAAATTACAATCTTTTGACGGGTTTGTGTGAAAAATCATCATCCTTTAAATTTAGAATTTAAAATTAGCTGGACACATAATGTTTCTATTCGAATTCGAGCTATATCTCTATAATAATAATACAATATATCAAAAAGCTACTAGACGTTGGTCTTAATGCTGGGCATTAAGACCAACGTCTAGTGGTAAGTAGTAGTAGTACTCCATTCCCAACTACATATAATTGATAGCCGAACTAGATTGATTGATTGACGGCACGATGTATCAATTTTTTTTGTTACTAGCTATACCGTACCAAGATTTGCTGTGTTACATTGTGGTTGCAAAAAGTAGATTGGAACCATTACTTTTCCATTCCAAAATTTGAGCTTAATCGATGCCGAATTTTATGAGTTTTTGAAGTGTACACAAACTTAAGAGAGTTTTAGAAGAAACCTTTATCCAACAGTAATGTATTTTATTCTTGGAGGGTTATGGTCGTATTCTACCGCGGTGACCAGCCGTTACTCTATGAAGACATACATATGGCCAACACTGATACTGATATGTTATTAACTGTTATTCCGAAATTATACTGTTGAAAGAAAGAAAAAAAAAACAAACAATTTAAACCATTTATTTTTACTACAACATAGTACAACATACAATCTACAATCAAGAACAATAAAATCACGTAACAATATAACATGTAAGAACTTGGAGGAGGCCTATACCCGACAAGGGACTTTACATGAAAATAACTTAACTAACACAGTAATAAAGATAGATATTAATAATACTAACAAATAAAATTAAAAAAAAAATATTAATAAAACATAAAACATCACAGAAAACCGGTGTGAAATAGTGCTTGCGCTGTGTTTCACCGAGTGAGTGAGGATACCGGAGGCCCATACCCCAACCCCCCTCCCCCTATCTCCCCCCCATCCCCCAAAGGCTGGTAACGCACTTGTGACGGCTCAGTGTTGCGGGTGTCCATGGGCGGCGGTAATCGCTTACCATCAGGCGATACGTCTGCTCGTTTGCCGGCCTATTCCATAAAAAAAAAAAATGTATAGGAAGAAGGGTTAAATAAAAAAAAAAAAAATAATGTATTATATTATAAAAAAATCAAACACACCATCCATCTTTGAATTTCAACACTTCAAAGATTCCTTTAAATTTTCATTTCGAATGTATCCTTCAAACATTAAGAAGATAATTAAACAGCTGTTTATTTGCTAATTCAAAGTATCTCGTGGAGTTTGAGTGACAAGACAAGTAAATACGTAATTAAACATATTTAGAACGCACAGGGTGTATCCTATCTTGAGTGTAGTTTCAAAGCAATTTATGTTAATTAATTTAGTAATCAAAATTAACAACAATATGTTATTATAATAATATATATATACATTGCACTATAATAATGCATATACATACATAACGTCACACCTATTTCATAGAGGAGTATGTAGAGACATTGATCTCCATTTACTACGTTCCTGACACACCTGTTCCTGTTCCGTCCACATTCATCAATATCCACATTCGTCGGTTCTTGGTGCCGTTCACAATTCTTCTTCTGAAAATCACCAATTTGGTCGGTAAATGTTCGCTGTGGACATCTTCTTCCGATATTCCTTTCGCAAGTCTTCTATCATTCATCTTCTCTACGTGGCTAAATCATAAAAATATTGAATAACTTAATATTTAAAGTTCTATTAAATTTTCTGTACTTTTATTTTGGCTTATAAAGTTACTAGTTGTTGCCCGCGGCTCCGCCCGCGTGTATGTCGGTTATCGCGGCAAATAGTAGCTTATGTGTTATTCTGATGTATAAGCTATATTACTGTAAAGTTTCATCCAAATCCGTTCAGTAGTTTTTGCGTGAAAGAGTAACAAACATCCTTACTTACAAACTTTAGCGTTAATAATATTAGTATAGATTTTGGCTGCTATACGTACATACATATAAAAAAATATCCTCTTTCTCTTCTGACATAGACTCGTTGCGCATTCGAGACTTGTGGTATCCCGTTTCCTGTTGTCCTCCCTGTTGCTCTCTCACTCTATTTGCTTTTAGGGTTCCGTAGTTCACGTCTGGGAATCCTTACAGTTTCGTCATGTCCGTCCGTCCGTCCTCAGCTTACAATCAAAACGGTTAGTGCTAGAAAGATGAAACTTTGCATGGATATGTGTATTTCTACTATTTACCACGTCAACAAAAAGCTAAAATAAAATCCCGGGGCACCTCTCCTACACGTAACTTGGGGATGTGTTTTCCTCGCGTCTACTCCATAGAGTGGGTATCATTAGATAGGTCTTTTAAAACTATTAAGGGGTTGCTAAGACGATTTTTTGATTTAGGTATCCGTTTGCTAGATATTCAACTTTAAAGCGCTTTTTTTGTCATAATAAGGCGTCCCCTCCCCTCTAAATGGCTGGCTCGAAAAATCTGAAAAAAATCATGGTAGTCCATGTGATGAACTTTGAAGGAAAAAATATAACGGCTTGGCTAACTTTGTTAGTTCAAGAGTTATAGATGCCTAACTTGTAAAAAGACCTTACTTGAAAAACTTCGTACAAAAATAACGAAATAGTAAGTAAACATTAATCATAGTAATAAATACCTACCCGCCTTCTAAATCCACATACCACTAGGAAACCCTATTCTATGCGTGTAATTCTTGCAACAAAAGGACAAAAAAATATTTATTTAAAAAAATCACATTCTTATATGGCGTAACTGTTTTATTTCATTTAATTTCTCGCAATAAAAAAAATTATTTTACTTTAATTGGTACACAGTAAAACAATCAAATATGAAATAGAATATGCATGGAAAGCTAATCGCACGTAGTTAGCTTTGTTAGTTAATTAAGTCTATATTGCATACTAGATTTTGACCACGGTTCGTCCGCATGTTTGTTGGATATCGCTGTAATCATTTTTTGGATGAAACATAGCCTATGACACTCAGAAATAATGTGGCTTTCTATTGGTAAAATAATTTTCAAATCAATCTGCTCAGTAGATCTAGAGATTACCTCATGGAAACTCACAAACTAATAAAATGTAGGTAATTTAACTTGTATTTTTTTATATATTTATGTAGATAATTATTATGCGTTACTATAAGAGTCGTGTAGTTAAAATCTAAATTAAAGTCCATTATTTTGCTCGATTTACTTCTTAGTACCTGGAAGACCGTGTTCGGTATTTTTTGGTAAATTTTCTAAAACTGAATACTAGCTTGATCATTTTAAATTAGAAATTACATACTAAAATCCATGAAAATAGTTGAAGCCGTTTAAAGGTATTAGATAGATGTGGCATTAAAAAACGTAAGCAAGTTTACATCAATATTAAGTAATGAAAGGTTTGTTACTTAAAAACACGTTGTTAAAGTGTTATGGTGCGTTTCTATGTCACGTGTGACTACGGCTTTCCAAACTTGTTTCATACTTTTTCAGCGTCGTTTTTTGTCGTAGTTGGGTTTTAGTTTTTACTTCTTTTTATTAAAATGTTTTGGTGCCATTATTAATATATGATATATATATTTGAAATGTACAAGTAACGCCCTTTCCAATGATACCAAACACGGCATATTTATCTCAAATTTATTTTTTAATTCATTACTTTATGTCGGCTAAAGGGCGCCACATTTGATTCAGCGACACATCATATAGCCTATAACTAGCAGACGATCAAGACGCTTCTAACGATACCTGATTTGTCCAGTTCTAATAAGTAGTTACGGAGCTATGAGGGAACAAATGAACATACATACATACATAGTCTGTCAAAATCTTAACCCTCCTTTGGCTTTGCCGTAGTCGGGTAAAAATAAACTTTGGAATTATGAATTTTTCTCCTCTTTAGAGTTACAAACTTTTTGGACCTTTAGGTCCAAAAAGTTTGTAACTCAGGGCAAGTTAATAATTGTTTTTTGACCATTAAAAACAAAATGTTTTAAACGTTTGGAGAATCTGACTAATATAAGTCATTCCTTTTAAATTACAGAACCTTGAAAATGATGCTCATATCCTTCGTGTTCTTCGAGCTTGAGAGAACAAAGACCAAACGAGAAAATAAGATTTTCACTTTACATTTTGTGAATATGAGCATGCCATCTTGTGTTCTGAGATTATGTAAATATCATTGTGCTCATTATGTCCGGTTACCGCATTTTAGCGTGTAATGCCGTGGAACAAATATGAAAAAAGATCATCCCTCAATTCACTATCTTCCACCGATGAGAAAAAAAAAAGTTATTTCAAAATGTATTTTACCTCTATTTTAGGTCCCAAAATCAACTCGACACAAAATTTATTCGTTACTATGAATCGGTTTATCTATTTTTAACCGACTTCCAAAATAATGAGGTTCTCAATTTTTGCTACATAATCTTGGACTTCATATAATGCCTCACTTTGTCCGACCTATAATTTGATTTCACTTATTATAAAATATAATGTCAGCGTAATTGACTTTTAAATTGTTCAGAATTTTACTACCCGTTCTTACTCTGCTAAAATGAGTAACTCAAAGCCTTTAGCTATAAATTTTGAACATTGAAATTCAATTCAAACTTCCATTTTTTTTTAAGGCAACTAAATGTTCTTTATTAATTTCCTATTTAATACGTATACATATAGGCTAGAAA
The DNA here is from genome assembly GCA_949125395.1 of Diaphora mendica. Classification (NCBI taxonomy): domain Eukaryota; kingdom Metazoa; phylum Arthropoda; class Insecta; order Lepidoptera; family Erebidae; genus Diaphora; species Diaphora mendica. The sequence continues at coordinate 21,244,048 of OX421315.1, forward strand.
TTAGTTCCTAATAAACTTAGTCTGCAAACACCTACAGCCATCTTTCGTACGTAATGTGATGAATAAATTGGGAATATACTATGGGTTGAACTAGATAAGTGACTATGTTTTTTTTTTTTTTTTATGTTTGGCCCGCCAAAATGACTCTACTCTGCCTGATGGAAAGCATAAGCAGAATCCAAGAGTAGTGGTCACCATGCTCACTGCGAATGCAGACAATGCAGCATGGCGACCCACACCATGGCGGCCTAGTGATGCATCTGAATCTTTTAGTCTAGTCAACAAGTATGGAACTTGTTGACTAGACTTATTGGGCCTCCGGTCTCGCACTTACCAACGAAACACGACAGCACGCTGTCATTTTACGTTAATTTTCTGTGCGAGGGTAGTACCGCCCCGGTCGAGCCGGCCCGTTCGTGCTGAAATCAGCGTGGCTCTACTACCTTGTTCACTCCTCTCTCCAATGTAACGATCACCTTTTGAAATTTGAGATGTCTTAGGACCCATAGTAAGCCATTCAATCGCTAAAACTCGTCACTGGAAAGAGCAATGAACCTTTACGGCGATTCACCGTGTTCTTAATCTAAACTAAAATCATTAAGCACTTACTGGAGTTGTGTGGCGTCCTGTTCTCGGCGTTCCATTCCAAGAGATCTCTTGGGTAGTGTCTTCTCTGCGTCGTCACACAATCATAAACTCCTAAAGTGCTGTACAACTTTCAAGGTATTCGAATTACAATAAACTCGTATCAACTATCACGGATATTCGAATTACAACTCACTCGCTTCAGTTATCGCGGAACGCGCCTACAAAACTCGCGAGTCCACGACCTAACACAAAACGGTTTATCACTAACGAGACCGCGGGTCGATGGACAATACAATTAGCTTAGTATCAATTAATTACGGCTTTCAAACAATAATCGTCTACCTTTCACAACGAGCGTCTTTCAAGTCCTTTTTTATTAACCTCAAACGTCAAAACGTCAAACAAGAAAAAAAGTGACAATCAAAATGTTGCCATTATAATGACGTTCGAAATCCAACAGACTACTTGTCAAATATCATTTTCGTTTTACATATTTACTAGATGAGCCCCGCGGTGTTACCCGCGATATAACTCAGGTAACGCCGCGGGTCGAATCAATTACATTTTGTATGTTTTTTACCGAATTTTGAATCTAAACCATTCTCGAATCCAGAGGAATAGAAAAATTAATTAAAATCGGTTCTGCCGTTTACGATGAGTTTAGGCACATATACACGCACAGAAGATTAATAGTGTAGCAGGCGTGGCAGCAAGCAGTACACAAAATTAACGCAAAATTAAGTATGTATTTGACATGAAATATTTTAAATGGAACTTGTGACATCACTTTCACTATTATTTGCACAACTTTAAATCCATTTAGACTATTTTTCGCGCTAGTCGTTATTTTTTAGATGAAGGGGGACGTCCTGTTTTGACAAAAAAATGCGATTTTAGTTTAATATCCTAAACTAAATCCCTTGATTTAAAATCGTCTTAGTAACCTCTCAATGTTTTTAAAAGACCTGACCACACTATGGCAAGAAAAAAATCTCCATTCTAGGTGTAGGGGAGGATCCCAAAAAAATTGTTTTTCATGATGTCATTTTGGCACTTTATGACGTGGTAAATACTAAAGCACTAACCGATTGGAAGGTATGCCGAGGACGGACGGTCTGACGGACGGTCAGACGGACATGACGTAACTTTAAGGGTTCCTACGGAACCCTAAAAAGTATGTACCTATGACCGCTCACACGCAGTACGGTATATGACAATTTTATACTAAACACGTTCAACTAGCAGCCAGTTACGTTGCAACACTTGCAACCGATGCACCACCGTAACCTACTCTATACACAAGTAATAAATTCTCACAATAAACCCCCGATATAATAACCTGAGTTCCCTTTAAAAAGAAAAAAACACGTTATGCGCTTTCATTTGAGACCCCGTTCGACGACATTCGGTTACTCTTCCCCACTTTCACCCCCATAACTTTTCAACCGATTTTCATGAAACATGTCTAAGAACACTCGCACGTAACTCACCTTTCATACAAAAAAAACTAAATTGAAATCGCTTCATCCGTTCGGGAGCTACGGTGCCACAGACAGACAGACAGATACGTGAAACTTATAACACCCCTCTTTTTGGTCGGGGGTTAAAAAGTAGCTTTTCCCACAAGTGGTAAAATATCAATAAAATATGAGTTTTTCTTTGGTTTCTTGTCTTGTAAGCACAACTGTGGTTCTTTTATATACTGCAAAAAAGAATTAGTTAACTTTTACAGAATCTCATGCACCACCATTTAACCTTTTTTGCCATTTTTGTTTGGGATCAGTGCAATGGCTCATATAATTGGTCAGAAGTAATAAAGAACAAGAGCGAATTCTGTTAAGGAAAAATCCGGCCAAGTGCGTGTTTATTATTAATATTTTTAGGGTATGTTGAACTATGTTTTAGTACAATCTTGCACTCGTGATGTTTGATAATGATCATAGTTAAAGTTTCTTGTTAATCACAATCATCAATATCTTACACATTTTAGGGAACGTTTTTATCTCAATTTATAGTAAGAAAAATATAGTACTATATTTGTTTTAGGCATATTAAAAAAATCCTCAACATGTGTACGTTGTCACAGTCACCCTTGTCACAGTTTCAAAGCTTGTCTGTCTCGTATGTCACACAAACTGACTTCAATGTGCTTGGTCGTACAATTAGTACGACGTGTTTGGTGTACTCAGATATACAGTATCTAGACGTAAACATTTATTTTAGTAATCTGCAAAATATTGAATTGTAACAACATTGCATAAACATCAAAATTAATTTATCATTGAAATACACACATCAAAAGTGTCTAGCTGCGAGCATTTCTTCCCTGCTTAAATGACGTCGCCGCTCCATAATAACGTTGGTTTTAATCAGTAGTAGGGAAACAGTAGCACTAATAATGTCTTCAATGCGTTGTATGTTTTTATAGGGAAAATATTGACAGCTGATTTTCATCTTTTACTCGAATTTGATTGACAGTTCCTGATTCAAATTACGAAATGCACCAAAAAGGATCCATATAAATTTATAAAATCATAAATTTATTACAAAGCCACATCTCAATCTCAAGAAATCCGCATAAAAATGCTTGATCCCTAGACACTTTTGATGTGTGTATATGAACAGGTAACGGAAAAAAACATATAAACACTGATAAATGTTAACGTCTTAGAAAATAATCAATATTGAGAGTTTGACAAACATGTTTTGAGGATTGTATTTGAATTGATATACTCAGGTAAAATATCTACAAGCTTACATTACTGAGTCCTTTTTACCGTAATGGTTATTCGGAAACATTATTGAAAAGTTACAGTTACGAACCACCTATTATTGTCACAACTCAAAGTCACATCTGTCCTACCGGATTTAAGTTATGTGATGTCAATAAACCAATTACTTGAGTAGAAGTAAGTAATTTAGATTTTTCGAGATTCAGTGACGAAGAAATCATTTTATTAGCTTTGAAAACCTACCAAATAAATTAAGCAAGATCTTCTGGAGGTGAATATATTTGATTCCTGAGTTCAATCTTACTTTTGAATGAGGTCATTGTAGACGTAATTATATGAAAGGTTTGTTTTTAAAATACCATTGTTTTTGTATGAAAAACGTATTTGACAAGTGGACAGAGCTACTTAATTGTATTAACTGTCGAGGTTGACTACATAAGGATAAAAATGATTTTGCTTTTGACAGAACTGTATAAATAGCAGTGTTTTGTAAAGAACAATTCTGAACGGGCTAAGATTTAGAACTTGGCTTCATCGTAATTTTTATTCCCTCAATCCCTATCCAATACATATCAATAAGATATTGAAAGATGTGATCAAACAAAGAACATTAGCATCATCTTTTAAGCATTATTTTCACGTCACGTCACTAGAACCACTATCAGAGCAACCATTATAAAACAAGTGCCAATCAGATTTAAGTAAGTAGTTATGAGAAAATATACGAAATAAAATCGCCAACATCATATTTTTTTAAGAGAATTCAATAATCCTCTTGATGGGTTGAACACAGTTACTTGTGAAAACGCAGTCTGAGACAGAAAATATATCTGACTAGCTGACCCACGCAACCTTGTTTATCTCCTATCGCCCGTAGCGTAATAATTTTCCCCTGTTTTTGTAACATTCTTCATTGTTGCTTCGCATTGAGATTAGCGCGTTCAAACAAACAAACAAACTCTTTAGCTTTATAATATTATAAGTATAGATTTATCTGAGTTCGGCCAAGGACGATACCGAAAGCTTTCTGAGATTATGAAGGTGAGCTCTGATCACTGGTATGACATAAGAATCATATTTTTTTCAGATATAATTCGTTTGTAAAAATATTAAAAACTTAATAATCCTATTGATTGATATTATTGACTAAAGATAAAAGGATCTACTTTTTAAAACAATATTTTAAATTTAATCTTGTAATGACAGTAAACAGAGTAAACTAGGTAACAAAATAAATAAATAACAGTTTTATGGAACAGGAACGGAAAAAAATAAGGGATGAAAATGTCAAAACTACATTTCACTCATATATTTGCCATATAGAACTTTACGATATCCATGTTCTTAGATGAAGATCTAGCGTTCTTTATACTCGTATAAAGTACAATCTCAGTAAAGTCTGTTGGTAGGTATTTGTTATAATTTTTTAAAGATATTTTTATTTAATAATCTCCTATTCGTTTCACGGGCAACAATGAATGGCAAGATTGATTTTTGACTAAGTCGACAGCCCAGGACGTTACAAACACGAGAAGCTAAGATTTCAGTTACAGTAGATGAATTTTTAAAGTTTATAATGAAATTTCTAGCTAATAGGATTAGGATTAACTAAAAAAATGATTATCATAATCATCTTGATATTAAAACACAAAGATTTTTTTAAAAATTGGAACAGTAAAAAATCTTTGTACATCGAAACTTAACTTATACATTTAAAAACCACTTTTGTTTAGCGTCTGCACTCATTGTTTAGTATTTTTTCCGTAATGAGAAATATATCTTACGCAATTTGTTATGTAAAGAAGAATATCCGAAAGCTTTTTTTTTAAAATAATTCTGACATCTTACACAAAACGCCATCTAGTCCTAAGCTAAGCAGAGCTTGTGTTATGGGTACTAGACAACTGATATAAATATATATATATACTTTTTTTTTGTTAATACATCCATATTATGCATAGAAAACACCCAAACTCCGAAACAAATATTTGCAGATCATACAAACATTTGGTCAGACCCGGGAATCGAACCCGAGACCTCAAGCACAGCAGTCGCATACGCCACCACTGCGCCACAGAGACAGTCACTGTAAATGTAATTTCAAATTATTTTGGCAAACTTTAATTTTTGTAAAGAGCGCGGAAACATTTTTGTAAGGAAAGAGCAATTTACAATCTCTGACTAATTCCACCAGAAATTTAAGTCACATTGAGGTTTGCGAACAATTCATCTTTATTCAGAAGCAGGAAGTACTTTAAAACTTTTTAAGACATACCAACTGTTAATTGATTTGAGAAGTTAACTTTTCAGATAGAAATTTTAACTTTTTATACAAATCCATTTTTTAGTTCTGGTATGACGTGAATATTTTATTTTCAAGTTTCTAGTTTATGCATTACGTAAAAGTTATCTGTTTTACAAGCTCTTTATTAACTTGCAATGTATATGTATGCTTGTTTGGGTGGAATCTTGCAACTCAATTTTGAAGCAGATATCTTCAACCGATTTTGCTGAAATTTTGCAAGCATATGTATATAGCGTGAGAATACAATATTATAATTATAATGACATGGAGCTGATCTGCTGCTGGAGCTGGAAGGTGGCCATAGGAACTCTGTAAAAAAACGTCGCAACATCATCGAGTTTGGGACTCGTTTGATTCGTCGCGAGGCATCCCCGTGTTGTTTAAAAAGCTTTTTAATTTAAATTATTTTACTGCTACTAAAGTAGGTATATTTTGATTGTTAATTAATTTTGAGATTGACTGCACGTTTGGCCTAGTAGTTTAATAGGTCGCCACCCCGCTTATTTCTGCTCCAATACACTTTGTGTGATCCACAAATTGTTGTTCTAAGTTTGGGTGTTCTTTGTGTACGTTTCATGTATGTTTGTAAAGTCCCCCGCAACACAGGGTGTATATTCCTAATGCGGGAGTTGTATGTGGAGTCTGTGCGGCATGGATCTCGTTGCCGATTTTTCTTATCTATACTAACTAGCGACCCGCCCCGGCTTCGCACGGGTGGAGTTTAGATGTCCCCGCCGCGTCGACGACACGATTCGTGCATTTTAAATCTGTAATATCTTCGAATATATTCATTTAAATTAGATACAGTTCAGGGCCAATCTCATCTATATTAAATTCACAATGTATTTATTTTTATTTAATTGTATGAGGATTCATTCTGTATTGCTTAATATCGCTTCGTAAATAAGCCATTATTTCTCGTAAAAAGAAAGGAATAAAAAATGTTTATTGTGGGTCGACATATACCATTGCGAACTTTTTTGTGGACCTTTTTAAGGTGTACAATGCTGCAGTACATTATTTTGATCTATCTCGTAGGGTGCAACCAGCATTTGCAATGTAAGCGCAAAAAGTGTGTTTATTTGCTACATCACATTAGAAACCTCAAAAATTAACAGTGTTTCCATATTATATTATGCATTTATTATACATAAAAACCTACCTCTTAAATCACTCTATCTAATAAAAAAACCGCATCAAAATCCGTTGTGTAGTTTTAAAGATTTAAGCACACATATGGACATAGGGACAGAGAAAGCGACATTGTTTTATACTATGTAGTGATATACTAATCTATACTAATATTATAAAGCTGAAGAGTTTGTTTATTTAAACGCGCTAATATCAGGTTAGTCCGGTTTGAAAAATTCTTTTTGTGTTGGATAGTACATTTATCGAGGAAGGCTATATATCATCACCAATACCCGACCATTTGAATATTTTTTGAATTTAAACTACGTGTACCTTTTTAGGGTTCCGTGCCAAGCAAAAAACGGAACCCTTATAGATTCGTCATGTCTGTCTGTCTGTCTGTCTGTCCGTCTGTCTGTCCGCCCGTCCGTATGTCACAGCCACTTTATTCCGAAACTATAAGACATATAATATTGAAACTTGGTAAGTAGATGTATTCTGTGAACCGCATTAAGATTTTCACACAAAAATAGTAAAAAACAATTAATTGGGGATCCCCATACTTAGAACTGAAATAAAAAAACAAAAATTACATCCAACCGATACGTGTGGGGTATCTATAGATAGGTCTTCAAAAATGATATTGAGGTTTCTAACATTATTTTTTTCTAAACTGAATATTTTGCGCGAGAGACACTTCCAAAGTGGTAAAATGTGTCCCCCCCGGTAACTTCTAAAATAAGAGAATGATAAATTTAAAAACAATATATGATGTACATTACCATGCAAACTTCCATCGAAAATTGGTTTGAACGAAATCTAGTAAGTAGTTTTTTTTTATTACGTCATAAATCGTAAACTGCATTTTACCTTTTATTCAATCAACACAAATATAAAAATAAAATAAAAATTAGATCATGTTACTTGCTGCTGCGGAACCCTTCATGAGCGAGTCCGACTCGCACTTGGCCGCTTTTAAATATAACAAGAGTGGGGTACTTCTAAAAAAATGTTTTCTAGCCGTGTGTAAATTTTTAATGTATGTAAATTTTACCACTGTGTAAATATTTCTGTACATTTTATTTCGTCAGGGTTGAGTTACATATAAAAGCCTCAATAAGTTACAAAACGAAGGAAGATAACCCTTGTTTCCATGAGTATGGTTTCTAGAGGTATTCATTTAAACCTATTGGGATCTGGCTATTATCATAGATGCATTAAAATATGTATTATATTACATTGAATTATATTAAATTACTACATGTATAATGTAAACTTAAGTGAGCACTGTCTTTTATGATTTAGAAAAATGTTCGTGAATTGCGTCTGAGTGTTATCCTAGGTGTCACCATCTTCTCTAAGACCCATTATATTTCAATTGCGAGACTAATACGTTTTAAAGAAATACCTAAACTCGCAGTGACTGGATAGTATATCTGAAAACTACATTTTCATCTGAATACACACTCTTTTAAGAATTCAAGGTTTCGTTTACTTAGTATTTGTATTAAATGTTGATTTTATAAAATGTCAACAAACTTGATATAAAATTATAATAAGGAAACAAGAAAACCTGACCTATAATCAAATCATAAACAAATATTACTACAAAAACATTTAGCTTATATAAATATTACATTTTAGGTCATGAATTCTTAAATGTGAAGAATTGGTACTTATTTTTACACATACATAATTCTATTGTGAGGATACAATGTTATTACTGTATGATCGACACTAAGCCGTTAAGGCAAGTTTTTCACATCATCATCATCAATAACCCATAACGTCCCACTGCTGGGCTCGGATCTTCTCTCAGGAGAGGGTAAAGTCATACGTCCCCACGCTGGGCGAGTGTGGGTTGGTATTTTTTCACATACTCATTTGCAATATTAATAGCATGATAATGCAAGAATAACTCCTTTAAGGATTATGACCAGAGCAGTATTCAAATTTGAAAAGGCTGATAAAGCAATTCTAGTAACTGGTGCAAAAATTATTTAAAGTTATAAAGATTCTTAACTGTACGTGGTCGTGGTAACTGAGCTAGCATGTACCTATTCTATTAGAGGCTTTGAAATCGAATGGATGAGCTTCAAGCATTTCATAATATTGGCGTTTTTGTCTGTTATAAAACACATAATACCGCTTAGCAGTTTTACTCATAACTTGTGTACACAAAGCAGGCAGAACTACAATAAAGAAGTAAGCCAGTATATAGTGTAATCAGTAGCACAAATTTGATGTTTGAAGATATTCAAAAGAGATATTGGCTACTATATTTTTCTATTAAGTTGCAGAATGAAATGATATTGAAATATTTTTATCGTACCTTTCAGTTAGATAAAAGTTTGTAGTGGACGTTCATTAACTGCATTTGCTAATATTTGCATTTCCAAAATACTTCTTTGATAAACGACAAAAACTAAAAGAATATGAAATGAACTCGCGATTGGAAGTTGTTTTACAACCTTTTTATTATAAACTTGCAATGTATATATGATGCTTGTATGTTCGGGTGGAATCTTGCAACTCAATTTTGAATCAGATATCTTTAACCGATTTTGCTGAAATTTTGTAAGCATATGTATACTGCGTGACAATACAATATTATAATGACATTGAGCTGATCTGATGCTGGAGCTGGAAGGTGGCCATAGGAACTCTGTTAAGAAACGTTGCAACGTCATTGAGTTTGGACTCGTTTGATTCGTCTCGAGGCATTCCAGTAAAAGCTTGTTTTTAAAAAGCTTTTTAATTTAATTTATTGAAGACAAAGTTTCGCAAGCATGTCGCTTTAAAGCCTTATATTAACTTGAAAGCTTTGCTTTTATTTTAATTTGTTAGGTGAAATATAAAAGTTTTGGTGTGTCGATGTGAACTAAATTAAACGATTGTTAATTTTGTTATTTGATTCGAATTTATAAATAAGGTGAAATCATATATTGAGCCTTACTACTCGTATAACAGTCAATAATAAATAAATATTTCGGACATCTAACACACAACGCCATCTAGTCCCAAGCTAAGCAGGGCTTGTGTTATGATGGTTACTAGATAACTGATATAAATACATACATATATACTTTATTTTTGTAAATACATACGTCTAATACATAGAAAACACCCAAACTTCGAAACAAAATATTTGCAGATCATACTAACATTTGGTCCGACCCGGGAATCGAACCCGAGACATCAAGCACAGCAGTCGCATACGCTACCACTACGCCACCGAGGCAGTTTAATCATTATTTTCAATCATTATGTTAGAGATTGATGTTTCAAAGGATTCCTATATTTCTTGCATACTTATGATAAAATCAGTAGAAAATTCAAACATTCATTAAGTTCTATGTTTCAAGTAATCTCTAGATACCAAATCCCAGTGCCCATATGACCTTTCAATTTGACATTCGCCTAACAAACGGTATGTAGAAAAGCATTGCAGTTTATAATAAAAATGGGTACAGGTTCTGCATTTTTATAGGTTTTAAAATCTTGGAATTATAAGATCCATTGCGTACTACACTGAATTCAAATAGAGCGTTCGTATTCCAGAACATAACTTTCCGTCATAGGCTTTTGAGAGGTCATAACCTAGTCCGTATGCCACGTACCTATGTCCGTATGCCACGTTTTCGGGCATGCCAAAATTATATTACGAGATGTAATGCGACTTACAGTGAGTTCTATGATTTATAATGCCCGTTTGAATATTATAGCGACAGTAATGTAATTTACTTGAACGACTACACATCGCTTGTTTTGGTGTGTTAACTTAAATTATACAATAAATCACTTAGTTCAAAGTAGGTACTTTGGAAGTACGAACACTATCTCATATTTTGTATTCTTAGGTGTATTGGAAAGTGTTTTAAAGTGTGAACTTTCAAAACTTGTTACTTTATGAAATTGGAAATTAAATGTCTTCTCTAATATTATTTGTGAAAAATTTCATTCTGATGGATATGCATTTAAATTTATATCAATATTTAATATTAGGTAAATAATTGAAGTTTTTTATATGATTGAACTCGTTAATATTAGGAACTACTTATTGGAATTCATTTCTTTTTTGATTTCTTCGCTAAGTGTCGCGTAGACTATTTACAAAATCATGCTATGAGCAATAGTTGTCACCCTAGTCCCTAACGTTAATTTATATTTAGCTTATTTGTACTTAAATAGTGGAAAAGCAACATTACTATACCATTAACTTCATAGTAGGTAGTAGAGCCACGCTGATTTCAGCACGAACGGGCCGTCTCGACCGGGGCGGTACTACCCTCGCACAGAAAATCAACGTAAAATGACAGCGTTCGTGCTGTCATCTTTCGTTGGTGAGTGCGAGACCGGAGGCCCAATTAGTCTAGTCAACAAGTTCCATACTTGTTGACTAGACTAAAAGATGCAGCAGCATCACTAGGCCGCCATGGTGTGGGTCGCCATACTGCATTGTCTGCATTCGCAATGAGTATGGTGACCTCCACTCTTGGATTCTGCTTATGCTTTCCATCAGGCAGAGTAGAGTCATTTTGGCGGGCCAAACATAAAAAAAAAAAATACTTTATATTAAAAGCTACTTATAGCTTCTGTGTAATACCAAGTTTTTAACAAGTAGAAGAAAAATAAATTTAGATGTACTAAACTCATGATCACAAACTTTTATTACTTTTTTACCCTTAGGGTAACGTCATTTGATATATTTGTAATGAAAGTTCGTTTCACCTTTTCAGTTTGTTTCAATGAAAAACGTATAACTGATATTTTAGAATGTATACCGATTTAAATAAAATAAAAATATAACCACTTACGTTACCATTGAATTAGAGTGCATATTTTTTCCAGGTTTCTTCTAGGTTATTTGAGTTTTCATCATCATTTATTATCATTCATTTAGGTCATATTATTGTGCGCAATAAAAGTCCTGTCTATCTATCTGAATAATTATTTACATTTGTAACATAAATTATATTAATATAGTTTAAAAATGGATAGTTAATGACTAATTTTTCAAAATATATATAACAAAAAAAATAAAATAAATAAACTAATTTTTTTAAATAAATATATTTATATACTGCACCTACACATAAATATGTACCTACATTATTTCAAACCGTAATGTAACATAATTTAAAAACAATTAAGTGGATATCCACAAATATCGTAAAGAGGCAATAGACAGAATAGTGAAAGACATTGCGAAGACGGCATACTTCAGAAGGCGGATACAGGTGCAGATAGTGCGTTCATTAATGAGAGGAACGCCGACTTTAACAAGAAACTTGAGCAGTTCTATGGCTGTCGGACGACTGAGATCAGTTTTATTATCAACATAGTCTGTCTCATTTGTAAAGGAACACAGCAATGAAACATAAAGTCGTCAGGAATATGGAATACGCAGGCGCCTGTCATTTTGAAATCTGTTATTTAATGTGATTGTCTTTCAGTTTTTTATGTTTTTTTTTTACATTTAATTTTTTTTAAGTATTTTTTTTAGTTAATTAGTTTTGAATGAGTGTAAACGAAAGTGGCAAAGTGACTGTGTATGCAGGTCAACCTGCTGCTTCAACTAGTGGCCTCGTCCGTTGCCCTATCTGTCCCCAGGATCGTTTTCTTAAAGGTGAGCGATACTTGAAGGTACATTTTGGTAAAGTGCATATGGCTCAAAATGTGCTTTCATGTCCACCTGATCCCATACCACCTAGTCAGATTCCAACCAATAGCACACAAATTCCTTTTTGGCAAAAGTTAAGTTCTTTAAAAAATTCAATTCCAGTTCTTAAAAGAGTTCCCCGAGGTGCAAGGCCTACTGTTGCTGATAATTTAACCAAGTGTGTAGGTCTTGTTGTCCGACAAAATTCAATATCGGCCTGGGAACAGTTACTTACCTTCCCTTACAGAATTTTATACTTGAAAAAAAACGAATTGTACCCAAAAATCTTTGACAACCCAAATTAAAGAGAATTGTCTTAATACTAACAATTTCGACCCTAAATTATCTAGCCTTTATAATAACAAACGCAATACTTTTACTTTTGTAGAGACGAAACTAAGGTATGGTGATATAAGGGGAGCAGCTAGGTTACTTTTTAGCAGCGATATGGTAGCGCCTTACTCGCCTGATACGGTTGAAGGCCTGAAGAATAAGCATCCCACACCTCAGGATAATCTCTCTTTTCCCGACCCACCTACTAGTGACAATGAACACCTTAATGTTACTCCTAAGGATGTTTTTTCTGCCATTTGCTCCTTCCGGAGTGAATCTGCTGGCGGTCTTGACGGCTTGACAACACAGCATTTGAAATATCTTATTTGTTCAAGCGCTGGAGAGGCTGGCGATGCTCTCTTGAAGGAGTTGACGGCTTTAATAAACCTCATGCTCTCCGGCAATGTGGACGAAGGCATCATCGACATTTTATATGGAGCCAACTTATGTGCTCTACGTAAAAATGATGGTGGTATTCGTCCGATTGCCGTAGGGTGTACGTTGCGGCGTATGGTAGCCAAAATTTGCTGCAAATATTACAGTACCGAACTTGCAACAAAATTCCAACCAGTGCCACCTGGTTTTGGCTCGAAAGGTGGTTGTGAGGCTGCCGTACACGCTCTGTCCACATATCTTAGCAGCGGGAAAGGGGAGGTGATCTTGAAGGTTGACCTGAGGAATGCTTTCAATTCTGTAAATAGGGACACTTTGTTGACACAAGCCAAAATTAAAACCCCTAAAATTTTTAATTTTCTTTGGCAATGTTATAGATATCCAACAAAATTAATGTATAAGGACAATCTTTTAGACTCTCCCGTCGGATGTCAAGAGGGTGATCCACTGGGACCAGTTATCTTCAGTTTAGCAATACATCCCATTATAGAGCAGTTTAAATCTAAATTTAACATATGGTACCTTGACGATGGAACCTTAGGAGGGGAAGTAGATACAGTTTTGGAAGATTTATCTTTTATTAAAAATAAATTTAAATCTATTGGCTTGGAACTCAACTCTGACAAATGCGAAATTTTTATTTGTGATAACACAGACAGACTCTCGACTATACAGAAATTTAATTCTTTGGCACCTGACATTAAAGTATTAGAAAAAAAGTCTCTTCGCCTTCTGGGGTCTCCGGTCTTGGAAGATGGTTTTCAGCCTTTCATAGAGGACAAAATTAAAAATGTTGGTGAAATTTCGGATCGTTTACTTAAAATTAATATCCATTCGGCTTTTACTATTATTCGTCATTGTCTTTTTGTACCTAATTTTACACATGCGCTTCAGTCATCACCCTTTTGGAAATATTCATCACTTTTAGAAAAAGTTGACAAAATTATACAAAACACGCTCAGCAAAGTTTTGAATGTTGCTTTAAACGATCGAGCCTGGCTCCAAGCATCCCTACCAGTTCGTTTGGGTGGTCTTGGAGTACGCAAAATTGTAGATGTCAGCCTTCCAGCTTTTCTATCTTCAGTTCATGTCACAGAAGAATTAACCAGGAAAATTCTTATCAACACACTGGTTGATTCTGAAGTATCATGCAAGGCCATTGCTATAGATGCTTGGCAGATAGCTTGTCCCAGTACTATTTTACCTGCTAACCCATTTTCTCAGCGCCAATGGGACGCGCCGTTATGTATTTTAAAGCAAAGAAGACTTCTGGATACATCAACCAGTCTTGCTGAGCGCGCTCGTTTGTTGGCTGTGGGAAAGTGGGAATCAGGTTCATGGATTCAGACACTTCCATCGCCCAACATAGATAATAGCCTTGCAGGTAGACTTAGTTCGGCAGCTTATGCAGTATGGAAGATACGTCAGCTCACTGATACGGACACAGCTAGGCTAGTTTATTTTAGCTACTTTCACAGCGTCATGTCCTATGGTATACTACTCTGGGGCAAGGCGGCTGATATTGAAATGATTTTTATTCTACAAAAACGAGCCATCCGCTCAATATACAATTTAGGTGCTAGAGTCTCTCTCCGAGAGTTGTTTAAAGATATAGGTATTTTAACTGTTGCATCACAGTACATATTTGCAAATGTTATGTTTGTTAGGCAAAACATTAATGACTATAAGAAAAACAGTGATGTACACAATATTAATACAAGAAATAAGTCTAAACTCGTTGGTACCTATCATCGTTTACATAAGGTACACAACTCGTTCGAAGGTCTTGGTATACGTCTTTATAATAAAATTCCTACATATGTAATTGACCTTCCTATAGATAAATTCAAGCGTACTGTAAAAAATCACCTTATAAGGAAAGCCTACTATACGATTGGCGATTATCTGAACGACAAAGAGTCATGGGTTTAAGGTGTTATTAATGTTATTATATACACACTAACTTCTTTGTCTTGAAATTGAGATAAAATTTTTTTTTTTTGAATAAAGTATAAAATTTGACATGTTGGTACTCCGGTATGAATTGTTTTTATACTTTAACCTAACGACATCTAATTCCGACGTATAATTAAGTTAAGATTTTGTTTGTGACTATTTTCTGTATAATTTTCTTTAATAATTTCCTTTTTGTCTTAATTAGTTTGTTCTTGTTTAAATTTTCCTTTATTTTATCTGTTTCTTGTATCAATTCTACTTAATTTTCATCTTTCTTTTTTTTTCTTAAATACAAATTGTTGATTGTTTTAGTTGCAACTCATAAATGAAAACATACACACATACTTGTACAATGTAAATGAATACATGATGGTACTTTGGTACTTATCTAACAATGTTTCCCCATTTATTAAATACGCACTTGTTATTGTATGAGCACCTTGTCGACTATGATTATTATTAATTATTAATTTCTTTGATATTGACCTGATGATTTGCTGTGCGGCCTGAGTACGCAGCTCAACTATGGTTGAATAGGTCGATGGCTGATCCACGCGTCTTACTCTATTTTACATTTGTGACATTTATTGATTATTTTATATTTGGACATATTACATCTTTTTAAATTTGACTGTGAGTGAAAGTGCTATTTGGATTTTATTTTCCATAAGTGGACCTCACAATATAACAATACAATGTCACAATATAACAATGTAAAAATCTTGCAGCTATCAGTAAGAACGGCGCATGATTGGTTAGCTCATGGCTGTGCAGCAATGACTCCAAACCTTTTATTTTGTTTTCTTTGGTCGACTTCGTTCTCATTCAAGTCTCTTAGTGAAAAAAATATTGTAAACCGTATTATTATTTTTTAAAAGGAGCAACAATGGAGTTTCTTGCCAGATTCTTCTCCATGAAGGGTAGGCTGCACTTGGAACTGGCGACTAGAATCACTCGATTTTTTAATATTAAATATAGACTATTCATAAGTGCCTATATGAATAAAATATTTTTGAGTTTGAGTTTGAGTACCTTGTTGGACGATACTAAATTTCGCCTTGCCACTTGCCTCCGTTTAGGAGCGCCTTGTGTTTCTCCGCATTCTTGTCACTGTGGAGAAGCTGTTGACAGTCTCGGACATCATGACCTTTCTTGTAGCAGAAGCGCTGGCCGAATATCTCGACATGCCAATATTAATGACATTATACGTCGTGCTCTTGTTGCCGCCGGCGTTCCAGCTGTACGTGAACCAAATGGTCTGGTACGGGACGATGACAAGAGACCGGATGGTATGTCGTTACTGCCATGGAAGATGGGTAAGCCTTTGGTGTGGGACGCAACTTGCGTCGACACCCTCGCGCCATCTCATCTTCCAAGTACGGCTGTTTATGCTGGCGTTGCTGCTGCTTCTGCGGAAAGCCTCAAATGGCGTAAATACCAAAACCTAATAGGTAATTATATTTTTGAACCGTTTGGGGTCGAGACGCTAGGTTCATGGGGTCCGAGTGCTCGCGCTATGTTTAAACAAGCTAAGCTAAGCAACTGATCGACGCTTCTCGTGACCAGAAGGCCGGCCTTTTTCTAGCACAGAGAATTAGCATTGCCATTCAACGTGGCAATGCTGCCAGCCTTTTGGGAACGCTTCCAGTAGGCGATGATGCGGAGGAATTTTTTGACGCTTGTATGTAAATATTGTTGTTTTCTTTTTTATTATTATTTTCTAGTATTTTAATTTCATGTTAAGATAATATATTATGTTGTTTTTTAAATTTCATGAATAAATGAAGGTCCCTATAACTATATTGGTTAATGAATTATCTACCTACCAACTTGGCAACTTTTTTTAATTGTACTAAACTGACAAGCACCTCAATAACTGAGCGTATATTTAAAGTTCTTTAAAGCTATTGACATCGTTTCTGCTTCCTTCATCATCTCTAGATAACATCAGGTGGCAGATTTGCCTAGCTATATAATTCCAAGACAGGATTATCATTACGCGACTCAATGTAATGCTACACCTCGTTGATTCGCTGAGATGACTAATTACTCCATGTCCCTATCGCTTAACACTTTCTAGAGCTCGAAACCAGGGGACAGATGTTTATTTCTTGAAGTAGAAATTGACAAAGGAGTTAGATAAGGTGAACAGGTATGTTTAATCACAATCAGAACAACGTGTCTCATTTATACACTTATAATTACTCAGTAAATCTACTAGCTTTGAGAATATTAAATCGGTATTGCATTGTGCCAAGCTATAATCGAGTATTGTATATGGGTGTGGGTTGGTGCAGCAAAGCCATGTTTATATAGGATTATAATAGGTGCAAGTTTGGTGGTGTAAATCATGTTAAAAATGTTTTAGAGATCCCTCTGTGTATTTCTATTGTCAATATTTGTGCATTCTTCTAACAAACCATAGATATCACAATACCACCTCAAATAAATTTCCATAAACTTAGAAACAATGCAAAAGCATTGTTTTGTTCCAAAAGAGAAATCTTATGTACAAAAGTATTTATAAGATAAATTCTCGAATGTGTTTGCTTATTTTGCAAAACAAGGTTTATTTTAGCCTTAAATGTGCGGTTATGGTTGCAGGCCGAGATATGCTAGAATCGACAGCTAAGCCTCGACCGCGTTATTACTAAATTCAGATCTACCGGGAGGTTTAAGTCAATTTTACTTTGAAGTAAAACACTTAATAACCAGGGGCAAAATTAAGAGAAAAGATTCCTTCTTAGTTATAAGGAAATATAAAGAAGCCTACTTTTGTATGTATAATGTTTTTGTAGCTAAGACTTAGGCGCTATTCAGTGCGTCGTGGACCGTCCGTGCGCGGATTAGGGCTTACGTCGCGGATGAATTCGTCGTTCGTTCAGTTCAGTTCGAAGTTCAGACCGTGCAATGGCGTCCGCGTCGCGGATAGCTCCGCGTAGCACGTAGCACTGAACGCGCTGTATAGGCTTCATACATTGTACCATTAGTCGCGGACATCCGCGTTGGTCATCCGCGTCGCTCTGAATAGCGTCTCTCTAAAATGCCGTTTTAGAGAGTAAAGCCGTAAAGCTTTATCTTAAAGAGAAACTATTCTTCTGACAGATTCTATTTTATCAATAGTAAATAAAAATTAAATTATTGTTTTTATAGCATAATATCCTACTAATATTATAAACGTGAGTTTCTAAGTATGGATGGATGGATAGGTGTTTGTTACTCTTTCACGCAAAAACTACTGAACGGATTTGGATGAAACTTTACAGTAATATAGCTTATACAGCAAAATAAAATATAGGCAACTTTTTGCAGCGATAACCGACATACACGCGGGCGGAGCCGCGGGCAACAACTAGTATGTACATATGTTAATGTTGGTAAAAGCGTGAAAAATATGGTGACCACTACTCTTAGATTCTGCTCATGATTTCAGGCAAAGTAGAACCACTTTTTCAGGCCAGTAACTTCTGTAATTAATTTAAAAGACTAAATTTGTTGACCTTGACCTGCATATATGTTTTTGTAATTTCAATATTTGTAAGAAAATATAATAATTTCTTCAAATTTAAAGGCGTGTCTCCTGCTCCCAAAAATAACAAAACAAACTAAAGAAATGATTTTGCAAACCATGTTATCAGACCATTGCCGTCTCCTGCGACTTTAAACAAACGTCACACACGAACATCAAACATAGGGATGCGGTGTCGATTAGAAGGTATCGATACTGGACTCATGAGTAGCATCGAATAAAAAGTATCGTACTCATAAAAGTATCGAAACGGAAGTATCGATACTTCAAAGTATTGAGTACTTTTCTTACCGAGGCCTAATAGCGACCTTTTTAGAATTCTGTAGCCAAATGGCAAATAACGGAACCATTATGGATTCGTCATGTCTGTCCGTACGTCCGTATGTTACAGCCACATTTTTTAATATTATAAGAACTTTAATGTTGAAACTTGGTATTCTGTGAACCGCATTAAGATTTTCACACAAAAATAGAAAAAAAAATAAAGTTCCCCATACTTAGAACTGAAACTGAACAATTTTTTTTCATCAAGCCCATACCTGTAGGGTATCTATGGATAGGTCTTTAAAAATGATATTGAGGTTTCTAATATCATTTTTTTTTCTAAACTAAATAGTTTGCGCGAGAGACACTTCCAAAGTGGTAAAACGTGCCCCCTGTAACTTCTAAAATAAGAGAATGATAATGGCCATTGTGCTAATGTTAGATAACCTTTTAATATTATTTAAATTGTCCTTTATAGTATAAATATGAATAATATTAGTATGACTTCAGTTCAGTTTCATTATACGAGAAGCATAAAATGAAAATAAAAAAAAAGTATGAATAAGTATCAGCTACTTAATTATAACGAAAATGATCACTGGTTAGCAAGTCGATAACATCTGATTTGTAAATCAAAACGATTAATCTTTACCTCAGCAACGACTAAAATAAAGAATGTTATTGTGGTAATTGCACAACCCTATGTTAGCAAAAGAAATCGCCCTCCCCCCTTTGCAGGCGAACACGGGGATGTCTTCCGTCCGCTTCGGATAACGCGTTTGCTTGTTAAAGATAACAAAACAGTTAGGCCACGCCCATATTTTGATAAATATGTGATGTTTGGTGTTTAAAAACATTAAACAGTGTCGCAGGAGACCCGGCTTAAGGGCGATGGTTGCACGAAATACAAACCTAAAGATCCCACAAAAATAGTGGTCCCATTTTGTAGGACAACATTATATAAAAAAAATGTATTTCAAATGTGTATTTCAATTTATAATAGATTGCCCAAAAATATACGAGAATTACCATTCAAATATTTTAGAACTAAGCTACACAAATGGTTGGTAGAAAAGTGTTTTTATACAATAACTGAATTTATGCAATGTAATGTAGTATAATAATTAATAAAATATAATACTTATATAATCGATATACATAATTGCTAAGAAATTCAATACCAATTTTTACAATTTTATGTGAGTCTAGACAATGTAATAGATTATAATTATGTTTTTAGTTTTTACTTAATATAATTATTTTTTAAGGTCATAATGTTAATTCATAAATATTTGCATGCCAAAAAAAGGCAGAATATGGTATGATCAAAAACCACCAATGTTCACCTGGTACTAACCTATGTTCTATGCAAATAAATTTCATTTCATTTCAGATATAAAAATAGTACGCACACGAAGTTGACTATGTTGGTCCCATAACACTTCGCTATCCAGCGTTCGTCCTGACGTTACTTTTATGCTACCGGACACTCTTTAAAGATCTTGCTTTTATTATTCTATAACTATAATACATGACCAATGCTGTTATCATTTGCATTTCGAATTGCTATAATATTTTGCTGCAAAATGTAAATTTTGCACATGTCATCAAGTAAAAAGTGAAGTCATTGGGAGTATTCAAATTTTGACAACTAGAGTAAGTTCATATGGTAAAATTGTAACTTGTAATATTTACTAATGTTTCATTTAATGAAGTAGAAATGATTTAGTCATTGAGATGCGATTTAACTACTTCCAAATGCCTCCTACAAAATTTTCATCATAATGCATATGGTGCAACTGAGGGAGAATTCTTAAAGAATAATCGTCTTTGACTAATATTATTGACTAAAAGATAAAAACAACTTTTTATTATTGCGGCTTACAGTTAGAGGTTTTGTTAGGCTCATAAGAGTTCCTATATTTTTTTTAGATTATACATTTTTCTATTAAACATTGATTGACATTCAGTACATAAAAATCTATCAGACTTAACAACTACAATAGTTCATACGTAATAACATTCTACAGGATCACGTAAGCACGTAACCCACTAATTTTGGAAGAAAAACAGTTTTATTCCATCGTAAACACATGTTAGGTAACTAGTTTAAATGAACATGTAAAATATTTAATTTTAGTACTCTTTCCATAAAATGAGGATGTTTATTTTACGGTGGGCTGTTTTATTAGGGTTCCATGTCTCAAAAATAAAAACGGATCCTTATATGGTCACTGTGTTATCTGTCGGTCTTTACTTTCCTCTTATTTTTACATAATATTAAAGTAATCGAATCCGAGACCTCAAGCACAGCAGTCGCATACGACACCACTACACCACCGAGGCATTATGTAATAATTTAATAAAATCCGTTGGGTAGTTGTTGGAAGTGATGCTGAAACGAAATTACTACGTAGAGAACTAGCAGTCTGGCCTATTTACATTCTTCAAAGATTAATGCAATAAAAATATTTCAAGACTCTATAAGCGCTTACTGTTTGTCTCGCTAGCAATAGCAGGCTTGAAACGGTGATGCATCAAGTTCTGCATCGGTCTTTCTTAATTTAAGGGACATAGTTTTCGCACATCCTAACATATTGAATATTCTGCAGGTCATTGGATGATTTTATCACGGTAACCTGAGAGCGAGAATGGGACTCGCACTTAACACTTTTATCAAGCGAGCAACTCTTTTGCACTTTTTTATAGGACAGCAAAACTTCACTGCGAAAGTTTGTTTGAAATCTTTCTAACGTTTCATTTGTTAGCTTACTTCCTGCAACAACTTTATGAAGAAGCCACCAAATGGACTAGTTCAAAAGGGTTATAAGGATTTTATGGTGCGGCTCTTGTCAAACCATAGTATAAAAAGTCAAATATAATCTCTTATATTATATTTTATAAGTCATGCTTATTTATCCACTACTGAGAAATTCTTAAAAAGAAACTAAGTAACAACTTATAGCAGACCCGGCGAATTTCGTACCGCCATATTTACATATCTGTCTCAGATTCCCACAGGCAGTGTACAATCACGGACAAAACTAATTGACTTTTTCCGTTATCTTTTAATTTTTCTTGTACACAAACCTTCTCCTAACAATAACAAACACATAAAAAAATAAATATTTAATTTGGTGCAGCCGATCGGAAGTTATGCGCGTACATACATTTCGGCGATTCATTTTTATACATATAGATTAAAAACTTGGTTTATATAAAGGTTTTTATCTTTTGATTGTTACAACATACCGTGATTAACCGATATTTTTATTTAGAGCTCAACAATTTTAACCTGGATGACCGAGCGTCGCTCAGTATTTTTTTTTAATGGGTTTTTTGACAACATTGGGAGAAGACACATTGAGACAAGACACAACATTGGAAGAAAAATAAGTTTAGTGGCGCCCTCTCTTGGTACGCCCTGATACTGTTTATTCTGCACCTTATTCCAGTATAGTTTAATGTAGTTCGCTCAAGTTGCGATAGATGGCGCTAGATGTACATTGATTTTATATATTTGATTGTTAAAAACACGAATAAAACGACATTTTCTAAAAATGAATCCTAGATCCAAGATCGATTTATCGCCCCCGAAACCCCCTGCATACAAAATTATGAAAATTAAAAATTATGAAAATCGTTGGAACCGTTTCAGAGATTCAGATTATATATATACAAGAATTGCTCGTTTAAAGGTATTAGATATACATTTACTATGTAGGTACATACAGACTGCCTCGTTGGTCTAGTGGTTAGCGTAAGCAACTGCCGATCAAGAGGTCTCGGGATTCCCGGGTCGGACTGCTGTCATGAAAATCTATGGCAATCGTTATTGAGAAGTCAGTGCCCTCAAATATACTGACAACTAGTTCAATCTTCGAATTCAGTTCACCCTCAGGGTTGCGGAGGTCCGATGCCAGTCGCTCTTTGGAAAAACTGATATTCAGGTAAAAAAGGTTGAACTAGTAGCCGACCCCAATTTGATCTTGGGAATAATAAAGGCTAGGAAGATGATGACAAAGACTGTACATAAATAATATGATTGTATTTTAATTGTTATTTCAATTGAATTGTATTTATATTTTGTCATGATCTTTTACAACCCGTAATATACCTGCGTTTGAACAATAAAAACCATATAAACATGCATATAATTGTGGCTCGGAGTGTCAATAGAAGGGAAAACCAGATTGATGTTGATAATTTTAATTCAAACATTATTAAATTTCAAATAGTAATACTAAAAGTAAGTTTTCACTTCTATCTGCAGTCCTTATGACTGCCAATTTTTTTTTTCTTTTCTTTTGACTGCCTCGGTTTTGCATAGTGGTAGCGTATGCAACTGCTAAGCTTGAGGTTTCAGGTTCGATTCCCGGGTCGGACCAAATGTTTGCAGATCTGCATATATTTGTTTCAAAGTTTGGGGGTTCTCTATGTATAATACGTATTATGTATTTTCAAAAAAGGTATATATGTATTTATATCAGTTGTCTAGTACCCATAGTACAAACTATGCTTCGTTTGGGACTAGATAACGTTGTGTGTTAGATGTCAAAAATATTATTATGAATCTCTTTATTGAATTTACTTACTTAATAATAAATAATAATTACTTAACAACATATAAATAAACTTTTGTTAAACATATGCATATATGATTGCGAATGTTAACATACTCTAACGAAAACGCAGTGTCATCTCTATTGCTTGCTGCTTTTTAATGCTTTTTGGATAGCGTGTAGGCAACTATAATTTTTACTTTTAAACATAAGAGCTGGGATTGGAAGCTCTCCCTCATCCGCCATACTCACCAGACCTTGCACCTACCGACTATTACTTTTTCCAAAATTTAGACAACTTTTTAGTGGGTAAAAAAATCAGTTCCCGAGAGGCAGTACAAAATGCCTTTGAAGAGTTTGTTGCCTCCCGTCCAGCTGATTTTTACAATAAGGGCATCAATAAACTGCCAATGCGTTGGCAAAGATGCGTCGATTGCATGGGTGATTACTTCGAATAACAGAAATAAAAAAGTTTGAAAAAATAAGTACTTTCACTTATTGCATACAAAACGGCAATTTCATGGGTAAAGACCTATTATTAAATTGATTCATTTTAAACGATCGTGGCTGCTAAACTTCTACATTGTTGTACATTATCTTAAGCTATGTAATAAGTGATCATTTAAAACGCCCTCTGAAAGTTAGCTGTAATTTTGAATTAAAAGTTGTTTAGTTTAGTTTCAGATTATAAATTACACTGTAAACTCTGCATTTTCATATCTTCTTTTCTTTCGATACAGAAGATTTTTATTTAATTGAGTTTTAGTGACGCAACCAAGAAAAATCTTGAGATTTATCTGGACAATTATCTAGCCTTAAATAAATAATTATACTTATATTTGATATTTTGTACGAATACCATACATACCAGAATTGACCAGAAAAGTAACAGGCGACACGCTTGTGAAAATATAGCCAAATTCAAAGTAAACTCAGTGCAATTATATAATAATAATTTATATCTTTATAATAAAGCCCAGTATAAAATATACATTAAAAAAACTGGTGAAACAGAGCCTTAGTCTTAGTGGATATAGAGAGTAGAGAGATCCAGCAATAACTGTGATGGGCTAGTTATGATGATGACAGAAGTCTTATGCATTTCATTAAAAAAAAAATTTTAAACTGCGTTTATTCAGCCCGGGGCCCGTACCTGGGATATTGTAAATACAGTAAACATTTACAAAATATGCTGTAAAGACAAAGTTGTCGTTTCAGTAGGGGAACACGATGACGATCCAATGAAGATTATCATAGATTTATGTTCAATATTACATCAGTTTAAAAACGCAACTGTTCTTATACTAGGTGTGCGTAGAAATAGGTACTTAGATAGAAATGTATTAAATAGTATGCTAAAGAGAATTACTAACCATTTTCCTAATTGTAAATTTATTGACATGCCTGACAAATGTACTTTACAAGATATTTGTAACAAATAAATTTTAATTTTGACTGCCACGATTACAACTGTAATTTTTTGACATTCTATTCAAACAAACTAAAATATGATTTTGGACTTCGTCGTTCTGTTAAATGTTTGAACGTTCAAGAAGGAGCAACGCCCAACTCCCTCAGTAAAATTCCTGTCAGGGGCACCATCCCATATTATTTTAAACCAATAACAGTGGAACAAAAAAATTACCATTTTCAAAATGATTTAACTGAAAAATCAAAAAAGGGAATAATTACATACTATTTTAGCAAAATACAGCATTCTCAAAATTCATCTCGTATTATCTCAAACCAGAATCATTGTTTTCGAACCTGTAAAAATAAATTACTTTAGCATATTGCATCAGAATATAGCAGGGGTACTTAATAAATAAGATATCCTTGAAGTTACTTTATCAGAACTGAATTTGCAAAAGATTACACCCAGTATATTATGTTTAACCGAAACATTTATCAAACAAGAAAAAGAAAATATCCTAAAATTACTAAATTATCGTCTTGCGTCAACATATTGCAGGAGTGTATGTCGTGGTGGTGCATGTATACTGGTTCATAAATATATCGGGTTTTCAGAAATCCACACAATCAAAAACTATGCTTGTAACGGCGTATTTGAATGCTGTAGTGTGGAAGTTCCTAGTATGAAGATGATAATTGTAACAGTTTATCGCACCCCTAAATCAAATGCATACGCTTTTCTTAAATGTCTAGATACCCTACTATATAGTTTAACTTCTAACAGGAAAAAGAAATTGATATTAGTTGGGGATATAAATATAAATACATTGAAACCTAACAAAATAGTAACAGACTTAATCGATATACTTAATAGCTATAACCTTATTTTACACTTAAACCAACCAACAAGACAAAACTCATGTATCGACCATATCATTAGTAATATTAAAGACGCTCAAGGTGAGATATTGCCACTGGGGCTGTCAGATCACGACACAGCTCAATTGCTAAAAATACCAACTAAAAAAGCTTTTTGTAAACCTGATACAATTTACTATATGAAGAGAGACTTATGTGATGAAAATATAAAATTATTTTGTAAGCATCTAAACTGCCTTAAGTTTGTAAGAGTTTATGAAGAAAAAGATATAAATAGAGCATTTGATTATTTTCATGAAGAGTTCTGATTATTCTACAAGCTCTGCTTTCCTTAAATAAAAAAGATAATTTCGACTAAAAATCAGGGTTTAAGATGGGTAACAAAGGGTATTAGGTGTAGTTGTAAACATAAAAGGTCACTTAGATTAAGTTATTATAAGAACAGAACTCTTGAAGCTAAACTTAAATTTAGAAAGTACTCAAAGCTATTAAGCTCCTGTATAGAGAGGTCTAAGAAAATATATAATCACAAGTATCTAAGCATTGCAAAAAATAGTTGTAGAGTTGCGTGGAAAGTTATAAATGAGGACGTGGACGATTACCTGAGCAAAGACTTTATAGAAATATTAAACACAAACGACGAAGTTATTACAAACCCGGTGGACATAGCAAATGAATTCAACACATCTTGGATAGAAATGACCAATAAAATGAACAAACAATATATAAATACAAATAAAATTAGCATAAATGACACAATTTTTTTGGAACCAGTGGCGCTCATAGAAATTTACAATAATATACTATCTCTTAATAATTCTAATTCAGTGGGATATGATGAAATAGCAACAAGGGTGTTGAAACACTGTGCAATGATTTTAACCCATTTGTTAACACATTTAATAAACCTCTCTTTTTCCTAAGGAGTGTTTCCGGAATCTTTGAAAAAGTCTATAGTAAAACCGGTATATAAAAAATTCAATAAACATGATCTGAATAATTATAGACCGATAACACTGATACCAGTGATATCAAAGATATTTGAGAAAGCTATGCATAAAAGAATTACATCATTTATTAACAAACAGATAGAGATATTTAGATAGATATAATAAAACCCGAACAAAATGGTTTCCAGAAAGGAAAATCCACTACTTTGGCTGCATATGATCTAACTCAAAATATTGTAAGAAGTTTAGACAGTAAAAAACATACGGTGGCGGTGTTTTTCGATATGTCAAAGGCATTCGACTTTGTTTCACACAGACTATTGCTAGAATAAATTGAAAATTGTGGAATAAGAGGATTAGCTTACAGCTGGGTAAAAAACCTACTTAACAGGTCGTCAACAGTGTGTAGAAATTTGTAACTTAAACGAAAATCATACCATTGACACTTATAAATCTCGTTACTTAATAAACGAGTGCGGAGTCCCTCAGGGAAGCGTAATTGGGCCCCTTCTGTTTTTATTATACATAAATGATATGCCTTACATTACGAATCACAAATGCACCCTATTTGCAGATGATATAGCGATAGTTTTGACATGTAATAAATTTACAACTTTAGACATAGAAATTAAAAACACAATTAAGAATGTAGTCAATTGGCTTGATAGAAATAAATTTACTATAAATTTAAGTAAAACCCACTACATAGAGTTTTCAAATGCAAGAAGTCAAGAACATACACTTAATATTGTCTATAATGATCACAGGTTACAAGAACCTGATAATGTAAAGTTCTTGGGTATAACTGTAGATAGATTTTGCAATTGGAAGTCACATGTGAATGAAGTCTGCAACAAAGTAAACAGATTCGTATATGTTTTATCTAGACTCCGTAGGACTGCAGCACTGCAAACAGTATTAATGGCATACCATGGGTACATAGGGTCTGTGTTGCGGTATGGGATTTTAGTATGGGGCAACTCCACAGATATAAACAGAGCCTTCCTGGCACAAAAGAAGTGTGTGAGGGCGATGGTAGGCATCCCACCCTATGAGTCATGTCGTCCACATTTTAAAAACCTGGGGGTATTGACTCTGTCTTGTATCTATATTTACGAGATTGCAGTAATTGTGAGAACTCACCCACAAATATTTAACAAAGCCAGGGACATATTGCCACGGAACACATGAAACAGAGATAGACTGGTTTTAAATTACCAACAAAAACAGCTTTGTTCCAAAAAAACTGTTATTCCATGTGTGTCAAAGTATTTAACGCGTTACCAGAAGATATTGCAGTCCTACCTTTATATAAATTCAAAAGGCAGTTGAAATCGTGGCTCATAAAAATGTGTTTTTATTCGGTGAATGAATTATTCAATAGAAGCTAATTGATAATGATTTTTATGTAACTTTTATTATTGACATGTTTAATTTATTTTAATTTATTGACTATTAACTTGCAATTTTAATTTATGGATAGATTTGTTATTAGATTAGTGACTTTATTGATTTGACTTTTTTATAAAAAAGTTTAAAATAACAATCACAAACTTTTGCATGTCAGCATGACTAAATGTTAGAACTAAATGTAAATTTTCTATAACAACTTATGTACAACATTTAATGGCAAATAAAATTATTCTATTCTATTCTAAAAATAGTCTCCCGGTGATTTTTAAAAGCGCTATTGGATCGATTAATGCAATGAAAAATTTTGAATGTACAGCAATCGTTACGTTCGGACCTCCTAAATTCCTTTAAGTGAGTTGTTTGTGAAGAAAGAACAAAAGAGCTTTTGTTGTAATTGCCGTTGTTTAAGTATCTTAGTAATTTATTTTAAGGTGTATCCATTTAGTACAATAAAACCCAGGGTTGTGTTTTTAACTTCAAAAGAGGTAGAAGAGTATCTTCTATCTCTTTTATCATTCTTCGATCTTGTAATACAAATTTTCGTTACGGTTTGATAACCGCTTTATTTTAATCTCATTCTAAGACAGTCCCATCTTAAGTAGGTCTATAATAATAGTTTTCCTTTGACGTTAAACTGAAGTAAGTCCTAGAACTTATCTGCACCATCGTACCAAAGTATAGTTACTTTATTGTCAGAGCTTAGTAGTTTTGATAGTATACAGGCAGCTAAATTAACTCTATCACAAAATACTATGGGCTAAATAGAATAAACAATTTAATGAACCACTATTACTTTTTTAGTTCTTGTAGCTTTTATGAATGAGCGTAACTTTGAAATAATTAACCTTTTGGTCTACAGCTTCTTCTGAGTACACCAAATGTTTTCCGCTAGAAATGGATAAAGTTACAAAAAAACAATGGCAAGGATATATGAATGGAATACTAGAATAACTAGATAAATATAGCGAATATTAAATAAGATTATTAGAACGATTCGAAATTGAAATTCGATATAAAATCAAAATAGACATCGAAAAGCCGTGATAGGTACTCAGATATACTTTCAAAAGAATATTGTGTATTTTAAAATGAAATTCTTTAAGATTATTAAAAGTGAGAAACGTTCTGTGATTTCCTTGAAACATTTTTGGAAATTTTCAGAGAGCCGGATTTAGACAGTAAATACTGAAACACTTAGAGAACTACAATGTTGATTGTGTAAAGAGAAATATGCCTTTACATTTTATTACTGTGACTGTGTTGATTACTGTGTGTTTAGATTAGATTACATTTCGGTACTTTACTCATTTCTTTCATTTTGATTTCTAAGCTTTTCATTCTAATTCTTGCTTTTGTATTATTCTGGTTGTAAATGAGTTTAAGAATATTATCATTGGGAACAGTATAGTAAGTTTTATTAATGTTAATAGCTGACCTATGGTTTAATAAGTACTTTACAGTTGTAAGATGTGAAAATATAATAAGAATATTTTGTACATTAAACACACACCGCCATCTAGTCCCAAGCTAAGCAGAGCTTGTGTTATGGGTACTAAACAACTGATACAAATATACTTTTTTTTTGTAAATACATACATATTATACACAGAAAACACCTAAACTCCTAAAACAAATATTTACAGATCATACAAATATTTGGTCCGACCCGGGAATCGAATCCGAGACCTCAAGCACAGAAACTTATTGATTTACAAAAGTATTCTTTCCAGGTGCATTATGCTGTGATGAAGAGTACAGACTTATCAGACACCTAATGCAGAAATATGACGCGTCAGTGAGGCCAGTTGAGAATTCCTCCTTGCCTCTGCTCGTCACTTTCGGAGTTTCACTGCATCATATCATCGATGTCGTAAGTATTTTCACTACTAATATAATGGTACTATTATAGAACAAAAAATTCAAACTGAGTTTTGCTGTGTTTTTTCTCTGTGCAGTAAAAAACTTTTGTTACGAGGTACTATGAACTGTGCATTTGTCCGTTATTCAAGATTGGCTCAAGCGTCAACTTGATACCTTCTCATGACGGCTAACGCAGGTGAGGAAATGATGATTCAAATATCACGTGTATCTGCTTCAAGAAGACAACATGTGATTGTCAGACTATGGATATGCTGGTAGAATGCTCGGCGTGGGTAGAGTAGGCGTTATCTCCTGACGGCCATCGGAGTTGGAGTTATCTCGCTCGGTACTATGATAAATACTCTTTCCACTTAATTATACTCGCTTTTGTTCCATACTATGAAGCAAAAGCAAGTTGAATTACCCTATCCTCTTCTGCGAGCAAGACACACTTACGAAGAAGAGGGTAGAGTGCTACCGAAGTTACAACAAAACAGGAGAAAATGGATCTATTTTCAAGATCAAGCATTCCACATTGCAATGACCTAAGATTTTTAGCATTCCTATATGATCATAGTGACAATCTAAGTGTAGCAGCCATTTTCTTTAATCATCTTAAAGTTTTTAGTTTCAAGGGACTCTTCTTCTTGGTGATACACATGATAAAACACATCCGACCGACCAACAGTTTATTTACTCATGAGGATTAATTCCAGACAGTATTATAGGTGTCTAAATATGTATTTAAGGGAAGTATATTTATTTACTCATTGTTTTATTAACACTACAAGTTTTTGTATTCTCTTCGATCTAACTTTATGAAAAAAAAATCGTGACATCTAGGCTGGGATGATACATACATATTTAGCAGAAAACTAGTGTCAAATATGAACACGTAAATATTTGGATCTGCGACGAAACATCTCACATTTTAAATTTACAAAACCTTACTAACTTACTCTAACTTAACAGATTATAAATAAAAATGTTATTTTTAATAAAAATGACATAGTATTACACACATTTATTACGTATGCCATAGGTTATAAGAAGATTTGATACAGCTAGCTCATAAAGTCAAAATGGTAGTTTGAATTTAATGCTTAGATTTTAGAAATGCAGATGGTTCAAATTAACTTACAAAAAATACTAAAACCGTGGGACAGCCACGCTTCGGCATGAATGGGCCTGACCGGGCTTGACCGGAGTGATACCATGGCCTCACAGAAAACCGATGTGAAACAGCGCTTGCGCCTGCGCTTGCCGATTCCCAACCCCAACACCTCCCCCACCCCCCTCCCCCTCCCCATCTCACAAAGGCCGGCAATGCACTTGTGACGCCTCTCCTCTGCTTCTGGTGTTGCGGGTGTCCATGGGCGGCGGTAATCGCTTACCATCAGGCGATACGTCTTCTCGTTTGCCCCGTTTCGTTTCCATAAAAAAATAATTAAATATGTCAAAATTAACTATGCTAATTTACGTTGCAAAGCTTTACGCAATATCTTATAATTTACTAGCTGACCCGGCGAACTTCGTACCGCCATATTTATATACAATAATTAGCAATAAATTAAAATTGCGACTATAATTTTAGATTTAAACTATCCTATCTCTCAATTTGGATCGAACTGCACATGGTGTGCAAATTTTATTATAATCGGTTAAGTGGTTTAGGAGTCCATTGAGGACAAACATTGTGACACGAGATTTATATATATTAAGATATACGGAGATAAATTCTAATTTAAATTTTGACACAGTTAACATTTCAAGGTCTTTTATTCCTTGAATTTCCAGATTACTTTTAGCCATAGTTGTGAGTTCAAAATATTTTCGGCTGACATTTGCTAAATTAAAATGTTTTTCTTTCTAAAAGTTATCTTGCGGTTCACACATCGACACTTCATGCCGTCATAACGAAACTCTGACAGTTTCTGGAAAATTTAAACTGGCTTGAAAGTCTAGAGTTAATTAAATTCAGAGAAAAATTAGTCATAATGTCGTCTCGTTTTTATTTCTCTTGTACCCATGATTTTTGGATGTTTTTCAGACGTTTTCATATATAAAAAGATTTGCAATAACATATTATCGGATTTTGAAATATTTTGGAAAATGGCGGATACATTGTTTTGTATATTTGCTACTTTTTTGCTCTAAAACTTGTTGTGTAATTTTTTTTAACAAAAACAAAAACCGACTTTAAGGTTCGACTCGATTTCTTTTGGATGCCATCATCAGATGTTAATGTCTTTATCATGGTACCACCGTTGGGATACCTTTTATCTTTTATCCTTTAAAAAAAGAATCATCAAAATCAAAGCAGTAGTAGAGCCACGCTGATTTCAGCACGAATGGGCCGGCTCGACCGGGGCGGTACTACCCTCGCACAGAAAATCAACATAAAATGACAGCGTTCGTGCTGTCGTGTTTCGTTGGTGTTGTGGTGTTGGTCGTGTGGTGTTGGAGTGCGAGACCGGAGGCCCAAATAGTCTAGTCAACAAGTTCCATACTTGTTGATTAGACTAAAAGATGCAGAAGCATAACTAAGCCGCCATGGTGTGGGTCGCCATACTGCATTGTCTGCATTCGCAATGAGTATGGTGACCACCACTCTTGTATTCTGCTTATGCTTTCCATTAGGCAGAGTAGTCATTTTGGCGGGCCATACATGAAAAAAAAAATCAGTTCATAAACGACGAAGTCATCCGCGAACACACATAAAAAAATATATACATACTAGCTGATCCGGCGAACTTCGTACCGCCATATTTATGACCCACGTAACATCGTTTACGTTTTTGTGAATCTAAACCATTCCCAGATCCCCTTGAACACACACAAAAAATTTCATCAAAATTGGTCCAGTCGTTTAGGAGGAGTTCAGTCACATACACACGCACACAAGAAATATATATATTAAGATACGGTCGAATTGAGAACCTCCTCCTTTTTTGAAGTCAGTTAAAAAAAAAGGAAGGATTTATTTGAATGGTTTTATTTATGCCAAAAATTTTGTTTATCCAAAATGAAATGGTAAAAATCAAAGGCAAGCATTTGTCATCGAGATCGAAACTTAATCAATCTTAATCTCACGCATCGGTTATTTGGATTTCCTTTCCTTGAAATAGTTTTTATAAAAGTAATTTGATTTTATTTAATTTACAGGCTTAGTGGGTAAGAAAATTTATTTCTGTGAGACTGCAAATTGCCTGTTAACGATGTCTGATGGCGGCATAGCTTACGCTATATGCTCTAGAAGTCTAAACGATTTAGGCGACATCCTTTATTAGTACCATTTGAAGAAATACCTCTATAAATTTATGATTAACAGCAGACACTATACACGAAGAATCAAATATTAAAATGTAAACAGTTAATATATTTATGTCTGAAAATTGTAATGCAATTTCTGTGGTAGTCTTATTGGTTTAATGTATTTATTTTCTTAAAAAGTCCTTTCTCAAGAATCAAAGTATCTAAATGCCAAATTTTATTGATATCTGTTTAGCGGTTTAGCCGAGAAAGCATAACAGACAGACAGAGTTATTTTAAATTTATAGTATTAATATGGATAGGAAGAACTGGAACGCCTTATCAATCACATGCTATTGTTTTTTACATCCTACACAAGTAAATAAGTAGTATAAGTATACCAAATAAAAGTAAATAGCTACCATTAAACAAAACTAGCCGAATCCTCGCGATTCAAGAGTATCAACAGTATAAGTGGTAAAAAAGTGGTCTTAAACATATTTTAATGATATTAGCTAAGTACTTGCTTATTATTTTCAATTTACTGGGCTGATAATCGTAGTAAATTAACCATATGCCTTACATATGCGTAAGCTATTGTAACTTTTTAACTTAGAATACAATCAATAGGAGTACGTGACATTTCTCATAAAAAGAGGTTTGCTTCGCTTGGATACACGGCTAAAATTACTTACACAATAAACCCAAAACGCACAATAGCTCATTGTAATGATGAAGTGCCGGAATATTATCGACTTTACGTTGAATGGCGAAACAGTTTAGACGTTTTCTAAATGTTCGCATAAAACGTATAATCATATTCATAAATAAGTATTAGAAATCCTTCTGCAACTTCAAGTTTGAATCCCGAAGTATTAAATATTAAGCGAGTTACTTTACTTTGTCCATGCATTCAATTAACACGTACTTAGTTGCGGATCAAGCAAGAAGTATAGAACTTAATTTTTGGTGTACCTAAGTGGATTATGTCTCAAGTATCTACCTTACTTGTCATAGCTGCGTAATAAAAACTGATATACAATTATTATTTAACTTACCTTTAAAACTCTATTTGGTTGATATATTCAACTGAATCTATTAATTAAGTTTTCAATTCAACTGCAACCCTAGCCTCTTAATCCAGTCACGAATTATTTTCAACAGTAGATTTAGCAACTGAATGTAAGTGGATGTAATAATAATAATAATAATAAGCCCCCTAAAATCCCACCTTACGTCCGTGCTGAAGATCTAGCCACGTGGGGGGCGGACATGCATACTATTGAAACTTATGTAGCTAACAAGGCAAGGGTAACCCTTAAAAATGGAGATATGAATAATAGAGTATATAATTTGAGGTCGCTGCCCGGGGGTCGCCGGGGCGCATCTGGAGCCGATGCTGGATGCTCCAGCATGCGAACCATCGGCGGTGCGGAGTTGAACAGGCGGGCTCCCACCGACAAACATGCTACAGCTGATGTCATCTCTCATCACATTACATCATCAACACATTCATCACCCACAAGTAGCCTTTTTGCATCACCCGCTTCATCCCCGCTCTCGTTTGAAACTCATATAAATTCTAGTCGTACATCATCAACAACATCACCATTGACAGTAGATGTTGTCCAGGAGGCAAATGCCGATTTTACTGGACCCACCCAAATCACGCGCGAGAAGAAAATGGACTACTGAAATGAATATGTTCATATGGCGCACCTATCTCATCACCAGCCGATTAGAAACACAGACTCGAGGATATCTAGACCCATTGCACAAGGCTTTCACAGAAAAATACCCAACAATGAATGCATCCAAACAGAGTGTAGGAGACCAGCGTAGGGCCATAATCAATAACAAATTACTCCCCATAAACACACTTGACACAATTAGATCAGAGGTAAACAGCTATCTTACACAAAATGCAGAACCAATACCCACACTTACACAGGCATCATCTAGAATGAGATGGTCTAGCGATATTAATGAAACGATACTTCGCATCTATTACGAAATAACGGAACTTGAAACTAACGACAGCGCATCGAAAAAAGCTGCATGATAAATTCACTCAAACTTACCCACATTTATCACATATTTCAGAACAACGTTTGTCAGATCAAAGAAGAGCCATAGTTAACAATAGAATGGTATCTGAAGATAGAATTAGGCCAATTAAAAACGATATTCAAGCACAAATACAATCATCTCACGCCACCGCTCAGTTAAATACAACCAATTCACAAACTAACTTATCACAACATATACCGTATCCAATCCAAAGAAATACATGCGATGAAGCAGATTTATCTCTCTCTCAGACCACTATACACATAAACGCAGAAGATTCAAGTCATGTCCCTACCAATTCTCACATGATAGATCAAGACAAAATTAATCAACGGTTTCATGCATCACTCGATACATTTAAATATAGTGACCCTACCTCTAGACCATATCTACCACGACAAAAACCATCAAAAAGACTAGCTCTGACAGTAGAACATCTTAACAACAATTTTTTTTTTTTTTTTTTTTTTTTATGTATGGCCCGCCAAAATGACTCTACTCTGCCTGATGGAAAGCATAAGCAGAATCCAAGAGTGGTGGTCACCATACTCATTGCGAATGCAGACAATGCAGTATGGCGACCCACACCATGGCGGCCTAGTGATGCTGCTGCATCTTTTAGTCTAGTCAACAAGTATAGAACTTGTTGACTAGACTATTTGGGCCTCCGGTCTCGCACTCACCAACGAAACACGACAGCACATCCGCTGGCATTTTACGTTGATTTTCTGTGCGAGGGTAGTACCGCCCCGGTCGAGCCGGCCCATTCGTGCTGAAATCAGCGTGGCTCTACTACCTTTACCCAATTTTTTAAATAGAGAGCAGGATTTTGCAACATTCCAGACTATTATATACTCAGCGGCATATACAGCAACAGTATGTAATAGAATAAGAGTAAACACTACTAAAACCAACTCAAGAGAGTTTAAGCCAGCTTGGCAGAGAAGATTGGAAACCAAAATAGAGAAATTTCGATCTGAAATAGCCCGACTAACACAGTACATAAATGGAAATAGAAGTAACAGGATCATAAACGCTGTAGAAGTAATAAAAAACAAATATCGAATACACGCTCAACACGAAAACATCAACACAGAACTGGAACACTTTTTAGATACACTTAAACAGAAATTAAATGCAGCAGCTAGTAGGCTTAAGAGGTATCTTACATGTACTGCTAGGAAAAAACAAAATAGTCAATTTTCACAAACAGAAAAAACATTTTACCGAACTCTTACATTTAACTCTCGAAACACAAATACACAAGAACAAAGAGCACCAACGTCGGAAAGTTTGCATCGGTTCTGGGCGAATATCTGGCAAAATGCAGCTCAACATAATGCAAACGCTAATTGGATTCACACTATTAATGAAATGACTAGTCACATTCCCGTTATGGAATTCGAACATTTTACAATAGACACTTTCACACGCGTCATCAAACACTCTCACAACTGGAAGTCACCAGGGAGCGACAACCTACATAACTTCTGGTATAAAATTCACTTGCATCCACCCATATTTACACTACCATCTTAATACGTTCATTCAATCACCACATTTAATGCCCGACTATATAACACATGGAGTAACTTACATGCTACCAAAAGAACCCAATACAGAAGACCCATCAAAGTATCGCCCTATAACTTGTTTACAAACTGTTTATAAAATTCTGACTGCTTGTATCAGTCAAACGATATATGCACATTTGTCAGAGAATGACATTCTTTCCGAACAACAGAAAGGCTGTAGGAAAAATAGCCAAGGATGTAAGGAGCAACTCACAATAGACGCAATAACTATTAACGAAGCGTACCGTAAGAAACTAAATATACACACTATGTTCATAGATTACCGCAAAGCATTTGACTCTGTCCCTCACAGTTGGCTTCTATATATACTTCAGTTATATAAAATTAACCCAATTATTATAACATTCCTACAATCTTCTATGCAGAGATGGCAAACAACACTCAAACTAAAAACTAAGTCCACTAATATAACTACGGAACCCATACGTATTATGCGAGGTATATATCAAGGTGACGCACTTAGCCCACTTTGGTTCTGCCTTGCACTTAATCCTCTTTCTAGTCTTCTAAATAATAGTAATGCTGGATACAATTTAGTAACTACTAACACCCGGGTTTCGCTAACGCATCTATTCTACATGGATGATATAAAACTCTATGCCACCAACAAATCCGATATCTTTCTCCTAGCTGATATTACTCAACAGTTTTCCAAAGATATATGTATGGAATTTGGAGTCGATAAGTGCAAAATTTTATCAATAAATAAAGGTATAATTGAAAGTAATAGATATATTTTAGAATCTGGCGAGGATATTGAACCAATGGATAGTTACAGCGTGTGGCGACCTCCACATACAGCGCAACAACAACATAACTTACTACAGCGCCATCTACCGAAGATACGTCGAACTACGGAGTAACGAAGGAAAATAAGAAACTACTAATCCTGAATCGCGCAGTGAAAGTTCTCGCGCGCATTAACATATATACAACATCCCAACATCAACCGTTGGGCAGTTGGCCCGCCAGGCATGATCACCTCGCCTGGTCGGAGGATCCTCCCTTTGTGTTGGTGGGACATGACACCTGTCCCCCACACAGCGTTTATAAATATTTAGGTTTTAAGCAGTCCAGAAGAATTGTCCAAAAAGAAACCAAAGAAGATCTAGTAAATAAATTTAGATACAGACTAAAACTCATTTTGAAAACTCATTTAAACTCTAAAAACATTATTAAAGCCATCAACACGTTTGCTATTCCTATTTTGACTTACTCATTTGGTATTATTAACTGGTCACAAACAGATCTTAAGAACTTGCAACGGACAATTAACACGCATATGACTAAAGACCGGAAACATCATCCAAAATCTTCAATAGAAAGACTTACGCTACCACGCAGTGAGGGAGGAAGAGGTCTAATAGACATTCAAAATTTACATAATAAGCAAATCACAACACTCAGAAACTACTTTCATACCAAATCACTAACATCGCCTCTCCATAAACAAATCACAGACATTGATAACAAACTCACACCTTTAAACTTACACGACCGGCATACCCAAATTAATGAACCTCTAACTACAGTAGAACAGAAAATAACTAAGTGGGCTGGTAAATCCCTCCATGGAAGACACCGAACCGACCTTAGCCAAGATTACGTCGACAAAGAAAAGTCGAACGAATGGCTTAAGAAAGGGGAACTGTTCCCGGAAACGGAAGGATTTATGCTTGCAATTCAAGACCAGGTAATAATAACTAGGAATTATAAGAAATTTATCATTAGAGATCCAAATCAGACAACAGACATATGCAGACATTGCAATTCCGCTCCAGAGACCATACAACACATAACGGGTGCCTGTAAAGCTCTAGAACAAACTGATTACAAACATCGACATGACCAAGTAGGTACAATAGTTCACCAACATTTAGCACATAACTATAACTTCATCAGTCAAAAGATTCCATACTATAAGTATAAGCCTGACACAATACTAGAAAACAGAGCTTGTAAAATTTATTGGGACAGAACAATCTTAACAGATAAAACTATTCACTACAACCGTCCAGATATAACAGTACACGACAAAATCACTAAATCTATTTACATCATAGACATAGCAATCCCGAACAGTCATAATCTTCAGTCCACTATTTCAGAAAAACTCTCCAAATACCAAGACCTGGCAATAGAACTCAAAACCCAATGGAAAGCTCACACAGTACACATAGTTCCAATAGTTCTTTCATCAACAGGCATAGTACCTAAAACTCTCACTCAAAATCTTGAATTACTTCACATGCCTTCACACTCTATTTATCTGCTCCAAAAAGCCACCATACTCAATACCTGCCGCATTACCCGTAAATTTCTAACATCTTCATCTATATCATCCACTTACTCAATTTAACGTATCATGCTTGGCTGAGGCCCGCATGACACGTATATTACCCCTCTAATAAGGGAGATAAATGAAAAATCAAAATAATAATAATAATAAATCTTTATTGTACCAAAAATGCATTACAAGACACTGTACAGCCCTGACTCCCAAAGTAGCGCTAGCTGTGTGGTGCACCTTGTTTCTATTTTGTTCTATGTTTAATAGACTCAAACCTTCAACGTTATCACTGAGTGTTTTTTTTTGTTTGCGCGTTAGATTTTGGAGCTTTTTAATAAAAGGAATTTCAGGTGGCAACAGCTTGCATACTGTTTACCTTACATGTAATACTAACACTATTGTACCTGAAAATCAGATTTTGAAAAAGAGTAGCCATGAGTTTCTTTGCCAGTATTCTTCTCATGAGCTCTACGCATTTTGGAAACTGGAAGTTATGGATCAACACAGGCAGGCAGTAGATTTTGGTGTTTTCGCCTAACTTACCTCGACAATACAGCACATGCTGTGGCCTCTGTTTGTGTCGATCTATGATTTTTAACTATAGCTTCAATTTGACGTTCATAAGTGTCACTTGGTGTCTTAGATGAATAAATGATTTTGATTTGATTTGATTTGATTTGAATTCTTCTCTACGTGCGTTTGTCACTGAACTCAAATCACAAATTTTTTTGGACTAGTTCAATATATATATTTTTTTTATACCAACTCCCGCACTAGGAATAAATCCTGTGTCGCGGGGGACTTTACAAACATACATGAAACGGACACAAAGAACACCCAGACTCAGCACAACAATTTGTGGATCACACAAAGTGTTGTCCTACGTGGGATTTGAACCCACGACACTTGGCGAAGTAGGAAACGGCGAGGTGACCGTTAAACCACAAGGTCAAACGTACAGCAATAATAATTTGTGGTCCTGAATGCTGAAATTTGTGAGTTGGATTCAACCCTGAACAAATATTTATGGTACGTACACGGTCATTTATTCTGTCTGATGTAATTTATCTCCTAAAACAAGAAAAGTAAAAGGGGTCCAATATTGTTTCTAGAAGATATTTTGAAGTGAAGATGATCATGCTTTTGTCTCTACCAGGCTTCATGACGAGAATCAGAATGAAGGCATGCCTATAGCAAAGTTTCTCGGTAAACTGGCTCTAATGTGTAGTGTAAGGATCACATTCCATTAGAGTCAATAGGTGATTTTCAGGTTTTTTATTATTACTTGTTACAACATTGCCTTTTATTTTGTTATACCGATGTACCATTGTAATGTACCAATTACAAGATTATTGGTGATTTTCGTAAAATTCTATGTTTTATTCTTTCGTTTTCAATAATTATTTCAGGAAAACTTTTGTTGTGGACTCCTTCCTTACAAGTACAATAAAAGTCGAAGTCTAAAGAAATTTAGAAGAAGGAGAAATACATTGCAAGCTCACAGGCAGGTAATTAAACTAAATTCAAGACTTGTCAGATTTTTTAGAACACCAAAATGTTCAAATTAGAACTAGAATGTGATGGGAGGAAATTTATTCCGATATGTTATTCAAAGTACATTATAATTTCATTTGATAAAAATAACAATTGTGTATTCATTGATACTTGTGGACATGAAACCATTCATTCGAGTATAAAAACACAGTCGGAATTATAAGTAAATAGTCTCGAATATGAACGCCGCCAATAACTACATTTGGTAGGAACTCATGAACTTCCGACTGTCTTATCTAATTTCTTGAGCAAAATTACAAAATCATTCGTTGCTTTCCGTGTTCTACTCGTAATAACGAAGTTTCATTATTACGTATACGAAATTCTTTTTATTTACCACGAGTTAGGTGTCGCTTATTGTAAAGATTATATGTATTACCTATACTGACGACTGCAACACAATATTAGTGCGGTCGTCATCAACAACCTCTTATAACGAATTGTCTGGTCATTTTAAAACTGTATTTAAATAGAAATAAGAGAAAATTGTAAAACTAAATGATTAATTATAATAAATAAATAAAAAAAAAAAATACAGTAAGATTTTCAATTATGATTCCAGAAAATAAATAAATAAAAAGATAATTTCGAGGGCTTTATGTTATGTCGATACACAAAAAAGAAACCTAAACAATATTACTAGTTTTAGTTCGTGGTTTTGTATAAGAAATTATTTTTTTCGTGTTGTTGTTCAGCGTTTTCAAGTTAAAAACAATAAATGATTGGTGCTAGTTCCTCAAAACATTTGTCCGTCCTTCACAAATGGATGGTTGTATCTTGAGCTATATCCAGTTGTATTAGTCAAATTATCATAGTAACAAAGCCATTCGATTTCAGATTAGACTAGGTGAGTCCCGCGGTGTTACCCGCGCTTATTGTCGTACAGCGGATGACGTCGTAGCTAGTGTAAAAAAAGTATTCTAAGTTACTCCTTATATCATCAGATACCTGTTAGTGAAAGTCCCGTCAAAATCAGTCCAGCCGTTCCAGAGATTAGCCGGAACAAACAGAGAGACAGACAAAAATTGTAAAAAATGTTATTTTGGTATATGCACTATGTATACATAAATGTGCATTTAGGAAAAAGCGGTTATTTTAACATTACAAACAGATACTCCAATATTATTTATTTGTATAGATTTTCATAACTCGATATGTATATTGTAGTTATGTTGGACGGGTTAGTGTTTATTTCATTTTGAATTAAAGGGGTCTAAATATTACTTGTAATAGTATGTTTCGTGTAAATAATGATAGCGTCGGCATGTTCTAGACTCTTGGTTATAAACTTCTTAGCCAGAGTAAGAGAATATTCAATACAATATCCACCCCGTACATATTTAATCGTACTACAACCAGTTTCTTTTATGAAACAAATATTGGTGTTCCCTTTCGATACTCACCGCAAGATGTTCCTTGATTTGGTTAAGGCTACAAAAGTTTTAGACTGACGTCGTTGCACTACGAATCGGAATCTTTAGGGTTTGATTACTTGATTGCCTTCGCTTAGTGTTGCCTACAAGTCAATCAATTTACGTTTGTAATTTATGTAAGTTTCTTTAGCTGGAAATGGAAAAAAAATAACGTATTTTGTATCCAATGCAAGTGCCCTGTGTTTGATGTAAATATTTCAAATTACTAAAGGAACAGATACTGTCAAAGCACAAGTGTGTTTGCAGTTGTTCTGGTATTAGTCATGATGTGAAGTGGAAAATTGGATGGGTTTTAAACAAACATATTTATATATTTCATACATTGAGTAGTGAAATCGATAAATAATAAGATAAACTTAACATTTATGGTCATTTAAACTGAGTTACTGAAAAACAATATTGCTAACTTAGGTCACAAATTCTTATGAAAACAAAATTATCAAATTAGAAATTAGTTTATGTGAGATTGGCTATGAACTGTAAATAGTTTAATATTATTACAGGCAACTCTAAAATATATAATGAATAAGAAGGCAATTAATATACCTAACAAAAAGTTGAAATGAATTAGCCAAACTGTCAACCATGCAAGCGTTCGCGTCATGATATAGGAAGTTTTTAGAAAGATTTCATAGCATGCAGTCGAACTAGTTTCATAGGAAGTCCTTTTTTTCCAAGTCCAGTTCTAAGGATCTTTTCTGCTATCCCTCAAAAAACCGCTCCAAGCTCTCTTAAAAGGTCTCTCAAGAGGTTATAACGTTCAAGTGTATTTTGCATAGCAGATTTTGGTTTAGGTTTATTATCCCAGAAATAATGACTTCCTTAGCACTATTATAAGGGAGAACAAAAAGTAATTCATCAGTAAATATGAAATGCAAAAACTTTTTAAGAGCAGAACAAACATTTAATATTTAGAGTTCTATATACTTATTGTCCTCTGCTTCGCACGATATTCCGAGCGTTTAAGGGCGAAAAACAAAATGGTTTGTTTTGTTATTTTAATTTACAACGTGGAATTTTATTCTTTACATTTTGAGCATACCTGTACTGAAATATCGTGCTGGAAAATAAATTATGAAGTTGAACTTCACTGTATTAACTGCTTGAAAAACCTTTAAAGATGACTAAAGC
This sequence comes from Diaphora mendica, assembly GCA_949125395.1. Classification (NCBI taxonomy): domain Eukaryota; kingdom Metazoa; phylum Arthropoda; class Insecta; order Lepidoptera; family Erebidae; genus Diaphora; species Diaphora mendica. The sequence continues at coordinate 21,287,343 of OX421315.1, forward strand.
TTTACAATTAAGTATTTCATTTTATTCAATAAAAGTTCGTTTAGGATGGCTTACAAAATATTATTTTCAAGAAGTTAATCGCCTATTAACACAATTCCTTTTAATCTAAATAATTTTAAAATAAACTCAAGAATTTTGTTGCGTAAAAGATCCCTACAAGTTTTATTTTTTTAATTAGCTATTTTATTACAAAATATAAAAAACCTTTTGTAAAGTTATGGAAAAGGTAATGAATAAACGATTGTTTACTTACCTAGAAAGCAATGAAATTCTTGCAGATAATCAGTACGGGTTTCGCCGCAATCGCTCTACTGCTGACGCTGTTCTACAACTCACTACAAAAATAACATCATATCTAGACCAAAAGGAGAAATGCGTAGGAGTATTCCTGGACTTACAGAAGGCGTTCGATACAGTTTCAACTGAAATATTAATTACCCGCCTGGAGAACATTGGAATCAGAGGGAACGCACTTCTGTGGTTCAAGGACTACCTTACGGAAATAAGGCAATGTGTTAGAGTAGATAATCACGTCAGTGACTGCGACACGGTGACATATGGGGTTCCTCAGGGCAGTACCCTCGGTCCAACGCTTTTTTTGACCTATATTAATGAATTATGCAAGCACCAAATCAGGGGGGCAGATATACAAATGTTTGCAGACGACACTGTTGTACTTTTTCACAGTAGCTCTTGGGACCTTGCACGACAACTAGCAGAAGAAGGTATGTCTGTTATCACAGCATGGCTTGAGGATAGTTTGCTATCATTAAATACTAGAAAAACCAAGTTTCTCTGCTTTAGCAAAACAAAGGCTTCTGCGCCTAAGAATTTTCAGATTCGTGTGCACTGTTATCCATGTAATCGAAATTATACGTTACATTCACACTGCTGCTCTCCCACTTTAACGAGGGATACTGACATGAAATATTTAGGTGTAAACATTGACGACAAGTTGAATTGGAAGAAGCATATAACTACGGTTAGTGGTAGACTAAGGAAACTTATATATGTATTTAGAGAATTGAGAATGGTACAGGATACTAACCTTTTGATACAAACCTACAAAGCATTGGCTGAATGTTTGGTTACGTATTGTATATGCTCATGGGGATCAGCGGCCAAGACACATTTAATTAAACTAGAAAGGGCACAACGTGTAGTCCTTAAAGTTCTTTTGTATCTACCATTCCGTCACCCTACACATTTAGTATATAAGAAAGCTCGTGTTCTTACCGTGCGAAAACTATTTGTCTACCAAATTATACGTAGATACCGCAAAACTACTGTCCCATTTTTAAAACCATCAGGCAAAAGGCTAGAAAAATGTCAAATTCCAAGGGTAGCAAGCAAATTTGCCCAACAGCACTACAATAACCTTGCACCAAGACTGTATAATAAACTAAATTTAACTTATAGAACTAAGAACTTAACAAATTTTAAAATTAAACATATTATTAAATTGTGGCTTGAGGAACTACAATTTGATGATGTTGAAAGCCTTCTACAAATAGTGAAGTAATGGAAGCTTGATTAGTGTCACACACACCCTTACCGCATACACATTCTGACTCATTGTCTCAAAAACACAGCAAACGCACACCTCACACACACACCTCACACACATACACTCACACTCATACACATACATATCTAAATATACAAATTTATTGTGTCCACTATTTAATTGCATATTGTAACAATTGTTCCTCTTGGTTTTGTAAAGTAACTGACTCCCAACACACAGCTTACGCTATTTTGGGAGTCAGGGGTATACTGTGTATTGTTATTCTCTTTTGTTGCAATAAAGTTATTATTATAAGTTATTATTATTATAAGGGTTCCGTGCCAAAGGAAGGAACCCTTATAGATTCGTCATGTCTGTCTGTCTGTCCGTCTATCCGTCCGTATGTCACAGCCACTTTTTTCCGAAACTAAAAGACCTATAATGTTGAAACTTGGTAAGTAGATGTATTTTGTGAACCGCATTAAGAT